>OU612044.1:10449950-11649950 GCA_914767935.1 Coremacera marginata | reverse complement strand
CTGTTTTGTACTTGAAACTTACTAGAAGCTGTTTCCGTACTTTTGCAACTATTCTCACATTTCATTTTTACTCTCTCAGTTTGAACTTACAAAAATCTTACACAGTGTAGAGTACGGAAACACACCTAATATCTCGTTGTAACGCTATTATAAGAAACGGAGGAAAGGGAATCCCATATTAACTCTTTGGCGTAATAAAGAATGAATTAAATTAATAAAAGTAAATTGTTAATAATTGTTAATTTTAAAATCATTGATTTCTTGAACATACTGTTTATTCATTGCAACTAATTTAATTTTTGACCGAGCTTCTTATGGTCAATTGTGTAGTGTGTGTTGTGAAATGTTTGAACGCAAATGATCGAGAACTGGACCTACACGTTTAATTCCGACTCCGAACGGCTTATGTTCTCAAGAAGCTTTTCATGGCAGTTTTTACTCTCTGAGGTTTGCCATTGTCTGCAGAGAGGTGATGGCAGAACAGAAAAATTAATTCAATTGAAAAAACTTTCTGTGTCAGGTGGGATCCGAACCAGGGTTCTCTAGCGTATGGGCCACACACTATACCCACTGCGCAACGGCCGCCACTTTTTTTAACTCATATTAAATTTCAGTTTCGGTTTCTTATGTGACGAGTGAAGATTTAAAATTTGCTTTTTTAAATAAAGAAGTGAGGCTTTCATACATTTGGTTAATCAATAGTTCATAGTTGGTTCAATTACGCGATTCGATATATGACTTTCGTTTTCGAAAAAATCGAGAGTAGAAAGTTCCAACATTTAAATGTTTAGACTTCAATTTAAACAGTTAACACGATCGCTGTCGTTAGTGTTTGTCATTAAAAGAAAAATTTTTAAATTACATTTCTTAAACAGAATTCACCAAACAGCATCTTTCAATTACACTTACTTAGATGGCCGTAACAACCCGTGTCCGGGTTTCGGATGTCCTCAGCTCTCGCCAGGCGCCTCTGCTTGCGCGCGCCTTCTACAATTGGATACGCCAAGTGGGGTTAGGGCTTCCTCGGCCTGGTCCATCCATCGGAGGCATGGTCTCCCTCGTCGTCGTTGTCCAACGACCCTCGCCTCGAGCACCTTTTTCGCTGGAGCTTCGTCGTCCAAACGATGAACAAGACCCAGCCTGCGTAGTCGCTGCACAGTTATACGCCGAACTACGTCAATGTCTTCGTAGAGCTCATACAGCTCGTGGTTCATTCGGATGCGATAGTCATCGCCTTTTCTCTTGAACACCCCCAGAGCGGCTGCGTCAGTTTGCGAAACTACCCATGCCTCAGCGCCATAAAGCAGCACAGGTAGAACGAGCGTCTTGTAGAGTGTTAGTTTTGTCGTTCGAGAGAGGGCTCTGGAACTTAGTTGCTTGCTGAGCCCGTAGTAGCACCTATTAGCAATTATTGTTTTTCGCTTTATCTCCAGGCTGACTTCGTTGTTGTTATTAATGGCGGTGCCAAGGTATACAAACTCCTTGACTACTTCAAAGTTATAGCTGCCGGATGAAACGTGGCAGTCTGGACGCCGCGCTCCCTTGCTTGTAGACAGCATATACTTTGTTTTACCCTCATTTACCGTCAAACCCAGCTTCAAACAAGTTTCTTTCAATTATTGATGCTTATTGTGCGTTTTTTCCCTTCTCCACTGACACAACATAATGAATATTTTTATAAACATTTTTTAAATTATATTTAATTATGCCTATAGTTTTTAACATGAGTTGTTGTCTAAAATTCTTAACGAACTTTTTATATTAAATACTGATACTAATTTTTATATTAAAATTTTCTATAAATGTTGTTGGCAGCATTTTTAATAAAATTTCTCCTTAAGTTACAAAAAAATATCTATTTTTACGTTGAAATTTTTATACGCCCAGAAAAATCGAAACTAGTATCGAATTAACTTGTTTTTCTGCTTGAGACAGGTGTAGTACTCCTTTTTTTTTTTGTTGTTTTTGTCTGCAAGAGCGCCATCACCCAGTCGCAGTAACTAGTTATCATCGTGCAACTTGACCATAATAATCCAAAATATACCATCGAACATTTTTCGCGCTTTATTTAAGTTTGATGTTGTTGTTATTATGGTTGTTGTAGCATTGTTGTGGTATAGTTGTTACAGTGTTGTTGTTGTATTATTGTTGTAATTTAATTCATAATTCGCTACGATGATGACTTTGTAAAAAAGCTGTTGTTGAGCTCTGCTACTTAAGCATTAACCGTCCACCGTTGTGTAGTTATAGGTTCGGTTCAGGTTCATTTCGGTGATGGTTGTTTTGCTTATGGCTCTGTATATTCTGTCTATGTTTGTTTAACTTTTGGCCATGTTTGTTAAGCTCTCTTTTTTTTTATTTTTTTTTTGTTTTCATCTGGTTTCTGCTATAAAATTTTTGTTCCCTGGCTCTTTAGCTGATGTTTGGTATGCGACCTATGCGACACGGAGAAAACTTGTAGTATTTCGCATGTGGAATTTGTGTTTTTTCTTCTTTAAATAAAAATTGTTTTGTTATCTCGTTGTTGCATGACAACTCATTGAAATGTGCAAACGTTTACTGATACATATTATTTTTCAAAATTATTTTCAAGTGCTTTGAAAAGAGTTAAAATTTTCAAAACTTTTAATAATTAAAATTTCATTAAAGCGGTTTAAATTTAGCAGACAACTTTCTTTTTTTTATGTTGTAAAATCATCAAATCAAAATCATGTTGAAAATAATGTTTCTTTTTTATACAAAATCTTTTTAAAAAAACGCATTTCAAGTGATATGACCGGTCGCATTTGTTGCAATGAATTTAATTTTTCGAATTAAATTTTTTTGGCATCAATTTCGAACACAACAAGCAGAAGTCTCGGTCTTCTTCTTCGGAAGAGGGTTGCTGGCGACGACGCTGTTTCTTGGCTTTTTTGCATGTTGGCTTTTGCGATGTGCTTCTCTTCTTCCTCTCAGTACTTTTCTTTGCTGCTTTAAGAACAGCTCCGAACGTTTTTGAGGGGAAGTTAAGATGATTTGATTTCATCAAACTTGATCGGGCCAATATCAACCAAAGTTGAACGAAGTGAAGATGTGGAAGCAGAGATGAATGTAGGTGCCTGATCTGATAGGCCGCATATACTAGCAAATTCTGATGTATTATCAAGTACGATGAGAATATTTGGCACATCTTTAGCCGTTAGCGGATCTTCGGCCATTAGACTTTCGACGCTAATGCTTGTCGCAAGAAAGTCGTCATCGCTAAATATGTTCGCGTTCAGAGGATAGATGCCGCCAGTGGCTTCGAAACCAGATCTAATATTCCGCTGAGTCACGGCCTGCAGCATGGCCTTATCAACAAGTGCCGGCATATGGTGTATTTCGATCACACGGCCAACATGTGACTGACACTATTCAATACACTTCTGCGTGAACGCGCGCTTGAAGGGCCTGAAGACCGAAACATTTAAAGGCTGCATTTGCCGGCTGCAATGCAGTGGAAAAGTTACATCCTCAATACCGTTGGCTATGCACAAGTCGACAACTTCAATGGACATGTGTGATATGTGGTTGTCCATTATCAGTAGCAATGGATTGGTCTTGGCTGGATCAGGATGAAATGATCAGTGTAGCCTGAAACATTGGCGTAACCGATGGAACCCGGCGGTGCGTTATCAAGGAAAACACTTCATATTCTTTCGTGTGAAGAGAAACATCTTCGGGATGGTGTTTCCAGCGGCGCTGACTGCAACTGCCACAGTCACATTGGTTCCTCTTTCCGCTGAGGAGAACTGGCCCACAACGGCGCCCTCTTCAGCAACGACTTTCACAACGTTCGTGGATACGGTGGGGAGTCCGATTTCATCCATATCCCACACTCTAGTTGGATCGAAAATGGCTGGGGCCTTCGCAATTGCTTCTTGCAAGTTTGAGAAAAATTCATGGGCTGCTTCCTTGCAGAATCCCTTTGAGCGTGCAGCACTTGTTGGCTGTGGTTTACGTAGCTTCAAGTTCGGGTGGCACTCATAAATCTTTGGTTCTGTCCAACCAGCAGAAAACTTAAGACAATCTTGACAGCGAAATTGTAGGCCAAGAAACGAATGTTTCATAGCACATGAAATAATGTAGCGCACCAATTCCTTCTCTTGAATTGCCGAGAACAGCTATATGGAGAAATAACTCACTATTAATTTTGGTTGAAAAATACAATGTGCTTGTACAACAAAAACAACGGATACTTACAGGCTTTCCATAAAAGCCAAGATTTCCTTCGGCAAAGGTCAACAAATCGTCCTCTGTGACACACCCAAATGACAATTCACTTTATCCAAATGACGGCGAAGAGTAGTTTGAACGATAACGCATTAAATAGGCTTTTTTGCGTCAGGGACCTTCAAAATTTCTTAAAAAAAAAACAATAAAAAATGCCATAAAACCAATAAAAACGCATTAAACTCACACATAAACACTAAATACGCATTTAAACTAATATGTAAATAAGTCAAAGTTCTGTCTTAAAAACCTGCATTGGAACTTTGGAATTGGAAATGCAATTTATTTGAAATGGATCTTAATAATTTTAGTCTCGAATGGATCTTAATACTTTTAGTCTCTTTTTAATCCTTTAAATATTATTTTACCTCCTTTAAATCCGAAATATTTTTTTTGAGTATTGGAATGCAAGTTTCTTAGCCCAGACATCAAAAGAACACACCGAAAATAATAAGCACACCTATCTATTCAATATTTCAAGAAATAAGCCTGAAATTGCGTCTCTTTGGACCTTAATGGGTTAAAAAACAGTTTTTTATTTTAAAGGTTGCCTTTTGACGCGTTATAGTAACAGTTCTATATAAGTATTTTTAAATATTTGGTTATATTGGAAAAACTGTTAAATATGTTTAAATTTTTAGAAAATTTTCAAGATGCTTGTTTTGTACCTGAAAAAAAGTGGGGGATGGGGCGAGGGGGAAATCTTTCGCTTAACAAAAAACTACTTCGAAGCAAAAAAATTGCTGCAGATAAAAATGCGTACTAAAACAATTACTTCCTTGAGACAAAAATATTACTCAACAATATCTCTCGGAACTAAAAATTGTCTCAATAAAATACTTCTGAAACAAAAATTCTCTCAGAACAAAAACTCTTTCCCTCAAATTTACCAAACTAAATTTCAAAACTTCTTCCAAATTCAGTTGAAAAGAAATTTAATACAAATTTTGGGGTTTTCTTCAATTATTTATAATCCTAACCTAGATAAAGCTTCAAAGTTTTATCTAAGAAAAAAAATGGGTGTTTTTATAGGTTTTATTTTAACAAGTGTACAGAAAAACTAAAAAATTTTTAAATTTATTTAAGGACTATATATTTATCTAAGTTCGGTCTGAATTTTTTTATACATTATTCCGAACTAAATTCTATTGTAAAAGATTGAATTTGAAGTGTAAGAGTACCTTTTTTCCCTTTGTTAACTTTTTTTAGTTTGTAAATAGTTTTTTTATGATTTTCAAGTAGTTTAATTTTGTTTTAAACAGTTGAATTTGAAGTGAAAAACAAACGTTATGATCCAAATTATATTATATGTATGTATTAAAAAATTATATTATATTAAGAACATATTAAATTAAATAAACTTTTTTTCCCTTTGTACGAGGGCTGTTCAAAAAAGTGTCGGTCTTCAAAGCTGAGCGTCGAAAAAAAGGTATGCTGCTTGCGGCCCGGATAACTCGACTTCGGATCATCTGAAATGGAAAAAATAAACGGTGTTAGATTCACTACAGATGTAATTCTGATCCCTACCTCAATCACAATTTTGCGATTATTTTTTACAAAATGGTGGTCATTGAAAAATGAAAAACCGATTTTGGGTCTTTTTTTTTGTAGTTAAGTGTAAAAAAAAAAGTAAAAAATTGTTTTAAATTGTGGTTGAGGTTGGAACAAGAATGGTGACAATTCTGCGTCGATTGCACTTTGTTTTATCAAAATCGGTTCAGAACTACTGGCGCAATCTGGGCCGCAAGCTCGAAAAACGAGGTTTCGAGATAAACGCGTTTAAGTTTAAAGTTATTTTTTGCATCAAAAAAATAAAAAATTGGAATGAAAAATTTGAGCATGCAGTTTTAGAAATTCGACAATTCTGCGTCGATTGCACTTGGTTTCATCAAAATCGGTTTAGTAGAACCGGAGAAAAGTGACTTCGAAGTTCAAAAACGTGATTTTGAAAAAACTCAAAGAAAATTTTAGGAAATAAAACAATTTTTTTTTTGTGAAATACTTACATATATCAATTTGCAATGCCAGCCCCATAAAGAACTCCTTCCTCTTCTTCAAAAAATGAGGACTCAGCGGCTCTTTGTGCTCTTCGAGCAGTTCTACCTTTTTAAGATGCGGCCGAAGCTCAGGCTTAGGACCTTTTCAAACGTTCTTCGTTCCGAGACATGGCGAAATCATATGTGACGTTACCAATCGGGATGCCCATTAGGTTCATTATTTGAAGTATTGGCAAAAAACCTTCGTTAAATATGACAGTTGCAATATAATTGGCAATCTCAATAGTGCGTGTTCTCATCTCTTTCGTGTTGGTTACCACGAAACTGGCCTTTCAAGGGACGAGTTTTTCGAGTATTGCTACCAGTGTTTCTTTTATTTTTATTTCTATTGCTTTTCCTATCCATTGTCTTTAGCATAAACAAAAATTTTTATCAAAACTGTGCTTTTCAAAACAATGCGCGCGCACGTCCGGTTTATACCTCAATTCAAAGTGAACTAAACGCTCCCAACATTCGAATACCTAAGCTCTAAAATGTGTATTCATTTATTTTTAAAATGCGTATACAAACAAGTTATTACCTACTAAAGAACGCGTTGAACGAAATTCGGTGGTTGCAATTTTCGGTGGTTGGATATTAAGCAAATCGCATTTTGGCTAAAACATTGCTGAAAAATGGCCATATCTCCTAAAGTATTTCGAATTTCAAAAAACCTTTTTAGGACGATATTCTCGAATATCCAAGCTATAAAAATATGCAAAAAAACTAAAATTTTTGCCAACCAGGAATACCTCCTTAAAAGGCTATTTTAAAAATCAGTTTCTCAATCTATGTTTGACAATGGAGAAAACTTAAAAACAACTAAATTATCGAATTGAGCTAAAAAAAAAATTTTTAATAATTTTATTTAGGTGATATTTTAATTGATTAAGTTTTATGTCGTCATACAACTGACAGTGAAAACCAGGCTTTACAGTCAATGAATTGAATGCGAAAGTTTTCCGAGACTTCGGAAAAAATTTAGAAGTGTGAATTCTCCAACGCTGTGTTTAATTTGCGATATTTCAGGTACTCAGTCCGACTTTCCCAAATTCACAAATTTCCCAAATTCACTGCAATTTGAAGTCAGATTTCACAGCAATTCAAAGAAATTTTTCAATGCAAATTTTATCTCCACCTTAAAAGGGTCAAAATTCAAAAATTTTTAATATTCACAAAGCAAAGCTCTTTAAGTAAAAAAAATTATTTAAAAAATTTAGCCTCAGTTTAATAACGTTAATGTTTGCAGCCATCTTTGCTGTCAAACTCAGTTTAAATTAGCTAAAAATGCGCAGTCATTCATCAACTGTTGGACAGCCGCTTCACTTTTAACCATGTTTGTAATTTCGCTGACTCTTAACTGAGAAATTTTAAAAGGGTTTTTTATTCGCCTGAAAACTTTCTTAACAAATATGTGAAACTACATCGCGATGAGAAAATATTTGTAGTTAGCTGCAGGTTAAAAAAATAGTCAGCAAATTGTACTGTAGAAAAAATACCGAGATAAAGTAACACATGTATTACCTCCCCTCCCCAATAACAAATCTTTGCTTGTTTAGATTAACAAGGTTTGTATTTCTTTGTGGTAAAATTAATTAAAAATCATGCTTGTAGAAAATTGTAACATGTTTTAAAATGTTTTTATTAACTGAAAAATGTTAAATCTTATAAATGTTTGGGTTAAGTTTGTGCTTTTTTAAGTTTTTACGTGAACTTTAAACACATAAAAATATTAAATTTATTCTTGAATTTATGCTTGTAAATGTTTATTAGTACCTTATATTTAACCAATTCTTTGTTTGTTTTATACAGATAAAAATAATATAAAAAGATGACTGAATAGTTAAATATGTACTGCAAGATTAAAGATTCTCCAAAGCAACGAAAACAAGTAATTAAATAATTATTAACACAAGAGCGATAATAAAAACTAAATTGCAATATAACTGCACCGTTCACATTCAGAGAATTCGCCTTTCTCGTTGCAATGTATAAATATGCAGCTCAGATATGTAAGCAAAAAATAATATTATCAACTTTTAGATAAAATTTTAATAACGGTTGTGTTGACAGAAATAAGGAAAAGTATATTTTAATTGGATACTTCAAATAAAACTTATAAAACAACACCTGTTAAAATTTCAAGCAGTGGTCTATAAATAGTTGAACCTTACACAAAAATAAAAAAGAAAAAAAAACCAAGAAGCAAAATAAGAGAATAAAAAAAAATAAACTTTAAGAAATGCCAACATTAACAACAAGAATAGCAGCCGCAAATAAAATAACTACCGCAGCAGCAGTAACATCAACATCATCATCATTATCATCATCGACAACAACAATGGCAACACATGCAGCAAACAACAGCTTTGATACAACAGCTGGTGCTGCTGCGCCACCGTCGCATTCTTCTAACGCTGCTGGAGCAACTTGCACTTTTTCCAACAACAGCGATTATCTTCAACACTTACAACAGCAGCAGCAGCAACAACAACAACAACAACAACAACATCATTCACAGCAAACACAAAAACAACAACATCAGCTACCACCACCACCACCACTGCCAACACAACCACAACCACAACTGCAACTCAATCATCATCAACATTATTATTCGCATCAACTGCATCACCAGCAACTACAACAACAACATTCAAACTCACCGCCACCACTACCACCTCCTCATCCGCATTTAGATGTAACTGGTTCTGCTTCTGGCGGCACTGTTGCTGGTTCTTGTAGCGTGACTTTTAACGGAAATGCTGCTGCTGCTGCTGCCTCTAATACTGCAACTGCTGCTACAAATCAAATTGTTAGCAACGGAAACATTTCCAACATTGCCGGCGTCGTCACACATTCAAACGGTAATGCCATCATAATGAGTCCAACTTTTGCCACCTCATCAACCTCACCTAC
Source organism: Coremacera marginata (assembly GCA_914767935.1). Classification (NCBI taxonomy): domain Eukaryota; kingdom Metazoa; phylum Arthropoda; class Insecta; order Diptera; family Sciomyzidae; genus Coremacera; species Coremacera marginata. Next base: position 11,640,744 of record OU612044.1, on the reverse strand, counting down.
AACACCAGCAGCAGCAGCAACAACAGCATCAATTACAACAAATGCATTTAATGCAACGGTAGCAGCAGCAGCTAACATAATGCAAACCAACAACAAATTGGATACTTCGTCTATTGCTGGCAGTAACAGTTTAAATGGCTCGATCAAGAAATCTTCTTCGTCATCGCATGCATCCCGGGAGGATGTTGCTTCATTGGGCGGTGGTTCGTCAATCAATAGTCAATCAACGGCAATGCATAATAGCTCCAACAACAACAACAGCAGTAATAACTTCAACAACAACAACCACATAACCAAAGGTAAGCTAATTTAAAATTTTATCTTTTGAATTATAATTTTTTTTTTTTGTTTTAATTTTCTCTTGCATCGTAAAATATTAAAAACAACAAAATGTCTTATGATCAATTTTTTAAAGTTTTGTAACAAAATTTGTTAAAATTGTTACCTAAATCCTAAAAAAAATAACTGAGTGACGTAGCCCATTTTCATTACTCTCTGTAAATAAGTTAACTTTTTGTATTTGAAACCTTGATGACAAAGAAAAATACTCAAACAAACTCTTGTTCACAAAGTGTTTCAGTTTGGTGCATTTTCTTAGTTTAGAACTATTTTCCATTTTTTCTATAAAAAAAACCATTTTTGTAAACTTGTCAATTTTCATGTTAGCAAAACTTTCGCATCTATCATAAAAAAAATCCTCTAAAAAGATTGCCAACTATTTTGAGTTTCAGCTTTGTCTGGTTTGTGGTGTGTATTTAGTTAGTTAAATAAATTTAACAAAAAAATATCCCTAAGTGTAGAGGCCAATTTGGAAATTTCTGTCTTGGTAAAAGTCTTTAGTTTGGTTTGGTCTGAAGTAAGTTCATTTTTTCTCCAAATAATTATTTCCAGTAAAGATCCGCCCATTGTCATATCTCTGACTAAATTAAAAAGTAAGTAAAACTATCAGATCTGGTGCTTTGGCTGATATTTAACGACGAAACGAAAATGGCCATTTCAGCCCTTGAAAGGACTTTGACCGAGCTTCTTATGATCAATTGTGTTGTGTGTGATGTAAATGTTTGCACACAAATGATCGAAAACTGGACCTACATGTTTTACGCCGACTCCGAACGACTTATGTTCTCAAGAAGCTTTTCATGGCAGTTTTTACTCTCTGAGGTTTGCCATTGTCTCCAGAGAGGTGATGGCCGAACAGAAAAATTAATTCAATTGAAAAAACTTTCTGTGTCGGATGGAGGATTTGAACCCGGGTTCTCTGGCGTAAGAGTCACACACACTACCCACTACGCCACGGCCGCCACTGGCTGATATTTGCTATTTTAAATTTAGAAAATATCACTTGATATTAAGAAATTCCATTTGAAATTCAGAAAATATCCATTGAAATTCAGAAAAGAACAATTGAAATTCAGAAACAGCATTTGAAATTTTGATTTTATATGATTTATATGATGATTTTTTCTTTTTTTTACATTATTTTAAATGTGGCGGATTTTTCTTGTGGCGGTCATGGCGTAGTGATAAGAGTGTGGCCCACATGCCAGAGAACCCTGGTTCAATTCCCATCTGACACAGAAAGTTTTTTCAATTGAATTAATTTTTCTGTTCGGACGTCACCTCTCTGCAGACGATGGCAAACCTCAGAGAGAGACATAAGCCAAGCCGTTCGGAGTCGGCATTAATCTTGTTGGTTCAGTTCTCGATCATTTGTGTTCAAACATTTTCACAACACGCACAACACAATTGATCATAAAAAGCTCGGTCAAAGACCTTTCAAGGGCTGAAATGGCCAATTCGTTTTTTTTAATTTTTTTTTTTTATTTTAAATTGTTTAAATTTATATCTATGTTAGTTTGATCTTTATAATAAAAAATAGAAAAATGAAGAATATGTTGATTACATGGTAATTGTATGGCAATGGTTATGATAATAGTAATGGTAATGATAAAGGTTACCCTTGAGATACAAGATAAATTTGAATTCTTAAAATTATTTTCTCTAAATTTTAATTACTTTTTACGGATTTTTTTTTTTTTATGTTTTCTGAATTTCAATCGATCTTTTCTGAATTTCATTTGATGTTTTCAAAATTTTAATTGATATTTTCTGAAATTCAAATGGAATTATGAATTTCAATTGATATTTTCTGAATTTCAATTGACTTTTTCTGAATTTCGATTGATATTTTCTGAATTTCAAATGGAATTTCTGAATATCAATTGATTTTTTCTGAATTTGTCTTCGTTCTTCTGAAATTGTCTTCGAAATGTTATCTCCTGATAATACTGCCTGATAATACCGCCGTCATAAGGAAGAGTGCGTCATCTACATTTTTAAAAATTCTAAGCCAAACGCGTCACAATAAATAGGCAATATTTTATACAAAAGTGATGAAATAATTATACAAATTTTATTCTTCAGTAAAGAGAAGCCCAGGACAATATAAATTATAAGGTTATTTTAAAGTATTAACAATAATTCAAAAACTGTGGCATAAAACACTGTACTTGCCTCTAATTTCTAGGTTTTTCACCGATTTTATTCACTTGAAAACATGGAGAAAAGAAAATAATTTGCTTATTTTAATTTAAAATATCATCACAACCATCTTATCGATATATGAGCCGTTATATTTGCAAGTGGAAATAGTCCACTTTTGTATATATTGAGATATTTAAAGGTTTGAGTTTGGTAAAATTTAAAAATATTGGCAAATATAAACTTATTCAGGATATGTTTTTAGCACTATATATCGGTTAAATTTTATTAGGCAGTATTCATTTGTAAAATTATTAAAGACATAACCGATTTTTTTACCCATAAATGCACTTGTACCACTTTCAAATATAACATATTGACTAGTTATTTTTGATAGCGGAATAAGTCAATTTTTTTTTTAATTCGACTATATAAATATAGTCGACTATATATATAATTCGACTATATGATAAAATATTAAAAATAAGCTCAGCTATAAACTAACAACAAAACATAGTTGGAATAATAAATGGGACTTAAACGCTAACAAAATAATTAAAATAAAAAATTATAAGCAAAATGAAGACAAGTAAGACAAGTTTTTTTAAGAGATTATAGAGTATAATTTTAGAATAAAAGAAATAATAGATGAGTGTAAATCTATTTAATGTAAGTATTCCATTTAAATATCAGAAAATCTAATATATAAAAATCTCGAGTCACAATGTTTGTGGCCGAACTCCTCCGGAACGGCTCGACCGATTTTAATGATACTTCTTTTGTTTATTTGGTAGGTATGAGAATAGGTCGTAAAGTATTTTTTACCTCCTATGCAAAACGGTCGTGGCTTCGATTTTTGACATCGAATAGCTTTGGAAGTAAAAATGACAACATTGAAACTTAGAATGGAGTTACCACTTGGTGATGCCTTTCTAATAGTAAACTTGGACGGACATTGGACAAGATGTTGTGGCTCCGCTTATTTAAGCTAAATTCTTGATATCGAATTGTTTTGGAAGTAAAAATTACATAACATTGAAACTCAGAATGGATTTACCACTTGAAGATGTCTTTGTAATAGAAAACTTGAACGGTCATTAGACAAGGGGGTGTGGTTTGCCCATATAAGCCAAATTTTGGATACCAAAATCAATTCGGAGTTTCAATGCTTTGGAAATAAAAATCACAGAACATTAAAACTCAGAATGGAGTTTCTCACTATTTGGTGATGGTCCTGCTACTTGGAGACGGGCATTGGACAATGATAGTGGTGTCAAACAAAGGGTCAAATAAAAGTTGATTGTTTTAGGTGGAGGCAACGTGCGCTGGGTAACTTAATAAGAATAAATAAAAAAAATAAACAAAAACAAATTTTTTAAATATCTGATGATTTTGATCGTATTAGGCTAAAATTTGGTAATTTTGCTTAAATGGAAAGTGCACAAAAATGGGAGTACATAGTCGCACTTTAGTTACCTACACCCACTTTTTTAGAAATCATGAAAATTACACATGCTTTGATAGTGATATACCATGCTTGGTATGTAGGGGTCTATTGGTCTATTGATCCAAGCGGCAGTCACTGTATATGCAAACATTAAACAGATACACAACAATAGTTGGAAATAATTTTATAAAGTCGTGGCCCCACTATGCGGGGGATAAGTGCGCAGCGTAGCGAAGCTCGCCGGGTATAGGCTAGTAACATATATATCTTACTTGTGATTGCTTGGAATGGACTTATTTCACTTTAAAAAAAAAAATATTTCTTCGATATCATTTTAGAGCAAAGTTTTTTTGGTTGATATATGGTGAAATCAAGATCCATTAAATGTGCAATTAAAAATATAAAAGGGGGATTCTTATATCTAACTAAAATAAGCATTAACGCATATTTTTCTAAAAATGGACTTATTCCACTTTCAAATATAACGGCTCACATATTCTAGTTCTTATAACTGAAAAAAATTTTTGTAAATAAAAAGAAAAAAATGTAGGTATGGCATTTTTTACTCTGTTTATGTAGATACAGCGTTTTATCCTAGAATGAAACCTAAATTTTGTGTAGATACGACAATTTAGGTTAAAATATTTAGGTTTGGGTACAAAAGTTCGGGATTTTTATTTTACAATCTTAAAGAGGGTGGATGAATAATAAGGAAAATACAATAAAATTAATTTCGATTTTCATGCTAGATGCTGTACTCTGCCTTATGACGGCAGAATAGCTGTAAGCCGAATACTTTGTTTAATAAATTGTACCTTGTTTTTCGATTTCCCAAAATGTACGTTTTTAAGTTTATCCGTTTTGAATTATTTCCACCGATTTTAAACTTACGTTTTTAAGTTTATCCGTTTTGAATTATTTCCACCGATTTAATATATTTCTTTTTTGTAAAGAAATTTTACATTTAATTTTTTCAGTGTAGATTGATAGATGTTCACATACATATATCAAAAGGTTAAATAAAAAATTAAACCTAAAGCAGGAAATGTGGAAATGTGCTCGTATAAACAAAGCACACTAAAAGAAGTCTCTATTTGCAAATGATGATAATGATGATGATGATAAAAATGATAATGATGTACTTTATCGGAGACTTGGCATAGATTGGAATAATTGCATTCGTGGCGAATATTTCTTGCATACTCTTGAAACTGCTTCTTCTTGCTGCTGTTCATTATTTATTATTCCAACTTCTTTATTTTTCGCACACATGTGTGTGTGTGTTTTTATATTTGTGAGTGTAGAAGTTCGAAATATTAGATCAAACATAATGTAAACAATTTCAAACAGAATGAACTGCGTATGTTTCTTACGTTCTATGTTTATGTTGCGAGCAAGACAGGTCTTTGACTTTCTGACATCATTAGAAGAAGCAAGTTGCTACACCGAGATTATTTTATTAGTGGATTTCTTTAAAAAGAAAACTCATTAGTGGATTTACTAAAATATAACAAAATAAAATATGGCTGGCTATTTTTTTTTTCTTGCCGTGCAAATGGAGTGTTAAACACTTCGGCTTATTATTATTTAAACTTTTCCCACGCATATGATCAACATTTAAGTTATTAGCCATAACGAATTGATGCATAAATGCTATAAAATGTAAAAATTTGCTTCAAACTTTGTGAATAACTTCCAAAATTATTTCAAAATTGCTATTTTAGCTTAATTAAAACATTTTATGAAACTATAAATAATTTGTTTTGTTTTTTTTTTTTAATCTATTTTTGGGTAATGTTGACAGCTATAAAATTTCTTATCCGATTAAACCACACGCACGACGCAGTTGCTGAAAACGCTTACATTAACAGCAATTTGGTTGAATTAAGCAATTTTGTGCTGTTGAACTTGCAGCAGACAACCTTAACAAAGGCAACAAAAAACAATTGAAATGAAAAATTAATTTGTGAAAAAGAACTCGAAACAGAGTGAAACGCACTGAAGCATTTCCATTAAGCATTACCACACAACAAAAACAAAGATTCGAAAGCAACAACAAACAACTTGAATGCAGTTGTGAAGGGGAAAAATTTTAAAAACATTCAAAGAACAAATATAAAAAAAGAAATCTAAATTACACAATAACTGTTTAATATTTGTGAAAAACATTTAAAAAAAATCACATAGAATTTTTTATTACAGTACATTCGTTCATTCAAGAAATATAAAATACTAGTAACGGCTATTTTTCAGTCTAAATAAATTTGTGCTTATATTTTAATATGTATATCAAAAATACGCCATACTGTGAGTACCCATATTATTTTTAAACTTTTTTTATTCGCATCGACAGTCTTTTTTGTTGTTATATGCATTTTTGTTAAATACACTATCTGTTGTGTTTGTGTTTGTGCAGCGTCTTTCTTGACATGTGTGCGAATTTAATACAGACGCCTACACGCCATCCATCTCTTATCTTTTTAAGCTGCCCTTGTTTGTTTTGTTTTGTTTTTTTTTTATTATTTTATTTTTATGTGTTTGGTTTTTTTTTATTTAGTTTTCCTTCGCATAGATGGCAATGAATTGAAAATTCGTTGCATGCAAAATTATGATTTTCCCATAAGTTTTCCCACACAGAGGTTCTTTTTTATTTTAATTTTTTATGACATGCACCTGTGTAGCAGCAGTTGTTGTTGCTGCAGTTTTGAACAGCTGTAACCAGATTCACCTGCATTTGAGCTTCTTGCTATTATTAAATACAACCCTTTAAACAATAGGTTGGAAAATGAAGAATACAATTCGATTTGAACTTTTACCTTTGATTTATAAGATTTTACCAATTACCTTTAAATTTTAGAATTAATTATACTTCAATTTCAAAAATTACCACAAAGGAAAGGTAATGTTTGGAACTAGTCTGAGTGCAAGTTGTACAAAAAAACTCTCATATATTGTATTAACATTATGTTTTTTTTTTTTTTAAACTACACCATTTTCCATTTGTAATACAGAAAACATAAATTGAAATTTAGAAAAGATCAACTGAAATTCAGAATTTCACTTCAAATTCAATTAAGATCAATTCAATTTCAGAAATTCCATTTAAAATTCACAAAAATATGTATTGAAATTCAGAAATTGCACTTGAAATACAGAAATGATTAATTGGTATTCAGAAAAGATTAAATCAAATTAAGAAAATATCAAATGAAATTCAGAAAAAATTCATTAAAATTAAAAAAAAATGTATGTTAAAAAATGCAGTTGATTAATGTTATTGAATTGAATTGATATTAAAAATTCAGAAGAGATTAATTAAAATCAATTGAAATTCAGAAAAGATCAAAAGAAATTTAGAAAAAATCAATTGAAATTCAGAAAAAATAAATTGATACCATACCACTACTAATCTATTACTATACCGTTACCATACTTTTACAATATCATTACAATACCAAACCCATACTATTACCATGCCATTACTATACCATTACTATACCTAATGATACCAACCGTACTGGATTTTTCAGCACTGTCCTGAATTTGAGGTCTAAGTACTGGATTTAATCATGTACTGGATTTTGTACTGGAATTTAAATTTTTTAAAATATTTATAATATATACGAAATCTTTAACATTTTTAATAATTCTCTCTATTTTAAATCTTAAAATTCTATTTCGAAGTGTTTGCCCCCACAATAAAGCAAACAAAAATTTGGTATCATTAATAATACCATTGCCATACCATACCATGGATCATTATCATTACTATTACTATTACTATTACTATTTCTATTACTATTACTATTACTATTACTATTACTATTACTATTACTATTACTATTACTATTACTATTACTATTACTATTACTATTACTATTACTATTACTATTACTATTACTATTACTATTACTATTACTATTACTATTACTATTACTATTACTATTACTATTACTATTACCATTACTATTACTATTACTATTACTATTACTATTACTATTACTATTACTATTACCATTACTATTACTATTACTATTACTATTACTATTGCTATTACTATTACTATTACTCTTACTATTACTATTACAATCGACTCATTGTCGCGAGCTGCAAAATAGTCAAAATAATGTTATCAAAATACTGGTTATGTTATCAAAGAAAAACAGCTACAGACAACACACCAACAAACAACTTTGCAAACACCTTCAACTTTTGAACGTCTCCGAATTGTTCAAATGTAGCATAGTCAACGAATTCGCTAGTGATGGTCGTTTCAGAGTCCTGATTGATCACCAACACAACACACGACGAAAGGCTGATGGAAAATTTAAACCGCTAGATTCTACAATAATTATGGAAATAACATACTGGACTTTTGATACCAACAATATTAAACGAACTTCCGAATTACATCTTCAATATAAGAAATGCGCGAAAACTGAATCAACAATTAGCAGCAGTTTTCGTCAACAGTTAATTTATTAGAAAATTAATTTTTTTTTATTAGTTAGGCTATATATATTAGTTTTAATTCTTTCTCAATGTTGTCATATTCCCTTTATGGCATCCTTTTTAATTTTATTCATAAAATATAATAGGCTGAAGTGCGGTGATGTGTAACACGTTTTTATTTGCTCCAATAAAAGTGTGCAAAAATTGAATTTTTGATTGGTTTTAAGGCCTATCATTTGCAGAAAACCAATTCGAAGTGAGTGTTTTCATGGCTGTTGAATATTTTGAGAAATGGGTGAAATAGGAAAATTTCAAATGTGGTTTTTTGGTCTTTTTCGGTGGGGTGATGTTGGTTTACCAACACCAACAAACAGTTGGCTTAAAGACCAGGAACTTTAATTTTTTTATGTTTATTTTAAATTTTTATGTTTAGTAAAAGTACATATTATGATAAGAACTTAATGAAATCTCCTGTACCTGCAACTTTAACCGTTTCTGTGGCGTTGTTAGAACATAGCTTTCATTGAACTGGGCCGATCTCTTTTAATGCCGTTGATGTGATTGCTTTTCAGAGTTTGACGTTGTTGCCTCTTTGATGTGTTGCACATCACTCCACCGTGAGTGTTACACATCACCCCCAATGTAAGTTACTTTTTTCTCATTGATGAAATTTTACTACAACGTGAAAAAATGTAAAAGCTATTGTTATATTTAAAGATATTAAACAATGCCACATTTTTCATCTACTCACTTTCAAAATTTGAAGAAAATTTTATCCGTAACGCTATTTTTGTAAATTAAAAAAAAACTTTTGAACAAAAATTGTTCACGCTTTTTTAAGAACACTAATGAAATGTGTGTATGTCTACTTTCAACACTTATGAAAAACTAGATGCTGTCAAAAGAACATATCGCAGTTGTTCTCTTACTCATATGTCAACATTTTCTACGAAAAATCACCGTGTTACACATCACCCCATGCTACACATTACCCCACCTGACCCTATCTTAATGTTTTGATTTGCAAATAAATAAAATTTAATTCCACGACTGAACAAATTCTTTACTACCAAAACAAAGTTACTTTTTAATTATTTTTATAAAAATTTAACCAAAGTAATGATTTTCAAAAACAGTCTTATTTTGATGTGATCACTCAAATAAGATATTGGTTATGTGCAAAGTCGAATTACGGGTTTTGTAAAATCATCAAAAATTTAAATATGACTTTCATCGGAGACGGATTTCTCTGCCCCAAAAATTGTATAAAAATATACAGTGATTGTCATTGGCAATTGGATGATTTTGTTAGTCAGTTCAATTTGTAAAGATTTTAAAAGATTTTCTTTTGAATATAATTAAAACCGTTTTCGAGAAATTTGACAAGCAATATTTTGACCTTTTACGATAACTGGAACTAGGCTTCACACAGGTCCAAATACTTGTACACAAGCTAGGGATCAATAGAGGCATAAAATAAAAGAAACCAAATCTAAAGACTAAAATTGTTTGATTCTTCCGTTTGTGTTAAATGTTCCATAAAAGTTGTGAATCAAGCTTTAATTAAAATTCAGAATTTTTCATAGTTCATTTTATTTTGATAAACTGAAAGAAATCTTTTTATGTTACCCTTAAAACTAAAATTATTGTATTAGTGAAATTTTGTGATAGCAATTTTTACTTTTTGTGTAAATTTTCGCAATTATAAATTTTAAAAGACAATTATAAATTTTCAACTTTGGCCATTTCACAAAAATCAAAAACTTAGTATTCAAAATTAATTTGATAAAAAATTTCAATAAACTCATAGGCAAAACTCAAAAATTCACTACTCAAAATTAATTTTATAAAAAAAATTCAATAAACTCTTGTCATATCTCTTATGTTCATTTAAAATAAAAGGCTCATTCACGAATTATCTAAAAAGAAATCGTTCTTGCTTGGAAAAATTTTCATATCCTTGCCTTTAATTTTTTACTGGTATCTATTTATAGATTTTTTTATCAATATTATATGCTTATGTAGTGTAATAACCGCCTGAATTTAGTCTAAGAACTTTCATGCCTTTTATGGTTAGATTTTGAACTTTCAGGACAGTATGATTCATATTTAACATTCTGAATCATATTTAACATTCCATATTCAACATAAACCATACAATTAATTACAACAAAATAGTCATTAAACTTGTATTTTTTTCTTTTTTGGTCATTGTTTATGTGTTTCATTCCCAAAAGGTTGCCGAAGATTTTTGTTACTTGTTTTTTTTTTAATATTTATTTATGTTTTACTATTATTTTTTCTCTTTCATTTGTCGTTGTAGGGTATTATTTTAAATTCGAGTTATTTGAAAATGGAATTGTGTGGAAACGTTTTATGGAACGCGTACCAAGTAGGCAACGATTAAATATCATAGAAGAATGTATATCAGGTTACAAAAACAAAACAAATCAGTACATGACTTTTGGTACCTACAAGAAAAAATGAAAGGGTGTTATTGTATAATATAAATGGTGAAACAAACGTTAGAATGGGTATTGAAAGCATGACTTAAAAGATGCAATGCTTTTTAACTGAGAGGATTATTGCAGAATAATATTATGATGAGTTCATGTGGAGTTTTTCAAAAATTTTAAATTTAATTTTAATTAAAAAAAAACGAATGTAATGTAATGTTCGTTATATAAAAGAAAGTTATTTTACAATCATGATGTGTCTGTTCACGAACTTTCATAAACGTTTTATTAATGCTTCTAATTTTTTTAATTCCTTACTATTTCACGATTATGTAAGTTTTTCTATCTTAATTTCTTTAAATCTAATATATTCGTGATACGTCAATTTTTTTACTTAAACAATTAAACTTGGTTTAAGTTTTGTTATAAACGGTTTAACTTCAAAGGGCGACTATTACTCATATCAGCAACAACAATAATAAAAACAAGGAAGACCTACAATTGCCACAACTCTGTGTTACGCATTTGTGAGTATTTAACTTTTTATTTAACTACCTACATTAACACATTTTTTTTTTGTTTTGATTCTCCACAACTTATGCAAAACATGCCGTCATTTGTGGTCTTTTGTTGTGGCTAATTGTGGTTTCACAACACGTGCCAGTCAGTCAGTTTGGAGTCATTATCTTTGTTATGTTATAAAAACCTCATTTTCCTCATTAATAGACGTTGTTTGAGATAACGAAAGAAAAAGTTGTCTACTGAAAATGTGCATTAATTGGTAGGAAGGGAAAAATCTCGACTTGGAATTGATTTTTCAGTTGCTAGTTTTGGATCAATGTCATTCCTTGTCACGTTAACCCTTACTTATACTGATTGATTAATTTCCACTTTTGTTTCAAGCACCGTTTTCTAAATTTTTCATTTTTATTTTGTAGCTATTTATGTGTTTAAAAGTAGGCTCGAATTGAAAATAACATGTAAGCTTGCATAATCTGGACAAATCTTTTTAAAACCGTTCTGTTTCTTTTTTTTTTTTGTTTTGTTTTGTTTTACAATCTAACACAATGTTTTAATTTCTTTATAATTAGTTTTATTTTATTTCTTTTCTGCATTCCCATAGTTAGTAGTCGTGAAAATGAAAGTGTAAAGCGATAATTAAATAAAACGTTGTTGTTTTTATTACAAACACCATTTCAAATGGAGCAGTGCCAGCCACAGCCCACCTTTTGAACTTAATGTGTTGCCTCTGACCTCAAGTATTTTTTTTTTTTATAAAGACACGGTTATTATATTGTTTATATAAATGGACTAAGTAACAGCATTGCCCCATGTATATTCGAATTTAATGCACTACTTTTATTTTCATAACTAAAAGACAAGAGTGAAAAGCAAATTATTTACAAATTACTTCAAAGTTTTTTAAAAATTAAAAAACGAAAACTTAATAAACATCGTATCGTAAGTTAGGGTAAACGTATAATTTTTTGTTTGATATATTTGATATATTTAATATGGTATATTTAATATGGTATAAATCTATATACAGTGGCTCACAGCTTATTTTATGCAGTGCATACTTTCAACTTTAAGGCTGTAAACAACAAAACTAATAGAAATATAAAAAAAATGTTGCATCATTTAAAAGATCAAGAAGTCTAGTATGGCAAAACATAATCATTTATTGTGAAAATAGCTTCATTTAAATAGCTTAAAATTAAGAAAACAAAAAAATACTGCTTAATTTCATCTCACAGCTTATTTTTGAAGTACACACTAAATTCACTCTTCGGCAAGTAACTGTAAATCTGATGATCGGTTGCTTACTTTGTATGGTCTCTGAATGCCATTTAAAATTTGATTTTACCTTTTTTAGCCTTAACGCAAAAGTCAAAGGATCACTACGTGTATTTTCTAATATGGGTACCCGTACATCGATTTCAACACTATAAAATAAACTGTCGCAGCGTAATATTGCTGAAATTGTTAATATAAATTATCTACGGTACAAAAAATTATTGAGCGCTTCGTTCGTGAAAATCGCGTCGAAAATAAAGGCAGAATTGCTCCAAATAAAATATTTAGCGCTACTGCCGAGCGCTACATAGTACGGAAAATATGAGCTAATCCCAAATTGTCAGCTCCTAAGCTGGTCACTGAAGTCGAAAAGAAGCCATTTATCAGCAAAAAAAAATAAACTAAGCCGACTTTCGTTCACTACTCAACATATTTCGAAGACATCTGACGAATACTGAGCTTCAAAAAGAAAACCTAAAATCCACAGTAAAGCATGGCGGCGGTAGTGTGATGGTTTGGGCCTGTATGTCTCCAGCGGGTGTTGGAAATCTAGTATTTATTGACAATAATATGAACAAAATTATGTATATTGATATATTAAAAGAAAATTCGCTGCACAGTTCCAGAGAACTGCAAAACTCACTTTTTGCTTGATAAAATCATTCACTGGAATTCGTACTCAACTCAACTCATTCAACAAAGTTGAACGTTGAATAAAATCAGCACAATACTGGCGAAAGCGTCTTTTATGTCAGTTTGAGTTTGAGTTCGTCTGATCAAACTCACATGTTTGAGTGAACGAATGTTGACGTTGAATAAAATAAAATGATGCTGCTGAAGGCGTCGTTTGTGTGGGCTGATTGACGGATTGAATTCACATGTTTGAGTATTGGTGTTGAAGTGTATACGGATATGTGTTTCGTAAATGAGAAATCAAAGAAATAGTTAAATTTAGTTGTTTGCAGTCAATCGTAATAAAAATTCCACCCTTCTTCTTCTTGTTCTCTCTTTCTCTCTCTGTCTGCACATGAAAAAACTCATACGTGTTGATTTTTGCGTTTCATTCTTGATGAAAATAATCGTTGTTGAGCCCAACGAACAAGCATGAAATATGATTAAAATCACAGAGCCAACACGAAGCACATGGTTTGATTGAATTTAACTCAACAGCGAGTGTGTGCATTCGAGCAATTCTTATCGATTGAACACAGAGGCATTTTTTTACAGTGTTGATTACGTATGAATATTTTTATGTAAGTTTTGCAGTTCTCTGCACAGTTCCGAAAAATTGGGAATCCGCCACAATTTCCTTTTCTATCAGGACAACGATCCTAAGCACAAATCGGAAATTGTGCAGTCCTGTTTAATATGAAACTGTCCACACTTACTGACACCACCTGCTCAGAGTCCTGACTTGAATGTCATAGAGAATTTGTGGCCAAGGTTGGAAAACAATATCCGAAATTATCCGATATCAAGCAAAGAACAACTGAAAAAAAGCAATTTTGAAAGAATTGAGCAAAATCGCACTGGAAACGACACAAAAATTAGTGAAATCGATGTCAAAACGTTTAGATGCTATCATTAAAGTCAAAGGCTATCACTTAGAGTACTAAGATCTAAAATAAATACACAAGAAAGGTTTATTTTTAAGAAGTATCCTCAGTGCATAAAATAGTATTTTTATGCTTTCTTAGTTTTAAATTATTTTAATGTATATTTTCTCAATAAGTGAAGTTCAATTGTTAAAAAAGACTTTTTGATATTTTAAAGGATGCCACTTTTTTTTATATTCCTGTTAGTATCGTTGTTATAGAGCCTTAAAGTGCAAATGATGCAATTCATAAAATAAGCTGTGAGCCACTGTACACATATAAAACTGTAACAGAAAAAAAATCTGTACATGAAATATTTTTTAAAATGCAAAAATAGGGAGTCCAAATTCAAATGGGAGTCCAAAAATCCCATTTTTTAAAATTGTGTCGGTCTGTCAGTTAAAGCAGCACGCGAAATCCATTGGATGCATTTAAACCAGTGTCAGACAAAAAAACACTTGCTCTGTTCTTTCAGTTGTGTTCTAGTGCGCGCACATGTGAGAGCGACAAAGACAGAAAGGGTTTATTATGCACGCGTGCATAGCCGCACACTGATATAAACAAAACTTGATATCTAGGTTCCTTATATCCCTGGTCAACAAATACGATACTTTTTATCCAGTAAAAAATGACTCTTTTATAATAACGGTTTATTTGCAAAAAACTTGAGTAGAAAACCCTGTCTTTTTATCTAGAACTAGTATAAAAGTTCTACCCGTTCTACGACGGGTTGGAAGCATTTACACTTAAACTGTAATTATTTTTTGCCATTATTACAGTGCTTTTCCAACATAAACTGTCCTGAAAAATGTTCAGCCTGAAAGTATCTACATACATAAAAAGCAAGCATGACAGTAAATGTTGTAAAAGCACTGTAATAATCGCAAAAAATAATTACAATTTGAGTGTAAATGATTCCAACACATCGTTGGTTGAAATAAAAAATAATTACAGTTTGAGCGATATTAGGTGCGGAGCATTATGCTTGCTTCTATATATTAACCCTGCAAAACAGGTACTGGTTAAAACAACTATTATTTAATAGGGAGCGATATAAAAAGTTTCAGTTGGAAATTTACGATTTTCCCATCATCTTATACAGAGCATCGGGACAATCACTTAATCATCAGTTAAGTGATTTGGATTCCGGAGCATAAAAACAGGATCAAAGTACTAAAAACACAAAGTCTGAAATCACAAAAAAATCTGAGGCCAACAAAAAAAAAAAAAAAACAAGGGAAGAAAACTTAAACAGTATGAGCTATAAAAGTTCGTGTGGCACGAAGAAGTTGCGAAATTGTTGACCAGTGTTATCATTATGAGAACGCAAGTCATTTCGGGAACGTGCCATCATGTCCGGGAACGAAACGAAAACTTTCGTTGTCGATACTGAGAAAACTATAGGTTACTTTAAAGGAAAGCATTGATTCTTAATAACGTACAAATTGTGCATATGTATTAGAATAGAACAAAAATTCGTTTAAGTGTTGGAGTTTCGGTTACCCATGTCTTGCAGGGAAGATTCTTCTGTACATAGGCATTTCCACAGAAAAGTCCACCGTGACCCAAAAACTATACGTTATTAAAAACTTATTATTTTTTAATGATATTATTTTAGAGAAAAATTAAAATTTTTATTTAGATTTAAGCAATTTGAACATAAACTCAATTGATATGATGATCAAATTGTCTTCAGTGTTTCACAAATGTAATTTTTCTTTTTAGTAAATGATTAGTAAATGTTTCGTAAACGTTTTTGTTTTAGTAAAAATGGAAGGCATTGGCTAAAAATAATGAAAAGGCAAGGAGGGGCAGAATGTATTAAATTTTTTTTTTAATTACTTAATTACCCAATTGAAATACAATGGAAATTTAAGTAACGTAACGTCAGTACAGTCACGTCAGATGACTAAGCCCAATGAGAAAAAAACGGAAAAAGATTTTTTTGAATTTGATTACTTGGAAAATAAACTTATATTCGCGGTTGTTGCAGAAACCAAGTGCTCTTGAAATCAGCAGTAAAAACAACAAATATTTCGTTTAAGTGTTATCGGATAATATTGGTTTCCGTAACCTCTAAAAGCAAAACCGAAACTGATTCGCAAATAAAACAGAAAAATCAGAATCCAAGTGATTTCAAGAGCGCTTGGTTTCTACAACAAACCCGATTATTTCAAAACCTTTTCAAAAAGGTTTTATTGGCTCAGTAATCGGTTGGTAATTGCTTCGGTAAACGGCAATGGGTTGGTAATTGCTTCGGTAATCGGTTGGTAATCGCTTCGGTAATCGGTTGCTAATCGCTTTGGTAATTGGTAATCGTTAATGGGTTGGTAATCACTTCGGTAATCGCTTCGTTAATTGGTTGATAATCGCTTCGGTAATCTGTAATAGGCTGGTAATCGCTTTGGTTTTTGATAATTGGTTCGGTAATCGCTTCGGTAATTGGTGCGAAAACCGGTTGGTAATCGCTTCGGTAATCGGTAACCGGTTTGTAATCGCTTCGGTAATTGGTAATCGGTTGGTAATTGCTTTGGTAATCGGTTAGTAATTGTTTCGGTAATCGGTTGCTACTCGCTTCGGTAATTGGTAATCGGTTGGTAATCAGTAATGGGTTGGTAATCACTTCGGTAATCTGTAATAGGTTGGTAATCGCTTGGGTATTGGTAATTGGTTCGGCAATCGGTTGGTAATCGCTTCGGTAATTGGTTATCGGATAGTAATCGCTTCGGTAATCGGTAATGGGTTGGTAACCGCTTCGGTTATAGGTAATCGGTTGGTAATCGCTTCGGTAATTGGTAATCGGTAAGTAATCGCTTTGGTAATCGGCAATGGGCTGGTAATTGCTTCGGTTATCGGTGATGGGCTGGTAATCAGCCTGTTAATCGGTTCGGTAATGGCTTCAGTCTTCGGCTTGGTCGATGCTAGGTAATCCCTAGAAAAGAATACTGTACAGCAATTATTCCTGTTACGCTAACATCCTCATGATATCGCAAATCTATAGTTTTGCTCTCTACAAAAAAATGCAAAAAGACAAAAAGTCAAGGAAAATAATTGTGGGACAAATAGGGTTAAGAAGCGAAGAACGTTCAGTAAAAAAAAACTTAAAATCGGCCAACCCATTGCTGAGATCTGATGCAATAAACATTCTGCAAATTAGTTGCACCATGAGAACTTCATTCCAATAGCCAATTTCTAAACATAGTTAAAAAACGCAATATTCAAACTGGTCAACATAGAATTAATTCAGATATAGAAATAAAATTGATTTGAGAAACAATTTTCTTTACATGATGCAAGTCTCTATTACAGCGATCCGAAAAATCATTTGTTCATACAATGTTAAAAGGTATTGTAGTTGGACTAGCACCATATACTAGAACTGAAGTTGGACTAGTTTGGAACTAGTTAATATTTACCCATTTTTCTGTTGGGTTGGGTTTTTAAAATGTCTTCAATTTTATTACTCCAATTTTTTCTTTGTTGACAGTTGTGACAAAAAAAATGCTACATCTGGCAATATTTGCTGCTGCTGCTTATAAACATTGTGCTTTAGTTTTACTATTAAAACCGTTATTAACTCACGAAAATATTTAAAATTATGTTTGTTCTTGCTTTTTCCTCTCTCTTTCTCTCATGTTGCTTGTTCCTTTGTTTTTAATCAGGTGTATTTTTCTTTATAGCGAGTCTAAATCGAAGGCTTGGCTTGCCTTGAATTAGTCGAGGGCACGCGTAATGCAGCACACTCATTTACACAGCTATACACATCAACGTTCAAAGGTCATTGAACGTGGCAACGTCTGTGGTTTTGTTTGTTCAACAAATTTCAGCTCAATTCTCAAACAAAACAGTTGCAGATGTTCTTTTGTTTGTTTTTTTTTTTTTACTGCTTTCATGTGTTTATGTAAATTAAAAAAAAACCAAAAATTAAGCATTTCCCAGTCCCATTCATTCTATTTTGGGTTAATTTAGGGTAATGACACTACTTTTGCTTTCAGTCAATTGTGTACATTAGTTAATGATAGAATTTTATGAAAGAGGAATTTTGCTTGTTGTGTGTTATTTTAAACTTTCGGTACATCGCATTAATATAAATTGGTATTAAATAAACCATAGATAAACTGCTCCAGTTTGTGTTTTATACAAACACTCTACTATGTTCTGTACCTGTTGACTTGCTTAGAACTTTGTATGAATGCAGTTGTTGACTTTACTGTGAAAAAAAGTAATGTTCTATAGAAAACTGCCGCTCCAACTAACCGCTTCGATGTTTCATTAAATCTATCTTCAAGCAGAATCTTTTTTCCGCCTAAATAGCTGTACGTTGCTTTTATTAACCTCCATTCCATTACATCGTATTTGCACACTATACTTACATACTTGGTAAGTAGTTTTTTTTTTTCCAACACATGGCTTATACCACAGAGCCGTCATACGTGTTCCAACAATGTTCCACTCAGTTAGCGCTGAAAGTGGCGACGAGTACGATGCTTAAATTACACTTGAAGAAAATTTTTGATAAAGAGAATTGATAAATGAATCATGAACGATTTTTCTTCAGCTTTGACGAAATATGCTGATTCGATCATACAATTTATTGATGAAAATTATATATACAGTTCCAATTATATTGGGTTGGCAACTAAGTAATTGCGGATTCCACTCATAGATGGCTTAAGTTGAATTTTTAGGTTTGCTGACGTAATCGAAATGCCAAACACATTTTGTTATTTGATAGTTGGTACTTCAACTGTCAATCAGTAAAAAAATTTTTTGATCGGTTGTGTAGTTTTTGTTTAGCGTCTGTTGAAAAATGGCAAATCAAAACGAACATTTTTGTCATATTTTGCTTTTTTATTTCCGGAAAAGAAAAAACGCATCGCAAGCTCACAAAAAGTTATGTGCTGTTTATGGTGACGAAGCTTTAAAAGAACGACAGTGTTAAAATTGGTTTGCCAAATTTCGTTCTGGTGATTTTTCACTCAAAGATGAAAAACGCTCTGGTCGTCCAGTTGAAGTTGATGACGACCAAATCAAAGCAATAATCGATTCGGATCGTCACAGTACAACACGCGAGATTGCAGAGAAGCATCATGTATCACATACATGCATTGAAAATCGCTTAAAACAACTTTGGTATGTACGAAAACTCGATATATGGGTTCCTCAACTGAAAGAAAATCATTTAACACACAACGCATTAACATCTGCGATTTGTTAAAGAAACGTAATGAAGATGTTCCATTTTTAAAACGATTGATAACTGGTGATGAAAAATGGGTTGTTTACAACAATGTCAATCGGAAAAGATCGTGGAGCACGCCAGGTGACCCAACTCAAACACACAAATGCGGATATTCATCAAAAGTTTGGTGGTTATCAGTTTGGTGGGATTACAAAGGAATTGTCTACTTTGAACTTTTACCACCCAACCGAACGATCAATTCAGATGTCTACATTGAACAACTAACAAAATTGAACAATGCAGTTGAAGAAAAGCGGTCCGAATTGACAAATCGAAAAGGTGTTGTATTCCACCATGACAATGCAAGGCCACACACATCTTGTGTCACTCGGCAAAAATTATTGGAGCTTGGTTGGGATGTTTTGCCACATCCACCATATAGTCCTGACCTTGCACCATCTGATTACTTTTTATTTCGATCTTTGCAAAACTCCTTGAATGGTAAAAATTTCAATAATAATGATGATGTCAAATCGTTCCTGGTTCAGTTTTTTGCTGATAAAAACCAGAAGTTTTATGAACGTGGAATTATGATGCTGCCTGAAAGATGGCAAAAGGTCATTGCTCAAAATGGGCAATACATTACAGAATAAAGTTATTTCGTTCCATGATAACATTGTCTTTTATTTTTTAAAAAAAATCCGCAATTACTTAGTTGCCAACCTGATATAAAAGTTTATTGACAACAAAAGTTAGAATTGTGAAAACATTTTTTTCTTTTCTTTTGTATTTATTCTTTGATGTAATTTATTTCATGTTTTTATGAATCAGATTATGTTCAATCTGTAATGTTTGATAAATCGGCCATGTAGACCTGGCAAGATATACAATTTAATAGAAATAATTGTGTATTCGTGATTTAAAAGTAAAATTGTGTATTTTTGATTTATGATTGAAAATAACTTCGAGTCAACAATTTTCTGTATTTTTTCTAAGTGTACATTTTTCAAAGCATTTTTACTGTTGGTGCACCTCCAATTTCAACATGAAATTATTCGGCAGCTTTTCTACATAGTTTTTGTGTTTGCTCACTTTAGCAAATAATTTTTCCAGCCTCCTGATAAAAAATAAACAGCGTCATAGAAATTAAATCCTTTAACGTTGGCGGTCCATATTTTTTCCTTAATACACGCACAGCGATCGTAGAAATGTATTAAATACTGAAAATATTAAAAGTACTTTCGTATAATTTATAGAACAATTAAATTCTTGTATTAAAAAAATTTTTTTTACTTGTTAACTTATAGCATAAAAGTTAAGATTAATGCTCAAAATCATTTTCTGCAATAAACTATGCAATATTATTTTATGCCATAAAAGAAAGCCATAGTGTATAATTATGAAACATTGATTTAAGATATTTTTATGTCTTTCTCTTATATTTGAAAGTTACAATTTTGATTTTTTATGTGCTAGTCGGAATTAGCTCTCCATAAAATATCCGTTAAATGCATTAATTTGCCATAAAAATTAGAGTTTTATGCAATTAAATTTTAATTTATAAAGCAAACTAAAACTTTCTTCTGAAAAAGTAAATGGTATTCAAATATTAATAAATTATGTTCAGTATATAATAACAAAAATGAAAGAAAAATATTGTCAAAATGTTTATTGTAGATATGAACATGACTAGGAAGAAGAAGATGTATATAGATGTGTATAAGACGAACTCGAATAAGGGGTACTACAGCGTGAACTTATTTAACTAAGTGTAACTTCTTTAACCGCGTATACGGCGATTTTGTGAATTAGAATGCGAAGTAAAACCATTTTAACATGCAACACTACAACTCGGAAAATTCTCCGCTCTGCAGTTTTTAAAAAGCCGAAGAAGATTGTTCAGTAAAATGTCTCCCCTGGTAACTACCACTCATCAACATACTGCCTTATTAATCTGCTTTTTAACTGCATCCGTGTCTTTGAATAGACGAAATACAAGCGCTTTATACTTCACCGGGTAAACCACGAATCCTTGACCCGGCTGTGCATAACACTAGAACCAATTTAATCTATACCGATTCCAATCGACTGCTTCGCAGGTGAAATATCTTAGCTATGCAAAGTGAAGAAAATTTTGATGCAGGAATTTCGAGCACTTTTCGAGCTTTTATGTAGTATTTTCGAGCTCTTTCAAAAGTTTTGTATTTTTCGAAAAATTCGAAAAAAAATTTGCATAGCTTAGATAAACTACCTAAGCGTGAAGCACCGAAAAATAAAAACTTTAGAAAAAATAAATCATGCAGGAATTTCGAGCTCTACAGTAGTATTTTCGAGCTCGCGAAAAATTTATTAATTTTCCGGAAAAACGATAAAAACACTTTTTTTACAAAGGGTTGTTATATGTGAAGTATGACTAATCTTTATTGTATTAAAAAAAAACAACACTTTAATTTCGAGCCATTTGCGAGCTCCCTAAAAATAACTTCGGGCTCTGAATTTAACAGAGAAATTAAATTAACAGAGGCGAGTAACCTCTGTTTCGCCTTTTCTGAAGAAAAATAATGGTTTTGACGCAAACGTCGAAACAGGCAGTCACTTTTTGGTCATGCAATATTATTTCATGGATCTCGTGTATGATTCTCCGTTCCCCAAAAGCGGGATTTTCGTTTGTAGACGGCGCCAGAGAGTGTGAAATGGGCCCGTCGGTCATCAGAATTTACTTCCGAAAATCAGGTTCAGTGTCAACCGTTCGAGCGACTGTATTCCAAGCGATGTGGACGGTATTTCGGTAATATTATTTGAGTTATCCTTCAAAATGCGCCGCAAGTGGTTTCGCTGACTCCGAAATGCTGAGCGCGTTGACGATACGATACGATACATGTGGGTTCACGGCAATACTCTCTCTTACCTCTTCAACCAGTTCATTTGAAACGTCTTGGACGTTGATGAAGGGCATACGAACGAACTCTCTCTTTTCCGTGCTCACCAAAATTCGATACCAAACAAATAGCAAATAGCAAATAGTGTTGTCAGTGTCAATAGTGTTGTCAATTTTTGACGATATGCACGTTGAGTTAACACTGTTGCGGGATACCCAAACGCCTTAACGACGATTGTCGCTGTAACATGAAATATGGCGCACCGTGTATATACAGTTAAATGAGGATATACTGATTTCAAAATTTAAACAATCTTAACTCGTTGATGGGCGTAGCCAGGATTTTGTTCAGGGGAGGAAAAAAATTATTTTTTTCATGTGATTTATAAATAAAAAAAAAATGTGTTATTAATAAAAAATAAATTAAGGTTTAATAAATAAGATTAATTATTAAATATAAAAATATTTTTATTTTTTAATTATGGGAAAAAATGTTTTGAATTTCTGAATTTAATACTAAAATTTTTATATTTCTTATGTTCAGGGGGTGGAGGGAAACTGCCACCAACTGTTCTACCCTTGCTACGCCCATTAACTCATTTATTAATTATTGTATATAAATGAAACTTTTTTGTTGGACTAATTAACTTGTGGCGGCCGTGGAAAAAGTGAAATGTGCAGCTAAATAAGTCGGAGTATTAAATTTAATGTTTTTGTAAAACTGAGAATAAGCAGTCTTATTTTAATGTAGTCTGCAAAGCTGTGTCCCAAAATCTATAAGGCATAAGATGATACTGAGTCACGAATATGAAGTTGAAACACAAAGCGAATTACCCGATTAAATAAGCGTCTTAATTTGTCGATATTTCTTTGAGAAGTGCCAGTATAAAGCTCCATTTCATAAAGAAATATTGGCATAAGAATAGCGTGACCAACTTTTATTCTAATATTAGCGGGTAAATAGTACCTTATGTTGTATAACCTACGCAGCGCAAAGGAAATTTTAGATAGTAGAAAGTTAATGTGGATATGAAATGTGAGGCAGTTGCCAAGATAAAAACCGATTGAACGGTAATGAGTGACATATTCAATGTTGTCATTATTTATGAAAATATTCGGATGTTCGGAACCCGATGAGAATAACATAGCTTTCGTTTTGGATGGGTTCAAAGTAATGCAGTTGAGCATTGACCAGTAAAATATGTTATTTATATAACATATATAATATCATTATTTATATTGTCTGTCAAATTGTTTATGTTATCATACCTTGTCGAAGCTAGTAGTTGCATATCATCAGCATAAACATGAGCATTGCAGTAGGTAAGGTAGTTACAAATGTCATTAATATACAACATAAAAAGCCACGGACCAAGGATGGAACCTTGTGGGATTCTTCTATGAATTTGTAAGGTAGAAGAAAATGAGCCTTGAGCATCAACAAACTGCATTCGACCCTCAAGTAATGAGCGAACAAGCTCACAGGCATTGGACGAGAACCAAAGATGATTTAAAAGCTTAGTTAGAAGGATCTCGTGATCGATTGAGTCGAACGCCTTACTAAAGTCAAGGAAAATCAGTACCGAAATATATTTTTTATCGATATTTGATCTTAATTCCTCGACAAGATCTAACATAGTCTGGCATAGTCAGACAAAAAGTCTGGTAACTCTGAACTTTCTACTTGTCATTTTTTCCAGCTGCGTATTTTTCGTTGCTATTTTATTAATTTTATTATTAATTACGCGTTTTAAATTCTTCGATAACACTGAAATTAGTGCAGGATTAGTTAATGCTTAACTCATCATCAAAATCTGAAGTCTTTGTTCAATTCAAATTTCGTATAAACTCTCGGTGCCTACAACAGCCGAACTTAACCTACAAATAAGTAAAACTGTTTGTCTTCCACTATGGAAAAGGCAAATGGCTGTGGAATCTGCAGATCTTAGTGGAGTACATATGAAGACTTCATCTCGTGCTGTGGCTGCTCCAAACTTCTTCATCCAAAATGCCCGGGCTCTCTGCCCGAATTGGTGATGCATTGAGGAGCACTACGCCAAATGGTTTGCAGTGGTTTTGCGCTAATTGCAGAAAGTTTTCCAGTGCCATCATTCTTCAAAAGTTACTGGAATGCCGCTCCTCTGCGGCAAACACTCCAGCATGCTTTCTAGCTTGGTCGAGACGCTGCACCGAAGCAATTCATTAAAGCCTCCAACTTCACCAAACCCACCAGCTAATTCCGCTTCTGGTAAGGCTAACCACTCCTCTAGAACAACTCGAGCATCTGCAAAATCTTCATCATCATCATCATCTTCATCATCATCAGCACTTGTTACTCAGTCTTCATCTGAGTCTTCAGAGACTCTGTCTTTGACTACATCTGAACCACCTGTGAGTACCGGCTCTATTGAAAATACAATTAATATCGCTTCTACAACTCCATCTGCTGCTACCAGTCTTCCGTCTGCAACTTCTGCACTGCCTGTTGGCTCTAGCATGGAATCTTCCTGTAACGATTTAGCACCGAGATTGTCTGCGAACCATCAAATTCCTTCAATTGTGCTAAATTCGGCTAATGCTGCCTCTGTGACTAGCGCTCATAAACAATTTCAGCTTGAAACGTCAGTATTACAACCTGCTGCTACCAGTTTTTTTGACTCCAACCTCTGCGTTACCTGCTGCCAACCCGATCGTTGTGCAAAGACCGTTACGCAAATCTATATTCATCTCCAGATTGGCTGCATCTACGTCTGTGAATGATGTCATGTCATTTTTAACCTCAAACTTTCAACCATCAACACCTATCATCTGCTACAAACTTTCCGCCAACATGGCTCGTTAGATATCATCCTTCAAACTATTAGTCGATAATTTGGACTACACATCTTTAGTATCGGCTAGTTTTTGGCCACCTGGTACAATGGTACATGAATTCATACCTCGCCCTAGACGTGGGTTACCTTCTCGAAGCTCATTACTCTACACGATTTCTACTCCAAAAAACTGACGGTATCTAGTCTTAGGTATTCTTTATATTATCAGAATATTGGTGGCATGAGAACTAAAATTAATAAGTTTTTTGTATCCTCATGTGGCTTAGATTATGATATTATAATTTTCACAGAAACTTGACTGTCTGACAGTCATCTTACTTCTGAAATATTCAATGGCTTTTCGTACAATGTGTTCCGTAAGGATCGCTGTTCTTTAACATCAGGGCTTTCTCGTGGAGGTGAAGTTCTTATTGCGATAAAAAACTCACTCTCCTGTAACCAGGTAGTTCCTCCTCATAATATTAGTGCTCTGCCGGTTGTCTTTGACATGGATCAGATTATCATTAAACTTTTTGTGGATCGTTCATTTGAACTTTTTATTATAGTAAGTTATATTCCACCTAGAAGCTCCCAGGAGCTCTATAATGCTCATTTCGAAAGTTGCCGTTTCGTTCTTGATAATCTTTCAACATGTAGTATTCGCTGGTAACCTGGGGAATATTATTTGGAAGCCTGACTGTGATGAATCTTACCTTCTCCCGTTTAATGCACATGGTATAATTGAAAACCTTTTAGTAAACTTTTTCAGCCGTCATGACTTGGCCCAAATAAATGATATTTCTAATGACCTTAATCGAATTCTTGATCTTGTTTTTGTAGATAAGGAATTTGATTTTTCCTTAGAATCTCCTATCTCACCTTTGTTTCATGGTACCTACCACCATTTTAGTTGAATTTTCTTCTTACCAATACCAAAAACTGGTCACTAACGAGAACTTCTCGTTAAACTATAAAAATGCTGATTTTAATGCGATGAATGTGATGTTGTCTTCGATATCGTGAAATTCTGTCCTTGATAGCTCAAACTTATCGGTTGATTATGATAATTTTATATCCATCGTAAACAGGCCCGCAGAGAGCCAAGTTCGGGCCCGGGGGTTACAAAATACGGGCCCCCTCAAAATCTTTTCAACACAAAAAAAAAATGCAATTATAAATGTATTAAACAATGCAAGCTATTGCAAGATACATGCGAAAATTATTGTTTAGTTCTTTCTTAATATTTATAGTGCGTTGTGATATTTAAGTCACACACCATGACAAATTAAGTACATTTTATTGTTTGTTATCTGTATTAATTGTCAATACCTAACGATAACTTTTTTGTGTAAAATTCAAAATAAATAAAACCTAATGATGATTTGCATTAACCCAATCTTTTCATTCTTTTGTATTTTAGTTCTTTTTATTCATGTCAAACAAAATGTCAAAATTCATGTCAGATCAAGCAAAAATCAAAAAAAAAAAAAATAGGTAAATATAAGGGGCTGCTCATAAAATACGTCGCATTGGACAATTTTGACCCCTCCCTCCCCTATGTCACACTTCGTCACAAAGTCTTTAACCCCCCACCCCTCTCTCCGATGTCACGTCACACTATCACTTTTTTACATTTTTGGAGTTTTGTTTTTATAATTTAGCGGTTTGTTATGAAAAAACTAGAACACGTTTTATTTATTATAACTTTTAATATTATGGAAATAACAAGGAAATTCCACATTGTCCTATTGTGTTTGAACAACAATTTTATAAAGAATTTAACCATGTGAACAGAGCTAAGCACAAATTAAAGCTTTTCTGACGTTTAAAACAATAACACCAACGTTATACATTATAACATGGATATGCGAAAATTGTGTGAATTTTTATGTTTGTTTTAGTTTTTTTATTACTCTTTGATGTTCACTTTGAACGTGAAGTTATAACAGCTTTTTTCGATGACTGCTTTAGAGTAAGAATTCACACTTCAGTTCAGCAAAAAACTGATTTTTGAAGCTGGTACACTTGTTAAAGGTGTTTCAAATGCCATTTATGTCTTTGTTCGATTTAAACAAAGTTTTATCTGTCTTTTTCGGTTTGTGATCCGTTAGTTTTATTAGGTGCATTTTTTTATTGATAAAAAATGAAATCAATATAAATTTCATTATAGTTAAACAATAAAACTTTAATTTAAAAAAATTTAAAATTTTAAAACTGAATTCAAAATTTTTTGTGACGTAACGCACGACCTACCCCCTCTCCTCCCCCCTCCCCCCCTACACCATGTCACTCTTCGTCACAAATGTTCAACTCCCTTCACCCCCTAATAGTGTGACGTACTTTATGAACAGCCCCTAAGCTACAATGACGTAATCTCTATATTTGGATAAATTAGGGCTTATTATATAAATATCGCGTACGTAACATAACATAACAGCATATTGTTTATCCAGATATGCGCTGAAAAACGACCATGTTTTTTTATATATTGTATACTATAAGAAAGATTTTCTACTGGGTATTTTTACAGATGAGTGAAACACTCATACTCGTATACGCTGTTATCACGACATACATATATTAAAAAGGAATAAATGCAAGTCAAATATATATCCAGAAGTGTCCAACTTAAAAAAAAAAAGTATCAAAGTAATTCAAAAGTTCCCTCGCCACGAACATAAGAAAGTTTCATTATAATTTTTGATATAGTAAATACAAAACAAAGAAGAAATATGAACTTTTCTCCCTCTACAACAAATTAGCTCTTTGTTACTTTTTTTACCCGCCTCTCAGGGTCCCCCCTCAGCCTGGAAATAAAGCGAAGAACAATAATAGGCCTATAACAACAATATGCTCAGTAAGCAACTAAGTTCCAGAGCCCTCTCTCGATCGACAAAACTAACACTCTACAAGACGCTCGTTCTACCTGTGCTGCTTTATGGCGCTGAGGCATGGGTAGTTTCGCAAACTGACGCAGCCGCTCTGGGGGTGTTCGAGAGAAAAGTTCTTCGCAAAACTTCGGTCCTGTTCGAGTCGGCGATGACTATCGCATCCGAATGAACCACGAGCTGTATGAGCTCTTCGATGACATTGACGTAGTTCGGCGTATAACTGTGCAGCGACTACGCTGGCTGGGTCATGTCCATCGTATGAACGACGAAGCTCCAGCGAAAAAGGTACTCGAGGCGAGGGTTGCTGGTCAACGACGACGAGGGAGACCATGCCTCCGATGGATGGACCAGGCTGAGGAAGCCCTAACCGCACTTGGTGTATCCGATTGGAGAAGGCGCGCGCAAAGCAGAGGCGCCTGGCGAGAGCTGATGAGGTCGGTTGAAACCCGGACACGGATTGTTACGACCACCTAAGTAAGTAAGTAAGTCTCCGGGCTCCCTTAAAACTCCGGGCCCGGGGGAAACACCCCGTCCACCCCTCCCCCTCTCGGCGGGCCTGATCCTAAATGATTCGGTGAATAGATTTGTCCCTCGCTCTAAGATCTCTAAAAATAACAACCCTCCTTGGTTTAATAAAAGACTAACCATTCCTTTATAACTCCTACTGTTACTAATTCGAATTCTGTGAATCCTTGTATCCCTTTCGATTCCATTTTGGATCTTGGCGACCTATCATTTTCCCCGTCTGACATTAAATCTGTTCTAAATAATTAACCTCAAAAATAACTCATCTGCGTGTCCTGACGGTTTGGCTCAAATTGTTTTAAAGAATTGCGCTCCTTCATTAGCCTATCCTCTTTTTATGATTTTTAAAAAATCAATTTCTGAGGGATATTTTATTAATAATTGGAAAATGTCTCATATTGATCCTATCTATAAATCTGGTGCAAAACAAGACGTTAACAATTATAGACCAATTTCTAAATTATCATGCATCCCTAAAGACTTAGATAAAATTGTGTACGACAAATTATCATTTCATGTCAAAAATATAATCTCATCCGACCAGCATGGATTCTTAACAGGAAAATCTACTACCTCCAACTTAAACCATTTTTGCAATTTTGTGATGCGTAACTTTGAAGCCGGCCTCCAAACTGACGTTATTTACATCGACTTTGCTAAAGCGTTTGACAAAGTTGACCATAACCAACTTATTCTCAAACTTGCGTCTCTTGGTATTCACTCCAATCTCCTAAGTTGGCTTAAATCTTATCTGTCAAATCGCATTCAGTTGGTTAAAGTTAATGACTAACTATCTAGGCCCTTCGTCGCTACATCTGGAGTTCCGCAAGGAAGTCACCTTGGGCCTCTCCTGTTTCTGCTGTTTATTAATGACCTTCCATCAATAGTTAAATATTCTCATTGTCTTTTATATGCTGATGACCTCAAACTTTTCCGTTCAATAAATTCTTTCGCAGATGCTATTTTTCTTCAGAATCCAACAATTTAGTTTTTGTGTTTGAAAGATTTTGGGCAGTTTTTAACACATCATTTCACACTTTTCAGCATACCAGTTTTATTATTAAGTTATATTGCAAGTTAATCAACTTGTCCAATAAAGTCGTTGTCCAATAAAATTAACAAAATTTAAATTTTATCGTTCTCAAGAAGTCGTTTAATAAATAAAATAAACCATTTCTCAAAATAAATTAATTGGAAAATTATGCAACAAGGTCTCTTCATATAAACGTAGAACATTTCATATACTATTATTTTTAATCTGAACAGGTTGTTTAAACCCAACGACCTTGCGCCCAATTTTTAACTTATTAACATAGTTTGAATTATATTTATTTGTATATATATATTAGATAAAAAATGTTTATTCAATTTTAGTAAAAAAATTTGTAATTTCTACGAAGAGAAAATTAA
Organism: Coremacera marginata; assembly: GCA_914767935.1. Taxonomy (NCBI): domain Eukaryota; kingdom Metazoa; phylum Arthropoda; class Insecta; order Diptera; family Sciomyzidae; genus Coremacera; species Coremacera marginata. The sequence goes on along the minus strand of OU612044.1, from coordinate 11,610,817 downwards.
ATATTTTTTCAATTGGAATATTAAAAAAAATTAAAGCAATTCTGAAATTTGCAAAGCTGACCCAGCTTGACACAAATAAACACAGTAACATGCATTTCAAATAAGAGAAAAAAACTAACCGGATGAATATTGATTAATGCTATTTAAAAACTGCTCTTTAACTAGTCTAGAAAAACTATTCCGCTCAAGTGGATAGCAATCATGAAGCTGGAACTAATGTCAATTTGCACCTTTTTCGGATCGGACTTGCATGGTGTTAGTTAGTACGTAGTGCGCGCAAATCATAGGAACATGTTAATTTACAACAACAGCAACAAAAACAACTTGATAATTATTAACTTTTCCACAGATAAGAAAATAGTTTCGCTTATTTATTTTGTTGTTGTTTGTTGATAGTTTTGTATCGAATCTTTTAGCGGTCGATTGTTTGAACCATAAATTTTTGATTGGTTTTTTTTTTCACTTCCTTCTTCCACTCTCTTCCGTTTGATGTTGAAATTATGATAGAGAAGTGGTAAAATAATTAAGGTTTTATTTTTCTTTTTATATCGGTGAGTTGCCACGAGCTTGTGGCTATAAAAAAAAAAAAAACCAAGTCAAAATCAATTGACATCAACTAGCTTTGAACGTTTGAGACTAGCTGCTCAAATGACTGACCCACTTTTACTTCAAGTTTAGCAAAGACAAAGTGTTATTTTAACATCACTGCTATGGTAGATGATTTTGTAGAATTTGATGCTGGTGATAATCATGATGATGATGATGACGCTGTTGCTTGTGTTGATAGCTATTAATTTGCTGATTGTAGAAATTTTGTTGACGTTTGCCGGTTTTGCCATGAAAAGCAAGAATGTTTTTATAAACAGGAAATAAAAAAGAAAAAAATCACAAAGCTTCTTATTTCAAATTTTATTAGATGCATTTCTTTGTTTTTAGCTTTTATTTTTTTTTTTTTATTTGGCAATAGTTTTCTTGCAGAAAAAAGTTACTCTAATTTCATCAAAAAAATACCCTTTTAAAGACAAAAACGTGAAATTTATTTTTGTGTAAAACGAACCAATTAAAAAAAAAATAAAACTCTTGCTGTGAATGTTATGTGTCATATTAAAGGCCTCCGGAAGTTTTTCGATGGAAAAAAGATACAATTTTTTTTTTTTTTTTTGGAAGCGCAGCTTTTTACTCCTCGTTCTGTGATCTGTGACGAAATAAACATAATAATTGTTGCAATATACAGATCACCAAGTAGCTCTGAAAGAGAGTTCTGCAATTTCTTTCAAGAAAATATAGAGACTTTTACAGAATCAGGAAAAGATATAATTATAACTGGTGATTTTAATATAGACTGGAAAAAAACGGGAGTGTATAAACGTAAACTTGAAAATATTCTTAACGATAACTATCTTAATCAAAAAGTAACTGAATATACAAGAGTAACAGAAAATACAAAGACTTTAATAGATTACTGTATCGGTAATATGCATAATCTATCAGTTAAGATCAGCGGGGACAATAAAATATCGGATCACGAAATATTAGAGATGTGTATTAACAAAGAAACCGTAATACATAGTGACAACGACGAAGAAATACAAATTACTAAATATAACAAAGAACTTTTCACGCGAGAACTTAACAAAGAAGAAATAACGTATAAGCCCGTTAGAGATATTAATGAAAATGCAAAAATTCTCGAAAATAGTTTGAAAAAAACAATATGTAAATTCTCTAAAAACATAAAAATAAAAGTCAATAACAACACAAATTCATGGTTTAACAGTAGGCTACGATATCTAAAATGCAAAAAAATTGAGTACTACCAAATTGCAAGATTAACGAATATATGGGACAATTGGGAGAAATATAAGGATATTAGAAACCAATACAAAGTTCAAATAAAAATAGAAACATTATAAATAGAATAGATCGAGCAAACGGACAAAAGCAAATGTGGAAAGAATTAAAATGTATGTGCTAAAACAAAGTAAAAATGCAATTGAAGCCGTAATTTTTAATGGAGTGGAATACTCAAATGAGACTCAATTAGCAAACAAATTCAATGAATACTTTATAAATAGTGTTCAAGACATAAGAAACTCAATAGAAAATGTACCATATATAAACTATTTAGATAATGTATCACACATATTTAAATTCCGAGGGATAAATGCGAGTGAGTTAAAGAGTATATGTCAATCATTAAAGAACAAATCCGATTTTGATAGAGTAAGCCCAGAAATTATCATAGACAATTGGCTGATAGTAGCCAGCCCCGACACTGGTTTCAATTGTGAATGAATCACTAAGAAGCGGAATTTTTCCAAGTAGCTTTAAGGATACGATGGTAACTCAAATTGAAAAAGTGTTTAAGACACATAGATGTGAAGAACTCCGACCAATAAATTCCTTAAAAACATTAGAAAAAGTTTTAGAAAAAGTTGTAAAAATTCAGTTAGAAGAGTATATGGAGAACAATAACTTATTTGTGAACCAACAATCCGGGTTTAGAAAAAAATATTAATGTGAAACCGCAATTAATTATGTTGTGAATGAGTGGAAGAGCTTGGAAAAGAAACACAAAATTATGGCAGTATTTCTCGATTTTAAACGTGCTTTCGAAACAATAGATCACGACATCTTAATGCAAAAATTATATAAATACGGAATAAAAAATACGGAACTTAATTGGTTTAAAACATACCTAGCACAAAGAAGACCGCGAACTAAACTAAAGAACAGTGTGTCTGAATTTTTGGATGTGGAAATCGGAGTTCCACAGGGTTCAATTCTTGGTGCTTTACTTTTTATTATATACATAAATGATATAAAAAAAGTTATAAGAAATAGTAAAATTATTCTTTATGCGGATGATACGTTAATTTATACCGAAGGAAATACTGCAGAAGAGTGTAAAATGAAGTTATTAGAAGATATTGAACTGATTAACATATGGTTAAAAATGAATAAATTAAAGTTAAATGAAAAAAAGACAAAGTTGATGGAGCTAAATATGATCAGTGAAGGAAATTTTGAAATTAACGGGGAAATAATAGAAAAATTAGAAAGTATCAAATACCTGGGTGTGATTATAGATAAAGAACTTAAATTCGACAAACATATAGATTACGTGTGTAAAAAAATAGGGAAAAAAAATCGGTTTCTTTAAGAGAATAAGAAAAAGTGTCAATGCTAACTGCTGTGAAAATATATAACACTATTATTAAACCGCATTTTGAATACTGCTCGACTATTATTTACTCATGTTGTAACCAAACACCAACTAATAGATTACAAAAATTACAAAACAAAGCAATGAGAAGTATTCTTCAATGTAACATATACACGCCGATACAATACATGCTAGAGGCGTTGAAATGGTTAAATGTGCATCTATGTAACTGCGAAAAAAAACGAACGAATAAACGTCCAAGAACTCTACAAAATCGAAAAAAATTTTTTTTTCAGATGAACCAGTCTGCAGATATTTTGCTCACCGCAAATTTTAAGGTATTTCGCAGCATTCCTCTTTTCTTCCTTATCGAGAAATATTTTCGAACCAAAATTTTAGAGAAAATTTTGGTCTAAAATAAAATATGTACACATCACATATGTGTAAAATATATATGTGTAAAATATTTTTCGATAAACTACCGGAGGCCCTTAAAGGAAGTCAAAATGCAATTTTTAATTTAAATTGTTTTTACAACAAAAACAACTTTTATGCAATTTTTAAGAAAACATTGAAATTTGAAGTTTTGGCGAAAAAATTTCCGCCGATTTCGAAACGCCATTTAGAAACTCTAAACCAACTATTGAGCACGAATCTATAAAAAAAATACGTCAACCTTAGATTTTTGTCCTCTATCCAAAGATCATAACTGCGCAAAAAATTAAATCTACTGCGCAGCTCGTCATTGGTGCTCGTCAACTGTGACACTTTATGATTTAATACAAAAGAAAATGTACAAAATACAACAAACGAGACGAGCATAACAAAATGAAAACGATGAACAGCTAAAATTCTGTAGCAACGTAACGGATTTTGTGTAAATAGATTAAAAAGGCAGAAAACACACTTACGAAATATGCATTCTTTTTTTTCCAAAACATTACTGAAAATATATTTACTTTATTGTGGACATGCGTTTTTTTAAATATTTATATATTTTATTTCAATAAACCAAGTTTGCATAAGAAAATAGCGATATTTGAAAATCTTTTCACCCTTTAAATAAATTGTGGCTACGTTTGTAACTACGAACGTCATAACAAAGATGGCGGACATGCGCGATCAAAACTGAGTGGATTCGTTTCGTAATTCAGCATTCATCAGCCTGCCAAATCTTTAATATTAAACAAAATTTCACCATTTATTCTTTAAAGTGTTAACAACCAAACTCTGTTTCCAGAACAATTCATGTAAAACAAAATCAAAAATTACAACAACAAAACTTAAAAATGCGGCATTCACTCAGTTTTGCACTTTTCGACCAGCTTCAAAAGAACACCAGTATGTAGACTAATATCAGTACTTTGTCCAAAGCCCTTTATTTTTTATAACTCCTTGAATGCGCCTTGGCTTATTTTCGACCAAATTTCCAATGATCTCTAGGAATATTGGTCCATTCGACTTGAACCCGACGTAATAACTCCGTCATATTTTCAGGAGCTCTTTTGTACATACCCAAACGCCTTTTCACTATAGTCCACAAATTTTCAATGGGTTCGCATCGGGGCCTTGTGCTGGTCACTTCAGTTGCTGGAAAGTTTCTCTGATAACCATTTTTTGACAATTTTTGGATGTGTGTTTTGGGTCTTCATCCTGTTGGAATACTATTTCCTCTTCTGGATACGTGCACAAATTCCGGTAAATGGGTTTTTAAAATATCAAGATAATCTTCCTTCTTCATTATACCATAAACTTTCACAAGAGGCCCAACATGCCACCACATAAAGCGACCCCATACCATCAAGCTGCCACCACCATGTCTTACGGTTTGCTTCGCATGGTGTTTTTTTATTCTTTCATGTTCAAGTGCCCAGTAATATTGTTTACCATCCTACTGTATACGTAAACGGTTAATTTTTGTTTCATCAGACCATATGACACGTTTCCAGTCCTCCACTGTCCAATTCCTATAGGTTCTGCTGAACTTCAACCGTGCCTTTACATTTTTGTCAGACAATGCAAGCTTTTGTTTTATTGTCGACTGAAAGCCTAATTCTGTGCAAAGCCCGGCAGGCTATTGATGCACTAACATCTTTGTTAAGTGATTTACACGCTAAATATGGTGTTTCGCTATCATTCTTTGAATCATTTTTCATTCTTTGTGCCATAAGACGAGCATCTTAGATCGACAGTAGTTTTGGCCGACCACCAAGGTTAGGTGTAGAAGCAATTTGCCTTCTTTTTTTCACAGCATAACAGTACTTTGACTTATTTTGAGTTCTATTAAAATTTTTCGAGTTGAAAACCCATTATTTTTCATCGCAACAACACTGTTTTCGAAATCACTTTTTTAATTTTTCGCAAAAATTGAGTTTACTCCTCACAGAATTTTTTTATATAAATAAAAGTTGACTCAATATCTTAAAAGTGATAACTGAATAGATCCGAAGCGATTACTTATAAAAATAATAACGATCACAAACAAGTGTGTTTTTGATGCTGATCGAAACGTGCAAAACTGTGTGAATGCCGCAATTTTAAGTTTTGTTGTTGTAATTTTTGATTTTGTTTTACATGAATTGTTCTGTAAACAGAGTAGTTTTGTTGTAAATACTTTAAAGAATAAATGGTAAAATTTTTATTAATTTTTGTTTAATATTAAAGAATTGGCAGGCTGATGAATGCCGAATTACGAAACATACACTCAGTTTTGGTCGCCAGTGTATATTCATTGTTTAATTTTATTTATATAAAGGTTTTGTAAATTTTTGACATTTTCTCAATTGGCCATATTTATTTTAAAATGAGAGCAAGAGAGCGTAGTCATTTAAGCAAAAAATTCACACGGTTGCTTGAATGAATACTTAGGGGCTGTTCATAAAATACGTTACAGGTTTTTGAACCACCCACACACACCCTTCCCTCCCCTCTCCCCCCCTCCCCCCTATGTCACACTTCGTCACAAAGCTTTTGGGCCAAATTTTTCTTACATATTTATTGAAATATATTGTACACAAAAAATAAATAATATTCATTTGAAATGCCCGCCTTTGGCCTATACTCACACATTAAATCGGACTGGTCAATCATTAATAGACACACGCACCCTGTTCATTCGAAAATTGGCCACATCACGAATCAAAATTGCCTTTAGAGAATCGATGTTGGGGTATCTTTTGTGGTGAACCATGACCCAGCGGGTTCAAACCAGCAGTTTCAAATCTGGACTGCCAGATAGCTCAGATCATTCTTCAGAGGAAATGAACGCGGCAAATCTGTTTTGGAGCGAAGTTTGGGTCGTTTTAGCTTTATGGGCCTGCGCAGATTTCTGCTGGGAAGTCCACGAATGGTTTTGGAACAGATAATGGCTTAATGGCTTTACAACAGTTTCCAAAAAGATGTCTTGGTACACTTTGATCAATGTTTTGACCCCCACTTTGCAAAAATGCAAGTTATTGACCCCATCGTAAGAAACACCCCACCACATCATGACTGAAGATTGGGTGATGACCTTCTTCAAGCGTAGAATCACTTCAGATGCTTTCTTAAATGAACGTTTTGTTTGTAAAATTTTTCCTGCACGGTAAAAGTTTTTTCATCGGTAAATAACAGTTTTCTGTGCAAGTTATTAGCGTGCTTTACCAAGAGGCATTTTTTGCACCCTATTTCTTTTTCGAAACTGCATCCAACAATTGTCCGGTACGTCGTTTAAAAGTTCCATGTCCCAAGTCTTTTTTAAAAATTCGACTCGGACTTTTGCGTGACACCCATCTCTCGGACCATGATTCTTTGTTTTCGTAGCAGATTTCGCTGAATTTTTGATTTGACAGCTTTAATGACTTGCGGCGTTCGAACTGTGCGTGGATTGTCCGACCGGTGTCGGTCTTTAACATCTCCGTCTCCTCAAACAGTTTTATGCGCCGGTAGACGAACATCCAACTAATCCCGAGCGGGCAGAGCGTTTTGAAAATATCACATTTTTCCATTTCACACTTAAATAGCGCTATAACAGCGTTATTTGAACACTGCATGTTCACCAGATGAAACAATTTTAAATTCTCGGCATAGACTAACGCTTTACAGGTTATATATAACAAGCCATGTGGTAATAACAGGGTATGTTTAACTTTTCTATTGGAATGGGTGCGTTAAATTTTGTAACAGTATTTATTTCCCTACTAAGTAGATCATCTTTTTTTACGAGCAACTTCTCAGCCTCGGAAATCAGTTTTAAAGCTCTGATATTGTTTTTTTTTACTTATTTTCTAAGTCAGTAGATTTTTTATCTAAGATTTTTATGTTTGTTTTTAATTTGATATATATACTAGGGTCTTAAAAATTAAAAAAAAACATCCACTTTAACCAACAAATATGTTAATATATATATGGACTTGCGTAAAATTCAACTGTAATTAATTACAAGTACAAGTAAAAAACTAAACTATCGAAATTATAACCTGGAGCACTAAAACAACAACACCTAAAAATTCACCTAAACATTTAATCCACAGATTAACACGATATACCAGTTATCAAGAATTTGGTATAAACAACCTTGCAAGAAAACACAAGCCTTAAGTGGGTAACCCTCCCTTATGCCCTCGTTTAGCTCTACTGTTGCTTTGAGCTTTTCTTTATATTTGTTTTTTATTATTTTTTTTGTTTCTTTCTCGTGAGTTAAACTGAACTAAAACCTACTTTAAACTGCCGCAAAAAAACATGCCTTACTTATGAATCATCCAATACAATCCGTTTGAATCGTTCTCAACACTGGCACAAAACGTCTCAATAAGGTTTGTTTTTTTTTTTGTTACTTTTTCTTTTTTTATTCTGGTTGCCGTCCGTGGATGGACTCATTGTCACAAACCTGTGATGATTATAATGATGATGAGTAACTTCTTGGAAAGAATGCGAACATTGTTGGATTAAATTTGAGATTCTCATTTTGAAGATTTCTTTGAATATTATGAGGCACTCTTGTGAAATAATTAATGAAATAGTAATAAAATTCCTAAAAGAAATACATTAAAAAATGCAAACAAGTGCATTTTTGTATTTCCAAAAATAAACAAAAACATTAAAAAAGCATTTTTAATTTTTGACAAATATCTGATGAACGTTCTAAACTCTGATGTTTTTTAAGGAACTATGTAATTTTGCGTATATTTCGTATACGTAGTATATTATCAACTAACTTGGGGAAATTAATATATTGAATTCGTGAAAAATGTGACATTAATTCCTTTATTTTATTTCAGACAATCCACTACAAACTTACTATAATGGCCTAGGCGTTGGTGGTTGCTCCTCGCGGAATCCTGATAACGATGACGATGATGGTCTTGGTCCCTTACCGTCCAAATGGGAAACAGCCTACACAGAACGTGGTGAATTGTATTTCATAGAGTAGGTTTTTTTACGCTGCAATATTTATACGTTAAAACAAAATGATTAATTTTTAAATTAACCTCATTAACAGTCATAACACCGGCACTTCACACTGGCTCGATCCGCGCCTATCGAAATTTCAAAAGAAATCTCTAGAGGACTGCAGTGACAATGAACTGCCATATGGTTGGGAGAAAATTGAAGATTCTCTCTATGGCACCTACTACATTGATCATGTGAATCGACGTACACAGTATGAGAATCCGGTGTTGGAAGCTAAACGGCGCGCTGCTGAACAGAGAAAACAACAAAAACTACCACCACCGCCGCAGCATGAACCAGGCGGCGTAGGAGGAGGAGGTTCGCAAGCTGGTTCCTCAGCCTGTGCAGACAGCATTACAATGAAAGATGTGGACCAACAACGTGGTCCACCACCACCACCAGTTGTTGGTGGAGCAGAAAAACCGCCTCCGCCGCTACCCATGCCACTGCTACCCTATAAATTTACCCGTAATCCAGCCGAAATGCAGGGCGAACGTATAACCACCACATTGTTAAAGTCTGCACGAGGTTTGGGCATTACCATTGTAGGCGGTGATGACTCAGTCGAAGAGTTTTTGCAAATCAAATCGATTGTGCCAAACGGGCCAGCTTGGCTGGATGGTCAACTGCAAATGGGCGACATACTGGTCTATGTAAATGATACATGTGTGCTAGGTTTTAGCCATCATGAAATGGTGAATGTTTTTCAATCAATACTGCCCGGCGAAACGGTGACATTGGAAGTATGTCGGGGTTATCCGCTACCCTTCGATCCCAACGATCCAAATACAGAAGTTGTAACGACAATAGCAGTGGATGGCATAACTGCAGAGCCAGAAAAACAACGCCGGCTCTTGTTGGATCTAAACATGGACGGTAATTATAATTTTCTAGATGTTTCTGATAGTACCGGTAACACTCTACATGATGCAACACTCAAAAATACACCTCATGCTGCCGAATCGCCGGGTGATTTTATGCTTATGAAGAAACCGGAAGTGCTGACATTCTCCATATTTAAAGGTGTCATGGGTTTCGGTTTTACCATAGCCGACTCAGCCTATGGGCAGAAGGTTAAAAAAATACTAGATCGCAACTGTTGCAAGCAGCTACAAGAGGGTGACATTCTGCTTGAAATCAATGCCGTGAGTGTGCGCAATAAAACACACATTGAAGTGGTGCAGGTGCTAAAGGACTGCTCCAAAACCACACCAACAACGGTGAAAATACAACGCAGCGGCTCCAATTTCAATGCGGCAGCTCATTCCGGTGTCGGTCTGGGTAACGTTACGAAATTGCGTAAAAATTTTATTGGCAATGCAAGCGGTTTGTTTCGCAGCAAAACGCCAACGGCGGATCTTTACAGCACACAACAAAAGGAAATACTACCGATCAGACCGAAGACGCCGTTAGTGGATACACGTGCACGTGCGCGAGCGCAAACTCCAAACAATGAGTTGAATGATGCGGAAGTTGCGGCGGCTACAAATGGCATTGATTCTGCTTCTGGTGTTGGCTTAGATAAAGGACGTTCATTAACGACAATAGCGGCGGAAAGCAAATCACCGCAGCTGGATGCTAAGTCCACGAATAGTTTGCAGGAGCTCGATGTCATACAGCAAGAAATTCCTTTCATGGATCCCTATCCAAAGCTGGTCACAAGCTTGAGCGAACGTTTAGCTGAAGCTACTATTATGAACGATGGCATGGGTGGCGCAAGTCGAGCACATGGTGGTGTTGCTGGTTACCATGGTAAGTTAGTGGAACTTATTTGAAATTTAAAAGATTTTTGCAGACCTATTCTTGAAAATTTTCAATTGTAAACTAGTATTTTTCATATTTCTATATGTTTTTTGTAATTTTTTTAATTCCAAAACAAAATTTGAAGCTCAAAAATAATAAATTTTGATAAAAATTGTCAGGTGCTTTTCATATATTGACAATTTCAGTGACAAATTTTGTTTTGAAATCAAAAACTAACAACAACCACATAGAAATACGAAAAATACTGGTTTACTATTGTAAATTTTCAAGAATGATCTCTAAATCATTTATCTTCTATTAATTTCAGTGAATGCTGCTGTTCATGCCAACAACAACAATGGTGGCAACTATGAAAATCAAGAATATGTGCCCTCCTCTAGCAACCATCTTGGCAGCGGTGGTGGTGGTGGCTATAACCCCATTTACGGCATGTCGCCAATGTTGCCTGCCAACATGAATTCATTGAATACAGTACATCACATAGCCAATGGCGCACAAACTAACAGCGGCGCTCTCTACTCCCCCGCCATGCATCTGATGTCAACTACAACGACGACGCCAGCACCAACATATCATCATGAATCCTGCTATTGCTATGAATGTCAAGATTATCAGCGCTACAAGTACCGTCAACAGCAACAGCAGCATCAACTACCGCCACTACAAACGAATTACTATACATTGCAACATCATCAGCAACAACAACAACAACAGCAGCAATCGCTCAATCATCATCATCAGCAGCAACAGCAGCAGTCACAGTATTCACCCGCCATGCAACCAACAATGGCGCCGACTCCATTACAAGCTGCTCATATACAAAACGAACGTATGCAAAAGCGAGTTAATGAATTGTTAAATGATCGTCGCAAGGTCGGCTTCAGCCCTCTGGAGACGCATCACTCTAGCGGCACCACTTCTGGTTATCTTCATCCACAACAACAGCAGCACTCACCGGCAGCCATGTCCTTGCCACAGCAACAGTCTCAAAATAACTGGAACTACAACATGTTGCAGCCTATTATAGGTGGCGGAGCGCACATTAACGGTGGTAGCATGACTCCAGCTATGAGGCAGTGCTTGGATGAGGTAAATATATGAATGGATTTCGAAAAAAATTGAGTGTTATAGAGTTAGTTCGTCAACTGTTGAATCCAAGCCCGCGTGCTTCCTGTGTCATATATAAGTGCAACAATTCTGAATCAACTTATAATATCTGATTATAATATCTGATGTTGGGCTACTACACATTTTGCATCATATAGAGAATTGGTATAATACACGAAATTTATTGGCTGCGTTCTTTTAAAATGTCGTTTACCGTTCTTAAAGTGTCTTTATTGCTGCAGAACGAAAGCAGTCTCAATGCGTGTGTTGATATCGGATAGAGCACTGACCTTTTTTTTGTATATATTGGATCATCTTTTGAGAGTTTAGAATAAAGTTAGAAATATAAAATTGCTCTATATTCGATAATTCTAGAAAAGCTATTTGATTTTCTAACCTTTAAAACTTTTTGTATCTTATATAAAAAATGTATTTTTTATATATACAGTGGGTGAGCCCATTATTAGGAACATAACTCATATTTTACTTTTTTTGTAGTTTAACTGCATTTGCCAATCAAATTATTGGTTGTGGGTCTCAAAGTTAGGTTTAATTTCTGAAAGTATGTTATTAAAATTAAAAAAACAATTTTTTATGCAGAAATATTTTTTGAAAGAAATATGGGGATTAATAGATCCTAATACAATAAAACCTCAGTATTTAGTGATGCCACCTTTTGCTGCAATTATAGCTTTTTTGCGTGGAGACATGCGCTCTATACACAATTTTGCATTTTGTTGGAGTTCCGTGCCGCGATGCCATTTCTTGATAAGAGTTTCAGTCAATTGGGACTTGGTGGTTGTCACTTGCATGACGATAGCCCTTTTCGTGTGCTCCCATATGCTCTCTATGTGGTTCATATTCGGAGAGTTCCCTGGCCAGGGCAAAACCATAATATTTTTTAGAGCTATAAATGCAGTAACATCTGGTTTTATGGCAAGGTACCGAATCGTGCATAAAATGTGCTGGTTATAACAAGAAACCATTCCTTAAGTTGTGATGCTAGCCAAATTTTCAAGACTCGCTTGTACTAGTCTTGCCTCATGGTCCCTTCTACGATGTGTAGGCGCCCCATGCCCTTCGCTGAGATCAAAGACACTAACTCTGTGCTTAAGCCGCTCCGTAAGGCAGTCTACATGGCGCTGCTTCTCAGGGCGCCGTCGCACGAATGAATTTTTGTCGACCAAAATCTGAAACGTTGATTCGTCGGAGAAATATACCTGTAAAATATTACAATAATCACAAAAACATAGATAAAAGGCAGACAAAAGATAAAATTTACTTGTATAGCGATTCCATTTGTTTTGCTAGATGTATGTAAAAACAATTAGCTAATAATAAAATCAGCTGTTAAAAGCAAACCGAACAAAGGGCACGTTCAGAGATAAAATTTAAGATTAGTTCACAGTAGAAGCACTGAAGTCGACTTTTGTTAGATATGTTTTATCATTACGAAATCACAAAAGTAGCTTAGAGTTACCTAACTAAATTTGGTTAGTTTCTATTACTTAGTTTATATTACTAAGGGCCAATGTCCCTGAAAGGCGTGGCTTTTTTAGGCCGACGAGAATTGAGGTTATGTTCTGCCAACTGCCTTCGGACTGTCATCTTGGAAACTTATTCCTGGTTCGAATCCCACCTGACAGAAAATTTTTTCAATTACGTTATTTTTTCAGTTCGGCCGTCACCTCTCTGCAGACAATGGCAAACCTCAGAGAGTAAAAAACTGCCATTAAAAGCCTCTTGAGAACATAAGCCGTTCGGAGTCGGCATAAAACATGTAGGTCCAGTTTTCGATCATTTGTGTTTAAACATTTCACAACACACAACACAATTGATCATAAGAAGCTCGGTCAAAGTCCTTTCAAGGGCTGAAATGGCCATTTCTTTATTTTATTTATGTCTCTCTGGGAATGTGTTGAGGGAAGTAATTATGTCTGTATTTCTCTACATGTTCTTGGGAACGTGTCTGAAGATTTAACCATGCTGAAATTTAAGGTTATCACTTCATATTGTAAAGAAAATTTAACTTTACTCATACGATTTAGTAAAATTATAAAACATTATTACTTACGTTTTGATCACTTCGTACGAGGAAAGCTTGGGAAAAATAATTTAAAAACTTTTTAAACAAGCTTTTAATAGCAGCAGCAATTTTCAACAAACGTGAACCAGTCGAGATGTAACAATACTTATGTAAAAAATAGCTCAGGTTTTAAAAACAATTTAAAAACATTAAAAACAAAAATAATAATACCAGTAGCAATAAAATAAACATACGAAAATCAATTGACATGAATATGGATACTGTCCCTAATAATTTGGCCACCCACTGTATGTACTAGGTACTCAGGTATTGGCGTCAATATAACAAATATATACATGTTCTTAGCTTCAGCATTATACAGATTATTCAAGGGCTGAAATTGGTTATTTTCGTTTTCGTTCGTTCATACAGATTATTATTTTATTTATTTATTTATATAAAACATGAGTACAAATAAGAACTGTGTTCTTTTACAGTAGAGTTAAAAAATAGATTATAACAAAACAAATTAATTATTTAGATATAATCACATCTAGATATAATTAGATATAATCAACTTAAGGAGAAGCAAAAAATCATTTTTTTTTTCAAAGGACTCCATACAAAACAAAGAGACTTTGAGAGATTTGAGATTTCTTTTTCAATAAAGGGTAAGAAGATAAGTGCACAGTTTTGACAGTTTATGGAGGCAATCACTACGAATAGTTTAACATTAAAAAGTAAAAATTTCTAAATTTTGAGTGGTGCCTGTTTTGTGCGATATTATATTGGGTTGGCAACTAAGTAATTGCGGATTTCACTCATAGATGGCTTTAGTTGAATTTTTAGGTTTGCTGACATATTCGAAATGTCAAACACATTTTGTTATTTGATAGTTGGTACTTCAACTGTCAATCAGTAAAAACATTATTTTTGATCGGTTGTGTAGTTTTTGTTTGGCGTCTGTTGAAAAATGGAAAATCAAAACGAACATTTTCGTCCAATTTTGCTTTTTTATTTCCAGAAAGGAGAAAACGCATCGAAAGCTCAAAAAAAGTTATGTGCTATTTATGGTGACGAAGCTTTAAAAGAATGAAAGTGTCAAAATTGGTTTGTCAAATTTCGTTCTGGTGATTTTTTACTCAAAGATGAAAAACGCTCTGGCCGTCCAGTTGACGTTGATGACGACCAAATCAAAGCAATAATCGATTCGGATCGTCACAGTACAACACGTGAGATTGCAGAGAAGCTTCATGTATCACATACATGCATTGAATATCGCTTATTATCGATAAATGGGTTCCTCATGAACTGAAAGAAAATTATTTAACACAACGCATTAACATCTGCGATTTGTTAAAGAAACGTAATGAAAATGATCCATTTTTAAAAGGATTGATAACTGGTGATGAAAAATGGGTTGTTTACAACAATGTCAATCGGAAAAGATCGTGGAGCAAGCCAGGTGAACCAGCTCAAACAACATCCAAAGCTGATATTCATCAAAAGAAAGTTATGTTATCAGTTTGGTGGGATTACAAAGGAATTGGCTACTTTGAACTTTTACCACCCAACCGAACGATCAATTCAGATGTCTACATTGAACAACTAACAAAATTGAACAATGCAGTTGAAGAAAAGCGGTCCGAATTGACAAATCGAAAAGGTGTTGTATTCCACCATGACAATGCAAGGCCACACACATCTTGTGTCACTCGGCAAAAATTATTGGAGCTTGGTTGGGATGTTTTGCCACATCCACCATATAGTCCTGACCTTGCACCATCTGATTACTTTTTATTTCGATCTTTGCAAAACTCCTTGAATGGTAAAAATTTCAATAATAATGATGATGTCAAATCGTACCTGGCTCAGTTTTTTGCTGATAAAAACCAGAAGTTTTATGAACGTGGAATTATGATGCTTCCTGAAAGATGGCAAAAGGTCATTGCTCAAAATGGACAATACATTACAGAATAAAGTTATTTCGTTCCATGAAAATATTGTCTTTTATTTTCTAAAAAAAATCCGCAATTACTTAGTTGCCAACCTGATATATTATAAATTTTATAAAATTCAAAACTATAGGTTCCATTATATAGTTTTATCTTCTTATATTGAATTTAAACTGAGCGGATACTTAGTTTGCCAAATGGGAAAAAATTATTTGCATTGATTTTGATAATTATGGTAGCTGAGAAAGAGAACATGATTAGTCACGATGCTACATTCTTTTCTTCTACCATGGATAGGAGTATTCTTCTATTTCTTTGTTCTGCTTTTTTTGTCCTTTTTACTCTTCGATTTTAATCTTATAACTTCTAATGTTTTAGAAATAATAATATAAATAACTTATTCATTAACTCGTTCATTTAAAAAACTTCTCTTTAATTTCCTCCCAACAGGATGAACATCAATTCGAACTTACAGAGGTTACTTTAGAGCGTCAGGCTTTAGGTTTTGGTTTTCGCATAGTTGGCGGGACTGAGGAGGGCTCGCAGGTCACTGTCGGACATATAGTACCTGGCGGCGCAGCTGACAATGATCACCGCATAGCAACAGGCGATGAAATTCTAAGCATTGATGGAATAAATGTGGTAAGCAATTTAAATCTTCTCTTCATGTTCTTGATTCAATAATATTGTTGCTCCACTTTGTCAGGTTAACTCTTCGCATCACAAAGTTGTGTCACTTATGGGTGAAGCAGCTTTGCGTGGACAAGTCAACATGATTTTACGCAGGCGCACAATGCGACATTTGATGCCCATGTCCACTACGTTACGACTGCCGGTCATACGCTATCCGTATGATGTCATTGTAAGTCGACACGAGAACGAAGGTTTTGGTTTTGTCATTATTTCATCTTCCAATCAATACTATGGCTCTACAATAGGTAAATTAACGAAAAAAATTAACGTAGTTCTTGATAAAAATGTTATATTTTTTTTAGGTAAACTTATACCTGGTAGCCCCGCTGATCGCTGCGGTGAACTTAAAGTGGGCGATCGCATAATTGCCGTCAACCGCCTAGAAATTGCGGGCATGAGTCATGGTGATGTTGTGCAACTTATAAAAGAGTCAGGGTTACATGTGCGACTTACAATAGGCTGTCCCAAGGAAGGTAATCCTATGTTAAGCACTTCAGCACAAGCTTCACCGGGTTCTCAACTGTCGCAAACGCAACAATCATCATCATTATCATCTACAGCGAGTGCCGCAGTCACATCATCCTTGTTGCAGCCCAGCAATGCGACACAGCAACAGTCACATCAGCAGCAGCAGCAACAGCTACCTAAGAGCGAGACACCAACATATTTCGAACGCAATGCTCAAATGTCGCAGCATCCACAATTATGACTTTGAGATTTGCGCATACGTTTGTACAAGAGTTTTCTCTAGTAAAGGAGAAAAATTGCACATACAACAAAATATTGTAAATATTTTTTTCCAACTGCATTTATATTCCAATCCTGATGCTGACAACAATACTGTTTTAACCCACTTAACAAAAAGTGGTTTTTATATTTTATACTATAAAATTAAGTTAATTCTTATATACATATATATTTTCCCCCAAAGACTGAAAAGCATATGAAAATTGCTCACATTTTTATAACGACCATTTTTTTCTTACACCATCAAACATTAGTTTTGCACATTTTAAAATAAAAATTTATAACTTTTGGCCTTACAACATTCAAGTCGTACCTTTATTTTTTATAAGCCATTTTATGTCACATAATTAAGATTTTAAAATATCTTGCTCAAACGTTGTAATCAATTAAGCATAGAATAAGTAAGCTATATTTTCTATTTATACAAAAATATTTATATAAGATCAAACATAGTTTATATATTTTATAAATTTACACAGTTGTAAGCATTATAATTTTGCTTTACAAAATTTATATGTATACGCATGTAGTATGAATATGTTTTTACATAAAAAAATCAATCATATATCACTGGCCATATGGACAGCTAGTTTCATACATTTTACTTTGTATTCATAGCAGTTAATATTAAGTAAATTTTTATATATATACATACATATTTTTAAATTGTTGAAATATTTATTTATAGTTTTAATATCTAAGGCTCAATATATTTATAGTAATGTTTTAAAATAATTAAATTTAAAAAATTTTACCAGTTAATGAGAAATAAAATTTAATACAGACACATCATATCTTTTTATTTGCTACAATATATATGAACTATGATAGAATATCATACAATATATAGCATTGTTTCTTGATGTTTAATTATGTAAAACTGAAACAAGTTATGTATTTATTAATACTGTATTAGTTCAGTTACTAAGAATGCGTGCATTTTGACTTAAAGGTTTTTTTTCAAACGGGACGCAGAGGATTGGAATCAACTGAAACGCATTGTTCAATATTTGAAGTTCATCGGCTACAATAAAGTTGAATTTGGATATGTTGATTCTAATTGAACTGAAGATAGAGCGACACGAAAGTCTAACAGTGGTGAAGTATTTTAACTCAACGGTAGAGTCATTGATTGAGCGTGGCAGAATATCATGTCATTATCATCAACTAAAGCAGAGCACATGTTTGTGATATTTATTGTTTGACTTGCATTGCAAAATCAGGCAGCCGACAGTTTTGTAAGAAGACAATCAAAGCTGTTTTAAGTTAATTAAAAGAAAAAAATTTCGAACCGCACAAAACACATTGTTAAAAGTTTCACTTCGTTAAGAGGACAATACACCTTAAAGCAGCCTAAATTTTTTTATAGATATCCAGTTGGTCAAAGTGATAAAAGTGCTTAATTTTCTTTTGGGAATGTTTTTATATTTATTTATTAATGCATACTTCTAGGCGGAACTAAATTCAAAACTTTTATTACATTCATTCTATTACAATTTGATACATAGTTGCTCATTTTCGCGCCATTTTGCAAAAATGTCGTTACTTATATGCGATGCAATCAAGCTAGTGGTGAACAGAATAATAAGAGTGTTAAAGTGATTTAAATTTTTTCGAGAAGAATTTCGATTAAAAATAAGTTTTAAGGAAAACATTTGGGGATGTTTTTCTTATAATGGAGTCAGTCAAATTTATTAGGTAAAGCATGACATGAATAAAGAATTATTATCTTTAAATACTGGCAAAAAAAGAAATTGTAAGTTCAGCCCTTGAAAGGACTTCGACCAAGCTTCTTATGATCAATTGTGTTGTGCGTTTTGTGAAATGTTTGAACACAAATGTTCGAGAGAACTGGACCTACAAGCTTTATGCCGACTACCAACGGCGTATGTATCAAACATGAAGCAACTAACAAAGTGGTATTGACTGCAGGATATATTCACACAAACGGCGATCATACGATCAAAATATACATTTGCCTGTATATTTAACTTTTTATTTTTTTCTACTTTGTATTATTTTTGACAACCTATGTTCGCAAAAAGAAACTGTCACTAACATAACACTTTATTTATTGCATCATGGTCTCAAAAACATTTTAATGGCAGTTTTTACTCTCTGAGGAATGGCCAGTGTCTGCGTAGAGGTGACGGCCGAACAGAAAAATTAATTCAATTGAAAAAACATTGTCAGATGGGATTTGAACCTGGGTTCCATCGCGTACAATCCACGCACCTCTACCAGTATGCCACGGCCACCACTTGCGGATGCGGAGGATAATATGCCGTTATTGTGGACTAACAAGCAGTATAGTGTATCCAAACACACCGCTAAGAAGATCTCAGTTTCCCGACTTGAACCCCATCGAAAATATATGGAAGGTTTTAAAAATAAAGTCTGAAGTAAAAGAAAACAGTTAATAGGAGTGTTTCCGTACTATACACTGTGTAAGATTTGTGTAAGTTCAAACTGAGAGAGTAAAAATGAAAAGTGAGAATAGTTGCAAAAGTACGGAAACAGCTTCTAGTAAGTTTCAAGTACAAAACAGCTGATTTTGACTGCGGACATGTCAAACGTAAATTGCGCCAATTTAAATTATGTCAATTTGCTTGTGAAGTTGATGCTTGTTCTTCTTGATGCTGTTCTTACTTTACTCGGAGTTTTGAGTTCTAGCACTCTCTGTGCACTTTGTGTGCTCGAGAGAGCGGTTTTATGCTTGTTCTTCTTCTCCCATTTTAAGCACATAAAATACGGAAACAGAAAATAGTGTCCCACAAGTTACACAGTGTGAGTACGGAAACACACCTAATAAGAAGTTGCTATGGGAAGTTATAAAGAAAGCTCGGTATGACATTTCTGTGGAAACTTGCCAAAAGCGTTTCGGCTCTATGTCAAAAAGATGTGAGGCTGTTCTCAAAAACAAACAGCCTTACTAAAAAATGTATATTAAATTTTAACATCAGCTTTTTAATTTAGTAGCAGCTGTAGCCTCTGCTTAGCTTATGCAAAAAATCTTTTTAGAGCTGGCGCTAATTAGAGCCATCACTAAATTATTTTTTTGGTAAGGCTGAAAGAGTATACAACGAAGTATTAAAACTCTAAGGTAAGTATTTTTTTTACAACTATCTGAAAAGAGACTAAAATCATATAAACCTTCTCCATACAAAAAAAAAAAAAAAAAAACTAACAAAAGGTTTCTGTCTTATAACAATAAACTGATTCGGTTTTTTTGTTGCCTCAACATATGAACGATAAAAAGAATTTTAGGTTAGAAACTTTCTGGGTATAATCCGAAATTTTTTAAATTGATAGATATTTTATTTCAAAAATACTTGAAACCAATATTTTTTTATAAATCGTATATTTGTTTATATCATATTTTTTTTTTTAATAAAAACATCTTTATGAAAGAAATAAATAGTATGGGTATTTAATAATAATTAAATGAAATTTAATTTCAATTGTATTAAAAATAAAAATTAATTAAAGTTCAGTTATTTGTCCTCATGAGTCCAACCGCTGTGATTGCCTGCAAAAAAAAAAAAAAAAATGAAGATAAATATTCTTCATAACGCAATATTATTGAAACTTACCGAGAACATATTTTTGCAGTCGATGTTTGAAATTCTTTTCACCAGGATGTTCGGCTAAACTACCGATGTCTCGCATTTCATTGAAAAATTGATCCAAGATGTCTCGATGAAGCCGACTTGTATAAATAGAGTCAACGCCATATTTTTCGTTGACATACTCGCGCAAGAGACGCAACGAGGCGTTTATCATTAAAATATCATTTTGAAAAGTTGCCCATGACATGAAGGGAATAATTGGACTTCCAATAAAATCATCCATTTTTTTAAGAATATCATCCTGATATGGAATATCATAGCCATATGGCTTCTAATAGCATAAATAGCAATAATTTATGTTTGAAGAAAAAAATTGAAGTTTTAAACTTACCGTTCCAGCAACGACACCTATAACCTTTTTGGAACTGAGCATGTCGTACCAATCGTTCATTAGTTGCACAAACTCTGCTGTTTCTGTTGGGTTGACAAGATCTTTTCCAAGCAAGTGACAACTGCGTACAGCAGCAGCGGTAGTATTTGAAAACAGCTGTATGGCAAGTAAGTGCTTATGGCGACCTAGGTTTTTTTTTTCATTATATTGGTCTTTGTTGAGATTAAGGTTTCCTTATATTTTTCTCTCACCTGTTTCGCGTAACAATAGATGATCTTGAGTCAATTTGAATGGAATTGATTTGTCAGAATTAGGACCAGTAGCATGAAACATAACCTGCCTTAAAGTTTTCGAAGTCAGCAGCGCATCATTCCATAGTACGCCTGTATCAAGGTACTGATTTCTGATAGATTTAAACACTTTCGACACATCGGCAAAAACAAAAATTTTCTCAGTCTTATCAGCTGGATTTGTAAACCAAGGTTTTTCTGTTAAAAATTAAAATTTTTTAATTAATGTTTTTGAATGCTTTTGCAATCACCTTACCTGACTTATCCAACGACACATCGAGTTCGTCCCACATGAGTTGGTCTGTCGGATTCATATCAGAGACAACAGCCACAACTGGGAAACAGGCATCGTGCAGTGCTTGTATTATCTGAGTCAATATTGTCGTTGTCATTGGGCAATCAAAACCATAAAAAACTGGCTGTTTCCAGGATGCATTCAATCCTCGCGCCATTGCTATGTTTAAATCACTGTCAGCGTTTTTCATGGCTTTTACTTGCGGGTTATTCTCATAGATAACATATGCTTTTTTTGCATCAAAAGATAGCACACAGATTTTTTCATTATCGGAGAGTTCGCTGTTGTTTCGCATAGATGCTATGGCAGAGTGCAGAATGCCTTCGGTTATTTCCACTTTACTGGCCCAGTGTTGAATTGTGGCAACATGAGGCAGCGGAAATCCTTTGTCATATAGGTAGCTATAAGCTTTTGGTCCGGCAGCATGCAGAGATATTGCGTTGGATATGTCTTGCCATCCCCAATTTATAGTTTTTTCACCATTTTTTAATCTCTTGATTTGGCCACGAGTAAATATTGTGTTTACACAGCTGTTCAAGTTATTAGCTTCCTCTAGCTTAGCTTCGCACTGCTCCAGTTTCGTCTCAAGTTTTTTAATTTTTTGCTGTAGTTGCGCGACTGTTTGTTCATAACTTTTCGATATATCGCAACTGAGATTAGAAGATAATAAAATATCATTAGAAATATATGAAAAAATAGATTCATCACTCAACTTTGAACTTCTTATTACTCACCCAGTTTGCGTGCAGGCGTTCATACGTGTTATTGGATATCCAGCATTGACACCAGGCTGCTTCGTAGATCTCACTGGTATAAAGGTTATGGGACAAAATTTCCTGGTTACAATACCTGGAACTGCACATACTTTTAAACGTGCTGGCACATTTGTGGTTCCAGGCTGAGTGATATAATCTTTGTGTGTAAAATGGTCTTGACACACACGAGCTCCTTTGGTAAATTCAATTCCACAAGCCTTGTTCCATAGTTTCCGCCTTGGCTCATCTGCCGGCACACGAAATAATGTCAAGTTAAACTTTTTGCCACTTTTGTGGCATAATTGGCACTTCATCATAAATTGTTTTTATTCAAAACTGACCAACGGTTCAATCCAAAGCTTTGTTGCTTACTTTGAGCAAAACAACTGATTTTGGCAAATCTGGCTTGCAATTATACCGGATGTTATGATTGGGACCTAAACAGAACATAGTGGTTAGATGTTTAAAGTTAATAAAATATTAATTATTTCATGTACCATGATAAACAGAAGTCCGCATTAAATAAAAAAGATAAATACCTTTGCGCAGCTTTATTTTTATTTATATTTTTCTGCTTATTAATGGTTAACTTTTTTGTTTTCCAAAAGATTTCTGTTACTCGAAAAACTAATAGATATATTTTATTTCCAAAAATCGCACAAAAAAAACAGCTGTTTTGTGTTAACACAGGAGCGTTTCAATCTATTACAGTAAGTGTCACTGCGCCGATTTAAATTAATTTGCTTACGCTGGTGAAACAATTCGGCGTTGAACTCTACTGGTAGAAAAGATGTGTTTTTGAGTGTCGTGATACTCACCAATTGAGATCTTCAGGGTGAGTGGCAATTTGACATTTGTGATTGAGTATTTGCTTCTTGTTTACCCAAAAAGAGACGCATAACCAAAATGTTTTAAGAGATTATAATAAACAATATGTTTTGAATCGCAATTTCATCTATACAAATAAATAAGGTAACAACTGCATAATTGGAAAGAATGAAAATTGTTTGCAGTGGTTGCAGTGTTGTAGTGCTAATTAACGAGAAGTTTTAATTTTCGGCATTGAAAATTAAATTTTATTGTCCAAGTGCTGCCTGATCCTTATGACAGGAAGAATATGTTGCGCATCCACTGACGAGGCACGTTGCATTGAACTATTTAGATTTAATTTACATACAGCAATTGTGCTTCTAAATGAAGAAATGAATAAAAAAATTAACACTTATAACACCATCCATATTCAATCGCCACACTAAAGGCTCTACAACTATAATGCTGTCGAGAAATTCTCATCTAGTAAAAAATACTCTACTCAACTCACCACACTTCTATGAACACTCTAGTTGAGAATGATGCCATTGTGATGCCAGTTGAGAAAAAAGTAGTAGAGATGGTTAAACGCGCCTCAAAAAAAAAAAAGAAATGGCCATTTCAGCGCTTGAAAGGACTTTAACTGAGCTTCTTGTCACCCGACTTTTACATATTTTTCTTATTAACTCTGGCAATGCTTAAAACTAAAACTCTGTATTTATGCAACGAGTAAAGAGATTCGCTCGAAGTATTCTAACCACAGCGGACGTGTTTCTTTTATCTAATTTGAAATATTGTTGAAATAATTTGGTTTAAGTTTCTAAACCGGTTCCCTGACAACTTCAGAAGTGGGATGGACATGCAGGATTGTACCATCGTCGTATTAAAAAGAATGCTCCGCGAAAACGGTTTAAAAGCTTCGGGAAATCGTAACGAGTTGATTGCACGTTTGCGCAAGTGGGAATCAGCGCGTACTCTAAGTGCTGCGCAATTTTTAGCACCTGCGGGTAATACTGAGACTTCAGCAGCAATGGAAAACGTTCAGGGTCATGCACCAAGCAGTGAAGAGCAACAACTGCAGGACGCCGTAGGAATGTCAGCAATGAGCGAGGAGTCTGTCGTGGAAAGGTTATGCGATGACGTAAGTAGCCTCAAGCGTACAATGGAGCTTCTGAGCACGCAACTTCATGCAGTCATCGCATCATCGACGCTGTCGAAAAACCAAGGTCCACTGCCGCAAAGTGAAGCACCGCCGCCGTCAGGGTCAGCGCTTCTATCGCCAAGTGAAGCTCTGCCGCCCTCAAGGCCAGCGCTGCTGACGCTTCACCAGACGCCGCTACGACGAATTTCAAGCGACGAAGTAGCCGTTGAATTTCAAAATCAGCGAGTAACGCACGAAATAGTTGCTGATTCGTTGGTTCAGCAAACAACACAAGCGAGCGCTCACTCGCCGAATTTAATATCGCTTTCTCCGAATGGCATGCAAGCGAACATGCAAAAACAACCCCTATTTTCAACAGCAAGTGCTGTCTCTTATACACATGCAAGCGATCCTGTTGTGATAACGTCATCGTCGGTACGTCAGCCGTTTATTGCTCCTTCACAACAAAACTACATGCATGTAAGCACTGCGCCCAGCATAAATTATTTAACGCCGCAAACTGCGACTTCAGTTGCGTTCAATAATGTTTTCGTGCCTATAAGTAGTGATGTGCCAACCGGTAGTGCCATAATGTGTGCAAGAAATAATAACGATTATCTAACAAACGGAAATTGTTCCTCAAGGAACCTACCTCGAATAAACGACAATTATATGCCAGTGAATCAGTGTAACAGTGTGCGGGAAATAGTTGATGCACTGCCAGAATTCGATCCTCTTAGTGAAAATGGGACATCTATGCAATTCATAGAGCGTGTTGAACAATTGAAAAATGCATACCGATGGCACGAAAGGTTGCTTATGTTCGCCATACGAAGTAAGCTTAAAGGTGTCGCAAAAATGTGGGTCGACTCCCAGCCAATTTTCCATGAGTGGACACAGTTTGTCGATGCGTTTTTAGAAGACTTTCCATGCATAGTGAACTCAGCCGACATACACATGCAAATGATGCATGCACGCGCGAACAGAAACGAAACAATAATTGAATTTTACTACAGAATGGTGTCGTTAGGTCGTCGCGGGTATTTAGATGATAATGCGATTATTAAATACATTATTAATGGCTTAAATGACGACGGGTTACGGAAAACTCTGTCAGCGATGCAATTTTTTAAGTGTTCGGATTTGCTAAAATCATTAAATAGTGTCGCCGGGAGTTATAAAAAACAAGCAAGTGCTTATGCGCAGTCGCCATCGCTGCCATCGTATGTAAACAAAGCAAGCTTCATCGAAAAAGAAAAAGACGCAAGTGTTGAAAATAAAGATAAGTCTAAAACAGGTCCAACGTGCTATAACTGCCGCGAGCGTGGACATATATCTCGAAATTGTTCCAAGCCTCAAAAGAAACCGCGATGTGAAATTTGTTCAATGACCACGCACAAGACAAGCGAGTGTTCCAAGCGTTCTTCAACTGTAAACGCAATCGAAAATAGTGCGCGCGATTCAAATACAATAATGAAAAATATATTAATTAATAACATTGAGTGTAACGCATTAATAGACTCGGGTAGTGGTAAATCCGTGATCTGTCGCAAACTAGTCGGAAAATTTGAAGGCAAAACAATAGAATGCGATAAAACTCTATGCGGTTTTGCTGGAAGTGAGTTTCAATGCCGTGAAATGGTTGTCGCGTCGGTAGATATTGATGGACAAGTTCATCAATGCGACCTTTTAGTCGTTGACAATGATGTTATGACATATGACGTCATAATCGGGACGGACATTCTTGGGAAATCACGAGTAGTAATTGAAAACGGAAGGTGTCAAGTGTATGCACTCGAAGAAAGTAACGTGCAAAATAATGAAAACCTCTCGAGTGAGGAAAAGAAAAAGTTGGTAAATTTATTAAATTCATACTCTAGCTGCTTTGGAGAAAATTTAAGTAAACTCGGAAAGTGCGGTAAAATTAAAATGGAGATATCGGTTACATCTCAAATACCAATCGCGAAAAAACCATATCCGATCTCAATACCCAAACAGAAGGCGGTTGAGCGTATAGTCAGCGAACTCTTGCAGCAACAAATTATACGACCTTCAAACTCTTTATACGCGTCGCCCATAGTGCTGATCACAAAATCAAATGGAGAAGATCGCCTATGCGTTGATTATAGAGGTCTCAACGCTGTAACAGAGAAGCAACCATGGCCAATGCCAACAGTCGACGGAGTCTTATCCACACTGGCAGGTAAGCGTTATTTTACTACACTTGATATGATGAGCGGGTACTATCAAATTGAAATCGAGGAGGAGTCAAAGAAGTTCACAGCATTTATGACTCATAATGGCCATTTCGAATTTAATAGGATGCCATTCGGGCTCCGAAACGCGCCGTGCACGTTCCAAAAGATGATGCTGAAGTTGATTGAGCCGTTTAAAGGGAGGGTAATTAGCTACGTAGACGAAGTAATTATTGCCTCTGACCAATTTTACGACGGACTACGCACTCTGGAACAATTTTTAGAAGTAATCCAGCGGGAGGGATTGACACTGCGCTTATCGAAGTGTTGCTTCATGTCAAATACTGTTACTTTTCTGGGTCATGAGGTAGATGCTTACGGGATCAGACCTGGGCGTATTAAGACGTTAGCTGTCCAAAATTTTCCTACCCCCACAAGCGCGATGGAAGTCAGACGATTCTTGGGTCTAACTGGATTCTTCCGAAAATTTATTGAAAAATACGCATTTGCTGCCTCACCACTTGCACAACTAACAAGGAAAGATGTCATCTTCAAGTGGACAGAAGAATGCGACAGCGCTTTTAAATTCTTGATTCAACAATTGACCAGCAAACCGGTACTGGGCATCTACGATGTGACGAAGGAGCACCAGCTCCACACTGATGCTTCTAGCCTTGGCATAGCTGCAATTCTGCTGCAACGAGATACTAACAATGACATGAGGCCGATAGCTTTTTTTAGCCGCATGTGTAATAAAACTGAACGGAACTATCATGGATATGAACTCGAGGTCCTAGCTGTAGTTGAAGCGTGCGAACGTTTTCGAACATATCTGCTCGGAAAACACTTTAAAATCATCACAGACTGCACCGCTATATCAAACTTGAAATCGTCTAAGCCTCTGATACCTCGAATAGCGCGATGGTTTCTGAAATTATTGGAGTACGACTACGACGTGTCACACCGCAGTGGAAATTCTATGGCCCACGTGGACGCATTAAGCCGTGCTCCAGTAGAACACCCAGTGTACCCTAATGATGTCAGCAACTGCGTAATGGTCGTGACGCCAGCTATCGACGATTGGGTGTATTTGATGCAAAAAGAGGATAACGCTCTTAAGGAAATTATTGATGTACTAGACGGAAAAGCAGATTCAGATCAGCGGAAAAGATATGAATCAGAATATATTTTGAAAAAGAAACGCCTGTACAAAAAATTTGATAATCAACGATCACTTTTGGTTGTCCCACATGGAATGCGATGGCGCATCATTAAGCTTTGCCATGATGATGCAGGTCATCCAGGAGTAGATGGAACACTTAACCGTCTTCTTAAAAATTTCTGGTTTCCACGAGCTCGAAACTTCGTTAAGAATTATGTGAAAGCCTGTATAAACTGTTGCTTCAGCCGAGAACCAATGATTAAAGAGTGCGAGCTCTATGGCATGGAAATTCCTGGGGTACCATTCGAAACTTTACATATGGACCACTTGGGACCGTTCATCAAAAGCCGTCGCGGCAATGAGCACATTTTAGTAATCGTCGACGCGCTAACTAGGTACACTATTATCGTCCCAGTAAAGTCAACCAAGAGCAAGCCAGTTGTAGAAGCTCTTAACCAGTTAACACTTTTCTTCGGAATGCCGAAGGTTTTGGTCACTGACCGCGGAACAGCGTTTACGTCGGCTGTGTTCGAGGAATACTGCTCAGATAACAACATACAACACATCAAAGTTGCAGTGAGGACCCCACGGGCAAATGGTCTTGCCGAACGCGTTAATAAATCAATTTTGTCGTATTTGAAATCAACCGTAACTGATGCAAAGGATTGGGATGTTGAAGTTCGACGAATGCAGTGGACATTGAATACAAATATCAACTCAACAACGAAGTTCACACCACTCGAACTTATTTTCGATTTTCCGATACGGGACATAAGCGGAAATAAAATCCTCGCAGCTGTACATGACGACAACATCGACTTGGAGACGCATCGCTCAAACCAAAAACGTGCTGAAGCCATCCAAAACATAATAGCAGCACGTGAGGTGTGGAAAACACGATTTGATGCGAAACATCGAAAACCACACAAATATAATGAAGGTGATCTTGTGCTCATCGAGAGTCCGCTCCCTAGCACTGGCGAATCACGAAAACTCCACGTTAAGTATCAAGGACCGTACGTCATCGTTAAAGTGCTGCGCTTCGACCGCTACGTCATTGGAGATATCGAAGAAGCTCAACTCAAGCAACGCAAATTCAGCACCATCGCCAGTAGTGAGAAGCTCAAACCCTGGTGCGAGATGTACCCCGAAATTGATGACTGCTACAGTGACGGAGATCTGATTCCTTAGGCAGAACTCGGGACGAGTTTAGTCAGGAAGGGCCGAACTGTCACCCGACTTTTACATATTTTTCTTATTAACTCTGGCAATGCTTAAAACTAAAACTCTGTATTTATGCAACGAGTAAAGAGATTCGCTCGAAGTATTCTAACCACAGCGGACGTGTTTCTTTTATCTAATTTGAAATATTGTTGAAATAATTTGGTTTAAGTTTCTAAACCGGTTCCCTGACATTCTTATGATCAATTGTGTTGTGTGTGCTGTAAAATGTTTGAACACAAATGATCGAGAACTGGACCTACATGTTTTACGCCGACTCCGAACGGCTTATGTTCTCAAGAAGCTTTTCATAGCAGCTTTTAGTCTCTGAGAGTTGGCCATTGTCTGCAGAGAGGTGACGGCCGAACAGAAAAATTAGTTAATTAATTAATTAATTAATTAAAAATTAATTAATTAACGCACATGCACATGCAAATAACTAAAAACATATATTTGCCTTCTGATTAGAAAAACACTTTCCTTAAATTAGGCGTGAAATAAATAATAACAAAAACAACAACCTTACTGTGAGAAATTAAGTGTTCACAAAGTGCAATAAATAAACGAAGTATGCGATTCTGTAACTGTATGAAGTAAATTCTTATGTCAAAAAAGTGTATACAATTAACGAAATTTATTCACTGAATACTTTTCGATTCGAATTGAATGCAGCGAAATGGCAAATAAATTAAAAAAAGCCATCGAGGAGCAGAAAGAGTTCCTCATAAATTTTATGAGAAGAATTTGCCATTCTCGCAAGACAAGTAAGTGTTTTTTGTGTTGTTTGGGCTATGTTTTTCAATGTTTGTGTTTGAAGATTTGAAGGAGTTGACGGCACTCATAGTCGTCATGAAAAATGGAAGAAACTGAGTGAGGAATTAAACAGTGTAGGGCGATGCGGTGAAAGATCCCCAAAAGTGCAGGAAATTTTGGACGGATCACAAGTATGTATATTAGGGTATCCCAAAAAAGTTTAAGTTGTTTTTTTTATGTGGCACGCTTTTAACCACGGGAACCCGCACCGACTTGCATCGATACATGTCAGTACTTTTGTTGACAATTCCCTTATGGCCGTTGTACGTCAAAAGTTCATTAAGTATCTCACTGAACTAATCTTTTAATTGAAATAAGAACAAATACTTGGTGATATGCGAAACAGTGCCATTTAAATAAAAAAAAACAAATAACTTTTGTATTAGTGTAAATTTCCAAAAAGCTAGCTAACAGCTCGTTTTCTACTTAATATTTCTTTAAAATAAGCTGTCAAACATGAAAGTTTGAAAGAAAACTTTTTTACATAAAAAAAAAAATCTAAAAAATCCAAATTTGAAAGAATTGAAATTAAATCTTGTGGACATATTTGCTTAAGCTGTACCTAATGCAGATGCAAAAAAATTGAGTAATTATGTTGCATAGACGTTATGACGTGGTCGTTATGAATTTTTAGGAAGTGTACCTATTTGAAAATTTCGAGTTTGAATATTTCTATGAAAAATATTCCCAAAAATCCAAAATTTCAAAAAACAATAGCATGGATGGTTTAAACAAAATCTTGAGTTATTTTCTGCAAAAAAAAAACAAAAAAGCCGAAATTTAGCAAAAAATGTTATAACTGTTTAAACTTGACTTTTTTTTCAAAAATGCTTAATGTGCCCTTTTTTAGCATTTCGATCACAAAAAAAATATTATAAAAAATCGAAAATAATATATTTCTCACTCGGAGTAACTTTAATAATTCTAAAAAAATATATCTGATTTCCAATCGAAAAATTTTTGAATCCCAGTCTTGCCAACATACCGTTTTTTCCATTCGTGTTTTTTGGTTAAATTTAGGTATTTTAGTAAAAATCTAATTTTAGGTATCTTCAAAACACATGAAAACTAAATTTCTGCTCATTTGGAGCACGACAACTCGTTCCAACATCCATCAAAGCATGTTGATACAAGTTACGTAGAAGCCACGCGCTAATATGAGCATATATTTAGTTTTTGTATGTTTTAGGGATAAATGAATAATAGAATGGATAAATGAGTTAGGGATAAATGAATGATTGTTTGACAAAAGAATTTTAAAATTCATTCTGAAGAAAGAAAATAGAAAAAAACATTCTATTAATTTCTGCGTTTTTGTGTCAATTTCACAAACATACGTCAAATTTTCGCCACTATATGTCAAAAATTTTGCTAGCTGACTTGCAGTGGCAAAAAGTGTGAGAGTGTCAGTAAAAAAAGTTTCAATGTATGGAAATTGCTATGACAAATTGTCTCATGTGCTCGCATTGCTTAAAAAAATCGAGTGTGCAATACTTTAATAAAATTTATTGACGTGAATATAAATCGTGTAAATTTTATTTCAATTTTCGTAGCGTCACTTATCTCTAATTACTTTGTATCTAAATATGTGATATTTTTAATTTCGAACTAGGTTAAATAATTTTTTGGCTGAAGAGCGGTTCTGTGCCCATACTATTTATACCACCGTTGACAAAACCTTGCTTATGAAAACCCTATAGGCTAAAAACCTTTGAAGGCAATCAGCTATATTAGAACAACCATTAATCATAAAATATAGTCCCATATGATAATTCTCTGCGTTGTGAAAACAAAACTAGCTATCTTGTGTCAAAAGAAGAAAAAAGTAAGTTTATTTTATTTTCCCAACTGTGCATGTTAAAATCACTATTTTCATACTTTTGGTTGAACAAACGATTTCAAAACTCTCTATCACAAATTAAAAAATATGTTTTCAATAAATTTTACCTCTGAACTGACAATATCGTCAATTATTTATTTTAACTCAAAACCGAAAAACATAAAAATATTCATACAAGTTCTTTGTGAAATGTTCATTGCATTCACAAATTTTATATTTTTAATATTATATTACGTCAAAAATGTGATCATTACATGTTTAAAAGCTCAATATAATTTTGGTTGAAAGCAAATAAGTATTAGAAAACGTAGGAATTAATTGAATCATGATTATGGGTTGTATCAAGATATATTCAACAAGGTAGGAGTGGTAGTAGAAATTCTGTCTTGTGGTTAAAATCAGGTTTTTACATATAAAAGCAATATAATAACAATATTTCCAAATTATAAGATACCACTTGTCTGACACCGCTCCCATGGTGGAATAATTATGAGGTGTTCTCATCCCATGGCATTTTTCAATATATTTTTTGACATTCTGCCTTATTTTGGCAAGTCTCCTACATGGTTCGATGTTTGATTCTATGAAAATGTCAAAATAAGGCAGTTAATTTTTTTCTGACTTCCGGATGAGAAAACCTTATATATATTCCACCAAGACCGCTCCGAGACGAATGTACCATATTGAATATACCATGGGTTGTGTCATAAAATAGATATAGCAAAATCTAATTCAATATCAACATTTTTTAAAAAATCGATAACACTAAAACTAATCGATAATTTAATTTTCCGTTTCCTCATTTTTATTTTTATTGAGCGGTCTTTGCAAGTGCATTGTCGAATTTTGGCGCTTTGGAATCTAGCTATCACTCTTCCTTAACATGTTACGTCTACGTCTAAAGCCTTCGGTACTAACGCAAATTCAGAGCAAAGTCCTCGGAATATCTGCAATACAAACTGCAAACTTCGCCTCTTTGCCGGCACCGCAGACAAATCCGGACGTGCTCTACACTGGGCTTTTCATCAACAATGAGTGGCACATGAGCAAATCAGGTAAAACATTTGGCACATTGAATCCTACAACAGCACAACACATCGCTGAAGTCCAGTGCGCAGACAAGAAAGACGTTGAGCTAGCAGTTAAGGCAGCACGAAATGCTTTCAAACTTGGATCTCCTTGGCGTCGTATGGATGCTTCAGACCGCGGAGTGTTGCTTAATCGTCTGGCCGATTTAATGGAGCGTGATCGCATTTACTTAGCGAGCTTGGAGACATTTGACAATGGTAAACCCTACGCCATGTCTTACAATGTCGACTTACCCATGGCTATCAAGAACTTGCGATATTTTGCCGGCTGGGCTGACAAAAACCATGGAAAAACAATACCTATGGATGGCAATTTCTTTGCATACACACGACATGAACCTGTCGGAGTTTGCGCTCAAATTATACCATGGAATTTTCCAATTTTGATGTTGGCTATGAAACTAGGTCCAGCTTTAGCAACTGGCAACACAATTATTCTTAAGCCTGCAGAGCAAACTCCGCTCACGGCTTTGTACATTGCACAGCTTGTCAAAGAGGTGGGTTTCCCAGAAGGCGTTGTTAATGTGCTGCCTGGTTTCGGCGATGTGGGCGCCGCGTTGTCTGGACACAACGACGTTGACAAAGTAGCCTTTACGGGTTCCACAGAGGTAGGCAAATTGATACAGCAAGCCTCGGGCAACACAAACTTAAAACGTGTCACTTTGGAGCTGGGAGGCAAAAGTCCTAATATTGTTTTATCAGATTCAGATATGGACTATGCTGTTGAGACCTCACACTTTGGACTCTTCTTCAATATGGGCCAGTGCTGCTGTGCAGGTTCACGCACATTTGTCGAGGACAAAATCTACGATGAGTTTGTTGAGCGTAGTGCTGAAAGGGCAAAAAAGCGTACCATTGGAAATCCGTTCGATTTAAACATTGAACAAGGTCCTCAAATTAATGAAGAACAAATGGAAAAGATTTTAGGTTTAATTAATACGGGTAAGAAGCAGGGCGCCAAATTGGTTGCCGGTGGAAGTCGTGCCGAAGGGCTGCCTGGTTACTTTGTGCAGCCAACAGTTTTCGCTGACGTTTGCGACGAGATGACTATTGCCTGCGAAGAAATTTTCGGACCTGTACAGCAAATAATACGCTTTAAAAAATTGGATGAAGTTATTGAGCGAGCAAATAAGTCTGATTACGGTTTGGCAGCCGCCGTCTTAACTAAAGACATTGACAAGGCAAACTATATAGTACAAGGCCTCCGTGCTGGCACAGTCTGGGTGAATGCATATAATTCGCTAAGCGCTCAAGTGCCATTCGGTGGTTACAAGATGTCTGGACATGGACGTGAAAATAGCGAATACGCGCTGCAAAACTATACGGAAGTCAAGAGCGTCATTGTTAAAATGACGCAAAAGAATTCTTAAATATAAATTCGTTGGATAAAATCTTCGGTTTAAATAGTTAAATCCAATTTGTTATATAGTTCTGTAACTTGAAATAAAGACTTATCAAATTAACTCTCCTTTTTGTTAACTTATTTTGAACAATTTTGTGGTTAAAATTAAAAAGATTGTGCAAATTCTTTAAAATGATTTGCATACCGTATTTAAATTATTAAGCAGAAATTTTATTTGTTTTTTTCAATGTTCCTGACTTTTTTCAAGTCTGCATATTATAAAGCAGTTATAATAAAAATTATGATCAATATTTTCTACAAAAAACTTTATTTAATACATGGGACTTTAATATAAATAGATTGATTTTAATAGAAAGCAAAGTTCATCTCTAAATGTTTAATATTCATCGTCTTCGATGAGCAGTTTTATAAAAAAAAAATCAATTTAAACGTCATACCTCTCGGCTCTATAACTATTTATAGAAAATTATTTATATAGGTTTAATCTTGAAATGCAAGCCAATCAGTGAGAAAACTAAGCACTTCAAATCTTGCACAAGATAGTAGAAACAGCGCAGACCTTCAGGATCTTTGGAGCGATTTACATCCACCAGCGAACCAGTCTTGGAAGTGGTAAACGATATATGTTCATCGCCAATGACAATTTCCAATTCCTGTCAGCAAAGTAAGATTCAATATTGTTTTTAATGCAATCTGCAAAAGCTACCTGTCTGCCCACACGATCTGGTGGCGGCCATGGCGAATCATCCTCAGCCATAATTTCAGAGTCGAGTATAATGCGTTTTAGCTCTTCCATAACGGACTGATGCACGAAAGCTTCCTTGCGGATCATTGTGTCGTTTTTGTAGTTTGAATTATTGGCATAACGCAGCTTGCCATCGGGACGAAATTCGAACTCTAGAAATTCGTGGCCAAACTTTCCCTTGTGGCCGACATAGTAACGCAGATAGAAGTCTTCTGTTGTCATCGTTGGCATTGAGTAGCTATATGGCAGAGTTTAAGCTTCAACGATACAGTATGCTAATTTTCAGATTAAATAAAATTTATAATTTATACAGATTTATAAACACTTATTTATTAAATTCTACTAACCTCTTTTAGCGATGGCCGCTTTTTTTTAGTGAAATGTCAAAGATTTGTTTGCTGTCAAGTTATATAAAAGTGCTGCCAAGTTGTGGGAAGGAAATTTGTTATGTATGGCTGCCAAGCCACCTCTCTACATTTACTAATCTAGAAAGTCTTAAAGCGATATTATTTTGAAGTTAGTAATAATAATGGCGTTTTCTTTTCTCGAAAAAATTCTGCATTTTTTCTGCCTCAGAATTCTGCACTTTTTGCGTTCTTTTCTCAAAAAAATGTTGACCTCTAAGATTAAATCGTGTTTTTTCTCGAAAATTTTGACCTGAAAAGTATAAAAAATTCACAATTTTTGCACTCACAAGATCGATGGTTTTAGTGTTCTGCTCTCAAATGCTACCAATTGAATAAACAAAATAGTAACATGTTAAGAAAATATTGAAAATTGTATTGACATTTTTTTAAAGAAAGCTTCTTCTATACAAATTACAAATATTTATTATAATTAAACATAAAATGGGTGATAATAACGAAATAACATCAGTGGTCTTAACGATATTAACGAAAATATTACAAATAATTTAATTTACCTTCAAAAAAACTTTCGTCGCCAAACATTTTGAATTTAATTTTGTGTTTTGCTATTTAATGAAAGACTTTTGCAATTTATTTGACATTTCTCGATATAACAGGTCAGCCAACACAACATTGAAAAAATGTTGCATTTTTATGTTTATTTCTCGACTAAGAACAGATCCACATTTTTTGAGTTCTGATCAAAATATAAAAAAATCTGCACTCAAAGGGCAGAATTTTTTGGCGAGAAAAAAAATGCCATTAAACAAGATAGAAATAATTCTCATCTTCCAATAACTAGAAATTAGCTATGATGGTGTTAGAGAATATAATAAGTTACCTATTAGCATAAAATTGCAATAACATTCAATGTATTTTGTTATCAATTGGTAAATGTAACCTTTGTTTATAGACTGTACGACTGACTGTAGACTGTAAGCCAATAGACTGTACTAAATCAATGAATAAATAAGAGTAATCAATGCAATTCCATGTATAGCAAAAACTATAAATATTTTGAGATTCACATGAAAATATCAATTCAAAATAGCAAAAATTTATACATATTTAATAGTTCTAAATGATAAAAAATGGCATTGACCTTGAAAACAAAAAATTGCCTGTGAGTCAACTGATCAACTCGTTAATATTTTCGTAATGAAATATTGATTAACAAATCGTGATTTTATTATTAGATTTATAAAGACACTTGGAGATTAAATACAAACTTGGAAGTTGAGTATTACATGTTTAATATTTTGATTCATACATCTACATAATTATTTTTTTCTGGGAAATAAATTCCCAAAAGCTGAAATTAAGAGACTGTTCTTTGAATACAATATTTTGTAGTATATAAAATTTAGTATATAAAATACTAAGACCAGGTTGCGTTCAGTAGTGCTATTTTACCACAGTTGTCGTAAATCTATCACTTTTTTGACGTTTCTGGCTTCTACCACTTTTACCACTATTTGCATTTTTCCAAAATCTACCACTTTTATTACAATTACTATTTCAATTCTTTTAGTTTATAAAGAGTGGATACAGTATTGTTTTAACACGTTCGGAAACGCAGATGCTATGACCATTTATTTTCATAGTGATGCAAAATGATGTGAATGCTATAGCATTAAAATTTAGCAGCCAATTTTTATTTATAAAATTTTATACAGCCTCAAGATTTTGTAATTAATATACATTTCAAAGTGATAAAAAACGGATTTATTAGGTACTATTAATTATTTTAACCTTTCTAAATGTATTCTCCTTTCTTCGGTTAATTTCTTTACTTCAAAAAAACTGCCTGTCTATTTTTGCAGCTCACTGAAATTTTGAGCGTCTGTGAACGTGTTAAGAATATTATATGAGAATTATTTCAATTTAGCTTAAGAAAATGACTTTATGGTATATTTCTTATGAATTTTTTTCATGTCTTGCTGCAGGACTTGAATTCAATTTTGTTGTGAGGAGAAAAAAACCATATTTCTAAATTTATCACTCATTTGAATTTCAATCAGCACTATTTAAAATTTTTAAGTTTATTAATAATTTTTAAGAATTTTTTTTTTAACTGATTGGGTTCTATTAGTTTAAAGAAAACATTTGTACTCTGGCAGTTCTATCCAAAATGACAAGTAAAAATTTCCCATTTCCCAGCCAGCGCTCCAAATGAATTTTATAGCTATACCTATCTTTGTCTAGCAACAGCAATTCTTAGGGCGAACAACGTGCAGCGAATGACATTTACATCCAAACAAGGACGTTGTTTCGTGCAAAATTACTGTCAACTGGCGCCTGGTGGGTGGTGATAAAAATCACCGCTTCGTTTAGCCCTAACCAAAGGCAACGACGTTGCTGGCAAAAGGACACAAAGTAGCAAAATCACTGGATGCAAAAAATGTAAATTGCTGTAAAACTAATTGTAGTGCATCAAGAACATCAAAAGAATGATAAAATTTATTGCAAAATGTTGCTTTGCACATTAGATGCATGGATTAACATAGAAAAACAAGTGAAATCGTTTTTATTTGGAACAAAGTATACATTTTCAACAATGTAAGTAGAAGATAAAAGTGGAAAAAAAGTATTGAAGAATTTTATGTGTCGTTGCTGTAAAATGTAATGGCGGCGCGGCTGCTGTCGCTGCTGCCTGCCGATGGTGCCTCTGTTGCTGCTATTAGTGTGGCCTCCAATGACGCCAACAACGCGACACTCTCCGTTCTGTGGGGTTGACGCGGTTTGTGAGTGAATGAGGCATACGAGAGGGAATCTCGGTCAAAGTAATTTTACAACAGGGAGACCGTTGGAGCAGCACATATTTGAAACATTTGCTTTTCTGCACACCCCATATTGGCATACACAATGCAGAGAGCCGGAGAGTTGTCATCATTGAGCGCACTCAGATGCTCCAGCTGCAATGGAATGCATTTGATGGGGTTGTGGGTGGGAATGGTCGACCAATCGACATAACCAAATTCAAAGTGAAAGTGCAACAAGAAATTGTGTTAATGTTGATGCACTGAATAAAGTTGCCAACTCGATTACGCCTCCTTCTTTCTAGAGACTTGACCAACTTTGAACAAACTAGCTTATGGACAGTTGCAAAAATAATTTATTCAAGGTTTGATTGCACTTGAATTTCGGGATGCAGTTTTTTGTGCTATTAATGCAATGAATGTTTTCGAATTACGTTAGTTTTATAAATGTATTTGAAAAAATTCTCTGCAATAAAACATTACTAAAATATGATTTAAAGCATAGTGAAAAATTTTAGTTAGTTGTTTTAAGATTGTTTTAATTCTTTATTGCAAAAAGTTGTCACTCTGAAATCGATGCAGCTTTGCGCATGTCTAGTGCCGGTAAAGTTAAACAATAATCATCAACATCAACAACAACTCCAACAACACAATATGCCAAGCACACAACAGCATGAAGTTCGGACACAGTTAAAAGTTGCATTAGGTAGCTTATATCAGAGGGTGAGATCTGGTAGAAGACCTTACTGCGCTTGCAAAATCAATGACATTGAGAGCAACATTGTATGCTTTTACATTAACAACATTACAACAACAATGCACTGCTATAATGTTATTGTTGTTGTTTACAGCTCTAAAGGGTAATGCACTTTCTACCTCAATTATCTGGGAGTAGCTCAAAGTTTTTGCTCGTATTTCATACATAGCTAGTTATATTCAGGTATTTGTTAAAATTTTTTCAGAAAATTGTATTAAGTTATTTTCCCGAATTTCAAAACTCAACTTTCGTTGATATTAAGGCAACTATCTTCGATTTTTTTTTAATTGCTACGAACAGTACGATGAAAGGTGTTTAAATTGTAAACTCGGATACGACACCTTACTTAAGGAATTGCAAAAAGTTTTTTTAGGTCAATTTAATGAGTCATACAGCAACGTAATTGAAGTTGGATATGACAATTTACTAAAGCTAAAAGTTGTCTTGTTTTGACGTTAGTCCACTGACGCGTATTGCGAAATCAAACAACTAACAGTTTTCTATGAAAGCAAATAAAACTGTTACAAAATATTCCGAAGTACATGCACATATTTGCATATAAGACTGGCCAATGGCGAATACTGTTTCTGATAATAGATTATTATATGATCGAAGAGCTCGAAGGCTCATCAAGTGAAAAATGTCTGGGTATAGTGAGTGTGTCAAAAGCTATAGAAACGTGATTTTGAATCTTGACTATTTTTATGATACTCTTAGGCGAGGAGTTACCAATCTTGAAAGATCGCAGGTTTGAAAATTTTAAATGAAAATGAAAAACTGGTTGTTGCGTTGCGAAGCAACTTCTGATCTTCATTAAGGTTACGAATAAGTTTGAAAGGGAGTGATATATTATATTTCTTCTTTTCACTTTCATACTCTCTAATCCTTTTTTTCGATCGGGGATTATCACAATGGACTGCAGTCTGAGTGCCCGGCAGAGAATTTTATCTTGTTTTCATCCACCCCCACAACAAAACCTAATCTAAAATCTTAACTAAGGGATCTGATAATGACATAAAGAGCCGTATAAATTAATACAGAATAAAGCCAGATCTCATTTTCAGTTTGCTGAAAGTCTTTAATTTTGATCGTTATTTCCTAGTTTTTTCAATTGAATTAATTTTTCTGTTCGGCAGTCACATCTCTGCAGACAATGGCAAACCTCAGAGAGTAAAACTGCCATGAAAAGCTTCTTGAGAACATTAGCCGTTCGGAGTCGGCATAAAACATGTGGGTCCAGTTCTCGATCATTTGTGTTCAAACATTTCACAACACACACAACACAATTGATCTTAAGAAGCTCGGTCAAAGTCCTTTTAAGGGCTGAAATGGCCATTTCGTTTTTTTTTATTATTTCCTAGATGGCATACTTGTAAAAAATTTTCAAATTCATACAATAAAACACTGGCACTAAATGCCAAAGAAAAGGTTTAAGTCATTCAATAATTTTTTGATTTCAAGTTTCCAAGTTTTGAATCATTTTGAAGTCATGCCTTGAAATCAATTGTTGAACATTTCTGTTGAAGTCTTTTGATTCATTCACTATGAAGTCGTGCCTTAGATTCATTGTTTACATTCAATTGTAATCAATTTGTAGTCAAATAAATCATTTGAAGTCAGTTTAATCATTTTTTAAATCACTGAAATTGTCAAATGACTTGAAGTCAATTGAAGTGCATTTATTAAATTCAAAAATTTTTCAAGTCCTTTTGTATGCAGAATAAATTTTTGCTTAATAAAACAAAATAAAGAATAATTGCTTTTGAATTTGTTTACGGTATAGATTTACCCCTTCACGATGATACAAATATCACGAACAGCAATAGAATTTTGTATGGCAGATTATAAAGGGATTAATAGGGGGATAATAGAGGGGTTAGTTTTTTATTTGTATATTTATTTTTTTTCTATTTATTTTATATTTATATCGTGGCTTTTATGAATTTCCTTGATCATAATTTATTTATTTTTATTTTAATTAAAAATTAATATCATTTTGAATTCATGCCTTGAAATCAATTGTTAAAAATTTCTGCTGAAGTCGCCACGTAACGAAACGAAACGACAAGCCGGTCAGAACTCTTTGCTTTTATAGCCACTGGCTTTTTCACAGGTTTTTTCGTCGGTCGTTGACGTTTCGTCGCCGGTTAGTGTGCATGAATACATAAGAACACTGGGTAGTTATATTTCGTATTTTCGTTACGTGCCGTAAGTGTGCAGAGGCCTTAAATGTGTTCTTTATAGTTTCTAGTATATACATACATGTTTTTAAAACGATACCTGGCATTGCAGATAAAATAATAATAAGTTTATAAAGCGGTAATTTTAAAAATACATGCAAAATTTCGAAAAACAAAAGCCTTAAACGTGATTTCCTCAAAGCTACTTTTTTAAAACAGTTTGATAGCTAACCTATTGGCTCTATTGGCTCAATTTCAATGAATCTTGATGCAATTCGTTCGTAATTTTGTCTTACTATTTTTTGTTTTTTTATAGATATTTTTATATTATTTTTATATATTTACATATATATATATATTTTTACTTTAAAATTAAATTTTAATTTTTTTGTTTCAGAAACTTAGGAAAGGCGAAATCCATCGAACCGTTTTGGATGACTTTTTTTTTAATGTAATTTTCTGCGCCCTCTATATAGAAGCATGAAAGTTATTTTAAAAATAAAAAAAAATATTTTTATAAAGTACTTTTTACATACAATAAGCTGCATAAATTAAAAAAAAAAATAATAACTCCGTGTTTCTAAAAACTTTTTTTGGTTTTTACACGTATTTTTTACCTAAATTTATTTTTATTTATTTTTAATTTAATTAAAAATTTATTTTTATTTTAGATTTCAATCATTTGACTTCAAGGACTTCAAAGGCTCCAACAAAGACTTAAGGTAATTGCAATATTTTCAAAAGAATTAAGGAATACAATCAATTTAGTTTTGCAATCATGGCTGCGATTTAAATTTTATTGAAAACAGTAGTGACTTAAATTTTTTAAGCATTCAAAGCATAAAAATGAATTCAGAACTTCTTGTGTGGACGTTATTGCAATAAAAAATGATTTAAAGATTACAATCATAACGTGAAGTCATCATTGGTTATGAAGTCACTGATTGCAATACAAAATGATTGCAATCTTTTACAACTCTGCTAGATAGAGAATAGAAACGGATATGGAAACAACATTTTACCATCAGTTCTTGCTAGTGGCCACAGTTTACGCCAAGAAATGTGTGGGTAATTTTTCTTTAATCATGGCTTACATATTCGTTTAATTATTTTTAATTAAATTCTTGACATTTTGGTCGATGCACAAATGTTCTGTTACCACACCCAATCAATTGCATGCCGAATTCCTCATTTATGTCTGTCAGTCATTTGTGCGACTACTTGAAGGAATTTGCCAAAGAATATCTTATGACTTTTTTATCGATTCGTTTTGAGGTTAACTTTAGAAGGAACTCTATTTTTATTTTCATTCGTAGTGTCAAGAGTTGATTTCATCAAATTTGGTTGATTTTATCAAATTGATGGCATTAGTAATTTATGACTATTTCTCTGGAGGAATTCATTTTTTCGGCAAAGTTTGTAAGATTTTTTTACTTTTTTAAAAGCTTATATATAATCCTTTTTTTCTCTTTAAAAAACTTGTTTAAATCAATATGTGAAGTGAATGTTGTGGTTTTAATAGTTCGTTAATAAATTGATGGATGAACATTTTAAGCTAATATCAACAAACTTTTTATCATTTCTTTTGGGTTCTTTTTCATTTATCATCTATATAATAATCGAAATATTTAGCAATATTTATTAACTATCATCAACATTGACTCTATCTTTTACAATAATTTGAAAATGTTATTTTATATATTTTTTTCAGATGCAAATATTTTTGTGCTTATAAAAAACTTGACCAGAAAAAGTTGGCTTGAACAGTGCACTGTCTGGTTAGGAACTCAACACTAGCGAATTGAGGATGGAATAAAAAACTAAGCATATTAAAAGCTAAAACTCAAAAAGACTAATGTTAAATGAATATCTTAGTTTATGTACAACCAAAATCTGATAAAATAAGCTGGTATATGTTAAACTACCTGTTTGTTACCGAAA
This sequence comes from Coremacera marginata, assembly GCA_914767935.1. Lineage (NCBI taxonomy): Eukaryota > Metazoa > Arthropoda > Insecta > Diptera > Sciomyzidae > Coremacera > Coremacera marginata. Next base: position 11,568,207 of record OU612044.1, on the reverse strand, counting down.
GGTTTCTAAGAAATATCTAAGCAAATATAAAAAATACTACTATTTTCAACCATCACAAGCACAGTATATGAGGCATATATTAAAGTGAAAAAACTTGTAATCTCTCAACATATTTAATTAAGTAATTAAAATATTTAGTAGAAGTAAAGAAGCAAATTGCAATCAGTTGAAAAATCAGAAAACCAATATCACTTAAAAGGTATTTTGAGCATGTCATAACAATAAAAGAAAATATCCCATACCAACAATAGCAAAAATAACAGCTGCATCCACAATATGCCCACCGCTGCAGTTAGCAACCATTACAACGGTAACAATAACAGTATCACATTTTTAACTTCAACAACAACAACAACAACAACAACGACAACTTCAACTCCAGCAATGTCCTCCTTCTCCCCCTCCATGGCCAACATAAATATATATCAATTTTTTTGCATCGTTAGTGTTTGCATCATCTGTTATTACAACAGCACTCAATGTGGACTCGTGTTTGACGACATAAGCGCTATACGCGATAACAAAGACTTGCGTCCCAGCACACCGCTCTACCATGTGTTTCGTAATGATTTCTGGGGCACACCAATGCGCAAGGAGCAATCACACAAATCCTATCGTCCATTAACAGTGCTCACCTTTCGTTGGAATTACTGGGTGCATGAGTTGCATCCATTCGGTTATCATTTTGTAAATGTTGCGCTGCATATAATTGTTTGTTTGCTTTTTCGACGTGTGTGCCGGTTGTTATTGTTTCACTGCGCAAGCGTTAGTTTAAACCAAAATAACAACAATAATAACGCTAACAAGAGAGGCACCACCACCAACACCAATACCAACACTAACAGCACCACCTTTGCTACAAGTGGGATAGTAGATCTGGGTGCACAGTATTCGCCCATCTCCCCACAAAACAGCTGTAGTTTTATTGCAGCTCTCTTATTTGCAGTACATCCGATACATACCGAAGCAGTTACTGGCATCGTTGGACGTGCCGAATTGTTGTCATCCATATGTTTTTTGGCGGCATTTCTTACTTATGCTCAGGCTGTGCAGCAACAGTCACCAACACGCCGGCACACGACGCATTGGTCAACACTTGTATGCGTTTTTAGCGCTTGTCTGCTCGCCTCAATGCTGTGCAAAGAGCAGGGCATAACAATTGCAGGCATTTGTGTTGCATATGAATTGTTTGTCGTACAACAAATACATCCCATGGATTTGTGGCATTTTTTCAAACAACAGTTTGAAGAACGAAAATTGGGTACCGCCGCCTTTGCAGCATCACCAAAGAATTCCAAAATAAATGGCACGCATAGCAAATCAACGTTGATGTCTTCCTATTGCCTCAAGACACTTTGGAAGCGTCTTGGATTTTTGATTTTTATAACTATTGCCTTGCTATTTGGACGCTTGTATGTCATGGGTTCGCAGCTGCCTGTCTTTACGCGTTTCGATAATCCAGCATCGGCTGCAGACACACCATCGCGACAGCTGACATTTAGCTACCTCATATATCTCAACAGCTGGCTGTTGTTGTTTCCCTGTGATTTGTGCTGTGATTGGACAATGGGTGAGTCTCACAAAATTCTTATAGAAAACTTAAAAATGTTTTCCACTTTATTATAAAAATGTTTGATTAAATAATAAAATTCTTATATAAAAACGTTATTTGCCAATTGAAATAAATATCATACATAAATATCTTTTAATGAAATTTCGAAAAAGAAGAAATTTGCGGATTATGTGCAGAAAATCGGGACACTAGAACTTGCAAAATAATTAGTAATTTTAAATGTATCAATTGTATAAAAGCAATTAAATATGGATCTGCTTAATACTGCAATCATAAAGCAGGTGGGAATAATTGTAGTGTACAAACAGCAAAATTATATGTAGAAAAAGAACGAATTAGGTACTAAACGCGAAACAAAACTGAGTATTCGCAAAAAATATATGACTTAGAAGTTATGGTCAATAACATACAAAATATAGATGTCATAATTGTCACTAAAACATGATTATATGATTACAAAATAAAAACATACAACATTTTAAACTTCAACTCCATACATAATAATAGAAACGAAAAGCGTGGAGGTGGTACTTTTATTTTTATTAAGGGTTGCATTACATACAATGAACTTATTAAAGAACGATACAACTGAACAAGAATTGAAATAACAAATATGAAAAAACCTATATCAATTGGTATGCTTTATCAGGCCCCCAATGATAATAGTAATGCGTTTATTGGTTTCATTGAAGGAAGCTGCTAAATAGAAAAAATTGTTTTTTTTTTTTACGATGTTAACATTAACCTAGTAGAACAAACAAACACGGTTATCAAATGCTCAGATCTGATTAAAACTGATGCAAAACTCTAACCAATGGATTTACATTTGCTAAAAAGAATCTACTTACAAGCCAAACAAAGCAACTCAAATACACTGATTGATCACATCATCAGAAATATTGATACATATTGATACAGAGATAGTCAAAAATAAGGTAAATAACAAAACAATAACGGAAATAGAAGAATTGATACAAATTATTCAAACTGCGAAAAACATATCCACCAGATATATTAAAATCATGCCTCGAGATAACAATTGGATCACAGTTGAACTTAAGAAAAAACTAAAGCTTAGACAAAAACTAGACAAAAAATGAAAAACCTCACCCTGATGATCACAACAAGCTTTATGAATACTAAAAAATTAAAAAAGATGTTAGGTTTTTATTAAAAAACAGCAAACAGAAACATATAACTTACTTACTTACTTACTTAGGTGGCCGTAACAACCCGTGTCCGGATTTCGACCGACCTCATCAGCTCTCGCCAGGCGCCTCTGCTTTGCGCGCGCCTTCGCCAATCGGATACACCAAGTGCGGTTAGGGCTTCCTCAGCCTGGTCCATCCATCGGAGGCATGGTCTCCCTCGTCGTCGTTGACCAGCGACCCTCGCCTCGAGTACCTTTTTTGCTGAAGCTTCGTCGTCCATACGATGGACATGACCCAGCCAGCGTAGTTGCTGCACAGTTATACGCCGAACTACGTCAATGTCTTCGAAGAGCTCATACAGCTCGTGGTTCATTCGGATGCGATAGTCATCGCCGACTCGAACAAGACCGAAGATTTTGCGAAGAACTTTTCTCTCGAACACCCCCAGAGCGGCTGCGTTAGTTTGCGAAACTACCCATGCCTCAGCGCCATAAAGCAGCACAGGTAGAACGAGCGTCTTGTAGAGTGTTAGTTTTGTCGATCGAGAGAGGGCTCTGGAACTTAGTTGCTTATGAGCCCGTAGTAGCACCTATTAGCAATTATTGTTCTTCGCTTTATCTCCAGGCTGATTTCGTTGTTAGTATTAATGGCGGTGCCAAGGTATACAAACTCCTTGACTACTTCAAAGTTATAGCTGCCGGATGAAACGTGGGAGTCTAAACGCCGAGCTCCCTTGTTTGTAGACAGCATATACTTTGTTTTACCCTCATTTATCGTCAAACCCACTTTAGCTGATTCCTTTTCGATAGCGGCGAAAGCAGCGGTAACATCTCTTGGTTCTGCCAACAATATGAATATCATCAGCGTACGCAAGGAGCTGGACACCTTTATAGAAAATGGTGCCATTACGATGCACACCGGCCTTTCGTACGATCCCCTCCATGATGATGTTGAAGAGATCGCAAGACAGTGGATCGCCTTGCCTGAAACCTCTTTCGGTATTGAAGGTTTCGGAGAGGTCATTTCCTACCTTGACGGAGCTGCGTGTGTTGCTTAACGTCATTCTGCAAAGTCTAATCAACTTTCCAGGTATACCGAACTCAGACATTGTTGCGTATAGGCAATCCCTTCTCGGGCTATCGAACGCAGCTTTAAAGTCGATAAAGAGATGGTGTGTGTCAATTTGATTTTCGTGGGTTTTCTCCAGGATTTGTCGTAGCGTGAAAATCGGGTCTATGGTGGACTTACCAGGTCGAAAGCCTTACAGATAAGGTTCAATCAGTGTTTTTGTAATCGGCTTTAATCTTTCACACAGTACGCTTGAGAGAACCTTATATGCGATGGAAATAAGACTGATACCTCTATAACTAGCGCAGATTGTAGGGTCTTCTTTCTTAAGTATAGGGCACAGAACACTGAGGTTCCAATCGTCGGGCATGCTTTCTGCTAGCCATATTTTACTGATGAGCTGATGCATGCGCCTTAACAATTCATCGCCGCCGGTTTTAAACAATTCAGCGGACAGGCCGTCAGCACCCGCTGCTTTATTGTTTTTGAGTCGTTGGATAGCAACTCGAACCTCTTCATGGCTAGGTGGTGATACTTTCACTCCGTCATCGTTGATTGGTGGCACTGCACTGCGCTCTCGATGGGCGGCATTGGTGGAATCGTCGCCAGTAAGTAAATTGGAGAAGTGCTGTCTCCACAATTTAAGCACACACTGTGTATCCGTATTCAGATCTCCATTTTCGTCTCTGCAAGTGGACGCTCCGGGCTTGAAACCTTGGGTTAGACGCTTAACCTGTTGATAGAATTTTCGTGCATCCTTCTTGCCCTGGTATACCTCTAGTTCTTCACGCTCACGCTTTTCCTGCTCTCTTTTCTTGCGTCTGAAAAGGCGCCTCTCTTCCTTACTTTTTTCGCGGTAGTTTTCTCGCACGGCTCGCGTTGCAACAGAAACATATAAAGCAAATCCAAAAATCTGAAAATATCTCAAGACAATTATGGTGCGTTATTAACACAAAACAGTTTAGAAATACATATGAGACAAGGAACACCTTAAAGATAAGTCAAGAGCAGACATATATAAACAAAAAAAATAGTTGCAATCAAGTTTAATAAATACTTTAATGAAGCGAAAACAAATATAGCAAAAAATACCAGAACAACAAATATAGTCACATCGAATATAGTCTATCCAACATAAATTTTTCTTAAACCAGTTACCCAGAATGATATACAGCACATTATTACAAACCTTAATGGCAATGCGGCAAAAGGAATGGATGGAATATCTGTTAAGGATATTAAACTATTGTTACCAACAATTTCACGAATTCTGGTCGATATGGTTAATAAATGTTTCACAATTGGAATTTTCCCAAACTGTCTTAAAAAGGTCATTATATCATCGATATATAAGAAGGGTAAAAAAGAAAACTACGAAAACTACAGACTAATCTCAGTATTGAATGCAGCCAGCAAAATGCAAAGGCGATTGATAGTAAAAACGAAGGCTTCATCAACACCACAATAGGATTCGACAACAACTAGTTTGCTTGGCTGGCTAGTATTAATAGATATTATTTTATTAGCTATTTATTAGTATTAATAGCATTAATAGATCTATCAAAAGTATTTGACCTTGTTCATCATAAAAATGACTTAATACTCTAAGTGATATTGGTAACCGAGGAATACCTAACAAATTGATACAAAGTTATCTCAACAACAGGCCCCATATTGTAAGAATCGATGGCGAATGTAGTGAAGAACTCACAAGTATAATTGGAGTACCTCAAGGATCGATTCTGGGCACAAGACTGTATTTAATATATATAATCATAACATAAAAAATTGCAAATTTTATTCTACATATAACATTTATACCGATGATACCAATTTTATAATAATAGCAAGAACAGAAAATAAGTTAAAAGACAGAATAAACCATGACACGAAGATATGTGGGCATGGACTGTGCATTAATATAAGAAATAAAACGAATTACATCATATTTAAAACAAATCATAATATCGAAATTAATATAAAAGTAAAAATCAACGAATTTGAAATAGAGAGAGTTCACCATATAAAATATCTGGGCTTAAGTTAATTTTTTTTTTTTACTTAACTTGGCTTAACTTGGAAATGCTTAACTTTGATAATCATATTATATTCGCGCGATAAGAAGAATTGGCACACTTGAAAAAAAAGAGCGAAACTTATATATACGGAATATATTCTTTCCTAAATTCGGTACAACATGTGTAGTTGGAGCCAATGCCACAAATTTGAAGTAGAGCAAATTGAAAGACTGCTCAATTTGCTAGTCAATCAGAGTCCTATATAATCAAAATTAAACAATTTCAATAAAAAATTTTGCCAAAAATACTAAACAGATGAGCATCAACCAGCTGATTTATACAGAAAAACTGCATGCTCAAATTAAAATGGACAAGAAATACACTTCAGCAACACAATACGCGACAAAAACACATCTCAGTAGTTTCAAAAGCCAGAACAATAAAACAATTGAAAAGTCTGAAGCACAGCTCCATTAAACAATTCAACACACTTCCTGATGAAATCAAAACTGCAAAAAATTTTAATAGATTTAAAAATAAAGTAAAACTTTATGTACAGAATTTAAAATAGTAAAATTAATACACATAAATCCCAAAATTGTGATATTTTAATTTGTTTATTTATTTCTCCTTTCCTCTACTATTTCTTTCATAAATTCTATCATAAAATGAATCAAAATACCGTCTAAGGATCTAGTAACTTTTTGAAATTATATAACAATTGAATCTAATGAATTATTTGTAACCACTTCAATATGTAAATGAAAACTAGAAATAAAGAAACGCAAGCAATTTAATTTACTTTTTATTTGCAGGCACCATCCCGCTCATAGAAGGTTTCAACGATATACGTAATTTGGCCACTTTAGCCACATTTGCTATACTCTTTGCACTTGGAGCACAGGCTTGCATCACTAAAAACCTATTCCAATCACGCATTTTGCTCATGTCTCTGGCCTGGATGAGTCTGCCGTTTTTGCCAGCATCGAATCTCTTCTTTCCCGTTGGTTTCGTAGTAGCCGAACGTGTGCTCTATATGCCTTCAATGGGCTTTTGTCTGCTCATTGCCTACGGTTACATGGAACTACATAAGTACGCCGAAGAACAACGTAGCATCATGGGTATTTTTACATGCCGCAGCCTAATGATTCTGCTACTTATCAGTCATGGCTTTAAAACGCATCAACGCAACAATGATTGGCAATCCGAATATACTTTGTTTATGTCAGGTGTGCATGTCAACGCACACAATGCAAAACTCTTCAATAACGTTGGACATGCATTGGAGAATGAAGCTCAATATCGCGAGGCCTTGGCCTACTTTGAAAAAGCCGTCGATATACAAAATGATGATATTGGAGCGCATATAAATGTTGGGCGCACTTACAATAATTTGCAAATGTACAAAAAAGCCGAAGAAGCATACCTCAAAGCCAAGTCTTTGTTTCCAAAAATCAAACCAGGCGAATCCTATCAAGCGCGCATTGCACCCAATCATTTGAATGTTTTCATCAATCTAGCCAATCTTATTGCACGCAATCAGTCACGTTTGGAGGAGGCTGATCAATTGTACAAGCAGGCTATTAGCATGCGCGCTGACTATGTGCAGGCCTATATTAATCGTGGTGACATTTTAATGAAGCTCAATCGCACTGCACAAGCGCAGGAGGTATACGAGAAGGCTCTGCTATACGATAGCGAAAATGCTGACATCTATTACAATCTCGGTGTTGTGCATTTAGAGCAGGGAAAGAGTGCGCAGGCGCATGCTTATTTCAATAAAGCCATCGAGCTGTTTCCGGAGCACGAACAGGCTTTGCTAAACTCTGCCATTTTATTGCAAGAGCTCGGTGGCACCGAGTATCGTCGCATTTCGCGTGAACGTCTCTTCAAAGTGCTCGCCAAGGATGAGCACAATGAAAAAGTTTACTTCAATCTTGGCATGCTGTCTATGGATGAGTCCAATTTTGTCGAAGCCGAGCAGTTTTTCAAACGTGCCATACATCTCAAGGCAGACTTTCGCAGCGCATTATTCAATTTAGCACTGCTGCTAGCGGATGCCAATCGACCTCTAGATGCGGTGCCATTTCTCAATCAACTCATACGCCATCATCCGGACCATATTAAGGGACTGATTTTACTGGGTGACATCTACATCAATCATATGAAAGATTTAGATGCTGCAGAAGCTTGTTATCGCAGCATACTTAAATATGAACCGCACAATATACAGGGTCTACATAATTTGTGCGTAGTTTTCGTGGAGCGTAAGCGTTTGGCTAAGGCAGCCGCCTGTCTGAAGTATGCACATCATTTAGCACCCTCTGAGGAATATATTCTACGTCATTTGCAAATCGTACAAACACGTCTGAAGAAACTAGTACAGCTACCGGATACGGCGTCGGATAAAATTGTCGCTTTTGCGGACTTTGATCCGCAGGAATTTCCAATAGTCACCAAAACTGATGGCAGCAAAGATGAAAGAAAGAAACATGTTGAGTCAGAAAAAAAGAAAACCTTATAGCAAAGTGTATTTTAAGGTAAATATTCAAGAAAGTCTGTCACGCTTAGCTGTGTATTAAATGAAGTAAAATAGATATTTATTATAAGATATGTAAATGAAAACTTAAGGTATTCGAAGTGGTTTCTGCATAAACCTCGGAGTGATTATATTTTTTAGAACTAACAGTGTGTTTAGGCTGTTTTCTGGGATTTAAACATAGTACAATGTTATTTTTTTAAGTATGTTATAACATTTTTAATAAATTTGTCATTTTTAAGATAAGTTAATAGGACTTAAGATCTTATACCCTACCTATTATTTACCTATTATTTAATTCGAAAAGCCAAGAATGTAATGGAATAGCTTTCAGAGACAAAGTAAAAAAAAAATACTTGTTAAAAGCTAAAAATAAAAAACAAATACTGTAAAATATTAAAAATTTCAAGAGGCAGAGATCTAGAGAAAAACTTGACGGCTTTCTTTTTTGAAAGTAAGAATTAAGGTCTTTTTCTATTAGAACATTGAGTAAGTTTTCTCTGTTCTCCTTCAGAAGGTGTTAGTAGAACTACAAGCGTGTATTTTAAGATAGTTACTTAAATGGTAAATTTCAGTTATTGATATTTTCGCCAAAGTTTTGACCACAGAGACAAAGGTTTGACCTTATGTCTTGTCTTAAGTCAAATTATGGTCAATATTAACACAAAATGTCTATAAATTACAGAAATTGAATTGAAATCTTGTCTGATTCCAGTTGATTTCCAATCTGACCATAAAGTGTAAGGGCGCCTCATAGTGCCGGCTGTTTGCTGTACCAAGCCGAACCGAGAAGTAAAGCTGAAAAACGCTACAACCATATGAAATAAGCTTAAAGTGCGTAAAGTGCAGGCAGCTTAAAGCGACTGGCTGGATTATACTTGACCTATTATTTACCTCAAAAAAAAAAATCCTAAAAGCCAAGAATGTCATATTGGCAGCCGAGCAGGCAGCTTAAATAGACTGGCTGGCACTGTACGTATTTAGAGCTTATTTTATATGATTGTACGAGTATATGCAGCCTTTTTCAGCTTTCCTAATGGGTTCGGCTCGGATTATACTTGACATATTATTTACCTAAAAGAAAAATCCTTAAAGCCAAGAATGTCATAGTGGTTGTCACTATAAGCACTTTGAGCTTATTTCATATGATTGTATGCGCAGTGTTTCTCAGCTTACCGTCTAAGTTCGGCTCGGCACAGCAACCAGCCGTCACTATAAACACACCCTAAGACTGAAATTATATCAAATTGTATCTAAATATATTACAAGTATTAACAACCGGAAAACTTCCAAGGTTTCGTGGAATTATTATTATGAAAAATGTGCAGAAAAGTGAATTCTGAAATTACCTTGAAAAACATGAAGTTCCCACCTCTTCATTTCTTATTTTAAACATGATACAATTATAAAGTAGGCTTGACAAGTTTTGCAACAACAAGGCTGTGAGTGCCATAAAGTCAAACCATGAAGGCAACATCAACAATTAGAAAACTAAAATTCTAACAGCTGACTTTGACATCCAGCTCCCTTTTTACTTCAATCAGAGCCTACCTTCTAATTTTGCCATGGTCTTAACTACGTGTGTTTTCATCGTAATAAAAATGTTGAATAGCGTGCGATCTAGAGTAAACCTGTCCATACATTAACTGCCTGTAACTATGAATAATAAAGCTGAATATTCATAGGTCTCAGATTCTGCTCTTCATTTGGTGGTATCATCATCATCTGGGTGTAGTTTATTGTGAGTAGCTCAAACCTCACAAAACCAACGCAACAGATCACTAACGACCATAAATGATGGGTTTGCGACGAGCATTGAAGGAAAAACGTCCGCAATATGAGCAAAGATACGACAAAGTGATTTCACAGAACGCTACAACATGGCAAACCAATCGATAACACTGAGTTGATTGGCTGGCCAGTACTTCCATTCGCATGAAAAAATCAAAAAAATGGGTAGATTATTTAAAATCCTCAATAAGATCTGTAGTTTTCCAGACTTTGAACTAAAATGCTGTCAGGAAGGTAGGCAAAAGTAGAAGCTAGCGGATGGACAATGATTTCAAATATTTTTAAACCGGATTTATTTGAAGTTGGAAAAAGAAATTACGCAAGAAATATTTTTACAATAAGTTTCGCATCAATTATTATAGATTACATGTCAATGTTCATATTAAGTAGTTATTGGTTAGAGAAGCAGACAAACGAATGCTATTTTGTTGGTTTAAATTATAGATAGATAGAAAGATACCACACAATGGTCTTGCAATGGGACAATTCAAAAAGAAGTCCTTCATGATAGGTTTCCTTCAATCAATTCAACCATAGCAACCATAGTAAGTGATGGTCATAGCTTGCCTAAAATTAGTTAAGAAGCTTGGACGTTGCATTTAGTAAATCTAAAGTTTTCAGACCGATCATTCATCAGTACTTCTACTGTGCCATACCAGCACCAAGCTGAATGATACATATGGCCCCACGGGTAGTATTTTGGTGGTTTTGCTTTGACACCCATATCGCAAGTAGTGCTAGAAAGCTTGAGTTGGGTATTTTCAAGCAAGTGCTAAATAGACCACAGTCTTCCATACGAACAAAGGTTTGTGACATGTCATCTATCATGTCATGCTATTTCAGTCCCTTTCTCGGATCCGTAGTAAAATGCCGATTTTCTGTGTCCTTACAAGTAAGCTTGTATGTTCTATAATATATTGGAATGTATTTTTAAGGTTCTGTTTCTTGAGGTAGCACGTTCCCTGCAGGATTTTTCTACAATATTTTTGGTCTTTAAAATTAAACTAAACATATTTTGAATTTTTATTGACAAGAGAATTGAGAGTACCGACAAAGCAGTTTGGTTGCGCGTTTTCAATAATAGGGTGAAATTCATTAACTCAATGATGGTTCAAGACTAAGGGTGGCTATGAATGATAAAAAAGTTTCATAAATATTTTAAAATGTATATTTTAAATGTCCCCACTAAAACCATCTGCGAACAAAAATACAGTAATAGATACAAGAATATTATTTATAAATTTTCCTGTAGCCATATTGGTTCCCCATGCTAAATTTCCAAGCAGATATATCCTATTTCAATATTAACATTTAAACAGTTTTTATTCTCTTGTATCTACTGCAGTTTTTTCTTCGCTGTTAATGGTTAATTTATAACCAAAAAAAGCTGCTTAAACTCGATAAAATTTCGTTTTGAATAAACTATTCCATTACGTTAACCCTTTCACTACCAAATTTTCTTGAGTATTTGTCAAAAATATTTTAAATGTTTTAATAAATAATAAAAAGATTGTTTCTTAAATTTGATTTTTTATTATTTGCATGCTTATAGTGAAAGGGTTAAAGTATTAAGCTTGATGATGAACAAGTTTGAAATAATTTTTTTTAAATGCAATACAATCAATTCAAATGCAAGTCTTAAAGCCACTGAAAACAGCCCAAATCACTAAAAATAACTACAAATTAAGCAGTCATAAAAATATTGTGTAGCGTATGCAAATCTAGTTTCTATGCAAACTATTTTTATGCCCTTAAGTATAAATAAATATATATACCTAATAATTAAGTTATTAAATTAAATTCAAAGTACTATAAATATTACTGTAAAATACTGTAGCTAAATCGCAATACTGTGTTAGTTGATCGTGCTTTGTATCATCGTTGTAGAAATTTTACGAGATGCACTGTTGGAACGCTAATTTTACATTTACAATGGGCCATATGAATAAAAATGAGCAATTGCTTTAAACTTAAAACTCCATGTAAAGTAAATGCACAAAGCAATAACGTTAATTGTTATGAATAACCTTTAACTTTACTCCAATAAGTTCAAAATTTCGATGTTAGTAATTATTTGACGTAACGATTATAAGAAGAATATCTTCTTGTGAATATAATTTGTTTTGTGTTTACTTATGAATTAATTTAAATTTAATTAATTTTTTCAATTGAAGCTTCAAGAATTACAAAATTACACACAGTTGGTTAAAAATTCACGGATTATAATAACTTAAATCATAGTTATAAACCAAAACTTGACTTCATTCCAAAAAAAAAAAATCCCAAAGTGTAAATACAGTTGAATGCAATTTTTGTTTTATAAACTATCTTTTTAATACATAAAAGGTATGCATGCTGCTCCGCACCTAATATTGCTCAAACTTGCCATTACTACAGAGCTTTTCCAACATATACTGTCCTGAAAAATGCTCAGGACATCGCATCATGCTTGCCTTTTGTGTATGTGCATACTTTTAGGCTGAACAATTTTTCATAACAGTATATGTTGTAAAAACACTGTAATAATGGCAAAAAAAATTATAGTTAGAGCGATATTAGGTGTGGAGCTATAGATTTAATAAATTTGTTGTCATATTTTTTACTCTAAATACGTGCAACCCGTCGTAGGACGTGCTTTTATTCTAGTTTATGAAGAACATAAAACAAATCTTTATTTTGATGGACCACCTTTAGCATTTAATAATGCTTATTTAAGTCTTGGCAGCGAAGAAACTAACTTTTCAGTTACATCTACAGTGCTTTTGTTCCTTGTTTAATATTTTATTTTTTTCGAACACGCCGGTTCAATTCATCCCATAGATTTTGAATTGGATTCATATTCGGTGATTGGGGAGGAGAATGCAGCTGTTTAGAGACATCGACATTAAATGTGTGCTTCGGATAGTTGGCCTGCTGAAAAATCCATTTGCATGAAATACCCAGTTTAGTGGCAGAACTCTTCAGATTAGTTTAAAACAGATTCAAATAAAGTTAACGATCCATTATAAAGATCTAGCAGCTGACATGCATCCTCACACTATGAAAGATCTTACATCCTCCTTTACACCTGGTTATAAATTCTGCAGATCCATTCAGTTTTGCTCCACACTCTTTGCTTACCATCGTGGTCGAATATATTATTTTTAGACTCGTCACTAAAAATAACGTTTTTCTAGAAATCAAACCCGTAATTTTTTTTGGAGTTCTTCAAATTAATTTTGCCATGGCTTGGAATGTCTTCTTCATTGGAATTCGACTATGAACATCGTTCGCTCTCAAAATATTTCGAACTGTTTCAGCATGAATACCAATTTGTTTAGATTTTTCGAGCTCTTTTGCCATATCAACAGCGCGGGTTTTGGGTTCAGCGGTGACAATTTTGATGACATTTCATTCTCACGTTCTGAGTCTGCCAGATTGTGCCAAATTTTTTCAATTTAACATTTTTCAAGCAACTTTATTTTTATTCATGTCAGCCAAGATTGCATTAGCTGGGTAAAGTAATCCATAGCAAGAAATGATAAAAGCAAGACGAAGTACAACTTTTCTCTACACATTGCGTTAGGTTGTACTTTTTACCTCTACCTTCATGTTTACGATATCGTGGCGGCCTCGGCATACTGGTTGAAGTGCGTGGCTTTTATGCGATAGAACCCAGATTCGAATCTCCACTGACACAGAAAGTTTTTCAATTGAATTAATTTTTATGTTCATCCGTCACCTCTCTGAAGACAATGGCAAACTTTAGAGAGTAAAAACTGCCATGAAAAGCTTGTGAACATGAACCATTCGGAGTCAGCAGAAAGCTTGTAGATCCAGTTCTCGATCATTTGTGTTCAAACTTTTCACAGCACGCACAACACAATTGGTCATAAGATGCTCAGTCAAAGTCCTTTCAAGGGCTGAAATGGCCATTACGTTTTTTATTTTTTTTTATTTCCCAGATGGCAGATTTGTAAAAAATTTTCATTCATGTAATAAAACACTGGCACTGAAAGTACGATCAACGTTTGAGTTCGAATTTCGATTTACTTTATAACAACACGTTGTTTCTAGTCTAGCTGTCAACGTACGACCGATCTAATGCTGTATTGCGATTAAGCTTTTAAGTTTAAATATATGTGTGTGTATAAAACTATGCTAAAATAAGTTCACTTTAATGCTATATACTATAATTTGATAAATTTACAGTTAACATATTGGTTGTCTATGCTATATAAAAACGTGTTTCATTATAAATAACAGCTAGCTAAATTTTGTACTCAATAATTTTTTTATAAATTTTTAATTGTTATATTTAAAAAAAAGTCTCATTTAAAATTATTAAGAATGAAAATATAAGAGAAAACGGAATTGTGAATAAAAACGCCTGATTTATTATACAAATTTTTTAAATAAATTTTACACTTACGAACATTTTAACTATACTCTAAAATTAAATTATTAAATCAATGGAAAAGATTGTGAACATTTGAAATGAAAACTTATTAGAACTTTAATACTGAATTAAAATTTAAATTAACCTAAATATGCTTTAAGCGCTAATGAACAAATTAAAACTAATTTTTTCACATGCAACAGTTGTGTTACATTAAAATAAAAGTCGCTAAAAATATTAAAAACGAAAATGTTATGAAAATACATGTTTATCGAATTTAATTTTAAAAAACCATTTATTACCAACATGTATTTAGTTGATTAAAATAGAACAGGCAGTGCAGCCTATACTCGCGCTCAGAGCTGGGTCAAAAAGTATTCATTACTTTTCAATTCCAATTTCTTGGAATTAGGAATTAGTCATCTCAATTCCTCAAGAATGGATTTGGAAAAATTTGTCAATTCCATTCCAGGAATTGTAATTGGTAATTGAGCATCTCAATTCCTCAGGAATGGAATTGGAAAAAAATCAATTCCATTCCAGGAATTGTAATTGGTAATTAAAATTTTCAATTCCTCAGCATTGGAATTGGAAAAAATGGTCAATTCCATTACGGAATTGTAATTTGTAATTGAACATCTCAATTCCTCAGGAATTGGAATTTTCAATTCCATTACAGGAATTGTAATTCGATGTTACTGTAAATGTAATTAAATTACACTTATCTAAATTACAATTGTAATTGGATTACAGTAACCTCAATTACATTTGTAATTGGATTACAGTAACCTCAATTACAATTGTAATTGCATTACAGTAACCTCCAATTACAATTCCTGTAATGGAATTGCAAATTTCAATTAACAATTCCTGAGGAATTGGGATGTTCAATTACCAATTACAATTCCGTAATGGAATTGACCATTTTTTTCCAATTCCTTTCCTGAGGAATTGAAAAATTCAATTACCAATAACAATTCCGTAATGAAATTTACCATTTTTTCCAATTCCATCCCTGAGAAATTGAAGAAATCAATTACCAATTACAATTCCTGTAATGGAATTTACGATTTTTTCCAATTCGATTCTTGAGTAATTGAGATGTTCAATTACCAATTACAATTCCTGAAATGGAATTGACGGTTTTTCCAATTCCATTCCTGAGAAAATAAGATGACCAATTACCAATTTCTATTTCCAAGGAATTGGAATTGCGACGGAATTAATTCCAAATCACTACAACCCAGCTCTGCTCGTTCTGGCTTTATTAGGATGAAGTTAGAGAACGGAGAGAGGCAGACTGAGGAGTGTAAAGTAGCGTGCTTGGAGTAAAACGGATTTAAGTGGACTGCGGGCGGCGGTACTGAAGAGAGCACCATCTGTCAAACAGTGCGAGTTCTTCACTAGTAATATAATGAAATTGGACTATTTATGTACATAAATGAACCAATTAAATTCCAAGTGTCTTCAATTTTCAATTAATTTTGATGAAGTTTTTTTTTCATATTATCTGTAAAAAAAAAACAATTCCGGCACATGATAGCCGATGTAAAATATCATGTTCTTTCAGTCTATGGCGTCAAAATTTATCTGAAACTAATGTTAAAAAAGTTATAAATAATTGTTTGCAAAAAATTGTTAGTTTTTCAACTTATAACAATTAAAGATTTTATATGAAATCGATAATAACAGGTCATTCAATAAGTCCGTAGCATAAGTAAGAAAAAAACAAAATTTTTATAAAACTCGATTATATTATTCAACGGAGTTGCCTTCGAGAGGCTTCGATATAACGAGTTTAGCGATTTTCCAACTTTTCGATACCACTTTTATAGTACGATTTCTCTTTCTCGTCAAAATAGGCCTCAGTTTCAGCGATTACTTCATCATTTGACTTGAATTTCTTTCCAGCAAGCATTCTCTTGAGATCTGAAAACAGGAGAAAGTCGCCGGGGGCTAAATCTGGTGCATACGATGGGTGGGTAAGCAATTCGAAGCCCAATTCATTCAATTTTGACATCGTTTTCATCGATTTGTGACACGGTGCATTGTCTTGATGAAACAACACTTTTTTCTTTTGCAAATATCGCCGTTTCTTGGCGATTCCAGCCTTCAATCGATCCAAAAGTGCACAGTAATAGTCGCTGCTGATGGTGGTTCCTTTTTGGAGATAGTCCATCACCTTACAAGTCGACTGTTGAGTCTTTGCTCGCTTTGGATTCGGTTCGTCGACTGCTGTCTACTCAGCTGACTGTCTTTTGGATTCTGGTGTGTAATAGTGATGCCATGTTTCATCCATTGTCACATATCGACGATAGAATTCGATTTTATTGCGGTTTAACACCGCCAAACACTCCTCTGAAGCATCAATTCGTTGTTGTTTTTGGTCGACGTGAGCTCACGCGGCACCCACTTTGCACAAAGCTTTCGCATACCCAAATGTTCGTGTAAAATGGTAAAAACACTACCATCTGATATCTTTACAATGTTAGCTAGCTCGTGCACCTTCAATTTGCGATCGTTCATAACCAATTTGTGGATTTTTTTGATGTTTTGTGGAATAACAGTCTGATTTGGGCGTCCACTGCGCTCTGCATTATTTGTGCTGGTACGACCACGTTTAAATTCAGCAATCCACTGTTCTACCATTTGTCTCGATGGAGCAGAGTCCGGATAATGTTTATCAAGCCATTGTTTGGTTTCCACTGTATTTTTTTCATCAAAAAGCAATGCTTTATCAAAACTCGAAATTCACTTTTTGAAAATGCTATAACTCACGAATCGATTGTCAGATTGTTGTCAAACTTTTATACGTACCGTTTGAAGGTTGCTACTAAATAAAAATCATATGGAAAACATCTAGTAACGCCATCTATGTGTCATACTATAGACTTTTTGAACCTACTGTTATACCTTCTGTTCAAATTTAAACCGAACTGTGCAAATAAAACAACAACAGTTGATTATTCTTCAATATTAATTTTATCACATTCAAAATAATCAACATCGGAGGCGATACACATACGCCAAAGTTTTTTCCATTCTTGAAACCATTTTTAGTAGGCCGATTTCGGAGAGGCCTTTAGCTTTCTCTGCCAATTTTCCTTGATGTCTTCAATGTTTTGCACGAAGTGATAATTTGAGTTTGGGGAATAGGAAAAAGTCACACGGGGTTATATCTGATATGTGAGCTGGTGCATTATCGTGGTACAAAAGCCATGGATTGTTCTTTCATAATTCTGGCCTCTTTCGCCGAATATTCTCGCGCAAACACTTTAAAACACTCAAATAATATTGAGCGTTGACCGATTGACCTTACTGAGGGATTTCCGAGTGCACGACACAATGAAAATCCAAGAAAACAGTCAAAAGCACCTTAGTTTTTTGAACGACTTTGTCGTGGTTTTTTGGGTTTCGGCTCATGTGGATAGCGCCACTCTGCAGATTGTTGAGCTGTTTCAACATTATACTCGTACATCCAAGACTAATCACCATTAAAAGCCCATTAAAAGCATCTCCTGAGCGACAGTTTTGCGAAACTCTTTTTGAAGCAAATTCAGCAATTTTGGCACAAGTCGCGCTGCAACCTGTCGCATGCCGAAAACATCATGTTATATTGTGTGCGCCGATCTAGTCGATATATCAAGCTCGTCAGCTGTATCTCTCACGGTCACACGACGATTCGACGGCCGTTTATTGGCCGCTTTCACATAAAAATTGAATTTTTGCAAAAAATTGCTTAGAACTTTTTAAACATTAATCCATATATGCAGAGTGCACCATATTTTATGTCGGTATATAAACATTGAATAACTTTGACATTTTTCAGCTGATTGACGTGAGCAGACAGTTTTTTGAAACGTCATTTCAGTACAATTTTAGCCATGAATCGCTTCATACCGAAACAACGCGCTGAAATAGTGACGTGCATATCGTCGAAAATATTGTGGCCAACAAGTAGCGTCTGACAACACTATTCATCGTTTGGTGTCGAATTATGCTGAGCACGGAACAGTCTGAGATCGTTCACATGCTGTTTATCAACGTCCAAGACGTTTCAATAAATTGGTCGAAGCGGTAAGAGAGAGTGTTGCCGAGAATCCACATGTGTCATATCGTCATCGCGCTCATCATTTTGTCTTCAGTGGAACCACTTTCCGGCGCATTTTGAGGGATGATTTGCATTTGTTTCCGTATAAAGTGCAACTTTATATGCAAAGTGTCAGTTTCTGTATAAAGTGCAACTTTATATGCACTTGTATGCAAAGTGTATGCAAGTGTCAATCATTAATGCAAAGAATATTGCCGTCAGACTGTTACCGTCGCTTGGAATACGGCGAAACTGTTGCTTTAATGATTGACACTGAAACGGATTTTTGGAAGCAAATTTTGATGACCGACGAAGCTCATTTTTCACACTCGTGACTCTGCTGATAAGCAAAATCACAGATTTTTAGTAAGGGTGATTTTATGCTGACGTTCAAATGTTCCCTGGTCACGTCACTTTTTGCGCTCTTTTTTCGTTTGATGAGCTTTGTGCCCAAAGTATGTTATACTGACGGTCATATGATCCCCAAACATTAGCATAATTTTTGCTTCTTTTAGTACTTTATCCGAAAAAAGTAT
The DNA here is from genome assembly GCA_914767935.1 of Coremacera marginata. NCBI lineage: Eukaryota > Metazoa > Arthropoda > Insecta > Diptera > Sciomyzidae > Coremacera > Coremacera marginata. The sequence continues at coordinate 11,549,063 of OU612044.1, read as the reverse complement.
CATCATTGAACATGGTTGAGTGTTGCTGTTAAACAGGTTTCATTACTGCTTTCATACATTTCGCACTGAAATTGTACTATTTTAATTCTAAAACACAAATGTTGTGAATAATTCACCAACGCAACACTTTTTTGATCCCGTGATTTCATATTTTTATCGAATCATTTGGTGACCGTCGTGGGCAAAATTTATTCTCTCGCTCTCAATTTCTCAATTTACATTGAAACAACAACAATGCGTGCCCATGACGTGCCCATGACCGCCAGCATAACATAGCCCTAAAGGAAAATCCACAAGAGGTCCATGAAACACCAATACATGAGCAAAAGTTGACTGTTTGGGTCGGCATTTGCGCCAAAACCTTCATTGGGACATTTTTCTTCAAAAAAGGCGAAACAGTCGGTAGGTAACGATATCGGTGGATGTTGGCTCATTATGTCTGCCCACAAATGTGTGAATTTGCTGGTGGACAGTAACTGAATTCAACAAGATGGTGCGTCATGTCACAGTGCAAATGGAACAATGCAGTTTCTGTAACGAAAATTCCCCGGACATGTGAGGGTGACTTTAACTGGCCACCCAGATCTTCAGATTTGACTCCTTTTAGTTGGGTTATTTGAAAAGCAAAGTGTATGCCATCAAGCTTCAGACCCTTAAAGAGCTCAAGGTAAACATTTCAAAAAATTTCAAGGTAAACATGCCGAAATCATTGCTATACCGCTCGAGATGCTCGAAAAACTGATGGAAAACGCAACAAAACGGTCACATTTTGCTTTGGCCAAAAGAGGTGGGTCAGGTAAAGACACGTAAGCCGCTAAACCAATTTTTATGAATGAATTGTATGAATTGTCTTGAGAGTCTGGAGAGTCGCTTAATAAAGTTTGATGAATTGTTAACGCAATTATAAATTATTCTTAGAAATTTTTGAAAAAGCTCTACTACAAATTCTTAAAAGTTTAACGAAATTAAATTATAAGGGCAGAGGCTTGCAGGTTGCCACCCCATCGTTTTTTTTTTTTGATCATAACTAGTCACAGAAGCAACGTATTGTTGATTTGTTGCATACGTTGGTAAGAAAAGTATCAAAAGTATCTAAAAACCGTCCCTTTAAAATTTTAACTTGCCCGTTTCCACCCCTTGAAAATTTCTGAAAATGTAGAAAAACTCAAGTAATAACACATAGTTTGGAAAATTTATAAAAATTTATTGATTTATTGTTAACTTTTTCCTTGATTAATTGTTAACTTTTATTGGTTTAATTGCATCGAGCAATGTTTAAAACTCCTTAATAGCGTGGTAGGTTTTTTGTTGGACTGCGCGCAGATATATTAGAAATGCAACGAAAATATAAAAAAAAACTCACCAAAAATATCACTAAAATGGAAAATAACTTTACTTTTGACTCAATGATACGTTTAAACATATGAAGGTAAACACACTTTATACAAAACAAAAGTGAAATAGAGGTAGCAACCTGCAAGCCAACAAAGGTGCCGACCTGCACTTTGATGCCATTTTAGAATAATATATAACTGCCAATTCATAATGTCTTTGGAATAATGTTTGTATTACAAAATTTTACGAAAAAGCCACATCATAAATGTTTACCTTTAAAAATGTTCAATTTATGGCATAGTACACGTACCTACATAATTTTAATTTTCCAATTTTTAAGTACTAATATTTTACACTTTCTTAAGCAGACACTGTGTTATTGCGTCTGCGCACACTGAAAACATATTAAAAGTGACTACTCTTTAACGTTGATGTCAGTCAGAGCTAAGTAGGGCTACAACACTGCTAGAATATCAAAATATAGGAGTGGTGGCAACCTGCAAGCCTCTCGCCTACAAATTGCAAATAACTATCTAATGTATATTTCGATATAAGTTCTCATCCAAGGTTGATTTATAAGGTTGTCGCAAGGGAGAGAGTGAGTACCCATAATTGTCAAATCGAAGTTGACAGCTCATGGAAAATCTGCAAGTGCTCTCTATTATCATCCTTTTTTCTTTCGTAGTCATTCGAAAAATTGGCTGGTTTTGACAATTATGGGTAGGTACTAAGAAGAGAGTGCGATCAGCCCTGCGAGAACCTTATAAATCAACCTTGTTCTCATCTATTTGTTTTAAAATGTACAATCAATTCAGAACAGCGTTAATTTATATAAGCTACGATGTACGTTAAATATTTGTTAAATAAAAAAGTAAACATACTCAAAATATGACATAATTGTAAAAATTGCAAAATTCAAAAAGTTCTAATAAGATAAATAATAGGCTCCAATTATGTATAACAACTCAACTTAAGTTGATTAGATTCAACTAAAATTTTTTCGTATAACGTATGATATACAGGCGTGTTTGAAATAATAAGAACAGCCGAAGTGAAAATAGATATAGAACGATATCAAGTTTTAAGAGCAAGATTTTAAAATATCGCTTTCTATTATTTTTACTGTACATATTATAAAGCTTTTAGAAATACGAATTATTCTGATTGAACTCATCCCAATTTTTTTTTGTGCTGGCAATAATATTGAACTAAGTGCAAAATCAGCTGTTCGAAAACATAAGAACAAAGTGAAAGAATGTGTTACTTTTTAGTTTAATATTTATTAAATGTACAGAATAAAGTTATTTGATTATAAATAATCAATATGAAGTAGACCCTCCACGATTTTCGATGACTTCGGCACACCTAGACTTCATAGAATCTATCAAAGTGCGGCATCTAGAGAGTGGAATATTTTTCCATGTAATCCTCGCTGCATGCCAAATTTCTTCTATATTTTTGGGCTTTGCGTCTCTTACACCTTTCTTAACATCCATCTAAAGATGTGCGATTGGATTAGGGTCCGGCGATTGTGCCGGCCAATCCATAATATGGATAATTTTACCCTGGAACCACCGTTTCGCTTCTTTGAGGCATGTTTTGGGTCGTGTCTTGCTGAAAGACCCATCGCAAAGGCATTTCCTCTTCAGCATAAGGCAACATTACGGCTTCTAAAATATTATTGATGTAGTACGTGGCATCCATCTTCCCAACGACCTGAGTTAGAGGTCCAACGTCGTTCCACCCAAAGCACCCCCATAGCATGATACTAAGACCACCTTGCTTAATAGTTTTGGTGGTGTACTTTTCGTTGAATTATTGATTAGGAGGCCGTCTAACGTATTGTTTATCTTTACCATGGTCGAATTGGACTATTTTTGTTTCATCGGTCCATAATATCTTACGCCAAACAGTTCAGGTTCATTGACAAACTTTCTGGCAAATTGAAGCCTTTTCTTTAGATGAATTTTCTTTAACAAAGGTACTTTTCTTGAACTTTTTGCTGAAAGATTGGCTGTAATCAAATGCTTCCTTATTGTCAATATAGCAACTGGTTGGTCTACTTCATTTTTAATCTGTGCAGACGTTATAAAGGGGTGCTTTTTAACGATCCGCGTGATCGCATTATCCTGCCTTGTGCTGATTTTTCTACGCCTTCCCCGACTTTCGATCTTTGGTGACCAGTTCCGTGCATTAGTTATCATTCCGTTGGCAACGCCATGAAGTCCCTTATGAAAGTATAACTTTTGCCTTCGCTAAGCAATTTTTTTATTACCTGCCGTTGTTCGATAGAGCAGTGCTGGCTTCTTCCCATTTTGGAAAAGTTTTTTACAAAACTTAGTCGCTATTCTGCAGAAAAAACGATTAACGGTAACTCTAAAATTATATTTGAACTTAGACTTTGGAATTCTCTCACATGTGGGATGTGCAAGCGCAACCAATATGATATGAACCTTATTTTTTCGAACAGCTGGTTTTGCACTTAGTTCAACATTATTGCCAGCACAAAAAAAAATTGAGATAAGTTTAATTAGAATAATTCGTATTTCCAAAAACCTTATAATGTGTAAGCTAAAAATAATAGAAAGCGTTATTTTAAAATCTTACTTAAATCTATTTTCACTTCGGCTGTTCTTATTATTTCGAACTCGTCTGTATATTTCAGTTGAACCATGTGGTTTGGAAATTCTTAAAATATTAAGGCAAACTACATCGTTCAACTGAAGTTTATGTAATACTTTGTACGAAAAAAAATTTAGTTGAATCTAGGGAATTTAAGTTGAGTTGTTGTACATAATAGGGGCCATAATAATATGCACTGCACGTTAATGTGATACAAAATATGAATTCTTCTGCTGAACGATTAAAATAAAATTCTATTTAAGCTTTAAGTAATTGTTCTAAGATTTATAAGCTTAAACATATGTTTAAGCTAATATATGTTTAATAATTGTTTATATAATTGTAAAATGTTTTATAATGACTAATACTATCTTTATGTTATCTTAATTTTTATGTCCTCACTTTAATAATGCTTAAAAGCAAGTGGAAAAATATTGCTTTTTTCAAAATCTGTTTCTTCCAAACCTTAGAAATTCTGCATCATTTATTTTAGCATCCTTAACCTTTAGTCTGTACTATGGGCGCTCAGCGCCCCCCCAGACAACCTGTAAATGTAAAATGCTCATTTGAAAATTACAATTTCCCATATAAAATACATAAGGGGCGCGAACGCCCCAAAGTACAGAGATATGGTAGCAAAACAAAGTACAGACTAAAGGTTAATAAGTTGATATTTAAGGGCTTCGGGAGTTTTTTAAAAAAAGACACTTTTTTAAATTTTTTTTTTTGAAGCTGTATTTTATTTAAGACTACCATTTTTTTTACATTATTAAAGTATAACTATTCAAGATTTATTTCTGAAATTTTGGTCCAAAAATATTCGTCGATAAGGTAGAAAAGTACTATGCCGCGAATGACCTTAAATTTGCGGTGAACAAGATATCGGAGAATGGTTCTTTTGAACAAAAATTTTTTTTTGGTTTAGTAAAAAGTTCTTTTACTAAAAGAGGGTGTTCTCTTTTACTAAGAGAGGGTGTTTAATCGTTAATTTTTGAAAAATATTAATTTTTGTACACAAAATTGAGATCGTTTTAGGTTATGGGTGTTCCCAGTGAAATGCGACAATTTACTGATATGGTAGTTTAGTATATAAATAAACAGGCAACATAACAGTACTTTAAAAAAGTCCATAGGATGACACATAGATGGCGTTACTAGATTTTTTCCAGATGATTTTTAGTTAGTACCAACCTTCAAACGATACGTATAAAAATTTGACAACAATCTTGATTCGTGAGTTATAGCATTCTGTGTGCAACTATTGTTATTGAAAAAAAAAAAAATGGTACAAAGTGAATTTCAAGTTTTGATAAAAACTTTTTGATGAATAAAAATGCAGTGGAAACCAAACAATGGATTGATAAACATTATCTGGGCTCTGCTCCATCGAGACACATGGTAGAAAAGTGGATTGCTGAATTTAAACGTGGTCGTACCAGCAAAAATGTTGCAGAGCGCAGTGGACGCCCAAATCAGACTGTTATTTCACAAAACATCAAAAAAATCCAGAAATTGGTCATGATCGATCGCAAATTGAAGGTGCACGTTGACATTGTAAAGATATCAGATGGTACTGTTTTTACCATTATATACGAACATTTGGGTATGCGAAAGCTCTGTGCAAAGTGGGTGCCGCGTGAGCTCACAGTCGACCAAGCCCAACAACGAATTGATGCTTCAGAGGCGTGTTTGACGCTGTTAAACCGCAATAAAATCGAATTCTATCGTCGAAATGTGACAATGGATGAAGCATGTCTTCACTATTACACACCAAAATCCAAAACACAGTCCGCTGAGTGGACAGCAGTCGACGAACCGAATCCAAAGCGAGCAAAGACCCAACAGTCGGCTTTTAAGGTGATGGCGTCTGTATTTTGGGATGCGAAAGAAATAATATTCATCGACTATCTCCAAAAAGGAACAACCATCAACAGCGACTATAACTATGAACTTTTAGATCGATTGAAGGCTGAAATCGCCAAGAAACGGCGACATTTGCAAAAGAAAAAAGTGTTGTTTCACCAAGACAATGCACCGTGTCACAAATCGATGAAACCGATTACAAAATCGAATGAATTGAGCTTCGAATTGCTTACCCACCCACCGTATTCTCCAGATTTAGCCCCCAGCGACTTTTTCTTGTTTTCAGATTTCAAGAGAATGCTTGCTTGAAAGAAATTCAAGTCAAATGATGAAGGAATCGCTGAAACTGAGGCCTATTTTGATGAGAAAGAGAAATCGTACTATAAAAGTGGTATTGAAAACTTGGAATCGCTATACTCATATCGATCTCGAAGGCAACTATGTTGAATAATATAATCGAGTTTTATCAAAATTTAGTTTTTTTTGTTACTTATCCTACGGACTTATTGAATGACCTGTTACACATACGGCTGACACATATTTATTATTTATTTATCAGTCACATGAAAAAAAATAATGTCCTCCTCCCCCCTGAACAAAATCCTGGCTACGCCCATGTGTGTACTGTTAACGGAGAATCTGATGAATCTGATCATCTCTGAGATGAATCTGATGAATCAGATGAAATGTTAGTCTTAATTTAAAGTATTATGCTCATTAAACAAATTTTTCTTTCAGTGTCCAAAATTGTGTCAAATTAAAGTTCGAATAAATTGTAACATGAGTTACCATAATCTGTGTAACGTGAGTGACCATTATTTAATTCGGATTAAAAAGAAATTGTTAACAAATGCAGGAAAACTGTGTGCGATCTCGTTTTGTTAACATTCAATAAGAACTTATTTGGTGTTGTTTTTTTTTACTAAACCAACGCTCAGGGGATGCCCCCTATAAATGCGAAAGCAATGTGTTGATTCGGAAGACGGGTGATAGTTAGTTGGAGAGTGGAAATATGGATTAGTGTCGATGAAGAGTTGTTTTAAACTTACACAGCCCGAAACTGCCGGGAAACACGTTCGCAGGTAGATTGTTCCACTATCTTACTGTGCGACCGAAAAACGAATTATCTCGGTAATGCAATGTTCTATTGGGTAAAGAGAGAACAAGATGTTCTCAATGGTAAAGGGATTGACTTAAAGAGCTGCCCGGGTGGACCTAGGAAACACACGAGCTGGTGGCGTTAGGCCATGTATCTCCCTTGAAAACTTCCCATGATAGTAACATACATGTACAGAAGGCTTAGGCAACCAACATTGCGTCGATGCCCAAAAGAGTTAAGAGAAGATGAAATATTTTCATCTTCTATCGCACGATGTTGAATTTGAGCCAGAACCTCCAAATGTGATCTTGAAGCCCCTGCCCAAATGTGTGAATTGTACTCCATTTTCGGCCTTATATATTAGGTATAGATCACGCGAAGATCAGATCAGAAGTGAAGTATTTCTTGCAACATTTTAAAAAACCTGGCGGCCGTGGCGCAGTGGGTAGAGTGTGTGGCCCATTCGCCAGAGAACCCAGGTTCGACTCCCACCTTACACAGAAAGTTTTTTCTGTTCGGCCATTTTCGTTTTTTCGTTTTTGTTTTAAAAAACTTAGACACTTGGCCGCTTCTTTCGACACATCGAAAATGTGATCCATTCCAACGGAGATCTGCTTGCATCGATATGCCCAGAACGTCAAGAGCATTTGACTCCACAAGATCTACACCGTTCAGGGGTGCTAAGGGACAGTTCATTCGTTTGTGGGTTAACCGGCAACACTGGGTCTTACTAGCATTAAATTCTACTCTATTAGCAAGACTCCACTCGGAGATTTTTTCAAGTCATTGTTAAGTGTGTCATTCATAATTTGCCTTTTTCTCTCAATCTCCAAAGAGTCAGGTCGTTTTTTGAAGGAATATGAATGGCAAATGTTGCTGTCGTCCGAAAAAGAATGAATTGGGTTGTAGATCAACGACAAAAGGTATGAAGGGGTTGACATGACTTCGTAGCGAAATGTTGTAACGATTTCGTAACGAGTCTTAACGATAATGTAACGAAAAATTTACGAATTCGTTCAGACAGTTCGAAAGAAAGGAAATTTCCTCTGTTCGCATTTCAATATGTCGTACAAACAGTCGCCCAATGAAATTCTATATAAATTCGTATAAAAAGTAAAATTGTTTCGATATTTGCGTTACGAAATTGTAACGATTTCTTTAAGACAGCTCGAAATAGTTACGAATTAGTCGGAATTTCGACGAAGTCGTAAACTATGGTTTGCTTGGGTGCGGGGGGCGGGGATGGGGGTGGTAAATGGAATGATTATACGCTCAAGAGCTCTAAACTAATCCGAAAAATTTTTTTTTTAGAGAAACAGTCTCCAGATATCTTGCTCACCGCAAAATTAAGGTCTTTCGCGGCATTGCACTTTTTTACCTTATTGATGTATATTTTTGAACCAAAATGCCAGAGATAAATATTGAAAAGTTACACTTTAATAATGTAAAAAAATTTTGGCCTAAAATAAAATACAGCTTTAAAAAAAATTCAGTGTGAAATTTTTTTTAACTACCGGAGGCTCTTAAATGTAAATTCAAGCTCAAAGTGCAAAAAACTCAAGTATCAATTCATGAACTTGTACATTTTAGTTACATAAAATTAAAATTTTTATAAATTAAATAAAAATAATTTAGCTTAACTTGTTTGTAAATGCTAAATTTTTGTGAACAAGTATGAACTAATAAATATCACTTTTATATTTCTTTGTTGTCTTGTTTAGGTATTTGAAATTTTACTAGCTATAAATATATGACTAAAATAAAATTGGCTTAAGTACTTAAATTACAAATAAATAAAATTATGTCATAAATAGAAGCTGTGCATGCAAACAACTATTTGTAAAATCATTATCGAATAAATAAACAACATTATTATAAAACAGTCAATAGTATTGTGTGTGGATTTTAATTAAACAGCACTTCAATTTAAATTCGCGTTGTATTCATGAATATTCATAGTAGTAGTTTTGTTTTTCCAAAACCATTCTAAAGCCTACGTGTTGATAGATATTAATCCCGTTAGATTATTCGACAGCTATAGTGAATATCTTATCTTTTGAGCAAATAAAAAATCGTTTTAATTTGTTTACATTTTTGTCTTTATTTCAGCCCAAATTTTGATTTAAATACTTACTGCTAACGAAGTATTACATACAATGACAAATGTACACTATTGTAAATTTCTGTTTAATTTCTTATATTTTATTACATATTTTGAACTTGCATATTTTTGTTCAATGTTCATTAATATAGGTTAAGTCACTTGAGAGTAGAGCACTCTTTTTCTGCCTTTGCTCGAACTGTCAAAGTAGCTGTTAGCTAAAAATTGTACAGATTCAGGTTTTTTTTTTCTTGATTTCCTTTTATCCATTCTGACAGTTCGACCGAGCTTCTCTCAAGTGACTTAACCTGTATTAATGAACCTTGTTTTTGCTTGTATTTTTAATTTTTGCATTCTTGTTCTTAAATTTAATATTTACTCAGGTTTTGTTGTTTTGAACCTTTTTACACTCAGCTAAAGAATTATAAAGTCAGTAGCTTTCAGCCTGCAGCTGTGATAAAAATATACAAATGCTGTTACAATTCAATTGAATTAATTAAGCACTCCTGATGCATTTGAAACTATGCTTCACCTAATGCCACTTGATATCTATCCACCTCATACCACTGACAGACAAATGGCTACAGTTACAGCCATCCGTCTAATAGCCTCCTCTGATTGGAGAGAAGACTCATTGGGACACTCTTACATTCCTCCTATCACAATACATCACACAAAAACTTTGCTTCGATAAAAAGTTTGATATATCCATTCCCTCTCTAGATGCATCCAAAAGTTAGATGTATCTAGAACAGTGATGCATACGTGAGCTTCACGGAGCCACTCGGCTTTCACATACAAGTCGTGTGTGCGAAGCTACCGAAGTTCTGCGACGCTAGCAAAGAATCAGTTCTTGCAATGTTGATTTATAAGGTTGTCGCAAGGGAGAGAGCGAGTACCCATAATTGTCAAATCGAAGTTGACAGCTCATAGAAAATCTGCAAGTGCTCTCTTTTATCATCCGTTTTTCTTTAGTAGTCATTCGCAAAATTGGCTGGATTTGACAATTATGGGTACTGAGAAGAGAGTGCGATCAGCCCTGCGACAACCTTATAAATCAACCTTGAGTTCTTGTTTGTACTTCAAGCAATAAACATCTAATGCGCAAAGGGTTTTGTTGAATGTTATGCTTGTACACACATACTAAGACAAAAAATGTTACGCTCGTATTGGAAGCTCAATCTAGAAGCCCAATCTAGAAAATTGGGAAACTGAAAACCTTCCATCAAACAATGCTATCGAAATCTACACTTATGCATAAAATTTAGAAGACAAAGTTGGAGGTGGAGCCTACTCAGACACACTAAACATTAATTCAGCCTTAAGACTTCGTAGCGGAAGTCGTCGCAATATATAAAGCCGTAACTTGGCTTCAGAAGAATGATCTCGGAAATGGGAACTTTCCAAGAAACTGCTAAGCAAATGAGCTTACACGCACCGGTGCCACCAAACATTTTTCAATAGGTAAAGTACTGTATCAGGGTCTTTTCCTGCAAGGATGAAAAGGGGAATCTAATGACAGATTTTCAGAGTACACTGACGTTATGGAGGGTACACTTCTCTAGTCTTCTGAGTGACGATGATGTAAACAATTCCGCCAATAGAGATGATATCCCGGAAACCCCAATTATGGATGACAGCGTTGAAGTTCCGCTGGCCGACTGTAATGAAGTATTGAAAAATTACCGTACTGTTTAAGAACGGAGGCGAAGCTCTATTTAAATGCATACACGAACTTCTATGCAGAATATGTTTGGAAGAATGCATTCCAATCGATTGGAACCTCAGTGTACTCTGTCCAATCCACAAGAAAGGCGTTCCCACTATTTGTGCCAACCAGCGTGGGATAAGTTTTCTAAATATCGCATATAAGGTTCTGTCGAGCGTATACGTATTATGTAAAAGACTGAAGCCTATCGTAAACCAACTGATTGGGCCTACTCAGTGTGGCTTCAGACCTGAAAAATCGACCACTGACCAGATATTCAGTACCAGATATTCAGTAATATAAGAACAACAAATCGACACCTACCATCTTTTAGTCAACTACGAGTACATAGCCGTCTTCGACAGTCCAATAAGGAATCACCTATACTCCACCATGTCTGAATTTAGTATACCTGCAAAATTAATCCGTCTATGCAGGATGACACTGAGCAACACCACCAGCAGCGCCGTTAAAATCGGGAAGAACCTCTCCCCACCGTTTGTTACCAAACGAGGTTCCAGACAAGGTGATTCTTTATCGTGCGACTTTTTTAATCTAATCATGGAGAAAATCATTCGAGCTGCTGATCTAAGACAAATCGGCAGCATATTCTACAAGAGTGTTATGCTGCTATTGATATCATCGGTCATAACACACGCGAAGTCAGTGCAGCATTTTCCAAATTAGAAAAAGAGTCCAGTCACATGGGTCTTGCATTTAACGCAGATAAGACGAAATATCTGGTGTGAACAAACAAACAGTCCCAGCGTATTGGCACCCACGTCACTGTTGACAATACCTCCTTCAAAGTTGTGAAGGACTTCGTATACCTCGGATCCAGCTTTAACTCCACCAACGATATCAGAAGAGAGATGAAACGAAGGATAACTCTTGCCAACAGGTGTTACTTTGGGCTCAGTAGGCAATTGAGAAGTAGATCCCTCTCTAGACGTCCCGTCCTGTTATATGCAGCGCAAATCTGGACATTGAGCAGCTCTGATGAAAAGGATTTGGGAGCGTTCGAGAGAAAGACTCTTCGTAAAATCTACGGACCAATCTGTGTCAATGGCGAGTACCGAATGCGAAGGAGCGATGAGCTGTATGAGCTATACGCCAACATCGACATAGTAAAGCGCATAAAAATCGAGCGGCTTCGCTGGCAAGGCCATGTTGAGCGGATGGAAGACGACTCTCCAGCGAAGAAAATATTCGATTCGGTACCCAGCGGTGATCAACACAGAAGGGGATGACCGCATCTCCGTTGGAAGGACCAAGTAGAGGACAACCTGACGAAACTTGAGCTTCCAACTGGCGCCAGCAATCGCAAAACAGAAATGGCTGGCGCCTTTTCTTACACCAGGCGTAAACCGACTTTCCGACGGTATACCGAAGGAAAGTACTGGTATACCTCTCATCAGGTGCAAACTATTCACAAACGAACTATCCCTAAAAAGAGCCGATTATAGGTGGTCAACGGAAAGCACTCGCCATACAGCACGTCAGGTCTGGCCAACACTAACCTTAAAACGATCAAAATAACTAATTTCCCTAAAAAGGGACCAAATCACTTCTATGATACGCCCGAAGATTAAGCATCCTCCACAATGACTTATGCAGAAGTTGCAGGGACTAAGAAGACGAATAATCTATGGCACACCTTCTCTGTACTTGTCTAACGCTGGCTAGAAATCGCTACCTTCATTTGGGTTACTGATTCTACAGGGCTTCTCCTAGAATCATTGGTCTGTGGAAACCTCTGCAAACAGTCTAAGCTGGTTCAAATAGAGAGGGAAAAATTAACCCCTGGTATCAAAACGGGCACCTTATAGACCTAAGTGTGTCTCATAAGAGACAGCCGCTTCAACCTAACCTAATGCGTGGTGTGAATAAAAACTGAGTAGACACTCTGGTAGGATTCTCTTGAGGAGAGTGTTTCGCTCAGAGTGAACTCTCAATTCTGTGTGAGAAATGAGAAATGAGAAATGTCAATTCTAGTTGCCAAATTGCTGCGTGAAATAAACAAACAGGACAGTAAAAGGCAAAATTTGTAAAAGAAAAAAAAAGAAAAGCGTAAAAGAAAAGTTTATAATATTCGACGAATATTCGATATTAAACTATTAAAGCCACGATCTCACGGCGATGAATACCTAAATCGCAAAGGTAATTTTCCATTAACTGTGTAGGCGACGGTTAATGCACAAGAGCAATTTACAAGTGTAGATGTTTAGTTTCTATATTATTTTCGAGAAATTCCTCGTCCGCACATTCATTAAACATTTCTGACTGCATATTAGTAAACAAATAGAAAATCCTTCACACAAATAGCACCTGGAGGCAGGTAGTCCACCACCCTAAACTTTACTTGAGTACTCACTTAAGCAGAGCTTTCAAATTTTAACTTTATTCACACCAAAGTTGAGAGTCTTCTCAAATGTCAAAAAGAAGGAGTTTAGTATTTTCGTTAAGCTTAACGAAAGTAGATTTTATTTACGCCAAATGGAGTGTTCCCTTAAAAAATATGAGTAAACATTCGCACTCAGTTTTTATTCACACCACCCAATATGGGTGGCTTTATAATTCTTTAGCTAAGTGTAGCTTTACCCTTACATTCTGTATCACGAGAATGAACACCAACGATGAGCAAGACTCATGAAGCAATAAATTTTTGTATGGAAAATAGTATTGTTGTTTGTATCTTGCCTATTGTTGGTGTGCATTTTCGTCACACAAAATAAAGGGGTAAGCCATTAGACGCAAATTTCCACGATTTTTTCTTAATTTTCAATAAACTTTTAATTCAGAGCCTTTTACTTAAAATTGTTGTATCTTCTGAGAGACAGCTTGAATTTAAAAATAAAAAAAGTATTCCATAAAGATGAGAGTAGGTACAAATTTCACGATTTCATTTTAGCTCCATTAAGGGGGATACTTTTTTCATGTCTAAAATTTTAATTTTTGAAAAAAGCGACAAAAAATTGTCACTTTCTTTCGTTTGATTAAACGTCCAAACCGATGTTGTTTGTTGTTTCGTTGTTGACAGGGGCTTGAATTTTTAGTGGACATTTGCGACTTAATGAGTAAATACAAGATATTGTGTCATTTTTTTTTTAATTGGTATATATTAACAAATTTTTGTCGTTAATAAGTTATAAGCTCATTTTTAGGAATTTTTAAAAATATGCTGCATGTTTAGGAACGCATTTGTACAAACTTAATATTATCTTTAGAGTTTCACAAAAATGTCTTTGTTTCTTTTTGATTTTTCTCACAGTCAAGATACACAAAGTACTACAAAATATTAACTAAAGTTTCTCTTAGTTTTATTCAATAGTAGATGAAAATAAAGATGTTTTTTGTAAGGGGTCTTTTTCATGCAGCATGTTAACGGAAAACATTTTTTTACAAATTTTTTTTTATAATTAAATTAATGTAAACGCTTATCCGATATTTATTGTTAATTCTATGATATCTCAGCTTCTAAAATATATATTAAAAACAACTTTTGAAAGCCTGATAAATAAATTATACGAGTAAGATTGGCCCTAGCAGACTTTATATAATATTTGGCACCATATATATTATTTTAAAAGAAGGGACCAACATTTATTTTTTTTACTCATTTAGGCACCGAAAAAAAATAAAATTTTTGATTTTTATGGCTTAAAGTGTCTATCTTAGAAAATCCACTACAAGGAAAATAGTAGGCTAAAGTAGGGTGATGTGTAACACGTTTTATTTTCAGCAATAAAAGTATTAAGATATTGAATTTTTGATTGGTTTAAAGCGGTGATGCACACGGGAACTTTACGGAGCCACTCGGCTTTCACATACAAGTCGTGTGTGCGAGGCTACCGAAGTTCTGCGATCCTAGCAGAGAATCAGTTCTTGTTTGTACTTCAAGCAGTAAACATCTCATGCGCAAAGGGTTTTTTTAATGTTCTGCTTGTACACACATACTAAGACAAAAAATGTTGCGCTCGTATTGGAAGCTCTGCCAACGCTGTGCATCACTGGTTTAAAGGCCTATCCCTTGCAGAAAAACCTTTTAGAAGTGATAGAACAGAAATTTCAAATATGGTTTTTCGGTGTTTTACAAATCGTTGGGTAATGTGTAACACCAACAAAATGTTAGTTTTAAGACCAGGAACCGTAATTTTTTTCTTTGTTTTGACTTTTAAAAAAGTATTATGATAAGAACTTAACTAAATAATAGCAAAATTTCGTAAATTTATCTGATTCTCAATGCACCCACACACACACATACGAGTATGTTGGAATTAAAAAACAGATCGTTAACTTCAATAGAATATATCTGAATGGTTTTATTAATTGCAAAGAAAAAAATACATTTCATGTGTAAAATGATTACTCGTCGGAAATATCCATAAAGATGTGACAATTCTCTCAAATAAAATGTCTCGCAAAAAATAAAAAAAGCGCTTGCATTTGTTGCATTCAAGTGAATTTTTTGTGATTTAAATGTTTTGGCAAAAAATCGTAAAAAACCATGCAAAAATCTCGATCTTCTTCTGATGACGACGTAGAGCGCCGGTTTGCAGCCGAGCACCTGCAGTTTTCTTTGTTATTTGTTTGGTTTTCTTTCCCATATAAATTGTTGTTGTTCTTTTTTGCCACCTCCTGCAACTGTAAACTTTTTTCGTGTTGTTAGAGCACAGTTTTTCATTGACTTCCTACCACGATTGGATTTTGATCTGGGCTGAATAGTTTGGGCTGCTCTCTTTTAATGTCGTTGATGTGATTGCATTCAGAGTTTGGCGTTATTACCTCTTTAATGGCAATTATAATGTTTTAGATGTGATACACATCACCCCACCGTGAGTGTTACACATCACCCAAGTCTAAGTCACTTTTTTCTCATTGATGTTATTTTACCACAAGGCTTAAAAAATTTGAAATCTTTTGTTATATTTAAGGATATTAAGCAATACCACATTTTACATTTACTCATTTTTAAAATCAGAAGGAATTTTATCCTAACGCTATTTTTTGTAAATTAAAAAAAAATTTTAACTCTAATGAAATGTATGTCTGCTTACTTCGAACACTAATGAAAAATATGTTAATATTTTGTACGAAAAATCGCCATGTTACACATCACCCCATGTTACACATTACCCCACCTTACCTGACACAAAGCTTTAGGCCAATTGGGCTTCTAGTTTCTTCTCTATCTTTGGCACCGTTTAAAAGAACATTTATTAAAAATTTCAAATTCAATTTCTTTCCGAAATTGAAATTGAAAGTAAGAATCATTTCCTTTCTGCAATGCTATTTTGTGCGTTGGGCTTTATATAATTTTTGAAAGTAACTATTTTAAAACTGAACAACACCCTTTACTTTATGGTTCTCATTTAATTTTTGATAGATTTCCTTACCATTTTTGCGGTCTTATTTAACTGGATCTTTATTTCATTGTGGAACAAAATTTTACTAAGGGCCCATTTTTGTTTTGGGGCCTTATTCCACAGAGCCTCTTAATTGTGTGTATTTAAATGTATATAATACATAGTTTGTAAAAAAATTTGTAAAAACAGTGCTTTTTTAACATGCTGCATAAAAAATTAGCTGCAAATTTTTGGAACTAGTAGAGTCATCGAAACTTTTTTGGTTTTGTGAACTCTTTGGACAAAAATGTTGTTTTTTTTTTGACAAATAGGTTCCACTACTAATTTTTTGGAATTTCCTTGGCCATTGGAACTTTTTGAGATTAAGTGGACTCCTTAGACAAAAATGTTGATTTTTTTTGGGAAAAAGGTTCCACTTGGACTTTTGTAACTTGTTGGGTTATTGGTCCAAAATCCAAGATTTTTGTCCAAGAAGTTCACTTATTCGAAAAAGTTAGAATGTCTCAATTATTTCCAAAAATATTACAAGTGGAACCTATTTGTCAAAAAATCCAAGATTAGCGTTCAAAGGATCCAATTAACCCAAAATTGTTCCAATGACCCAAGTAGTTCCAAAAATATTGAAAGTTGAGCCAATTTGTCCAAGTGAGATGTAAGCAGAGGCGGCAGCCGGTATACACCATATACAAAGATATGCACCGGCTCACTCAAATTTTGTTCAAGTAGCTCACTAAGCCCAAAAAGTTCCAAAAATATTGCAATCGGGATCTATATGTCCAAATGGACCGTATTTGTCGAAACATCCAATATTTTTGCCCTAGGAGTCAATTTAACCCAATAAAGTTCCGATGACCAACTTTTGGCCATGGAATCATAGTTTTTTTTTGTCCACAGAGTCTACATGAATCATAAAAATTGCAATGGACATTACTGTGAGCTAAATTTTTCACTAAACTGCTCAGTTTTCATTCCTGCTCTTAATTTTCGTGAGCGGGTCATGAGCTGTCTCTTGAGCATTAAAAGTTTCTTTTACTTCTCGTCCATGAGTGCGTACGTTTTGGTAGATACACTGAATGAAAACTAATTTTAAATTCTCACCAAAACGTAAGCGCTCGTGGACGAGAGCGATAAAATATTTTCGAGGGTACGCGTTCGCGAGCGCGTACGATTTTTATTGTGCACATTTATAAATGGTACACTCACAAAGGTACGCGGCGACCTTACCCTAGTTATATTAAACAAAAAATAATTTTGAAATATTTTTCAAAATTAGCATTTATTTCAATACACATATGATACAGACTCATTTGAATGTTTCTGAATGTGTATTCATTAATTTTTGTTTTTTTCAATTTATCTATAATATTTAATTAAATGTGACTAGATGAGCAATTTGAAGCAGGGTGTAACATAAATGACGGTATTTCAGAGTTTACTATAAACGAGTTACAAAAGCATTTATTTCTAGCTAGTTAATTATATCAACTTTTAAGTAAAACATTATATTTTTATTTAATAAGTATTTCAAGCATTTAAAAAAGAAGATAATACAACTTAGAGATCCTAACCCTTTTAACTATACAGGGTGTCCCGCAATTGAGTGCAACTATTTACGGAGGTGAAAGGTTATGTCGAGCTCATGATACAATGATAAGGTAGGGCCGCTTCGTTGAGTGCTCTCATGCGTCAACGAAGAGTGGATAATGAAAAGGAACATATATGTCAAAACGACGAATTTCGTAGAAATTGCAAATGAAGAAAATATTTTGTTTCCAAGTTGCAAATAGTGCGGTCGCGGGTGTTAAATTTGTGATAATTTGAGTGAAAATATTATAAACAAAGTGTAATAAAAACTATAAAATGTGAAAGAAGTCTAAAAATTGCAAAAAAAACCTGTAACAGTTTTAACCCAAAAACAACTGCGAAACGTGAGCATAAAGAAATTCGCGATGAACAGCTGATTTTGACATCAATCTCGCTTTATTCTGCTTTCCACTCCATTCCTCTCCGAGTCGACCTTATCTTATAATTCTACCATGGTCGAGCTGAGAAAAAAATCATGTGTAGGGGGGGGGGGCGGTATATTTTCACATTCTTAGGAGCTACAGGGTTAATTAATATTTCACGACTTTGGTTTACGTTATTGTTTCTAGCAGAAAAACTAACATACGTAAAACTTATTTTATTTCTAGCTAACTTATATAAGACTTGATTTGATAGCTCATTGTAAAGGCAAGAAAATCACCCTTCTAACGGTATATCAACAAACCCCACCGACTTACCCGTTACCCAGCTGTGCTCGTGTGAAGATGAAATCAATCGATTGAAACTACCAAATTTCAAATTTGAGTGCAAATTTCTCAGAATTTCGCGTAATAAATGAAATTTTTTTATGATCAATTTTTTAATTTATTCAATGTTCTTTTCAACGACACCAAAAACATAAACATATCTTAAAAAATAAAAAAGTTGGGTGTACTAAAAAAATTATACTTATTCATTTATTACGCGAAATTCTGAGAAATTTCCACTCAAAATTGAAATTTTGTAATTTTAATCGATTGATTTCATCTTCACACTAGCACAGCTTGGTAACGGTACGGTAACGGATTTGTTGATATAAAATTGGAAAGGTGATTTTATTGACTTTAAAATGAGCTATCAAATCAAGTCTTATATAAGTTAGCTAGAAATAATAACGTGAATCTAAGTCGTGAAATATTAATTAACCTTGTAGCTTCTAAGAATGTGAAAATATACCCCCTCTCCCATACGATTTTTTGCTCAGCTCGACATAACCTTTCACCTCCGTAAATAGTTGCACTAAATTGCGGGACACCCCGTATAATCAGTGCATAATTAACACCAATTCCATAATAAAGAAGTTTATAATTATTTTTTTTAAATGGTTTTATACACATTAAAATATAGTTCAGTTTTAATTGACTTTTTAATTTTTGCTTTTGATTTAAATAAATATTAAATTAGTTCTTATGTTTGAAAATGTAAACATTTTCTTATGCTACACCCTGTATATATCTTTTGTTATTATTATTTTATAATCAATTAGAAATCATGACTTAATTTATATTACCTAATATCTATACACCAAACTGACAAAAATATCTTTAATTTGGTTCTTAAAAAATTAATTATTCGATTTTTAATTTTTTTGTTTTTCTTTTCACGCAAAAGTTTAGTGTTTGTGTTGTTTTTGTCTGAACTAAGGCAACCATTTGAATTTTTGTTTTTTTTTATTTAATTTAGTAAAAATAGAATTTAAACTCAATAAATCCTATCAAAGTTTGTTGTTTTTTTGTATGCCTTTTTTTTGTGGGGTCTTAGAAAAGAAGAAAAAAAAATGCTGCTTCATATGTTACCATTTATATAAAAATATTACATTTATGTTTTTTTTTTTGGTTTTATGTTTATAAATAAATAAATTATTTAATTTTAATTGCTTACTCAACTAAAACTGTAAATAGTACATGTTTGTAAGTGTGTATTTTTCAAGAAATATACAGTCGTTATAGCTACTTCGGGAACTTCACCCATTAACTGCCCCGACTTTTATTCGCAAGCGATTTTGCCATCGAAACTGCTCAGTGCAATTGCAAACGCCTGCAACGCACACAGTGGATATCGATAGTCCATTGTAAATACATCTTCCGACGTTCGTCCGAATTGCATGACTATATAATCAGGATCTGAGTCATGTACTAGTTGAAAATTCTTAACCGACGCCTGCGTAACACGTCCATGAAAATTCAGGACATACGATTGGGTTTCATCATTCCAGACGGGCGTCTTATTGTGCAGTTCCACAATGTTGTCCATATTCTGCGAAGGATGGAAGGAAGGATTTTTAAAACGGGTTTCTTGGATAAAATTAGAAATAAAATACACGTACACAACACAACAATTACACAAAAAAAAAAGAAAGAACAACTTCTTCGAAAACAAAACTATTTAAATTATAACAAACTTCATAGTATACATATACTTCAACTTCCGGTAATGTGCAAAATATTCAGCTCATTAGAGAATATGGGAAAAAGTTAATTACTTTTTCAAATCTTATGCATGGAACACATTGATGACGGCAACGGCTTTACTAAACGACAAAAGAGATAACTACTTGATTTAATGCGACACAATTAAAAGATTTCCCACACCCAAAGCCAAATTATTAAATGAACAGAGGCTTTGACATGCTCTTTAAGCAATATTTTTCGCAAAAAAGGCATATTTGACGCATGTCAAAATAGAAACAATTCTACTCCGACGACATCAACAAGAGCGACAATGCGTTGATATATATTGACCAAACTCACCTTCATAAGAAATACATGTAAAACAAATTTGACAGATGCCTTAACGTCGTTGCCTTCGTCAATGTGTTCCATGCATTAGTCATGAAAAAAATGGCGCATATATAGTAAATACTGTTGAAGATTCATTAGAGGTGTATTCACTGACCACTTACGGAAAGTTTTTGGTGACGCTCTATTGCTCTCAAAAACAGAATGTGGCAATTTTGATTTACTGTCATGTAAAAAGTTCATCAAGTTCGCTATGCTAAGCTACCAAAAATTTCAAAGACTTAAGAAACTCAATTCTGGCAACTCCACTCTAAAACATTTCACATAAAAAATTCAAATTATTGTGATTAATTCAAAGAGCGTGGAACCATGGCAGAATAAGAGAAGTTAGATGCGTTTTGGAGAGTCTGTCCCTCCGTAACTGTCAAATTTTGACAGCTCACATGCTAGAATAAATCATGCCGCACGGCTGAGAGCAGGCTACCATAAATGTCAAAAAAAGCAATAACAACGCTACGCGGAGACTCTTACCTGAAACACATTGATGACGGCAACGGTTTTACTACACGACAAAAGAGAGAATGTAGTCATACCGATGGCTACTTGATTATTTTGAAAGCAACACAACAAAAGGCTTTCCCACATACAAAACCAAATTATTAAATGAACAAAGCTTTTAACATGCTCTCTAAGCAATGACAAAAGAGCAACTTTGTCGCCTGTCAGAATAGAAATAATTCTATACCGACGACATCAACAAGAGCGACAATGTCGTTGAGACATATTCACCAAATTGAATTCCATAAGAAATACATGTAAAAGAAATTTTACAGATGGCGTAACATCGTTGTCGTCGTCAATGTGATTCATGCATCAGTTTGCCAAGTGACAGCATTGATTTTGACAATTATGGAAGTTGAAAAAGAGAGTACAATCAGTCCTGATGCTACCTGCTTTTAATTGTACCATGACATCTCATAGAAAATCTGAAAGTGATGAGAAAGCTTTAATTGGAAAAATGTTAACAAAAAAGTGATTTGTATTGGTTTTGACAATTTCGTCTATGAGAAAGTGAGCGCAGTCCGAAATGCATCTACCTTCTTTTATTCTACCATGCGGGGAACAAATTCATGTTACTCTCAAATTGTGTGTAACAACAAGGAAGGTGGTTAGTGAATCCTCCTTTACTCACATTAAAGACAACACATTCTTATGAAACTTATACCATTTGAAAGCTCTGGTTCATCCCAAGTGGACAATATAATTTTTATTCAAATGTTTTGTCATTAAGATAGGTTGAAATTAGGAATTAAAAACACATTTTATCCCCCATATAAAAGAAACAACAACAAAATACAAAGCACAGCTCTGTTGAACAGCGTTGCTGTGGGAGAGTAGAATGCGGGAGTGGAAAAAAAGCCAAAAGCTTCAACAAATCCTCTCTTCTCGAACACACTGATAGCCTGAACAAAATGAACTTGCCGATGTGCAGTGTCAAAAAACTGTTACAAACGTAGTTAATCAATCCCAACCGCTCGTCGCCAGGCGCTTGACATTAAAATATAATTTGATCCATATAACACATAGAAGTACCTACATTAATAATTCTTGTTAATTTTGCTCAATACTTTTCATCAAAGAATGCATGCGAAAGGAACGTTGATAGACGGTGGTGGTTTTATAACAGAAGTACGCAAAATGCCGCCCATGGGCGGATAGCTTTCACATGCATACGACAGCTTTCAATTATAGAAGCTTTTTAGTCGAGGTGAGAAGTTACTACACTGTATAAAATAATATGGATTTTTATCAAATATATTGATATGGACAAATAAAAAGTGAAATTAAAGCACAATCTCATCATCATTTATATCAATCTATAATATTATTATTCTATAATATATATTATTATTGATCACAGCGTAATATCAGTTGCTGTGTGAACCAGAGATAGGAAACTTTCTTTCGTGCTTTTCAAGGTTATTTCAGATTTCACCTTTTTCAACTAGCTTCTTTGTGCAAAACTCACTTTGGGATGAAAACTTTGGGATGTTCTCTGAACCAGAGATAAAGAGATAGGAAACTTCATGTTTTTCAAGGTTATTTCAGATTTCACCTTTTTCAACTCTAATATTGGATGTTCTCAGATATAGGTGAGTTTTTCGTAGTTGATTGCTTTTACACATTTATGGTGTGTTTGAATGTCCCATGTTTGAAGGGAATTTCTGTGGTTTTTGTGCTTGTATTGAACACTTTGCGTTAATATTTGACACGATTATGCCATAAGGCTATCCCATTCCCACATTCCAAAATCAAAGTTTCCTTTCTCTTTATCTCTGGTGTAGATAAAGCTCGCCCGCTTCTGTATTGCCCTTTTGAATACGATAACATATCATAAACGCGTTTGTTCGATCATTCGATACGATCTGTCGTTGTACGAACTTCATGCATGGACCACATTGACGACTCTACGCCATCTGACAAATTTGGTTTACATGTATTTCTTATGGTGGTGAGTTTGGTGAATATGTCTCAACGACTTGTCGCTCTTGTTGATGTCGTCGGTATAAAATTGTTTCTATTTTGACAGTCGACAAATGTTGCTCTTTTTCAATGCTTAGAGAGCTTGTCAAAAGCTTTGTTCATTTAATAGTTTGTTCATTTAAAAGAGCGTGTGGGAAAGCTCTTTGTTGCATCGCTTTCAAAATAAACAAGTAGCCATCAGTATGACTACATTTCTCTCTTTTGTCGTGTAGTAAAGCCATTGCCGTCATCAATGTGTTCCATGCATCATGCTGAGAAGTTGCGGCCGCTCGCTTCTGCGTTGCCTTATAGAACACGACAAGCTATCATTCCTGTGTTATGCCATGATATAATGATGACAAAGTAGAAGTGACAGTTCTGTAGGCGATCAGGAGCATTGAAAAAGTGAAAACGAATAAGCAGCAAAACAGGTGACAATTTAAACTTTGTATTCATTTTGACAACTCCCGATCGCCGCTCGTGAGAAAATTGGTAGCTTTCAAGGCTACCTGGTAATCATTGTATCATGTGTATCATGTGTATCATTCAGTATGACGAAATCGTAAAAAAAACTTTAGGTAAACTTTATAAAAATTCTCAAAGAGGCATATGTATGATAGTAAGTCTATCATACCTATTCTGACTCTTAATGTAACCCCTTTTTTTTATTAATTGATTTTTAAAGTTGAAGTGTGGAAATTCTGTTGCTTCAACATTCTTGGGTCCCTCTTTGAGAATTTCTATAAAGTTTGCTTGCAGTGTTTTTGCCGTCATAGAGAACATATAATGTTTTGTAAATATAGTATGCTTTAGTTTCTTAAAGTAATTTTAAAAGGCCTTAACGTCCATTTGTATATTTCGCTTCTTTTGCGTAATTCGGTCTATCGAAAAAAACAAAAATTTTATTCAATTTTTTACTTAAAAAGAATTTATTTCATATAGAAAACTCTACTAAGCCAGCATTTTAAGTAATATTTTTATTTAAACTAATTTTAAAAATGTTCATAATGAAAATTAAACACAATAGAGAATAAATCAATAAAACGAAAGAAATAATAAGAAACAGAGCGAAAAAGGGTTTAGGTTAGGTAAGAAGGATCGTGCACCGTTACCGACGCTTCCGCGGGGCCTAAAGGTCTATTGTGAATCCCTTTTTTGTTTGTGGTACCATGTAAAACCCCTTGTTCCCTTGATTCCTCAAATCAGCCTATGCTTTTAGTAAACCTCCAGATGCCTAACAGTGGTGTGTTCAGTAACTCTTGGAAGCTTTTGAAAAATCTGTTCCCCATGTATCGGATTCGATTATTCTGTAGATTTAAACATTCACATAGAGGGTGAGTTTTTGCTTCTATTTCTTCTGGATCCTTGCAGCTCCGATATTAGTCGTCGCTTTTATGCCCAAAATACTGGAGTTTACCCCAATAGGGCAATAACCTGTTAGAACTCGAATTCGAATTTCCCATTTGACTAAAGCAGAAGGCTTGAAGGATTTAGAATCCTTCAATATAAAGTTTTCAACTATATATTGCGAATTCAGAGTGGGGGAAAACCATCAGACTAAGTAGTTGGTGGACAGAATACCTTGCAATGAGGCTGCATATTTCCTGAGGGTTGGAGGAGACAATATTACCTTTATACATGGATGAAGGGTAACTGGCTGATTTTGCGCTTCAAATTGATAAAGTCAAATTGACAAATATTATAGTTCATATCTCTTCCGAATTTACTCCTGGAGGGGTAAAATATATAAGCCGGTCCTATTATTGTTTGTAATATTTCTTCTCTACACATCAACACCTTTCTGACACCCTTCTGGGGAGTCCCCATACAAAAAACACAAAAACGTTGCTTTGTTTTTTGCTTGCCTGGTAGTAGAATCAGAAATGCAGTCTTAACAATGCAACTTTTAGCAGTATTAACGTTAATAGTGATGACATTATCAATGGTGACGATATAACATTGCTGACGTTAACATTGCTGGCTTAAATATTGCTGACGCAAACATTGTTGACGTTAATATTGCCAACGTTAACAGTGCTGAAGCGGATTAATAACTTTTACCCCTACCTAAAAGTGCTCAACGAGCCTAAAGAAATTTTCAGTGGAAAAAAAAAATTTTTTTGGTTGAATTTGACATATGTATAATCAGACTTCTTGATTGTGCATTTTTGGTACTCAAGCTAAAATCTTTATATCAAGATCGTTATGGTTCCCATACCAGGTACTACACAGATACAAAAATTCAAAATAGATATAGAAATAAATATTATGATTGCAAAATAATGGATATATTTACGATTAAGCATACAAATTATGGAGAAGGCAAACAATTGAACTGCTTTAATTAAAAATATATATTCGGAGCAATACTTAAGCACGTTTTGAAGGTACTTCATTTTGATGTTCGGAAGTGTAATTTTTCAGTTCAATTATAAATGTTGTAATTTTGAACGTTTGAATGGACTGATTAACACATTTCTGAAGTGTTAAAAAATTGTAGATTGTTACTTTTAATTTGTATAAATTTCCAAAATTTGAAAGTGCTATAGTTCTGTTTTCGAAGTTTTTATAAATGTTGCTAGATACAGTTTGTATATACAAGTTGCTATAGGTTTTGCACCTACCTTGAGCTTCCAGAGATCAAGCATGCCCTGTTGTTTAGGATCAGCTGAGCTAACTTTGACACGTTGATCATCCTCCGTCATGCCAGGCAGCAAAACGGTCATATTACGTGGTCCCTTGAAGCCAAGGATGTTGGTATCCTGCCATGAGGAAAAGAAAATTATTACAATAGTTGAAACAAATACACAGGGCCATAAAACTACAGTCAAAACTTACTAAAAATAATTAACGCCTTGCAATTCTCAAAGCTTTTAACTTACATAAATAATGGCAGCCAAATCTAGACGCGGACTCTCTGCGTCATCCTTGCTGCCATTGTCGAATACCGTAAACGTGGTGCCAAACACATTCGAACGCAGCTTGCCGCAGAAACCATCGGCTTGACGCGACAAATCCGTAGGATCGCAGCTTATAATATAGTTTGATGTTTTGCTCTTCTTACGCTTGCGTCCTCCCAGTAGAAATATTTTCTTTCCATAGTCGCGCTCGAGGTGTAGATAATAAATGGGAAATAGGCCGCGATCCATGCCTTTGCGATCACGTGTTATGCGACACTTGAAGAGCATACCCTGTGACGCAGGCTGCATGACAAACTGTTCGATGTTGCCGATTAGGTCACCTTCGGACTCATTGCTGGCATCACCGGAAGCTGTAGCAGCACCCGTGCCTGCAGTCGATGTTGATGAAGGTTGTAGCGCATGCGGTGGCGTCGAGTGGGGCTTAGCATCGCCCAGTAGCTGCGATGGCATGATGGGCGCTGCTGCTGCTATATTGCTGTTAGTGTAGTCGTCCTCATCGAGGGTGTCATTGTGTCGCTGTTGTTGTTGTTGTTGAATGCGTAAACGTAGTGAGGAGTTGTGTTGTTGACTACCACCAATGGGACTACTTTCCTCATCTTCCAATTCGTGCGACGACAACTCTTCAATTAAGTCTAGAGAAACGGAAATGAGTAATGATTGCTTGAGATACAAACGAAAGGAAACGGAAGTTGTTGTTCATTGTTGTTGATTTACCTTCCTGATTGCTAGAGCTGGGCGTACGTAAACCATTCGCATGATTGCTGTGCTGTGGTGTGCTGTTGCTAAGAATTTGATCAGGATTTTGTGGTGAGCTCATGAATTGCATGGGTCCATCGTAGGCATGCAGCTCACGACTATTGGAGCGCATACCGGACATGGGGCGATTTATTTGTAAATCACTGGCCTGCACCATGCCGGGTGAGGCGCGTTTCTGACGTATATAGGCCTCCATTTTTTGGCGCTAAGGTTGGAAGAGGGAGAGAGAGAGAAGTCAGAGATAGAGCTGATTAGAGAAGAGTTAAGAGAAAATAAAATTTCTAATAAATTTTTAAAACTATGGACTTTCCATTCGATAAAATTCTTTTTTACATTTTTAAAAAACATTTTTTTAAAAGTTTATTAATTTCTGCATTTTGAACACACACACTCTTGAGCAATATTGTTTTTATTATTATTATTTTTATTAACATTTTACGTAGCTTGTTGCATAAACTCTCCACAGGTGGCAACATTGAATAAATTGCGCTGGCCACTGCAAATTAGCCTTAAGTGCAGCTTAAAAATGTAAACAAAATTATTAAAATATATATAATATATACATAAATATACATATATATTTAAATATACATATATACATATATACATAACAGTGCATTTTAAGCCTTGACTTTACACCCCTTTGTTGGAATTTCCAACTGTTTCATGACAGTTTTAGTTATCAAGTTCAATAACAGAACAGCTACTGTTGGGAAAATTATCATGATGCCTACGAAAATCTAACAACCGAGGTTACACAGAAAAAAATATTTTCTTTAGATCAATTGGAATATATTTTGAAAACAATTTTAAGAGTTTAGTTTAATTGAAGAAATTATTCGCCTTACGAATCGTTATAACACTATGCTGTCAAGTCGTCATGACACTATGGCATGTCCCGTCAAGTTGTAAATGAGTAATGGTGATATCATGTTATCACGTCGTCATGTTGCCAAGTGTTATGAGCTGCATAGAGCCATAAACTTTTAACTTCAAATGACTCCACATAAGAAGTCTGGAGGCATTACGGGATGAGTCGGGCTGTAGCGGAAGCCAAGCAAAATCACAATTTTCAGAATTAGGCGACCGTAGAACAAAGATCGCAATAATACGATCGTGGTTCGAGCTGTATGAGTTCTGGCCGCATCCTATTGGAACCAAAAGTTGTCCATGTCGTTATCAGTAAGAAATGGCATAAAAAAGTAGGCAGTGGGGGGACTGCCGACCGATGTGAAAACTTAAAGCTATGAAATAACATAACAGTACTTTCAAAATGTCCATAGGATGACACATAGATGGCGTTACTAGATTTTTTCCATATGATTTTTATTTAGTACCAACCTTCAAACGATACGTATAAAAAGTTGACAACAATCTGACAATTGATTCGTGAGTTATAGCATTTTGTGTGCAACTATCGTTACCGAAAAAAAAAAAATGGAAAAAGTGAATTTCGAGTTTTGATAAAGCATTGCTTTTTGATTAAGAAACCAAACAATAGCTTTATAAACATTATCCGGACTCTGCTCTATCGAGACAAATGGTAGAAAAGTGGATTGCTGAATTTAAACATGGTCGTACCAGCACAACTGATGCAGAGCGCTGTGGACGCCTAAATCAGACTGTTATTCCACAAAACATCAAAAAAATCCACATATTGGTTATAAACGATCGCAACTTGAAGGTGCACGAGCTAGCTGACACTGCAAATATATCAGATGGTAGTGTTTTAACCATTTTACACGAACATTTGGGTATGCGAAAGCTCTGTGCAAAGTGTGTGCCGCGTGAGCTCACAGTCGACAAAAAACAACAACGAATTGATGCTTCAGGGGAGTGTTTGGCGCTGTTAAACCGCACTGAAATCGAATGCTATCCTCGATATGTGACAATGGATGAAACATGGCTTCACTATTACACACTAGAATCCAAAAGACAGTCAGCTGAGTGGACAGCAGTCGACGAACCGAATACAAAGCGAGCAAAGACCCAACAGTCGGCTTGTAAGGTGATGGCGTCTGTATTTTGGGATGCGAAAGGAATAATATTCATCGACTATCTCAAAAGGGAACCACCATCGACAGCTACTATTAGTGTGCACTTTTGGATCGATTGAAGGCTGAAATCGCCAAGAAACGGCCACATTTGCAAAAGAAAAAAGTGTGGTTTCACCAAGACAATGCACCGTGTCACAAAACGATAAAAACTATGGCAAAATTGAGTGAATTGGGCTTCGAAATGCTTACCCACCAACCGTATTCTCCAGATTTAGCCCCCAGCGACTTTTTCCTGTTTTCAGATCTCAAGAAAATGTTTGCTGGAAAGAAATTCAAGTCAAAGAGAAAGAGAAATCGTACTATAAAAGTGGTATCGAAACATGATACAAGAATCCAGGTAGAAGTGACAGTTCCTTGGCTTACCATAACTTGTCAAGAAAAATGCCAAGAAAGAGAGAGTTCAATATTAGCTGTGTTTAATACACATTGGCTGCATTCAGCGGAAAATTTGCTAAGTAGCTGTTGCACGACTTTTGGGCTGAATAGTACGTAGCATAAAGCGCTCACACAACATGTTCCCTGAGCGGTTACCATTTTAGCGAGCGAAAAAATGTTTGCTACTTCGCTACTTGGAGCTCTTTCGGATAGAAACACCTGCAGTGTTGTCCAATATAGTTCAATCTGAGAGAGTAAAATTAAATTTGAGGACAGTATCAAAAGTGCGGAAAAGACTTCTAGCTAGTTTCAGGCAAAAAGACAGCTGATTGCCTTTTAAACATAAACAGCGCAAATTTAACTTCCTACAAATATTTATAATATTTTTTATTGCTATAAACGACTTATGAATGTAAAGTCTAATGCCATTGGGGAAGATGGAGTTTCGATTAAGTTTATCAAACTAATTCTAGCTTGCGTAGTTAGTCCAATTACGCACATTATAAACCATTGCATCACAACGTCATCTTTTCCTCAGCTCTGGAAAATAGCAAAAGTATTACCTGTTGCAAAAAAACCAACTGCGTGTGAACCTACTGATTTTAGACCAATTAGTATTCTGTCGTCTCTATCAAAGGTCTTCGAAGCAATTATGGCCGGTCAGATTTCTGATTTTTTAACTACTAATAGCCTATTATCTCCACTGCAATCTGGCTTCCGTTGTGGGCATACTTGCTCAACTGCCACCCTTAAAGTTATAGATGATATCCGAACACCTTATGATGAAGGCTTAATTACACTGCTCTGCATGCTGGATTTTTCTAAAGCGTTTGACTCAGTAAATCACTCCTTACTCTGTCAAAAACTTGGGCGCAGGTATGGGTTTTGTAATAACGCCGTAGATCTCTTAAGGTGCTTTTTGTCAAATAGTGTACAGAAAGTTTGTGTTGGCGATATATGTTCTCAACTTAAGCCGGTATGTAGTGGAGTGCCACAAGGTTCCGTTCTTGGCCCTTTACTATTTTCAATCTTTATCAATGATCTTTTTTTCATCTGTAAATACGCCACTATGCATGCCTTTGCTGATGATGTGCAATTATACCTCGCAGGACTGGTCTCTTTGAGGACTTAAGTTGCAGGCTAAATGAAGACTTAAATGGTATAAATGAATGGGCCATTCAAAATTGTCTGAAATTAAACGCATTAAAGTCTTATGTACTGCCTATTAGCAAAAACAAAATTTTCTTTGATGATATTCCCGACCTGTTTGTAGGAGACAAGAGACTTAAATTAGTAGATAAGGTGAAAAGCCTGGGGTATCACATTAACTCGACCTTAACAAGCAGGGATCACATTAATAGCATAGTACGTACCATCTACTTTACTCTGCGAAACCTTAAAATGACAGCTGAGCTTACTCCTGTGGAAACCAGGCGCAAGCTTGTGTTGTAGCTTATAATTCCTATTATTACGTATTCTGAGCTCATCTACAGCAGGCTTGATTCACGATCTGAACACAAACTGCAAGTTGCATTTAATCATGCTACTAGGTATGTCTATAACCTTCAAAGATTTGATCACATTACTCAATTCAAGAAAAGTATTCTTGGTTGTGACATCATAAGTTACCTCAATGCCCGTAATTGCATCTTTTTGCATAAACTTATTCATTCCAAAACTCCTCGGTATCTTTTTGAAAAACTACACTTTTGCCAGTCGACCAGAAGTAATATTATTATAGTGCCTAACTGGAACTACCTGAACTCAACCAGGCTTTTTTTCGTTAATGCCGTCAGATTGTGGAATAGTTTACCCAGCGTAATTAAATGTATGGCTAGCAAAGGTGGCTTTAGGCAAGCGGTTTTGAATCACTTTTCTTAAAAAATAGTATTTTTTTTTTTTTTTTTTTTTTTTTTTTGATAAGAAACCAGATCTCTACTTTCAAACCCCTATTTCTCTTTTTATTTCTTTTCCTTTTCTTCTTTTCTCTTTTATTTATTAATGTATTACTTATACCTCAAAAATGTGTGTTAATCTATTTAATCTTTTCCTCTAATTCAATTAAATGTATTATTTATAATTAATTATGATTACTTAATTATTCTTTAATTTTAACTATAATATTTAATTCTCATACCAAAATCCTACTCATTGTGTATGCTACTGCCTTTGTACAGTAAAAGAATTTATTCTTATTGTACCTACTAATATTTTAAATTAAATAAATAAATAAATATTTATTTATGTTTATTTAATTAGTTTAAATGTATTGATATTTAACAACTAATAAATTTATTTTTTTTTCCCAACATAAGCAAACAATAAATGACAAATTGATATTTGATTGTTAATCTTGATGCTTTTTCTTCTTGATGCTTGTTCTTATAAAACATTTCTTCCAGACTTTTTTGGCTTCAATTATGACGTGTCGTTTTTCTTCTAATTTTTTGCCAAAAATTACGTTTTCTTGTAAACTCACTTTTTCTTTATTCCAAATTAAATTTGGGTACTTGGAGCAGCTAAATTTTGGGTGTTGGGGTAAAATTTAAGTTAGAGCAATTATCAAATTCGATAAGTGCAATAGAGATACTAACATTTAAAAATACTTGCCGATTTGTTCAAACTATTTCCTAATCTGCTTTTAGAAAACGAAGTCTTAATTCTGAGTTCCGAGAAGTCTTAAATTTAGAGTTTGCTTATCTTTTCAGTGATTCAGAAGAAGAAGTAGAAATTGAATATTACTGGAAAACAGTTTATTCAATCAGAAGAGGAGACTAATCTTTCTAATATTCTTTTATGAGAAAATTAATTTTTAAAATGTTGACCTGATCTAATTCGTCAGCAAACGTTGATCGATTTTTTT
The DNA here is from genome assembly GCA_914767935.1 of Coremacera marginata. NCBI lineage: Eukaryota > Metazoa > Arthropoda > Insecta > Diptera > Sciomyzidae > Coremacera > Coremacera marginata. Next base: position 11,517,152 of record OU612044.1, on the reverse strand, counting down.
CTCAAATAAACTTAAATAAAACAAAAATGAGAGGCATTTTGAGCACAAAAACATTGAAAATTAGTTACATATTTTCCCCGATTTCTAACTTCTTCATTTCAAGCAATACTGCAATTGCAGGGAGGACCTTCGCATTTGATATTATTAAATGATAAATTAGTGCAAACATAAAAATTGTTGAAAATGTTAAAGTGCAGCAATAGAACACAACCTTAGCAGCAGTAGTATTAATGGTGATCGCTCAGGGAACATAATGGCTGCATTCCGCCAAGGCGAGCGCTATTGTAGCGATGGGTCATTTTACGCTGGATTTCTCTGAATGCGTTGCTACGTCGAACGCCAGATCTGTTGACAACTGACGTTTGACGTAGTTTGTTCGATGGTTTTGCTTTGTTGAATTTAAAACCTAATTTCTTTCTGCTAAGAGGTTTACTTAATGCAAAACGTACTGCTAGAGATGCTAATGGATGATGGTCTTAATAAGGCTATTAAGGAGCATCATTTCGGACCTCATTCAACCATTGCAAGGAGCAAAGGATAGTTTAAAACATTAAAAATAGCACAAGTCGCGAAAATTTGCATTTATTTTAAGGGCTTCATTTGATTGCAAATTCATGCAAATAGGAGCGCAAACAGCTGTTAAATGACATAACTTGCAACTGTTGAGTAGAAGTAGCGTAATTTATTTCGCTACGTAAAATGCACATCGCTCGAGCATAGACAGCTGCCAGCGCTGTCAAAAGTGTAGCCATTCACTCGAATTTTCTTGAGCGCTCGCCTTGGCGGAATGCAGCCATTGTGTGAGAGCTTTATGCTACATACCATTCAGCCCGAAAGTTGTTCAACAGCTACGTAGCAAATTTTCCGCTGAATGCTGCCAATGTTTGTATTTTCATTTGTTTCACTCTTAGCTGTGTTGCATGAACAGCTATTTTTGACAACTTATGGTATGCCTTTGGAAGAGAAAATCAACACCGAAAAGTTATCGAAAAGTTGGAAAATTATATCGCTCTCCTAAGCAACTATAATCGAGTTTTATAATCGAGTTTTATCAAAATTTTGTTTTTTTCTTACTTATCTTACGGTCTTATTAAATGACCTGCTATTTTTTATTCTCTTTAATTCCCCATCCTTAGTTTTTGGAGACATTTTTTAAATAACCGTGAAATTCAAAAATACAGCTTGTTCTTATAGTTACGCACCACAGTGTATAACTTTGCCCAAAAAATATTTATTTTTATTAAAAAAATCTCGAGACTTTTCAGCTCATGTATTAGTTCTCTTAAAGATTATTTTCGGCCTCCGGTAAAAAAGTAAAAGATTTAAAGCTCAATAAGCTCTTTTGACCAGATGCGACCAGTTGTGACTACTCACAACTTAAATAATGCTTTTTTTTTTAATCAATAAGAGTGCAACTCGCTGCTTGTCTGACTGTACCAGACAGGCAGACGTTTTTAAGATCTACATACATCTCATATCAAATGAATGCAATGAATTGACTTTGGAATCTGGCGTTGAACAACAACAATTAATTCCATAACAACACAGTTTCAATAAATAAATCAACACATTAAATGTCAGAAGCACGTGATCACAAGCCACAATTTAAAGACAACATATGTACAGTCAGTCAGTCAGTCAGTCATATGTACAGACAGTCATGTATTTACTTTAAAATGTAAACAAATAAATAAAATAGCAAATTATAAGCAAAATAAAAACAACAAATCACGTTTATTTGATTAAATCAATTAAACTTATAAATTTAAGAAAAAAATAGTTTTTTTTTTTTTTTAATACAAAGATTAACGCTTATCAAATAGCCAGTGACAACAAACAGAAATCAATGTGTAAAAGAACATTATAAAAAAAAAAAATTAAAATAAAAAAGCAGTCAGTCGCTCATAAATATAAATAAAAAACAGCAAGCTACACACACGTGATTGCGAAAGCAATCGTTACTGTGTGGTTACCCTCAACATTTTTTCATGAAAGTCAAACACGGCTTATTTAATAGGTTCAAGGTAAAAACTAAGCTGTAGGTAAATTTTTTTTTTATTTTCGAAAAACTAAAACTTTGGCAAATCCATATTCAACAGGCTATGCGAACATTATCAATTGAATGAATGTTTGGTGTACAACATAAGTACAATCGTATCTATATAAATACTGTATGTGGTTTGTTTGTAGCTGAGTTTGCACATGTGTGAGTGTGTGTGTGTGTGTTTTTGTTGTGTTTTTCAAATGTCAACATATGCATAAATTTTCAAAATTCAATAACATAGTCATAATTGGGATAGTTCTCACCGTGTTAATGTTGCTCGTTGTGGTGGGCTCAGCTCATGTGGGTTGGATGCACTGAGCTTGTAATAAGTACACACAAAAAAAAAAATTGCTGCTGAATTGTAAATCTTTTACAAATTTTTTTTTAAACAAAAATTTAAGCCCATAAATAAAAAAGGAAGAAAAAAATATAGTTGGTTATTTGTTTTACTTCGTGAAATTATCAAATCCTCGAGCTATTCGCTTAGCAAATATTTTTTCTTGCAGTTGCTATGTGTTCGACTGCCCATTACTGTGTTCAGTGTGTGTGTGTGTTCCCACCCTGGTATGCGAACCATGCACTGACCTCAGCTGGATGCGTTTTTCAGTTTTTGCCTGCATTGCAGTTACTTTAAACACGGTTGTTTTGTTTGTTTACGAAACGTTTTAATCCTGATATACGTTTCATTCCTGAATAAGATTTTTCGAGAACAGCTGCTTCTGCAGTTTGACCTTTGAACTGCTATAGCATCAAATTATTGACATTTAATTTTCATACCTCGACGCTATAAATTTAACGGCTTTGAATTTTCCAATTCATGCTATAATAGCGCGCTTTGATGGTCAATTAGCTCATCTCAGCTCATTTCAGTATATAGAATGTTTAATTCAAAATTTAAACCTAAGCAGAAAATCTTGATGCTGACCTCTCTGTAACTAATTATTATAAATGATTTGATTGCGCTGGAAACATATACAAAGTTAAATATTGGGTTGGTGAAAAAGTATTCGGCGTTTTTTCTGTATCCGGCAAACCTTTTTTGTTTGCTTAACAACGGTTAATTCAGCTGATTATTTTGAAAATTTATTGAGGTTGATGCGTCCTGTTAAAAGTTGTTGCAAAACAAAGATGAGTGAAATTTCAGAAAAATACGGTATATTTTACAGCTTATTTACAACAAAGGGAAGAATGAGTCACAGGCGTGTGAAAAGATTTGTGCTATTCATGATGAAGCTATTTACTGCCGGAAATTTTTTTTCCGTTTTGGAAATTTTATAGTGAAAGATGCTTCTCGCTCTGGTCAGCCAAAAAAGTCGATGAAATTATGGATACAATATCACTAAGGAACAAAATATCGACCACAAACAGCTTTAAGCCATTTGCATAAAGTTGGTTTTAGAACGAAGCTCAAAGCTTGGGTACATTATGAACTAAGTGTAAAAAATGTAATGGACCGAATCCACACACATCTTTGTTGACCCGGCAAAAACAAAAAACTTTGACTTTGAAGTTTTGATACATCCATTGTATAGTCCCGATATTGCACCGTCAGATTATCCACTAATAGAAAATTTCAGCTTTTCACTAACACATTGAAATAAAATTTTCACCTCACTTCCCAATAAACATTGTGTCGAGGGGTGATTCGATAACGAATCGCTTGTGAATCGTTTTTTTAAAGTTTTCAAATAGTTTCATACCGACTTCATCAGAGGTTGGCTTGATGCTTAAAGAAAGTACCGATTGAAATCATGACTTTCCTAAACTCCATTTAAGATGTTTTGAAACAAAAAAACAATTTTTTCCGACTTTTCAATATACAAATTTTTTTAAAAATATTATTTTTTATTAACTTTCTATTGTTAATTCGTCATTTAAGCGAATATTTGTTTTTTTAAATTTCATGTTTTTTATAATTTTAAGTGAAAAAAAGAATTAAATATTAATTTTCATAAATTTTTATATGAAAAAATTTTGTGAAATATTTTTCTTCTGTTATGTTATTTCGTGCTTATTCTTTATATAAATAATTTCCACTTATAATTTGTTCAAGATTTTCATATGAAGAAGTTCTCGTTAACGAATTGCTTTTTATAGTTTTGGCGATTCGTTAACGAATTCCTTCTTATAGTTTTGGTGGCTCGTTAACGATTGCTTTTTATAGTGTTTGGTGACTCGTTAACGAATGGTTATTTTTCGGTTTTGACGAATGTATAACGAAGCCGAAAGAAAGTTGGTCAAAAGCTGATAAAAAAAATAATTTCGAACTTTTGAAAAGCTAAATCTTTAAAAAAACCTAAATAAAAAAACAAAAAATAATTTTTTTTTTTTTGGACCAAGTTGGGGTTTGAACCCATGTCCGCGAATGCTAACTTTTAATATCAAGCAAATTAAGCTAGATATATTCAGCATCTGAATTAGCCTAGAGGGTAAGGTGCCGGACTAGCATTCAGATGACGTGGTTTCTAGCATTCTTGACGTGGTAAGCTTGAAATTAGTTTTTATTTTTTTTTTATTTTTTATATGACTTACATGATTTATATGATTCGTTATCGAATTGCTTTTTTTTTAGTTTTGGAAACTCGTTGAAGAATTCCTCTTTATAGTTTTGGTGACTCATTAACGAATTGCTTTTTATTTTTTTGGCGACTCGTTAGCGAATTGCTTTTTTCGGTTTTGACGATTCATTAACGAAGGAGGAATTTCTCCTGCTCGCGATATTATAAATGAATCACTACTAATAATTGGTAATGAATGAAATGTAAGAGAATGCGATTCGTTAACGATAACATTAGTGAATCATTTTGTTTGTTGGGTATTAATAAAAAAATTATAAAAAAACAATAAGCAACGAAAAGTGTTTACAAATAAAACTCGAAAAAAATGATGCAAAAGTGGTGCTAAAAAAGAATAATAATAAATAAAAAAGATTTGTTTACTTTGGCAATGGTCGGTAGTACGGTATTCACCACCCTAATGACGTGTGCGAAAGGGACAAAGCTCTTTTGGTGGGAGATACAAAGTCTCATGTATATATTCACACCGACGGGGAACATTCGGTTAATTTTTTCCCGATGCTCGTACAAAAATAACTGGTAAAATCCAGAAAGATTAACTGGTAGTTATCCGGGTAACTACTAGTAAAATATTTTGCTGGGTATACGTTGTGTAGTGTATTGAAAAAACAATGACAAAGTGGCTTGATGACAAAGTTGATGATCTCATAGGATTCTTTAATAACGTCACTGCGACAAAAAAATTTAGAAAACGAAGTGCTTTTGATGATAATATTGACTATATCAGGAAATTTTTATACCCCAACGCGTACTGCGTTAAGAGTTATATTAACTTTGTCATTCCGTTTGTAACGCCAATAAAGAGGCGTGGCAGGTAAAGAAAAGTATATATATTTTTGATAAGCATCACCTCCTGAGTCGATTTCCGTGTGTCCGTCTGTATGTCCGACTGTCTGTCGACACGATTACAGCCGTAATTTTAAAGCTCTTGGGATGAAATTTGAAATTTAAGTTTTTTTTACAGAAATGAAGATCACGTTCGAAAATGAGCCAAATCGGATGATTACCACGCCTACGTCCCAAGCAAAGTGCCTTTCTTTTTACAGTAAAATCTCGTAAAAATCCACAAAAATTAAGGAAATGCACATAAGCTTTGATCTTCAATGCCAATCCTGACTAGATGAAACATCGGATGAAAACCACGCCTATTTAGCTTTGGTACCCTGCCGAAATTTTTGTTTTTTTTGTTTTCCGGGCGAAAAAATTGTGTTTAGACAATTGAGGTTTCTTGTATTTTAAGCAGCAAAAGTTCTAAAAAAATAACGATAAAAAAATTGTATATGTTATTGTCGCTTTTCTTCACACAAAATGTATGTGAACCTGAAAGACTCATTTCAATACTTTGTGTTAGGAATTTCACGTAGTACTAATAGGGTTAAATAAAGTCTGATGTATCGATATTTTTTTCTCGAGGAGACCAATTTTTTTACTCCAAAGGTCATCGGTCTACTTGTGGATCGATTTTTCCCTTTATTTTTTTAATTCATGCTGTGGAAGTTGAGGTCTGGTGGGTAAGTACTAAAATGGGGTACTTGAGGTCAGTGACCTTTGGAGTAAAAAAAGTTATCTCCTCTAGACAAAAACACCGATATATCATAATTTGAATCTAAGTATAGAAAATATAATGAAAAATTTATTGGGCAAAAAAATTAAAACAATTTTTTGAACTAGTTCTTTCAACTGGAATAATTGAAATATTTTTAAAACAAAAGCTTCATGACTTTTACGAGCTTTAATTTTCTGACATTAGAGTGGTACATTAGGATGGTAAGAACTAAAATCAAGTGAGTAAGTACTGGAACGGAGTACTTGAGCTCAATGTTCTTTTAAGTTAAAAAATTGTCCAAATTATAAGTTAACATCTACTTCTAAGTGGCGACCGTGGCATACTGGTTAAGTTGCTAGCCTTGTATGCGATAGAATCCAGGTTTCAATTCCATCTGACATATAATGTGCTTCCAATTGAATTCATTTTTTTGTTCGTCCGTCACGTCTCTGCAGACAATGGCAAACCACAAAAAGTAAAAACTGTCATGAAAAGCTTCTTGAGAACATACGCCATTAGGAGTCGGCATAAAGCTTGTAGGCCCAGTTCTCGATCAAACATTTTACAACACTCACAACACATTTGATCATAAGAAGATCGGTCAAAGTCCTTTCAAGGACTGAAATGGCCATTTCCTTTTTTTTTTAGGGGGTAGTTGAGTTCAGATGAAATGTTGAAGAACAAAAACTAATAAGACACGCTCATATATTTGACCCCTGTAGGGCGTAGGGGGCATAGGGGGCGAATTCGGGAGAGATATCAACTATTGTTGACAGGTCGAGTCGGGAAAGATATGAACAATAATCAACAGTTTTTGTGTTTTTGTATGGGGACCTAAGTAAGGGTGGTAGATCAGGGTAGGTTTGCTCAGAAAAAAAATGAAAAGAAAAAAATTATGGGACCAGCTCATATACTTGACACCTATAGTGATCTATTCGGGAAAGATATGAACCCAAATTGATAGTTCTTCTGTTTTTTTTATGGGGGCCCCCAGAAGGTTGGCAAACATGGGTTAGGAATATTTAGAGGAAATGTTGATGGGTAAAAATAGGATCGGTTCATTTATTGAAGTCTTCTGGAGGTCAACTCAGGAGTTTTTTTTCGATAATTTGATAATTTATTCAAAAGAAGATTCCAAAATACTCGGAAAAAGATTTACAAAAAAATTTTACGATCTACCTAGGATACTAAGTGATGACCTTAATATTTATTAACTTTGCAAATGAAAAAATCTACCATTAATTGAATTCAAAAGTTTTAAAGTTTTTGAAAAGTGATAATTTTTAAAAAACACAATATAAGAAAATCCCTGAAACTATTAACGTTGCTACAGAATTGAAATATTTACGGAATTAAATAAAATATCATGTAGCAATCATCATACTTGACTATAATTTCCCTGGAACATCAAACGGCTCTGCTTCAAATTTTAAATAGGTGCAGTTTCAATCTTTCTAAAAAACGAGACTTATAAACAACCCATCCATCTTATTAAAACATATTTTTCTGTACTGACCAAACCAAACTTTGACAACTGTTTAAAGGTAACTTAAAGGTCATCGGGGATGCATATTGCAAGAGTAAAATCATAACTGTGTTCTTATAGCTCAATTTATGAATGCTCCAAAGGGTTAAGCTTCGGTGTTGATGACACTGCGACACATTTCTCACAGTGTAAATAGAAATAAAAGTCAACAATTACGTTGATAACACGCAGTGTTCTACGGTAATGTTGAAGAGCAGCAACAAGAATTAATTTAAAACTAGCTTAAATAAAAGCTGCTGGAAAATATAAAACGTGATGGGTGCAAAAGCAAGACTTGGGGCAGAAAAAGCTCCACAGTCGGGTTGGAACAACAAACGTTAGAGGACATAAATCAAAATAATGGTTGATAAAAATAAATAATAGAAGCTTATGATTGCAAAAAAGAAACATAATAATGAAGTAAAAAAAAAAAATAAAAATTATAAGTAATAAAATATTTAAAAGGTTTTAAGAAAATTAAAAATAAACAAATAAAAAATAAGCATAAAAAAAATTTATATGAAAAGTTAAAAGTCACAGTTGGAAAATAAGTGTCGATCAGAAGGAATAATAAGACTTGCATTTAAGAGAATGATTTAAAAATTATAAAAAGCTTAAAAAGCTGAAAGCATAAAATTTGAAGAAAAAACAAGCTTGTGAATTAAGCGGCTATTGAAGGTTTCAGCTCGCAAAATTTTTAGAACTTAACGAAAAAAAAAAAAATGATATAATAGATAATTGAGAGCCATAAAATATGGAAAAAATAAAATAAAGTTAACTTATTAAAACTAAAAATTAATTCAAAACGAAAACTACCAATATTAAAAAAAAAGTTTTTTAAAATCCAATTATCTAATGTTTTAGTATAATAAAAACTTGCTATAAAGCAATAAAAATGCTTTCTTTTGAGCACAAAATAATGAAAAACTAGTGAAAATTCAAGAATTGAAATGATTTATTAGAAAAATAGTTATACTTTTAAAAATTATAGCTCTTTGTTTCTATAAAAGTTTGCTATAAAACAGTAAAAAAAGCTTTATATCATCAGTAAATAATGCAAAATAAGTTAAAGCACATATAAAATCCAAGAAACTAAATAGAAGTTAAAAAAACTGTTGAAAAATTCGCAACCACTAATGTTTTGGTGTAAAAAAAACTTGCTATAATATTATAAAAATGCGTTATTTTGAGCACAAATTAATGAAAAACTAGTAAAAAATCAAGAATTGAAGTGATTTATTAGAAAACTAGTTATGACTTTAAAAATTATAGCACTTTGTTTCTATAAAAGTTTGCTATAAAACAATAAAAAAGGCCTTATATCATCAGAAAACAATGCCAAACAAGTTAAGGAACATATTAAATTCAAGAAACTAACAAGATATTGAAAAATTGTAGAAAAATTTACAACCACTGATGTTTTGGTGTAAAAAACTTGCTATAAAATAATAAAAATGCATGCTTTTGAGCACAAACTAATTAAAAACTAGTGAAAACCCAAGAATTGAAGTGATTTATTAGGAAACTAGTTATGACTTTAAAAATTATAACACTTTGTTTCTACAAAAGTTTGCTATAAAACAATAAAAAAGGCTTTATATCATAAGAAAACAATGCCAAATGAGTTAAAGAACATATAAAATTTAAGAAACTAACAAGAGATTGAAAAATTGTTGAAAAATTCGCAACCACTAATGTTTTGGTGTAAAAAACTTGCTATAAAATAATAAAAATGCATTCTTTTGAGCACAAACTAATGAAAAACAAATGAAAACCAAAGAATGGAAGTGATTTATTAAAAAAACAGTTCTGCCTTTAAAGATTATAGCACTTTGTTTCTACAAAAGTTTGCTATAAAACAATAAAAAAGGCCTTATATCATCAGAAAACAATGCCAAATGAGTTAAAGAACAAGAATTCCAAGCAATTATAGCACTGTATAAAAGTATTTATAGCACATAATATAACTAGCTTTGCAAGCTGATGTTTGGGTGTTAAGTTAAAGCTTATGCATGCTGATCACAAATTAAGCCATAAACCATAAAAAATATCTCTAACGCTGAGCTATAAAATCGCCAAAGATTGCTGATCAGCTTAAGTAACAATAAAAAAAAAAAAAAAAAAATTCGGCTGAAAAACACGCTCTCAAGATAAGCTATCGCATAAATTTTCACTGGTCGTTTAAATAAAAACTAATAATAAATTCTGCGAAAATTGCTGCCCCACGCCAGTTAAATCATCATCAGTGCTTGTAAAACGCTCGAGCGTAAAGCGTTTCGTTAGCGGATAATTACACACTCCCTCAAAATGTTATCCTTAAAAGTCGCACTCTGCGCCCTCGCGCTCGTGACAATCTTCAGTACGCTGCCCACGGCCGCCAAGTGTGACTCTTCGTATTACGAAAAATACTATGCGGCTCGGCGGTTTCAGCCAAAAAAGCGTTCCTTGACTGTTACCTACAACTTTACGCTGCAGCTGCAGAAGAATGATGCATTGGCCAACTTCGAACGCTTGGCCTTAATCGGCGACTTAAAGCCACTTGGTGCTTGGGCTGCTGAACGTGCCATTCTACTCAATCAAACGGCAGAGCATAACGTCTGGATGGCATCTCTACAGCTGCCAGTCAATGTCAGCATCAACTATCGTTACTTTGTTGCAGCTCTGGATAACGAGACGGGCACCATGCATATACGCCGCTGGGAGTCAAGCTTACAAGCGCGCAAGCTTAATATCAGCACCGTTTCCGGCAATCGTACGGATATCTTCGGAGGCAGCGAGGTACAAGGCGAGCTACAAAATGGCTGGCTGCACGCTGGTCAAATTGTGCAGTTTAAGCTATTCCGCAATCCTCTTCAGTTCGTCGACAATCTGACTGTTGCAGCAGATGAAAAAATCTACTTCAAGTTGCAGCCAGTGGAGCCGCAGCTGCTGACGCCAATCATACCCTCGGCCAAGGCCAATGCCGAGTATGTGCGCATGCAGTATGGCGACAGTTTTCTTCGTACCCAGCCCGAATTTGGCGTCGCATATGAACCCGACGATATCGTAATCTTTCATACGACCTTGAGCGCACCGCAGCGTGTCGCCTATCTGCTAAAAGTATATCGTTCGGCTGCGCACAGTGATCTAATCAACCTATTGGCCTATCAATATATTTACCCGGAGGTGCTAGTGGGCAGCGAGGGTAACTTCCGCGTCAAGCTGATCTCGCCCGTGTGGCTTAATGTGATCGCAAGCATTGATATTCAGTATTTGGTGATCACGTCGCTGCCGCGCGACATGCCGCGTGTAGATTTTCGCACCTCATTCGTCGATTACTGGCGCTCCAACTGGACTGCGCTGGATGTGGGACATCGCGGGCTGGGCAAAAGTCTCAAGCTAGCTGCACCCAGTGCACCTGCCATCACCGAGAATACCATCGCCTCCATGCAGGCAGCTGCTGAACTGGGTACAGATCTTGTGGAGTTCGATGTCATGCTTACTAGCGATCTTGTGCCGATCATTTACCATGACTACTATGTCTACGTTTGCATGCACTCCAAGACGCCCAAAACCAAGGAAGATCTGACCGCAGTGCTCATCAAGGACGTCACATATGAGCAGCTGAAGAATTTGAAAACCTATCAGGTGGTGGGTTCTAAGATTATTGAGTATCCAGCTCACAATAACGTTGAACAGCTAGAACATCGACTTTTTCCTTTGTTCGAAGAGTTCCTCAATCTAGTTAATCACAGCGTCGGCTTTGACATTGAAATCAAGTGGCCCCAACTTAAGCGTGATGGTGAGTTCGAGAGCATACAAACGATCGATAAAAATGTCTATGTTGATCGTATACTCGATGTCATGCTGCGTCATGGTTGCGGTCGCCTGAGTTTCTTTACTAGCTTCGATGCGGATATCTGCACGCTGCTGCGCTACAAGCAGAATATGTATCCGGTGATGTTTATTTTCTCCAGCAAGGAGTCCGTTTTTGTGGATCCTCGCTCAGACACGATCACCGATGCGGTGAATAATGCACAGGCCTTTGATTTGGCGGGCATTGTTCCAAATGCTGTTTTCATACAAGACAATCCCGGCTGGATTGCGGTCGCTAAGCGTCAGCACAAGAAGGTCTTTGTTTGGGGTGATAGTCTTAAAAATGTAGATTCAATTGCTTGGCTTAAGAGTACCGGGCCTACGGGTGTCATCTTTGATCGTGTGGACTTGTGGTTGCCCATGGATAAGCAGAATGCTTTTGAGTTAGAGCAAGATTTGCCGGAGTTCTTTAAGCTGCAGTGTCCACGCAAGGCAGTGGCAGGTGGTGGTGAGCACAACGCCACAGTTGAACGTATCTTAAGTAATGTTAACTTTTTTTAGGAGCAAAGAAATTGTTGATGCTAATGTTGTAAAAGGGGTGTGTTAAATTGTTTTAGTTGCAAAAGTAATTGTATTAAAGTTAAAACATATTCTTTGTGTATATCACTTATTTTGGAAAGAATTTATTGAAGATATATATAAAAAAACGTTTGAGAGTTTGAAAGGCTGCACATACAATTATATAAAATAAGCTCAAAGTGCGTATAGTGTCAGCCCAGCAAGCAGCTTACAGCGACTGGCTGGCACTGTAAGCAATTTGAGCTTATTTTATATGATTGTAGACATTCTTGTATTGAAACACTTAAAGTTCTCCAGCTTTTCCGCAAGGTATAAGTATCACTTCTACAGTGCGTGGTGGTGACACCATACATTTTTTTAATTTTTCATCCTGAATTTAATAAACTTGCATGGCAGGATGTGGAGTAAATTTATTGATATTAATTTGGATGAACTTTTTGTAACATTTTTAGTATTCTAGTGATTCATGTTTTTAGTTTTATTTTCGTGAAGATTTGAAAGAGAAAACAAAATATTTGTTTTGCTTTTTGTGCCAGAAAATATTCTGGCACACAACATTTATTTATTTGAAAATGAAAAATAAATTGAGTGAACTAGATAATTTCACTTCATTTGAGTTTCATTGAAAGTTCTTTAAAATACTTACAATTTTTCGGAGAACTTTTTTTGAGAATGTTTGAACGCATTAATCAATTCGAGAAAAAAAAATTACTTTAAGCATTCTCAAGCTTTATTTTATTCTTCTTATTGATCGGCCTCATACAGGCCAAGTTAAAAAGCTGTAAAATTCCCACATTCTCTTCAGATTACAGCAAATTCTAATATAGTGTAAATTATTTGCCATTTGATACACATACTCAAGGCAATAAACATGAATCCTGAATAGAAAGGTAAAAAAACAACAAAAAATACAGCGATTTGTAATGAAATAAAATCAGATAAAAGTTCCAAGTCAAGCAAATCAATAAAAAAACGAAATGTTGTCAAATTTACACAGATGTTGTCTGTAACAACAATCATACAACAAAAACAATAACATTAATGCTACATAATATAGCAGTAACATATTCAGCATAAGAAAAAAAAAATTTGAAGGAAAATAAAAAAGGTCAAAATAAGCTTTGGTCGAACTTGTAGCTGGTAACATTAAAAGGCGTTAAAATAAACCAACTTGACCTTACCTTAGCATGATGTGTGAGTGTTTTTTTTTGTATATTGTTGTTATTATTGTACAGTGGATTGGTCTGATTATTTTGGTTCTTTGATCCATTTTTTCCTGGCTAAGCATCATTTATTGCTCGCTGCCTACACTGAGGATGACTGGCATTATTTTATGCCTAACAAGTGAAGCGAGTTAATTTGATCATATTAACTTTTTGGTTGTTTCTTTTTGTTGTTCTTGTTTTTATTATTATTGAATTTAGAAATGAGCTTTGATTTTGGCAAATTACAAATTCTCTGACTGCGATTTAATTCCTTCAAAAAAATTTACATTTTCGCTCAACAAATATTGTACTAAAAAGAACATCAAACATCATAAAAAGTCATAAAATAAATTCATTTGCTTTCGATAGTACATCAAAATCAATAACCATTATTAAACGCCACATTTGTGTGCGGTATAATATTATTTAAAGCCACATTTTAACTCGATGACAATGCTTCACACTAAGCTACCGTAAAATAAAAGAAATATAAAATAAAAGCTTTTGTTAAGCTGTGAAAGTGGGAGTGGGAGCGGGTTGTGGTTGCCATTTTTGATTGTTACGAAGTCACTTCCGGGAATTGGCAGTCGAATTCTTTATCGTCCTTTGTAGTTAAAATTGAAATGTTTTATTTTATTTTTTTTTTTAACTGGAATTCGTTTATTGGATTTTCAATGAACTGTTCAAATAAGTAGTAGGAAGACATAAAATGAAATTTCAAAGGAATGTGAGAAACTGCAACGTAAATTAAAATGAAATAAATGAAATATCTATGTTTGTGTTTTTAGTTTAGTCGACCAATAACTATTAATCAAGCTGTTATCATTAACGTCAAAGAGACATTCCGCATAGTATTTCAATTTCCTGCTATGGCCGGAAGTCAACATTTCAATATTATTTAAATGTAAAGAAAAAAAAAAAAATAAATTGTCAGCTAGTTAAATTGGCAAATTAATCAACATTAACAAACTTAATTTACAAGTTTTAACTTGAAATTCTGATAATAATTTAAATAAATAAATAAATTGTTACAGTATGAAAAGATAAAATAAATAAAAAGGTTGTTATCAACACTGTCGTATGTACTTAGAAGGTACCATATTCTTATATTTATTATAATTTTTTGTTCAATATCTTCATCATTATCCTTACCTATTTCCCTCTTCATATTCCTATCCATAGCCCATATCCATGAATATGAATATGAATATTCATATTTATATTTACATTCATATTCATATTCATATTCTTATTCATATTCATATTCATATTCATATTCATATTCATATTCATATTCATATTCATATTCATATTCATATTCATATTCATATTCATATTCATATTCATATTCATATTCATATTCATATTCATATTCATATTCATATTCATATTCATATTCATATTCATATTCATATTCATATTCATATTCATATTCATATTCATATTCATATTCATATTCATATTCATATTCATATTCATATTCATATTCATATTCATATTCATATTCATATTCATATTCATATTCATATTCATATTCATATTCATATTCATATTCATATTCATATTCATATTCATATTCATATTCATATTCATATTCATATTCATATTCATATTCATATTCATATTCATATTCATATTCATATTCATATTCATATTCATATTCATATTCATATTCATATTCATATTCATATTCATATTCATATTCATATTCATATTCATATTCATATTCATATTCATATTCATGTTCATTTCGCTCCATCAAAAAAATCATTCGATTTGGTACCCGGCGGCGGCCAATGCATAAGAAGACGAAGGATATATCCGTTAGAAGGACCAAGTGGAGAACAACTTGACGAAACTAAGAGTTTCCAATTGGCGTGAACAAGCTCAGAACAGAAATAGGTGGCGCAAATTCTTAGACGAGTCCAATCGACTTTCTGTTGTAGTAATAATTCCATGTAACGATGTACATTTTGGTTTTATTTGGAGTAAAAGGCTCTTTCGCAAATATTAATTATTTAATTTTCTTTAATTTGCCAATTTTCTGAAATAAACTCCAAATAGCAACCTTTTCGATTATATTAAAACATTTACTTTAGTGCCAATACTCATCGCGTAATAATTCCATGCAACGCCGTTGCATTTTCGTTTCATTTTAGTTAAGCTGTTCTCTTCACAACATGATGAGGTCATAAAGTTTTTCTTATTTTTGCTATGAAACCTAAGAAGCAGGTTTTACCGTCATTTAATAATATTCATGGTTTCATGGCTGTTATACTGAGTGAGTAATAATTAAATTCAACGTCATTGCTTATTTTTACTAATTAATAATTTCTTGTTTATTTTATCATAGGGCGAAAAAAATCAACTCTACGAGCGTATAATAAATACATTTCACCGTTGCACCTAACCTCAGCCAGTAATAATTTCATGCAACGCCGTTGCAAGTTTGTTACTTTCTTAATCTTTAAGTGGTTTGCTCCGCGGTCTGATGACACCATTAACATTTTTTTATCTTTATCAAGAGGCTAAAGAACTAAAATTTACTGTTGTGAAACGCCGTTGTTCTGAATAACATTTTGAATAACATGCATAACATTGTCCCGACAAAATTCTCCTATCAGCTGAATGTTAACACTTTTCCTAAATCTGTGTTATCCAAATTTTACACTCACTTGCTTTTACTCTTTATAAAAGCTAACTCCAACTCAATTTAGCTCTCAGTTAAGTCATTGAAAGACTTGTCATCAAATTTCAGTACATAATATGTTACAGTTATGCTTCACAAAAAATACATGATCTGGACCTTTGTGAAAGCCAGACAAAAGTAGTACAAAAAGTTAAGCCAACAATTTTTATCCCAGATGTAACCTATAGTATAGAAAAAAAAGGGAAAAGGTAGATTGTAGGAAGAAAAATGAAATGAAAAAAAAGGTTTTATCATTCAAAGCAGACACCGGATCCTTATATATGAAACTGTTTATATTTTCATAGAATTTTCATACATGTAACTGTGTATATTTTCATAGAAATAAAATGCCGATTCTAAGAAAGCAAATCTGAATATTAAGGTCGCACAGGCAGGATAATAATATATCTACTCGTATTCGTCGTATCATTGAGACGCTTAAGCGGATGTTTTGTGTGGAATTTTATCGTTTGGAAGGTTAATTTGCGTATTTGTATATCGTATGTTAATTTATATGTTTGACTGCTGTGTGTATGGCAAGTTTCAAGGTTATATTTTTACCGTTATTCAGCACAATTTTAAATGCTATGCAAAATATTTTAATTATGCACTATTATAGAAAGTTGATAGTATTTACTTGTTTGAGCTTTTTTAGTAAAAAATTGTTTCCTTTTCTTTTACTAATAAAGTGTTTGTGCAATAAGCAGTTGTACTTCAGAAATAACCAAAATGATATTTGCATTACAGTACTGTACAAATTAGAAAAAAATTTTGCTGTCAGTCTAATGAAAAATACTTAAAAATTAAAATTATATAAGTAAAAACTGAAAAATACTAAACGCTCACATTTTTTCCAACTCTTTCAAGAACGAAAAGCAATAAAATAAATTTTATTGACATTTTTATACGTATGTTTAACAAACAATTTTATAAAATTTATTATTTCTGTCATATTTCAGTCGATAGAATGAAATCGAAAATGACATAGTAAAAACCAATGACCGAAAATAAAAGATACGATATATTAGTGTACCATAGATAATGTGACCAACTACTATTGGTAAAATTTCGGAATAGATTCCGGAATCTGGATAGAAATTTTGGATTTTCAGTACTTTTATTAGTCAATTTGACAACTTTTGTGGTTTCAATATAAAAAAAAAAAAAAAAGAAATGACCATTTCAGCCCTTGAAAGGACTTTGACCGAGCTTCTTATGACCAATTGTGTTGTATGTTATGTGAAATGTTTGCACACAAATGATCGAGAACTGGACCTACATGTTTTACGCCGACTCCGAACGCCTTATGTCAAGAAGCTTTTCATGGCAGTTTTTACTCTCTGAGTTTTGCCATTGTCTGCAGAGAAGTGACGGCCGAACAGAAAATTGAATTAATTGAAAAAATTTCCTGTGTCAGATGGAGGATTCGAACCTGGGTGATCTGGCGTAAGGGTCACACTCTACCCACTACGCCACGGCCGCCACGTGGTTTTAATATAGTTAAAAAAAAAAACGAAGCAATGTGTGAGCACATATCAAACATTATATATCAATCATTTTCGACGTTTTATAAGATCAAATTTGAAGAAGAAGTAATAGCAACAGGATTGGGCTCGGCCCTATTTTTCATTTTTGAGCTGTTCGAAGCTGTTCAAAGTTCGTCGGTTACTCTGTTTTCTTCTTTTTTTTTTTTAAATGTATGTACATCGAGAACTCTTTAACCATATGAACAGATAGATATCATAAACACGGAGGTGCCCGTAAAAAAGTTGGCGGTATTCGATAACTGGGCGTGGCAATACTAGATCTCGCAATACTAGATACTACTGTATCTCGAATAATATTGACACTAGGCTACTCCAATTTTGTGTAGGGGTGGGCACAATTATTACAAATTACCATCAAGAAAATGGGCGTTATTCGAGAAATAGGCGTGGCAATACTGGACAAACAGTATATCTTGAATAATTTTGAGACTAGAGTTCTGCAATTTAGTATAGGGGTAGGCATTATAATTACAAATTATGTTCAAGAAAGTGGGCGTTATTCGACAAATGGGCGTGGAAATATTAGAAAAACACTATATCTCGAATAATATTGACACTAGTGTACTGCAATTTAGTGTAGGGGTAGACACAGTTAATACAAATTACGTTAAAGAAAATGGGAGTTATTTGACAAATGGGCGTGGCAATATTAGAAAAAGAGTGTATCTCGAGTAGTATTGATACTATGGTACTGTAATTTGGTATAAGGGTAGGCGTTATTAGTACAAATTACGGTAAAAAAAGTATTCATAAAGACATTAATATATTTATGATAATAAAAATATTAGAAAAAAATGAAATAATAAGTTTTCCAATGTAATAATATGTTTAAATAAATTATTAAATATGACCGAGAAATTAAAGGAAAGGTTATTTTAAAATTATTTTTTACTTTGTAGTGATATTTTATAGTCGGTTTTAATTTTTTTTAAAAAGTTTGTTTTATGTTTAGTTTCCTTCAAATTGATCTTCGAATTCTAAATAAATCTTGAATTTTATTGAAAAAAACGAGAAAGTTGTTGCTATTTAATACGTTTTTAATGTGTTATATATGTGTTTACAAATTTAAGCCAGTCAGCCGTTTAGCAGATAGTCTTGAAAAACTGGTAAGATGATGTACAAAAAAAAACTTTTCTACACTCCTATTTTCTTGTATTCGATTTGGAAATCAATTTGTAGTTCTCTTATGAAGTTTCAAGGATTTCGTACAATTTCAATAGAAAAAAAGTCACTTCGAAATTGAAAAGTTTACATTTGTAAACTGTCGGCTGTTTGAGGGTTAACAATAAAAAGTCAAAATTTAATATATGACAATGAAATGAGTTCAATAAAATAGCCCAAAGCTTTTAAACAAAATTTCAAAAACTGGCCCAAAAGTCTCTGATAGCTTGAAAAGCTTCGTTACTGCAAGCAAAAATTTTCAACTTTTTGGCATCCATAGTCAAGCCGGTCTTTTGAACTATTTTATTTGATTAATATAAAAACTCTTTAAACATTTTTAAATGAAATATTGAGCAAAAGCGATTCGCCGCCCACGCCATCACTTCGAGCAATCGAGTTAATTTCTTTTTAATTCTGCCAAAACGTCTGCCAATGTTTGCGCCTTGCCGTCAATTTGCAACCGTATTAATACATCCTGTTGCCGTGCCTATTCCCCTGACTCATGCATTCTACCTTGGCTGCAGCAGCAGCAACAGCAACGGATGCCGACTACAAGATTAAGAGAAATCTTGGCGCTAAAAGCGGATGTTGCTGAAGAAATTTGCGCAGATAAGATTGACAGAATGAAGGAATACGCAGTGCAGGAACAGGAAGTAATGAAAAACTTATAAACGTAAACGTTGAATTGAATTAAATGTTTAACTACAAGTGTGTGTGTATTTGTGTATGTGTGTGTTTTTTTTGTGTGCATGCTCTAGTGTAATCTTAACTTTATCAGCAACATGACTGCTGTCCGGAAATAATGCTGTAAACCGGATTATGCTGCATGAATGCGTCAAATAGTGTTGCTCTGCGCTGCAAAACATATTTTTTATTTTTCCAAGAATGTCTGACATGATGACAAGTCTAGATTATAGGATTGAAGTAAGCAACTCTTTTCATGACAAGTTTTCTTCCAAGCAAGTTGGAAGATATTTTTATGTCTTTTGATTATCTGAAGACTTAAAGACTTTGGCTTAAGTCAGGGTTTTATGAGGTTTGTGAACATTTCTTTCAGTGGCACCAAATATTCAGTTAATTTATTGAAAGGGTTCTAAATATCGAGTAAATTTATTTTTTTGGAATTGTTTACATTTTCTTTTTTCATTGTTTTATTTAGAATTTTTTGCAAGTGAGTTTTTCAATTGTAGCTGCAATAAAAAAGGTATCCAATAATTTTATATAAGTTTCAATAATTTTCATAAGCTTTACTTCTTTTTTTTTGAGAGTTCAATTTAAAAATGTTAGCAACAGGACGGGTGGTGGGCCCGTGTCTCGAAAACCTCGTGGTGTGTCAGCTCAATCTGCAGCAATGATGATGCGTTGCATGGAGGATGATTTAATTGACATAGCAATGCTCCAAGAACCTTGGCTTCTTAACAACAGAATTAAAGGTCTCTCAGAGCGGAACACCATGCTGTACCAACCGGCAACAGATGGCAGGCGGAGGATACTAGCGGTGCATATGCCACACCTATGTTCCTGATCTCACCGTTGTGAGAATCGGGGATGGTGCAGATGCTTGTAAAGTAGTTTCAGCGTATCTTGTTTACGACTCTCCGGACCAAACACCTTCAAAAGAAGTGGAGAATCTGGTAAAGTACTGTGAGGAACGGAACATTGGAGTGATGATAGGATGTGATGCCAACGCGCACAATACTGCGTGGGGAAGCACCAACAACAATGACAGAGGAGAGGTACAATCTGTTGGTAGCAAATAGAGGAGCACAGCCGACTTTCGTCGATGCAAGGCGAGCGGAAGTCATTGATGTAACTCTCATTTTCAGAAAAATTCTGAACATAATAGAAAACTGGAGGGTCGTGGATAGGCTAACCATGTCCGAACATAGATCCATCCAGTTGGAATTCATGTACGGAATCAGACGCCCGCGGAATAGCAGGAAGGTCAGAATTCCCAAGAATACAGGTCCTGTAAAATATGAGGCTAAGTTGAGGGAAACACTGATCTAAAGAGCTATAAAAGTACCAGGGAATACAGCGGAAGTGGAAAACCATGTCAAGCATCTTAGATCGGACATGGTCAAAGTTTACGAGGGGGAGGATATCTTCAGTAGACGAGGGTGATCCGACGCCACAGTGGTGCACGGAACTCGAATCTCTGAAGAAAAGATCAGGAAGGCCTTCAATCGGCATATGAGACAGGGAACCCCAGAAACATGGTCAGACTACATGGCTCGAAAAAGGGAACTGAAGAACCTCATACGACACCGTAAAAGGCAATCGTGGAGAGACTTCTGCTCTGGGATGAAACTATTGCATTAAGTATGTAGGCTTCAGAAAATGGTTTCGAAAGATCCATTCTACAAAGTGGGATGGATCCGAAAAACAGATGGAACCATGGCAAAGAATCTAGAGGAGTCGATGCAAGTTCTGATGGAGTTCAGATTCAGTTCAAGATGGGCGATCTATTCGTTCCAATCATATAAATCTCCGGGTCCCGATGGTATTATACCAGCTCAACTACACTATAGCTTCAATGTAATCAATCAATTGCCTGGCTTCAGGCAATCTACAAAGGCTGCCTACTCCTTAACTATATCCCATCAGGTTGTAGAGAGACTAAAGTCATCTTTTTACCGAAAGCGGGCAAATCCTCTCACACTTTCTCTCGGTTGACTGACTTTAGACCTATAAGCCTTTTGTCCTTTTTGGTTAAAATACTGGAGAGACTTATTGGACTTCTCCTTAAGCCAAAACTTGATAGGCTTCTGAAATCCCAACATGCCTATATTAAAGGCAAATCTACAGAGACAGCTCTTTACTCTCTTGTATCTACAATCGAAAAATCACTTATGAGCAAGGAATATGCGCTTGCTGCTTTTCTAGACATAGCAGGAGCATTCAATAACGTCCTTTCGGATGCGGTTACCTCTGCCTTGTCAAAACTGGGGGTGGAGGATTCTCTCGTGAGCTTCATACATCAGGTGCTCTTGGGCAGGGTGGTAAACTCAGAGCTGGTGGTGGGATCCCGTACTCGCAGGTTCGTAAGAAGAGGTACTCCGCAGGGGGAGTCTTGTCTCCGCTTCTTTGGTCCATGACGGTTAATCAACTGTTGCGCATCATGCAAGGAGAAGGCTACATGGCTGACGATACCGCAATCGTATTTAACGGAAAATTTCCTCAGACTCTCTGTCAACTCATGAGGAGAGCACTCCTAGGAACGTGTTAGGAAGGCAAACATAGCTCTTTTTGCCTGCAAAAAATCGATAGGTAAGAAATGGGGGGTTCCCCCAAAATAGTACGCTGGACTTATACAGCAATTGTTCGACCCATACTTACTTATGGCTCACTGGTGTGGTGGAGGGCCCTTGATAAGACAACGGCACTTCAGAAATTTGCAAAGGTGCAAAGAAGTGCAAGTCTATGTATTACTGGGGCATTGTCCACAACACCAACTAACGCTTTGAATGTCATGCTTCACCTTCCTCCTCTTGATATCTTTGCCAGAGAATGTGCTAACACAGCAGCTCTCAGACTAAGAGTATCAGGAAATTGGATAGATAATGGTGGCGGTTACACAACTATTCTGAACCCCTCGGTCCCAGACAAAACAGACTACTGTGTGCCTCGCTTAAGTCTTGAAAAGAACTACGAAGTTCTCATCCCTTCGCGGCTGGACTGGGCTAACAAAACGCCCCTTAAAAAAAACGGCTTAAAAATCTTTACAGATGTATCAAAAGTTCGAGAACAAGTAGGGGGAGGTATTTACTCCCAGGAGCTTGAAATCGAAGTAAATTATTGTAGTGTCTACCAAGCGGAGATAGTGTCTAAGATTCTGGGTCAAAAAGACCTTGAAGGAAAAAGTATACTGATAACATACTGATAACTCTAAAACTCTCACTGAGTGTCGCAGATTTCTTAACGAGATGGCAAGGCTAGTCAGGATCCACCTCATATGGGTACCCGGACACAAGGATATCGAGGGCAATAACGTGGCAGACGAATTGGCTAGGAAGGGTACGACCTTAGACACCCTCATTTAAGACCTTATTTGTATACCCATATCCTCCTATAAAATCCAGTGCAGGAACAAATCCTTAAGTCTTGCACAAGAGCACTGGGAGCACCTTGATACATGTAGGTCTGCTAAGCTGACGTGGCCTTCCTACGACTTAAAACGCATCAAATCACTGCTTGAGTTAAGCAGGGTAAACCTGTCAAAAATAGTAGGAATCCTCAGGGGGCACTGCCTAATTGGAACACATGCTCTTCGGTTGGGACTTATAGCAAATGATTTTTGCAGAAGCTGCAGATGTGAGGAGGAAGTGTTCAGCACCTCCTCTGCGAATGTCCGGCCCTTGCTAAAAGAAGGATGGCAACTCTGATTCATCCCTTTCTAAACGGACTTGCTGAAGTCTCATGCCTGGAAGTTAGGCATATACTAAAATTCATCACCCGCACGAACTGGTTTGAGGAGGGAAATCTCTAGGGTTCAAAAGAGATTATGAGGTATCACAACGGGCCTGCACTGTCCTAGGTGCCTAACCTTTTCTGAACCTTGAAACCTAACCTAACCTAATCTATGTGGGTGAGAGGACATTCTGGCATAGAACAGAATAAAAATGCTGATTCTTTAGCAAGAGAAAGATCAGCAGAAGAATTCTGTGGACCAGAACCACATTTCGCCATAGGCGACAACATGGTGGCAGGCCTTATTAAGCAATGGATGCACTCGGAATACCGTACAAGGTGACAAGACGCTGTTAATTGCAGGCAATCAAAGGGGGCCGTGAAGTGGTCTCGTAGTGAGGCAGCAAAAGTTATCCGTTACAATCGGAAGACTTTAAGCTGCCTTACTGCACTGATCACAGGAAACGGTCCCTACATGTACCATCTCAGGATGATGACTCTGACCGAGGACGATACGTGTAGGTTATGCCTATAGGAGCCGGAAACAGCAGCACACATTCTAAGCCAGTGTCCGGCGGTGGCAAGCATAACCATTCTGGGACTTTAATTTATTGGCGAAGCCGAGTTTGCTCAACTGACCTACAAGGATATGCTTGAGGTGGCAAAGGATGTTTATATAAGCAGCATGGTACTGCTCCAAGCAGTAGCATCCTTCGTCCATAGGGGACGAAAAGGTACCCAATATGGTGCACTTCGGCTTATTCCCGGTTTTTTATATATTAGTTGTTAGTAAAGAGTTTGAAAGTTTAAAATTTAATTTTTTTTTTTAAATTTTTTTTTCCAAAAACTTTGTTAGTTGCGATAAGTTTATTAAAAGTTCAGTTATTTAAATAGAACTTATTTCAGTCTGGTTTTAGAACTTTTTTTGTAATATTTATTTGGTGGACTGGACTGTCTGGACTGATATTTCTGGAAAAATACAAACGCTGCTAACGTTTGAGCCATTTTTTTTAGCTAGTTATTTATAAATTGTAATTCAAATTGAAATAACAATTTATTTAATATACAAAATAGTTCTAATAAGTCGTCACATAAAATAAATACATTCTACCATAAAGAAATAAAAAAGTTTCGCAAAAAGCTCAAGCTAATCGTTATTAAAAAAAAACAACACACACAAAAAATAAAACTACACACTTAACGAATACAACAATAAGCAGCAGTAGTCGTTAACTCAACCGAGGTTTGCTTCATTTCCGTTCATGTCGACGGCGTTTGTCGATTTCCTGCTTAAATGAGGTCAATAAAAAGCGCTACAGCGTGAATGAGTGAGAATAAAGTTTGTCGGTGGATGAAACAAAATGAACAAAAATAAAACACCAACACATAGAAAGCAGCAACAAAACTGATATAAGTTGACAAGCATTGAAATAAAATTCTGACAGCTGCAACTTGGCGTGCACAGGATATACAGACAAACCGACAAACATGTGTTTCACTCTGCTTATAAACGAATGTGCATTTTTGTATGAATGTGTGTGGCTACATTTACAAATGTATTTGTGTGTGCGTTTGTTTGAATATTCATAAGTCAGCAGTTAGACACATTCATTACATGCTGCACTCAAAGGATACTAAATTCAATTTTAAAGCCTGAACACCATACATAACTATATAAAAAATATAGTGTGAGTGTCAGTCAGCGTCACTTGATTGACAGTGTCAGTGAAAATGTGTGCGCTTGTCTATGTATGCTTGAGTTGATTTACTGTTAGCTCTGAGTTTTATCAAAAAAAGTTTACTGCATGTGCAGCTATGTGTTGACTTTTTCTAGCTCTTTCTTTTTGTTATGCTTATTTTGAGAAAAATACCTCTTGTAGTTCTGATGAAAATAGCTTTTACTATTTTGCTGTTTTTGACTTACTTTGAAAGTATTCCGATACTCATATAAATATAAGCATTCATGTCATCGTTTTATTGAAATTAAAAGTTACGCTTTATCAGTTCGCTACAATAAACTGCAGTGTCCTTGATGAATTTGTTGTTTTATTCGGTTCGCTGTTAATAATGTTTTTATTGCATTGCTAGTTGAATTGTTGTTTTTGCTGTCTGTCATATTTACTGTAACTACTGCTGAAAATATAATGCATGCATGCTATAACTTTTGCCCTTTAAAGCAGCTGTTCTGGTTTGATGTCTTCTTTGTTACTCACATATATATGTGTGTGTATGTGTGCTGCCGAACATGCCACTGTATGGTATTTTTAGCTTATTAAAAACATGATCTGATGTCTATCATTAATTATGGAAGCATTGAAATTGAAAAAGTTTTCGTGGCATAAGCAATACATAGTTTGGACTGTTAATAATACTTTATTAATTAATGTTCATCATACGCCACGAACAACGGAAACCAGTTAATGCATCTTAAATTATTCATAATATGGGCGAAATTCGGTGAACTTTAACAATATTTTTAATATTTTATCAAAGCTTTTTAAGTTATGGTGAACTTTAGCAATTTCAAAACTTTTAAAACAATTAAAAAACTTCAACTTTGTGGTTTGAGTTTTAATAATAAAGTATCATAATCATTTTTTTTGCTCTAATATTTTGATACAATGACTTTAGACATTTTGAAAATATGATATTTTTAAGCATTTCAACATTTTTTAAGCATTCTAATATTCACCTTTTGATATTTAGACATTTTAATTGTAATAATATTTTGACATTATGAGTGCTAAATTGAAAAAAAAATTTCATTTTAATGATAGATTTTATGAGGTGGTGCTAATTGTTAATGTGAAGTTAGCTCTGCCATTATTTTTTCTTCATAGTTTTTTAACTGTGCCGTGTTGTGTTTGAGTTGTGCTATCATGTGCCGTATAAATAAAAAAAAATTTGGACGTTAGGACATTTCGATGTTATAATTTGGTGAGATATAATTCTGTTTTGACATAATAATGTGCCACATTTGAAAAGAAAATGTGTTCTAATGATATAATTTTTTTTGAGGTAGAGCTTTTTTAATGTGAAGTTAACGCTGTCATTATTTTTTGAAGTGAAAACTTCTTTAGGCGTGTCTACTTATTGGTAGAGAGTAAAACTATATATTCGCGATATCATCACGCTGTTGGCGATATCATCACGCTTTAAGCGATATCATCACTTTGTTAGTAATATCATCACGCTTTTAGCTGTTCATTTCTGTTGCATTGTACAGCATTGCTTATGTCGTGGTTATACTAGGCTCTAAAAATTCTTAAAAATGTGATTTATTTAAACTTTCTATGCCAAATTGGATAGAAATTATTAAAGTACGTTACAGCACAATTACAAAATTTTGAGGAAAAAATGTGAGTTCTTTCTAAAAAACTGGTCAAAGACCTGAATTGTTAAAACCTTTAAATTTATATTGCAGCACAAACCTAGCACATCACAGCACAATTTAAGGATTTTTAAAAAATTAATTCAATTCCATCATTTTATGTACTTATGTGTCATTTTTTGAAATTACGTGCATTTTTTTGAAGGCTTTCACTAAATATTGTAGCACAAGCCTAGCACATCGCAGCACAATATAAGAATTTTAATAATATTTTAATACTACTCCACAATTTTTTAAAAATGCAATAAAAAGAAGAAAAAAGATATGTGATGTATTCTAGAGGCATGATTTATGTGAGGTAATGCTTTTTAAGTAAATTTAGCTCAATGTAATAGGCTCAATGTTTCTTGGAGAGTTTAAAAAAGATGGAAACTGAATTATTGATAAAATTGGCTGCACCATACATTTTTTTAAGCTACTCTGAAAGTGTGCTGTGATGCACTTGAATCGTGTTATAATGCCATGCAGCTTACTGCTCAGAAAACTAAATTATTCTATAATAAAATGTAAAAGTAGCAAAAGTTTCCTAAATTCCATATGGCACTTTATATAACAAATTATGCACAACACAGCATATTTTCCAAATTTCTAAGCCGACTTCACTTTAAAAAAGTACTAGCTCATATAAGTCATACCAGAAGTTGAATTTTTTTTTCAATGTGACACATGATAGCACACATTGGGCAACAATTTTTGTATTGTGCTGTGTTGTGCTTGAGTTGTGCTGCAATATGCATTAAAAGTTTTTTAAAAATAGCACGTAATTTTAACATATGTTAAAAAATGAGTTAAACTATAGGAGCCAACTTGTTTTTTCAAAAATCCCTCAATTGTGCTGTGATGTGCTAGGCTTGTGCTGCAATATAAAATTAAAAGTTTGGAAAAATTCAGGTCTTGGGCAAGTTTCTTATACAATGTTGTAGTTAACTTATTTTCTAAAAAACCCTTCAATTGTGCTGTAATGTGCTAGGCTTGTGCTCCAAAATAGAATTAAAAGTTTTGGAAATTCAGACCTTCGGCAAAGTATATAATATAACTATAAAATGTTGTAGTTAGCTTATTTTCTAAAAAAGCTTCATTTGTGCTGTGATGTGCTAGGTTTGTGCTGTAATATAAAATGAAAAGTTTTGAGAATTTAGGTCTTCGACAAGTTTATTTCAATGATCTCGCACTTTCTTTCAAAATTCGATAGTTTTGCTGTAAAGTTCTCTAATTATACAGCAATTTGACGTAGAAAGTTTAAATAAATTACATCTTTAAGAGCCAAACAGCAGAAATCACATTGAGTCGAACCGCCGTAAATGTCCGAAAAATGGACCGAAACTGGTCAAAATCGATTCGATCGAAACTAAATTTTCGGTTGGATACTTATTGCAAGATTTTAATATTGTAAATCTAAGAAAAATTCTATGAATATGTTTTCTCATTTTCATACAAAAAATAAGCAATTTTTTTTATTTGATGAAGTCTAGGGAGATGGGCAACTGACCCCCGTATACCTCTGTGGAGGACGCCCTTGCGAACATATAAATAATTTTCTCAACTAATGCCATTCGATTGCATTTCTAAAAAACAAAAATATATCTAATTTATTTGTTTTACATTTTTTATTTAGTTTCTATGTGTAGCTTTATAAAAAAATTCTATTTTCTGGAAAAATTCTATTAAAACAAAACAAACAAAAAAAAATTGCGTACGTGTGTGTAGGCCACAAACCGTTGCACAACAAAGTTGACTGCAAGTATGTAGACAAAGGTTAAGCTGAGCTAACAAACTCACACACACACACACACACACACACACACACACACACACACACACACACACACACAGAGAGATATCTTCTGATATCAAACACAGCGACGCTTTACCGCATAAAATAACAATTTATTTATTTTTAATAGCTGGTTTAATAGCAGTGAGCACCTTTCCTATTAACATGCATAACTTGAGGCCCAACAAGGACTGTCAGTGGAATCCTTTTAAATGGCATACATATACAAGCTACCAAACATATTCATAGATATATGTGTATGTGTATCTGCTTGTGTGCTTATTAATATGTATAGATATATATTTGCATGTGTGAAACCCTGCCCGCCTGTCTGCCTTCTGCTCAATGAGCCATTACATTTATTGGTATTGACACTAACAGAGTTGACACAAACACTATGGTACAAATACAAGCAATAAAAAATATATTTGTAGCGTCTGTGGCGTCTGTGGCCTTTGAGACTTCACACACGCACACACGCACTTGGGCAAAGTCGCACAAACAAACATATGTTTTTGTCCTGACCGCTGTCTGTGTTGGCCTCTACTACACAACGATTGTTTAGTTTTTTGTTTTTGTGCCATTGATGAATGTCAATAACAGCGAACGAATGTCAATAACAACGGTAAATGTTTCTGTTCATCTATTGTTTTGTTTAGTTAATGTGTGTTAAGGACATTTCATAGTGTGTTTTGGGCCTTAATTTATTGTTTTATTGATTTGTTTTTTTATGCTGAGTATTATAAGAGTGGCTTGTGTGCGAAAATCAGCTGTTTAACGTGCACTAGATAAAGCATATGTGCCATATAAACTTAGCTCTGCTATTTTTAATGTACAATATAATTTAAAACAAAATGTGCTTGTGCTATATATATTTGCACTCCCAGGTAACCATTTCACTTAAATAAGCCTTGAGTAAAGTTTTATATAAGGAATTTATGTATTGAAACGAATTTAAACTTCCTTGAATAATCCTTGGAACAAATTTAATACAAAGTCCATGAAAGGAAAAAAAGGCGTTTAACATAAATTTTTTTACTCAAGAACTTACATAAAGTTTTATATGGGTAAATTTAAAAATAAATGGCTTTTCTCTGTCCTGCTTTTTTCAATGCCCTGCTTTTTTCAATGCCCTGCTTTTTTCAATCTTCTCTAAAAAAAAAAAAATAAGCATACAAATAAATTTAAAAAATAAAAACAATGTACAGGAATAAGAAACAAGGCATTTGGAGTTAAGGCAAATTTCACAGTCTAATATTTACAAGCGATTATTTTCTCTCCTCTCTTACCTGTTTTATAGAAAAGCATTTGTCCCCACTTTTACCTGAAGTTATTCAATATAGAAAAAGAAAACGGAAATGCCATTATAAATTTCAAGGAGTTTTTGGTGTTTTTAATTTTTGAAGTTTACATATCAGCATTTTTTTTTTTGCAGAATTTGTGCTGTCACTGCATCGTGTCAGGAGTGTTATGTTTTACTTTATTCGCTCTAATCTTCATTTAGTTACTGATATGCCATTAAGTACATAACTGCAA
This sequence comes from Coremacera marginata, assembly GCA_914767935.1. Lineage (NCBI taxonomy): Eukaryota > Metazoa > Arthropoda > Insecta > Diptera > Sciomyzidae > Coremacera > Coremacera marginata. Next base: position 11,487,374 of record OU612044.1, on the reverse strand, counting down.
GAAAACACACGATTTAACGATTTCAGTTTTACTAAATTAGTGGTAGTCTAAAGTGTTTATTAAAATTTCAGCAGATCAGCAGATTATGGTAAGTATAGATTAATATGTCAAGAGTGTTGTCTATGATATTGCGGTTTTAGGTATTGAAAAAAGAATGTTTTTGTATTTTATTGCTTAGTTTCTAACTGCTTAAAACTATTTAATTTCAGTTTTTAGTGCATAATTTTTTTCAACAAAAATATTAAAAAATTTTTAAAAGTCCTAAGTGTTGTTTCAACACCAACGTTTATGCCACCGAATTACTAAACCTTTTTTATCCTTTTTGAAAACTTTAAGCTTAAGACAACTTAATTTTAAAACGCTAAAATCCAAAACTTTTTAGTGTACTTAAACACTTTTCAGAGGTATAACCCTCAAGACAAAAATCGCATCTACTTCTGCAAAAACTTAAAAAAATAATTTTAACAGAATTTTTTAAAGAGCGTACCAGTGATTTTGGATTCTACATTACTTTTAACAACAGCTATTAAGATATTATAGTTGAAAAAATTTAAAATTTCCTATTTCATATCCTTATTTTTTGAAATTTACCCATATATGTTTTATATAAGTTGTTTATTTAAGGCTTATTCAAGAACTCGGAAATTGTGAAAAAGATTGGATTTAAATTTAGTAGTTATTAAGTTATTTTTATTAGTTTTTTTATTTGCTTCTTTTATTTCTATTGACTATTTTTGATCTTGATTGTATCATCCAATCTTTCTGCCTATGCCGATGATATGAAAATCTAACGGCGAATAGTATTTAGTATTTAGTATTTTATTTATTTATTTAATTTTATGCTAACAAGAACTTAATCTTATAAATAAGCATAAAAGCTAAGTTGAAAGTTACATTAGTACTGATTTGAACAGATTACTATTTATCTAAAATTAAAGCATGGATACGGTATTTTAATAAATAAAAATAAAATAAAAAAAAAAAAAAAAAAAAGATGTCATTACTTGAATTTAAATAAAATGGTTGATTAACATTTTTATAGCTGGCAAACATTTTTATAATTATTGAACAAAAGATTTACACATTAGAACGAGAAATCACAATTAGATGTTGAATGTCACAATTACTGCAAGTAACTGGAAATAGCTTTTTTAAATTGCGTTGCATTGCTAATACACTGAACGTTATTGGGAAGCGAGTTCCAAAGACGGATCGCATTAACATAAAATTGATGCTCAGACATAAAGCAGGCGAATTTTGGTTGTAACAAACTGTTACCTCGGTTAGACCTCAAAAATGTTAGCTTTTCGAATAAATAAGGGGGTTCTTTGGTATTAATGATTTTGTGAAGTGCTACTAGTGTTCTCAAGCTCAGCAGATTATCGAATGTAAGACTAAAAATTTGTTTTGCATGCTGCGACACGTGATCGGTACGCTTAAGCCCAAATATGTAACGAGCAATATTATTGTACGCTACATTCATTTTTCGCTTGCTTGCAGCATCACAGTATGAATATATTTCACACCCATACAAGAGGGTGGGCACAAGATATGCCTTTGCCAGAAGCATTCTAATCCTTTGCGGAGTAAAACTTTGAGTTGCCCATAAGTTACGGAGCATCCCGTAAACTTTTCCTACCGTGGCATTTACATGATTGGACCATGTAAGCGTGCTATTGAAGATGATGCCCAGGTTTTTTGTAGAAGTCACAATCTCGATATATGAATCATTTAGAACAATTTTCGGAATACCAGAGATATTGGTGGCTTTCCTGCTGACTAAAAGGCATTTTGACTTATTTGGGTTTAAACAAAGACCATTAGCATGAGCCCAATTGTAAACTCGCTTAAGGTCAAGGTTCAAGCTGTCAACGCAGCTGTTAATATGATTTAATGGGCAACTTATATAAAGCTGAACATCGTCTGCGTACATGTGCACATGACAAGATTTTAAAATATTTGGCAGGTCGTTAACATACATGGAAAACAAAAGTGGTCCCAAAATGGAGCCTTGAGGAACCCCGCGGACAACTGGTAAGAATTCTGAGAAAATATTTCCAATATTTACAGATTGCGATCTCCCGGACAGATACGTCGACAGAAAACGAGTGGCAGTCGATGAAAATTTAAACATATTTGACAGTTTAGCGCAAAGAATGTGGTGGTCGACGGTGTCGAATGCTTTAGAGTGGTCAAGTAATACCAAGAAAGTAATCTCGTTGCGATCAAGCTTTGTTCGAATCTCGTCGGACACATCAAGCAATGCAGTAACACAGCTTCGTTTAGGTCTGAACCCGGATTGTCTATCTGAAAGTAATGCATTTCTCAAAAGATGTTGATTAATTTGCTCGTGAATTAAGGATTCGAATACTTTAGATAAAAATGGCAAAATGGCAATTGGTCGGTAGTCGTTGCAAGTTTTTGGAATAGGGATTATTTTGGCTTTTTTCCAGCTTGTTGGAAACAAAGATGACATTATAATTGTATTGAAATGATGTGTAACGAAAGGAAGGAGTTTTGGCATAAATGCTTTTATAAATTTCGGATGCATCTTATCCAAACCAACAGCATTGGATTTTACTTTTAAACAGCACTGATAAACTGCATCTTGGGTGACACTGTTAAAACTAAAGCATGCACCTTGGTCTTGTTGAACTTCCGATAAATTGATTGGATTTGTTGTTTGCTTTGGCAAAGAAATATCAATAAATTTTTTGTTCAGACTATTTACATCGACGTCTACACCTGCTTGAGCAACAAGCCTGCCTACCCCAATTTGCTTTATTACCTTCCAGGTCTGATTTCCACCGATGGCCGAGTTATATTTGTACTCATAGTGTGATAGTTTAGCATTATTACAAGCCTTAACGACATTTTTCCTGCATTCCTTAAATATTCGGAGTAACTCTGGTGTTTTAAACATTTTCCAGCGTTTATAAGCTTTGTTTCGTTTCAAAATTAAATTTTTAATCATGTCTGTAAACCAAGGTGGTTGATCATGCTTGATGATTTTAGTTTTGATGGGGACGTATTTATCAAAAAGGAAGCTTATATTATTCTCTAAGAACGCCAATTGATCATCAACTGATGGCATGTAGTAAACTCTGGACCAGTCAATTAGGTCTAAATCAATACTTAGAGCATTATGATCAATGTTCTTAAAGTCCCTGTATGTTATTTTTTGTTCAGGGGTCTTGAAACTAAAATCATAGCAGAGAAAAATTAGGTCATGTTTAGAAAAAGCTGGGGCTGATAGCTGGTCATAAAGCAACACTATGACCAATACTAACCAACACTGCCTCTTGTTATCTCCAAGATGATCTGATTAGTTTTTCCACTTGGTGCAAAAAAAATAGCAAATATCAAGCTATAACACACTCTCGTTAAAGACCCCAACTTCCCCCGAGAACTTTTAATCAACTCGGCACACCACTTTCTTCTGTAAGGCAAACAAGAAACTCAATTTTAGATCTCATTATGATAATATCATTACACACAGAGAAAAAAAAAATGTAAAATTATAAAATTTTTGGGTATAATTTGCCTAAGATTTTAGGCAATATTAAAAAAGGAACTTGGGTATCATAACCTAAGGTAAGTTATACTTATACTAGTGAAGATAACCTAAGGCCTTTGCGACAAGTACTTGCGTTGTTCTCTTATGATTTGTTTATTTTTTTTTCATCTTTCAGTTAAATTTGGCACTTTTTATTCACTTTTCTGTTTTTCTGTTTTTAGTTAACTCAATATTTATGGAATCATGCCAACTCATCAGTAGTCTTGCGTGATTCTCGCTATGATCCACTAAGCTGTTTTATGCTATATTTGTTTCGTCAATGTTACGAATAAGTTACTTTAAAATATATGCACGTTAGTACAAATGATAAGAAAAGTAAAGCAACTAATGAGCGCGTATGACAAAAAGAGTAGCAATAAAAGAAAATAATGTTAAAAATCTCAATTTGCTTATGCCCAAGTGTTTTTGGCATATTATAAAACTTTGGCATGCCTAGGTTGACAAAAATTTATGAAATTTACACAAATTTCTTAGGCTGCATAAAAAAAAATTGTCACCCAAGTCATTTTAGGCAATACGCCGTAAGCGTTTTTCTGTGTGTACAAGAGTCAACTCGGCACTTGGTTTCGTAAAACACAAGTCCAGAGAATTCACCAATCTGACAGTCCAAATTACATCCGTATGCTGACCGCTTAAAGTTGATTAACATGGATACTTTTGAAAAGCGTAAGGAAGTTGCTGACATACTCTTCATTCATCAACTGGTATACGGAATCAATAATGATCCAGCACTGCTTCAATTAGTATCCTTTAATATTAACCCGCGTAACATTAGGTTTATGGCTCTCTTCCTTCTTAACCATAGCACCGACTATGGATGCAGTGAACCTATAAGCAGGATACTTCGTGTGACCAATAATTTGGTCAGTGATTTCGATATCCATCTGAGCAGATCTAGCTTCGTAAACTTTCTTAACTCCTTCACTTCCCCTTCCCCATCTTTAATTTCTCCTTACAATTAAGTTATATATATATATATAATAAAATAATGTACGTTCCCTTATAAAAGTTAGTTCCCTAATATACAAGTTTTATACAGGCTTTATACAAGAAAATAAAATTTTCAAGGTTTTTACAAGGCTCTTTCAAGCAAAGCTTGAATACTTACTTTTATTTAAGTCATTTTCAAGTTAAATTGGAATAACTTAAAATATTTATGTGAAATTGAGACTTGCACTTCAACACCATCAGCAAAAACTTTAAGAGCGCAAATAATAATTTATCATAAATTATTATGAAACACCAACAATTTCCACAATATATATGCTGTTGTATTTGTTTTTATTATATTATGTTTATTTTATTAGGCACATTATGTTAAGTAATACTTATGATATTCAATACGGTCAATATTCCAAAAACAAAAAACACATGAAACAAGAAACAATGAGCTTGCTGGCAACACATGCATCAGAGCACACTTTCGAATAATTGAACTTACAAAATTCTATGAGTGACCAACACACGCATACACTTTTTGTGTTTTACGTTATAAGCTACCCTACGAGGAAAGACCCGGTTCTGAACCTATCATGTGATAGGTCCGCAAGGAGTAGTGACCTGTCCCAAATCTGCCCCCAACATATGAAACCGACCGGTCACTTTTACATGGCGCTGTCATTGACAGGGACCAATTGCTACCTGCTGCATCACCTAAGACCTGTCCAGTGACCGGCGTAGAAAAACAGATTTGTGACCTAACCTGCTGAGATCCAACCCATAACTTTCCATATTTTTATAAAATTACACAAAGCTTACATTTTAGTAAAATATTAATTTAATTTAATATAATTTAATAAGCACAACTTCTATATGCTCAATGAATTTAAATAAAAAAAATTTCTTAATAATAAAAAAAACAATGAGATCCAATGAATAACTTGCTTAACTTAAATTTTTTCAAATAATTTAATTTGGGTCATTCACTTGGTGCTAGTGGCTCATGTATAACAGATCATTTGGTGCACGAGATGCAACGCAAGAAGTTGAAGTAATCCATTGTTTCTGCTTGTATTGGAGGTGGTCAGGGCAACGCTTTGTTGCTGGAAGCTTCATAAGTTATTTGTATCTGGTACATATAGTTTATTTTCTATTTTCTGCTATTATTTTGCATATTATTTTGTGCATTTATCAAGTCTAAAAGTAATAAATTATAAAGCTTAAAGCCCAATCATGAAACTTTTCTCCAGAGGAACCAGAAAAGGCAGTTTTCATATTTAAGATAGCAGATAAAGGCATTAAATTTTTTTTACTCTCATGAATATTCACGGTTGATGAAAATATTTGCATTGGCAATTTCCAAAATGTTCTCGAACTTTATCTTAAAAACTAAAATCTACTTTTCTGGGACTGAATAAAATCTATTTCGTATGAAGAAATTTAAAGATTCAAATAATAAAGGAAAAGAAAAAGCAATTAAATATCAAAAACTAAATATTATCGATATGGCTCATCACTTTTTCAAATAACTATTCTGTGATAGATGCAAAATTTTTTCTTTTCAAATTTAAATTTTCACACAATACGAATACAGTTTTGAGTTTTAATAGATTTGTCTCCGCTTGAATCATTCAAAATTGGTTCCGTGATGAGTAAAGTTAAATTTCAACTAAAAACAGTTAAACAGTTAAAGTTAAAACAGACACAAAAACGCTGTTGCCTGGCGAGTTATATCAGATCTATCCTGTGATAACTGGCCAATGGAGATGTCACGGGACCAGTCATTTAAGGGCAATTGACTCTGCTTTCCCGTAGGGCATTGCTTGTCTGCACAACAAAAAGACAAAGACAACAACAACAACAATTCGTTGAAGACGTGGCCTAATAAAGAATTATATACAAGTATCAGATACACTAAATTCGGCAGATTACAATACACATTAAAATGCCGTAGTTATTTTCATTGAAACCTGTGTGAATTGGATATAATAGGATAAACATTTTTTGAATTAATTCCAATTGGGCTACGTCACGACCCTCTTTTAGAAGCGAAGGACTGTTAAGTGAAAATAATTTTAAAATCGGCCAATCCATAGCTGAGATCTGATCATTGAAACATTCTTCAAATGAGTTGCACCATGGAAACTTAGCTCGTTCCTCTGCAATAATGGTGGATGGGGACAAAAAAATGTTTTGGCTGCAATTTACATTTCCTCTAATTAATGTATACTATATGCAGAAAATTCTTCATTTTCTATGAAGTGCATAACTTCTGTAAACAGCAGTCGAAAGAGTTGCATTTTTGATATATTTTTTATTGTTGTTAGGCATTATACAGGCTTGTTTTCAGTCTAAAGTTTAATAATACGAAAATATCACAAAGACTGCCGTAAAACATAAAACGTATTTGGTATGAAGAAATTATATAGCAAATAAACTTAGGCTGGGATTAAATGTTGATAAATATTGTTTTGCTATATTTTCACTTCTAATAATGTTTAAGCAATCCAGTGAAAAAACCCTGCCCAACCCAACTCAAATGTTTTGTACAACTTGTAACTGGTTTTTTAATACTCGGGGGCGTATGAGTAAAATTAATTCGATATTTTATTTTCATTCATATTTGAGTGTTTTTATAAAATATTTGCTTTTTATTGCTTTCTATGGTATATTTACCATAAAAACTTCTGTCAAATCTAGAGTTAAACTTATTGAACTGCATTGACAGCTTTTAATACCCAAAAGTTGTTGGTCTATGTATCAATTTTATTTCAATTTAAGCAGAGATAACCTTCGATTAAGTTTTTGTTGCCACAAAAGTTTTAATGAAGTTTTTTTGTGCTACTTGCACAAGTTATTGAATTACGTAAGAGAAGAGCTAAGGCAACATAAAAAAAAAACAAGCAAAAAGAAATTAAAATGTGCACTACTAAGACTCAATAGAAATTCGAAAGAAAAATAATAGTATAAAAGTTAGTTTGGTGCTAGGAAAACCGAAGCTTAAGAAAAGCTATTTAATCAAAACTAAAGAGAACAATAAGAGTTGCCAGAAGGAGAGTTGTAGGAGGAGAAAAAAGAAGAAAACAACACAAGCAGCTTATGCCAGGCGAGTTTAAGACAAAAAGCGTAAACAACTTAAAATGTGTAATGGCTGAAGGGACGTGCTGAAAGTTTTTAATTTCGATTTAAGCTGAATAGTAAATGTTGGAGAAAAAACTACTGATAGCTTAGTCTTAGTGTATGTGTTGAACAAAAAAGTGGCACTAATTTAAGCCAAACTGAGCAATGTAGCTTTTTATAAAGCTTGGAAAAAAAATGTATTTTAAAGTTTACCATTAACATCTAAGTAGCACTTAAAATAACGACAAAAAAAAATTACAAAACATTAAATAGCTCTCTCCCACTTTAATGCCTACCCTTTTCCCTTGGTCACTTTAAATGTTTTTTTACTTGGGGAATATAAAATTTTCTAAAGACCGCATTGCAGGCAATCCCGTTTATTACATCACCACTTTAAGCCAAACATCATCTTGCTGAGTCTTAAGAAATCCCCAAGCTTCTTAGGTTGCTCATAAAACTTCTACACTTTTAGGATCATACATTTTTTAGCAATTTTACGTTATAACTTAATAAATTTTTGTTTTTGCTTCTTTAACCAGCACGTGTTTTACTTACAACTAAAATAAACCTAATATAAACAACACCTCAACTTAAGTGGCTTTTGTGTGCCTAAAAGTATGCTACATGTGTTTGGCAAATCTTTTCTGCTTGCTTACCTTTACATGACAAACTGGTTTTGTTGTTGTCGTTGGTATAAAATTACTCGATAAACAAACTGGGACACAAACACACACACACACACATACACAATGGCGCATTCAGTCAAGCAATAAGCTAAAAAAAAAAATAAAGCCATCTCACACAATCAAAGTTAATGCCAACAAAATACGTGATTTGTTCTTGTTCTCATTTCTATGGCGCCTTCAACTCGAAGATGAAGGCTTGTTTCTCTAGTAAGCTTAGGCAATGCGGCTGAAGTAACCACAGCATAAGACAAACTTTAAGCCAAAAGGTGTCTGTAAAGATGTTACGGCTACGGCTCCGGCTCCGGCTCCGGCTGGTAAATCTAACAAATAAACGTTTTCATTTAATTGGTGTATTTTATGGCTTTTGTTGGCTTGCAGCCAGCACAAGGTCATCTTTAAGCTGCTTGAGCAAGTTAATTAAAAGCTTTGCTTTTGTTTTAAACTGCTTAAGTTGCTTGGTGGTATGTATAACGTCATAATTAACAGCTTATGTTAGATTAACAAGCTGGTTGAGCACATTTTATTATTATGAGTAGAATTTTGCATATATCATAATTATGGGCGTAGCGACGGGGAGTATGGGTGAAGTTGCCACCACAAAGATATCAGAAAAACAATAATTCAAAATTATAACAAAAACTATAATATCAGAAAAAAATGTATTGAAAACTATAACAACACAACCCAGATAACAATTTCACCTAAATAAGCCTTGGGTAAAGGTTTATACAAGCAATCATTGTTGGGAGTAGGATTTACACTTCCTTGAATAATGCTTGAAACAAGTTTTAGACTATGCAAGAAGAAAAGGCGCTTGAAGTTAATTGCTTTATTCAGGAACGCCAAAGTTTTATATATTTTTTATGTTGTTTTTATGTTGTTTTATGTATTTTATATGCAAGAAGAAAAGGCGCATGAAGTTATTTGCTTTATTCAGGAACGCCAAAGTTTTATATATTTTTTATGTTAGGTTTTTATTCAATGCTTATTCAAGAACTTGGAGAATGAAAAAATAGATTTAAATTTAATTATTATTACGTATATTTTTGTAAGTAAATTTAATTTCATATTTTTTCATTTTAGAACAGAACATTTCTGTTCTATCTTAGAACAACATATCTTGTACATTTTGAAAATTTTTTGATGTTTACCATGGTCTTAAGTAAAACTTAATAAAAGCCTCAAATGAAATCATTTCATATAAGCGCTTAATTTGCCGATCATAAATTGCTTGGGTAGCCCTGAGGCAAACAAACTATCAGTCAAGAGTTCTGTGGTTCAACGCGGGGCACAAAAAAGTTTGTTTTTTAAACCTTTTTTCTATAATTGAAATAAAAAATAAACTACTTCTTAACTACTTCCTAAGAATATATCCTTGAATAAAGATTTGCGTAAGGAATAATACTTGAATAAAAATCTTTTTGATTACTTCCAAAAAATATCTCCTTGAGTAAGGTTTTTTGTATTGAATTATACCTGAGTAAAAATCTTCTTGAATACTTCCCCTAATGTCTATTGAATAAAGCTTTTTTATAGGAAATTATACTCGAAAATATAATTTCCAAGACTTATACAAGGCTCTTTTAAGCAAAGCTAGAGTAATTACTTTTATACAAGGTCTTTTCAAGTTGAGCTGGAATAACTTGAAATATTAAGGCTAAAATTGTTATCTGGGAGCACAACTCAACACAACACAACATACTATATATAACATAATATAACATAACATAACATTACATAACATAACATAACATAACATAACATAACATAACATAACATAACATAACATAACATAACATAACATAACATAACATAACATAACATAACATAACATAACATAACATAACATAACATAACATAACATAACATAACATAACATAACATAACATAACATAACATAACATAACATAACATAACATAACATAACATAACATAACATAACATAACATAACATAACATAACATAACATAACATAACATAACATAACATAACATAACATAACATAACATAACATAACATAACATAACATAACATAACATAGCATAACATAACATAGCATAACAACATAACATAACATAACATAACATCACATAACAACATAATATAATATAACATAACATAACATAACACAAACACCAACACCAACACCAACACCAACACCAACACCAACACCAACACCAACACCAACACCAACACCAACACCAACACCAACACCAACACCAACACCAACACCAACACCAACACCAACACCAACACCAACACCAACACCAACACCAACACCAACACCAACACCAACACCAACACCAACACCAACACCAACACCAACACCAACACCAACACCAACACCAACACCAACACCAACACCAACACCAACACCAACACCAACACCAACACCAACACCAACACCAACACCAACACCAACACCAACACCAACACCAACACCAACACCAACACCAACACCAACACCAACACCAACACCAACACCAACACCAACACCAACACCAACACCAACACCAACACCAACACCAACACCAACACCAACACCAACACCAACACCAACACCAACACCAACACCAACACCAACACCAACACCAACACCAACACCAACACCAACACCAACACCAACACCAACACCAACACCAACACCAACACCAACACCAACACCAACACCAACACCAACACCAACACCAACACCAACACCAACACCAACACCAACACCAACACCAACACCAACACCAACACTAACACTAACGCCAACACCAACACAACAAAAATAACAAATTTCTTTATAAGTACCCTTTTTTTAACTGTCTTTTTTTTCCTATACCATTCCCTACAAAAAGATAATTTTTCCGTTTGCTATTGCTGAGTAATCATTAAGTGTTGGTAAAAAACTATACCACAAATAAGATCAATTCAAGATCTCTAAAATATGTCCGAGAATTGTTTTGTAGGACTAACGGTTTTGAAGATATAATTGTTTTACCACATGTCCGAATCACAAATTTGGATTTTTTATTAATTTTCCACAGTGTATAATATGCAAAAAAAAAAAAAATTTGTTTTAAAAATATGCAAATATGTTTAATTTTTTAAGTACTATCGACGTGCAAAATTCGAAAAAAAAATCGGTATCTTCAAAATCAATTTTTGGACAAAAACGTCCAATTTGTCATGGAATCACCGATATACAGCTTGTAATGATGTATTCGCTCATTGCTTACGCGGTTCGAAACTTTCCCTAAGTTCAGAGATATTTGACTCATACATATTAGCCCAGTGTTCGGCTTGCCACCATGTCCGGCTTAGTCCCGTGTCCGGCTTAGCACCGTGTTCGGCTTAGAACCGTGTTCGTTAAAGCTCCGTGTTCGGCTTATCCCCGTGTCTGGTTTGCTCTTAGTCTCCCCTACTTCAACATCCAATTGTTATCCCTTTCTTTTTTAAAGGATGATCCAGTCGGACGAAAATATAGCTGAAAAACGTTCCGATTATGCTTTATTGATTAATTGTTATAATGAGACACTTCTATTTTTTTATGAATGCCACACCTTCAGATAAGTAAACAAAATTACAAACATATCAATATTTACGAGTATTAAAGAAAAAGTTTCAGTCCACTCAAGGCGACCAAGGCGACTATGAAAAATGCCCAGCTTCGGACTTTGAATGGGTGGAAATCCGAAGTTAAGCATCTAAAAAAGAATAAATTACTACTGCTTTACCTGTAAGATACCTATAAGATCATCCGCAAATTTTTCCATTAAAATCAAACACTATGTAGCTCACATTTTAGTTGAAATTGAACAATTTCATATGGAATGACCCCAAAATAATTATCTCAGATTCATATAGAAACTGTTGCCAATAACTTTTATATTTAATTTTTGTTGAAAATCTTTTGCTATAAATTGTGACAATCTTGCTGTGCTCAGCGTATTCTATGCTATCCAAGAGGTTATAAAAATCTACCACCAATTGCAGGCAATACTCTCCGTCTCACATAAACGCAGTTTAACCACACATCCATACTTTCGCGCTAGTTGACTTAAAGGCTTGCTTGAATGCACATTGCCGCCCGCATCTCAACCCCTTTATTCTGCGATAGTAGAAAAGCTTAAAATAATTTATGAGCAAATAAAAAATAAATAAAAAATTAAGTAAAATCCATAAAATAAAAACTACATCGAAACCAAGTAAAACTATAGCAATACAACCGCAAAGTATGCTACGAAAAATACTTACAATACAAAATATAGTTTTCTTAAGTTGTTTCAAAGATGCTAAGCCAACAACAAACCAACTAACAAATCAAGTAGTTATTTTTCTGAAATCTAGCCAGGTTGTAGAAATAATTTATTTTTATGGTTGGGGAAAAGGTAAGTTTTCGTAACGGTAAGTATAGCAACAGCATGATGCGAAGCAATATCTTAAGAAAGTTTGAAGAAAATGAAAACATAAGTATTTTATAAGGAAAAATATTTACTACATGACTTGGACAGCAATAAGTTTTAATGCGAAAACGACGTGCTGATTGCGTATTGGCTGGCAGTGGTGAAGCTTGGTTTGGTAGCATAGATAAATAGTGGAAAGTACGCAGGTAGCAAGTAAATGCATAGAGAAAACTTGTCAGTTCTGTGAAAATAAAAAGTCAAGTTTTTAGTTGATAAAAGTTGATCTAAAGGTGGCTATGTGGTGACAGTTTTTGAGTTTTAAGAAATGTGAGACGTTATTAATGCAGCATATTGAAAACTTTACCTTTTTACTTAGAGTATTTAGATGAAAACTTAGCTCAAGCAAAAGGAAAATCAACAAATTGAGTAAAAAATTTAAGATTTCCAAACTCCATAGCGAACATAGGGAACATGTTTTTGAGTAACTTAAAAAAAAAAAAATGGGATCAACAACTAATTTTTATTTTCAAGGTAGAATATCACCTTAAGAGTAGAATAAGCTTTAACTGGAAGTAAAGTTAATTTTTTAACAGGATAAAAATAATAAAATATTAATATAAATATAAAAAAAATAAAAAATATAAACATTCTAAAGATATGAAAAACTATTAATTTATGTTAAATATTATTTCAGAAAAAAACTTTATTTCAAAAAACCTTACCAGTAAATGAGTTCATTTAAGCCAATTGACAGTAATTGATACTAACCTGAAATGCAAAGAAAACATTATATTAATAATACTATACATACTCTAGTTATGCTTCGTAAGAGATACCTAGATTTTCGTTACGACTTTGCAACGAATTTTTACTACATAGGTGCCACCTAATAAAATTTATTTTTAAAAGTTTTAAACATGATCTAACAGTTTTAAAGGGTCGCTGAATTCGAATCTGATGCCAAAATTTTAAAATTCAAGATGGCGGATAAGGTTGTCAATGTCACTTAAATTTTTACCACAGGATTGCCACCTAATATTATGTTTTTCGAGTTTTAAACATTTTCTAGCAGTTTTAGAGGGTCGCTGAATTTGAATCCGTTGTCATAATTTCAAAATTATATAAATTCTTAACAAAATGGCTACCACCTATTAACTTAAATGTATTTTTGCCACTTGCTTCGAATCTGATGTCGGAATTTTAAAATTCAAGATGGCGGAATGGGTTGACATCTAGATTTTTTGCATTTTAGCGAATTCTTGTAATTTTTATATTCTAAAAACCGATTTAATTTTGAATCGGATATTACAATTTTAAAATTCAAAATGGCGTATAGGATTGCCACCTAAATTGGGATGCCAATCATTAAAATTTATTTTTAACAATATTAAACAGAGTCTTAGGGGGTCGCTGATTTCTAATCTGATGTCAGGATTTTAAAATACAAGATGGCGGATAGGGTTGCCACAAGTATTTTTTTGCATTTTTGCGAATTCTTGTCATTTTGAAAATCTAACAAGGGATTTGATTTCGGATCAAATGTCATAGTTCTCAAATTCAAGATGGCGAATAGGGCTGCCACCTAAATTTCCACCTAATAATATGTTTTAAGAAGTTTTAAACATTTTCTAACACTTTTGCGGGCTCGTTGATTTCGAATCTAATGCCAGATTTTTAAAATACGTATACAGTTGTCACCTAGATGTTTTGATATTTTGCGAATTCTTGTAATTTTGAAACTTTGACAACGGATTTTATTTCGAATTCAATGTAACAGTTATAAAATTTAAAGTAGCGGATAGGGCTGGCACTTAAATTCTTACTACAGGGTTGCCACTTAATAATAAGTTTTTTACGAGTCTTAAACATTTCACATATGATAAAAAGAACATAACCATAACAGTTTGATGGGGTCGCTGAATTCGAATACGTTGTCAGAACTTCAAAATTATGTAATATTTTTACAATAGGATTGCCACCTAATAAAATAAAATGTATTTTGAGATTTTTAAACATCATCTAACAGTTTTAGAGGGTCAAGTAGCTTGAAAATCAAGTTTCGACTTGACTTGTAGAAACTTGATTTATTTCTACCCTACATGTAACGGATTGCTTCTGAAAAACGAATCCTAAGTCCGACTTGATACTATTTTGTTTCATCGCTACGTGAGTGGGTAGAAAAAATCAGGTTTTCTACTTTTCAAGTTTGTTTTAAAGTCTATGCGACTGCGCTGCCGTCGAAAGCGACTGGAGAGCGTTTGTTTGTTTGTTTGTTTGTTTCACGTCTCACAAAATGAAGGATAGGACTGCCACCGAAATTTTTTGTATATTTCGAATTCTTGTAATTTTAAAATTTTTACAACGGATTCAGCAACCCATTTTTACCTTGCGATCACCCCAGCATTGAATTCGAAAAAAAAAAAGCAAAAAATTTGGATGTCAACCCTATACACTATCTTTAATTTTTTATTTCATACAACTTTTTCTACTGATATACTGTCAAACAAGAGCTAATGCTATTGGAAGAAGCGAAGATAGAATTCCTAGTGATTCCAAGAATTCCAAGTGATTCTTTACCGCTAACTAATTTTCTTCCTGAAAAATTTTGCTTCCACATAAATAACAATTCCAACGAATCAATCATTGGACGTAGTCAAGTCCAATGTTTGATAAAAAATTCACTTAGTGATATATTTTAGTCATCTGGAAAGTTAATATTGAAGTCTCCACCTAGTTTCAAAGGTACGTACAATTTTTCGATAAATATTTTTTTTTGAGTATCTTGAACCTTCTTTTGAAGAAATCATCTGATCTTATTATAAAATAAATCAAAATAAATCATCTGGTGCTATTATAAATAAACCAGTAATAAATCATCTGGTCCTTATTACTGGTTCTATTATGACTTAACATTTCTTCGGAACACACCTAACCTAACCTGACGAAATTCAAAACTGTCGATTACAGTTCATATTTCTCACAAATTGACCCCTAAAGAGGTCAAATATAGAAGCTGATCCTTCTATATGTTGCACATCAAGATTTTTTCTGAACACATCTACTCTCTATTTGCCACTTTTTTGGGGGTCACCATATAAAAAACACATAAACGCTTGATTATATCTTGATTTGATTTGATTTGATCCATAGAAATGCTATTTTTTGGCCATTAAATTCCATTAATAATTGAATACACCTACCCCCTAACTGCCACCCTTGTGTGGTCCCCAAACTGTCGATAATAGTTCATACCTTTTCCAAATTGACTTCTAATGGGGCCAAAAATATAAAAGCTGGTCCTATTATATTTTCCCTTCAAAACTAGCTAGGAGTCCCTATATAAAAATCAAAAAACTGTCAATTATTTTTGGAGGTCATGGGGATGGAAATTCGATACTTGGATGTGGGGTTTGTCATATTTATGAAAAAAAATAAAATTTTGCTTATGGCTATATTGGATTTAATTAAAGAAATAAAATATGACGTTATAATACCTAATAATATATACATGACATAAGAAAACATGGCAATGTTGCACGCACAAACGACAAGCAAGTCAAAAAATGGCGGGTAATTTTTATCTATCCCCCATGATGCCGAGTTAAATGACACTTTTACGCTATGGTGCACTTCAACATGTAATAATATTCTTCAAATAAAATGTCGCGGAAAATAAACTTCCCGCATCAATATAATTCAAAAGAGATTTTTTTAAGAATTTAACGTAGAATACGAAAATCAATGATTCCAGGATGAAAAAAAGTGTTGCACCTTAAAAAAAAAAATAATAAAAATAAAAGTTATATAAAACTTTATATAACTTATAGAACTTTCATCATAGCTTAATAAGAATATAAGAGCAAGCAGCTGTCATAAAAACAATACACTTTGCTATAAATATTTTTTCCGCTTTAAGCGTGGAACAGAATGCGATGTAGTTGTAGCAATTCCATGTAGTAACCTCATCAGCTGTTCAGTGTGTATCACGCTATATCAAAAAATATGTCCACAATGGCATGAACGCTTCAGAGAACACATATTTATCAATTTTTTCGATTTTACAAATATTGATAATTTCGAACACTTATTTCGGTATCGACAACGTTTGCAGTATCGATTTGATATACCCGATCTTTAAAAAATCATCATTAATACAACTTTCAGAGCAGTGTAGTAATCAAAACTTAAAGTTAGCTCAACTTGCGCTACAACTACAGCTACGAGCCACAGACGTACTACGTATTCTGTGCGATTCCGTGCATTTAGTACATTTTAACTTTTGACTGGTCATACTACGTACTACAAGCTACACCATTCTGGTTCCCACTTTATACAAATAGTTACCTGCTTATATATTTTCTTCAGCTTTTCAACTCAGCAGATTTTAATCGATATAAAGCTACAAATTTAAAATTTTACAACAAAACTATTAAAAAATCATTAAAATGGAATTAACTATAAAAACCTAAATGCTCAGCATGTAAATAAAAATGATTTAAATCATATTTAAGTATTTTCTCACTTTCTTTTAAACAACAATAAAAAACACTATAAAGTACTTTAAAGTTCTCTGAAAGTTCTGAAATGGCGCTTAATTTAAGTGCCTCGTCAATGCTTTTAAAATACTTTCCTCTGGCTTCGAATACGTTCAATAGAGAATGCACACAATTGCATTTGCTTGAAATTTTTTATTTGCTATGTTATGAACATTTTTATTATTTTTTTTTTTTTTGTTTTTCTAGTATTGAAGGCAGCTCTATTTCTCTTTAGCTGTCAATACAAGGATTTCCATTGAATAGATAGAAAGAACAAAAACAATAACATGCCATTCACGCGTTATTTTTCCTGCCACGAATTTGGTGCATTGCATACCAACGCATTATTAAAATGCGCGCGTGTATTTTTAGCTATTCGACACAATTCAAAGGAACCCAGTAAGGAAATTTAAAGCTTAATATTTTGCGTTAAATATAAAAAAGCAATGAGCTGAGTTTGATTTTGTAAAACTGAAATAGTAAAAATATTTTATTATGTTTAAATTGATTTTTTCATAAAAAAAAATCTTTATTTGTTGCTACTGAAAGAAATCTTTGTTGTTAGTTCCTAGAATCATTGATATTTGTATTGTCACACAATGTTTCAACAATGTCACAAATGTTTTCAATTATGTTCAATTTTGACATTGAATTACGTCGCACAGCGCGATTTGTATGGGCATCTTTTTGACAAATTTTATCAAGCACATGCAACGTTTAGTTCACTTCTTGGGGTATACCTACAGCCTTTAAGATTCATTGTTCAAATATAAAATATACACCAAAATATCAGTTACATGGCAAATAAAACGAGTATTTAATTTGACATTTTGTTACTTCTTTAATAAAGTCACAAAATAGCAAAATCTGAGAAGAAAAATTCACATTTTCACATTTGTTTTGGCTGTTGTTTTGGTATGTATGGAATAAATATAATGATAATATATACATAAATTATTATAAATTCGAAATATTTATATCATAATTATTATATTCATTCCATATTAAAAATACAAACTGTTTGCTTAAATTAAAATTTTGAATGAATTTTATATATAAATAATTTCCTTGCACCTTTAATAAATTCCCAACAAACAAAATGATTCACTAATGTTATCGTTTACGAATCGCATTCTCGTACATTTCATTCATTAGCAATTATTAGTAGCGATTCATTTATAATATCGCGAGCTGGAGAAATTCCTCCTTAGTTAATGAATGGTCAAAGCCGAAAAAAGCAATTCGTTAACGAGTCGCCAAAACTATAAAAAGCAATTCTTTAACGAGTTTCCAAAACTAAAAAAAGCAATTCGAAAACGAATCATATAAATCATATAAAAAATAAAAGAAAAAATAAAAATAAAAACTAATTTCAAGCTTGTCACGTCAAGAATTGAAACCTCGTCGTCTGAATGCTAGTTCGGCACCTTACCCACTCGGCTATTTCAGATGCTGAATATGCCTTGCTTAATTTGCTTTATAATAAAAGCCAGCATTCGCGGACATGGGCTCGAACCCCAACTTGGTTAAAGAAAATTTTATTTTTTTTTTTTTTTTGTTATTTAGGTATTTTTTTGAAAGATTTGGCTTTTGAAATGTTCGAAATTTTTTTTTGTTATCATTTTTTGATCAACTTTTTTCCAAAAAAAATTTTTTTTTGTTATTTAGTAATTTTTTTAAAGATTTGGCTTTTCAAAAGTTCGAAATTATTTTTTTTTTATCATTTTTTGACCAACTTTTTTTTTGCTTCGTTATACATTCGCCAAAACTGAAAAAGCAATTCGTTAACGAGTCGCTAAAAACTATAAAAAGCAAACGTTAACGAAATTATTTATATGAAGAATAAGCATGAAATAACACAACAGAAGCAAAAATATTTCACACAATTTTTTTCATATAAAAATTTATATTTAAGTCTTTTTTTCACTTAAAATTAAAAAAAGAAACATAAAATTTAAAAAACAAATATTCGCTTAAATGACGTATTAACAATAGAAAGTTAATAAAAAAATACTTTTCTTAAAAAAATTTGTATATAGAAAAGTCGGAATTTTTTTTTTGTTTGAAAACATCTTAAATGGAGTTTAGAAAAGTCACGATTTCAAACGGTGCTTTCCTTAAGCATCAATCCAACCTCTGATGAAGTCGGTTCAAAAAGTTAAAAAAAAAAATTCACAAGCGATTCGTTAACGAATCACCCCTCTCCAAAATGTTTATTGGGGTTTCTTTAATAAATTAATATTGTTCCTAAATATTTGTGTTCATTTTTGAATAACATAATATTGAATAACATTTATTTTTAATCAACATCAAAATGAACAAGGACAACAAATAAATCACTAAATATACAAAACAAATGATTCTATGTCTTCACTTACGATACTATAAAAACTGTATTTTTTTCTTAGAATTTCACGTAAATTACGAAAATCAATGCCGTTTCATATCCGTTCTATATATATTTACGATTAGGAAAGGTAAACTTTTAACCTGTGTACTAGGGCAGATTAATTTTTTTTTGTCCTGAAATCATTGATTTTCGTAATCTATATAAAATTCCAAGGAAAAAAACTCTTGCTGAGCATATGGTTACGGTGAATATATTTTCCTTGGAATTTTATTTAAAGAATTTGATTATACAATATATAAAAGTGCTCCATGGCGTATGAGTGTCTTAAACTCATACGCCATGATGTACGCTGAATTTATTGTTAGCAAAATTTCGTTTAAATAATCTAATTTTAAATGAAATTGGACCGTGACGCATAAATGTGATTTAATAAAATTTCATGTCATTAACTTGAATGACACTCATACATAACAGTACATTTTAATATATAATCAAATTCTTTAAACGAAATTTCGCCGAAAATAAATTCACTGTATCCATATGTTACTGAAGAGTTTTTCTAAGTTTCTAATTAAACGTAGAATAAAAACAAAAAAAAAAACCCAATAAAAAGAAGTATCAAAATTTCGTGTCGAACAAATTGATCCACTCTACTGTATATTTAGTATTTACGACCTAACTTTTTTGTAGCACTTTCAATTATTTATGACTCGGTTGTTGCATTTTTGAAGTTATTGCTGTTCTTATCCGGTGTATCGCTTGTCAGTTATAATGGTTAAACATCGATATTGCTAGCGATTTTGCCTGTGTATGTGTTAGTCTTTGCCTGCGAATATTGTGCTCATCTGCATGGTTTTTTTTTTTTTGGTATGCATGGAAAAAGATTTATTTTAATTTCTCACCATGTTGTTGTTGTTTTTATTGTTGTTAGATCCAAGGCATTTTATGTCAAAACAGCACACAGATACATACACAAGCAAGGTTAAATTGAATTATTAGCCGGTTCACGTTCGTGACATATGCGCAACATTAATTATGGCGCCTCTGATTTATTTTGCTGTGTTCACAAAAACTGGTTAGCAAAAAAAAAAAAATCAAGATAAATAACGGATATTAAACTTATGGCAGACAAAAATACGAAAAAAAGAGTTGGATTTTTAGAGAGAAATAAACAAATTTGACTGCTAAAAGAAAAAATTTAGCATTGGGGATTCTGCGCCCGAAGTGAAAACTTAAAGCTATAGAAAACTTAAAAATACGAAACAATAGTGTTTTTTTTTTAATTTTCAAATTAATTGTAGTGTCAAATCTTTCATATTTCAATCATATTTACAGGTCATTCAATAAATCCGTAGGATAAGTAAGAAGAAAACAAAATTTTGATAAAACTCGATTATATTATTCAACATAGTTGCCTTCGAGAGCGATACAACGAGTATAGCGATTTTCCAACTTTTCGATACCACCTTTATAGCACGATTTCTCTTTCAATTTCGTCAAAATAGGCCTCAGTTTCAGCGATTACTTCATCATTGGACTTGCATTTCTTTCCAGCAAGCATTTTCTTGAGATATGAAAACAGGAAAAAGTCGCTGGAGGCTAAATCTGGAGAGTATGGTGGGTGGGTAAGCAATTCGAAGCCCAATTCATTCAATTTTGCCATCGTTTTCATCGATTTGTGACACGGTGCATTGAATTGGTGAAACAACACGTTTTTCTGTAGCAAATGAGGCCGTTTCTTGGCGATTTCAGTCTACAATCGATCCAAAAGTGCACAGTTATAGTCGCTGTTGATGGTGGTTCCTTTTTGGAGATAGTCGATGAATATTATTCCTTTCGCATCCCAAAATACAGACGCCATCACCTTACAAGCCGACTGTTGGGTCTTTGCTCGCTTTGGATTCGGTTCGTCGAATGCTGTCCACTCAGCTTCTGGATTTTGATCTGTAATAGTGAAGCCATGTTTCATCCATTGTCTCATATCAACGATAGAATTCGATTTCATTGCTGTTTGACAGCGCAAAACACTCCTCTTTCCTATCAATTCGTTGTTGGTCGACTGTGTGCTCACGTAGCACCCACTTTGCACAGAGCTTTCGCATACACAAATGTTCGTGTAAAATGGTAAAAACACTACCATCTGACATATTTACAATGTCAGCTAGCTCGTGCACCTTCAATTTGCGATCGTTCATAACCAATTTGTGGATTTTTTTGATGTTTTGTGGAATAACAGTCTGATTTGGGCGTCCACTGCGCTCTGCATCATTTGTGCTGGTACGACCACGTTTAAGTTCAGCAATCCACTTTTCTACCATTTGTCTGGATGAAGCAGAGTCTGGATAGTATTTATCAAGCCATTGATTGGTTTCCACTGTATTTTTTTCATCAAAAAGCAATGCTTTATCAAAACTCGAAATTAATTTTTTTCCATTTTTTTTTTCAATAACAATAGATGCACACGATATGCTATAACTCACGGATCAATTGTCAGATTGTTATTAAATTTTTATAAGTATCGTTTGAAGGTTGGTACTAAATAAAAAACATATGGAAAAGAATCTAGCACCACCATCTATGTGTCATCCTAAGGATTTTCTGAACGTACTTTTATGGTATCAAAAAAATTTTAGAATAGTCAATGATTACAAAAGTAAGAAACAAAAATGTTTAATTGCAATTTCTGTAATTACCGTCGTTTTATTTTTGTAGTACTGAGTTTTCGATCATTGGGCACAGTCTAACCTATTATCTTTCTAATAGCTTCATTCAAAAATTAAATTAGTGGTAGATTTTAATCATATTCAAAGTTAATATTGAAGTCGTCGTTATGGTTATGGTTATGGTTATGGTTATGGTTATGGTTATGGTTATGGTTATGGTTATGGTTATGGTTATGGTTATGGTTATGGTTATGGTTATGGTTATGGTTATGGTTATGGTTATGGTTATGGTTATGGTTATGGTTATGGTTATGGTTATGATTATGGTTATGGTTATGGTTATGGTTATGGTTATGGTTATGGTTATGGTTATGGTTATGGTTATGGTTATGGTTATGGTTATGGTTATGGTTATGGTTATGGTTGTGGTTATGGTTATGGTTATGGTTATGGTTATGGTTATGGTTATGGTTATGGTTATGGTTATGGTTATGGTTATGGTTATGGTTATGGTTATGGTTATGGTTATGGTTATGGTTATGGTTATGGTTATGGTTATGGTTATGGTTATGGTTATGGGTATGGTTATGGGTATGGTTATGGTTATGGTTATGGTTATGGTTATGGTTATGGTTATGGTTATGGTTATGGTTATGGTTATGGTTATGGTTATGGTTATGGTTATGGTTATGGTTATGGTTATGGTTATGGTTATGGTTATGGTTATGGTTATGGTTATGGTTATGGTTATGGTTATGGTTATGGTTATGGTTATGGTTATGGTTATGGTTATGGTTATGGTTATGGTTATGGTTATGGTTATGGTTATGGTTATGGTTATGGTTATGGTTATGGTTATGGTTATGGTTATGGTTATGGTTATGGTTATGGTTATGGTTATGGTTATGGTTATGGTTATGGTTATGGTTATGGTTATGGTTATGGTTATGGTTATGGTTATGGTTATGGTTATGGTTATGGTTATGGTTATGGTTATGGTTATGGTTATGGTTATGGTTATGGTTGTGGTTATGGTTATGGTTATGGTTATGGTTATGGTTATGGTTATGGTTATGGTTATGGTTATGGTTATGGTTATGATTATGGTTATGGTTATGGTTATGGTTATGGTTATGGTTATGGTTATGGTTATGGTTATGGTTATGGTTATGGTTATGGTTATGGTTATGGTTATGGTTATGGTTATGGTTATGGTTATGGTTATGGTTATGGTTATGGTTATGGTTATGGTTATGGTTATGGTTATGGTTATGGTTATGGTTATGGTTATGGTTATGGTTATGGTTATGGTTATGGTTATGGTTATGGTTATGGTTATGGTTATGGTTATGGTTATGGTTATGGTTATGGTTATGGTTATGGTTATGGTTATGGTTATGGTTATGGTTATGGTTATGGTTATGGTTATGGTTATGGTTATGGTTATGGTTATGGTTATGGTTATGGTTATGGTTATGGTTATGGTTATGGTTATGGTTATGGTTATGGTTATGGTTATGGTTATGGTTATGGTTATGGTTATGGTTATGGTTATGGTTATGGTTATGGTTATGGTTATGGTTATGGTTATGGTTATGGTTATGGTTATGGTTATGGTTATGGTTATGGTTATGGTTATGGTTATGGTTATGGTTATAGTAATTGTTATGGTTATGGTTATGGCTATTGTTATGGTTATGGTTGTCGTTTTTGTTTTGACTTAATAACAAGGTTTAATATTTATACCCGAACGCGTACTGCGGAAGGGGTATATTAACTTTGTCATTCCGTTTGTAACGCCAAGAAGGGGGCGTGGCAGGTATAGAAAAATATATATATTTTTGTGTCCGTCCGTCTGTCGACACGATTACAGCCGCAATTTTAAAGCTATCGCGATGAATACAAGTTTATTCAAGCAATACAAGTTTATTTTTGAAATAGGAAGATCAAGTTCGAAAATGGGCTAAATCGGGTGAAAACCACGCCTACCTCCCATACAAAGTGGCCTTTTCTTAACGTAAAATCTCTTAAAAATACACAAAAATTAAGGAAATAGCTTGAAGTTTTGCAAAAGAGCTTTGGTAATTAATATAAACCATCTTTATAATATTTGCCAAAATCTGATGAAAAGCACGGCTATTTCTCATACACAGTAGCTTTATTTTAAACTAAAATCTCTTAGAAATCCACAAAAGTTAAAGAAATGTCTTAACATTTTGACTTGGTATATAATATGAACCATGTCTATGATATTCGGCAAAATCGGATAAAAACCACGCCTACCTCCCATACAAAGTGACGTCATCAAAATAGGAAAACTTTCGAAAATATAAAAAACTGAATGTCACCGTGTATGTCGTGCCTAAAGACTTCGAATATACTTCAATATGGCCGCGGGGGGGTTTTTTTTGCTTCGGTACCCTGCCGAAGCTCCACCCTTACTTGTTTTTTCTAGTTTTACTGAAAACTTCAAACTACTTAAAACTTGACGAAACTCAAATACAAACATCTCGAAGCCAATAATTATTTGCAGTAAATATATTTAAAGCGACTAAAATATATATTTAAAGTTTTTCGTCTTGCTGCTGAAATCAATAAAGGATGACTTCCCTCGTTATATAATTTATTTTAATCTTTTATCACTCATATGTAGAATCATTTGGTTTCATTTTGTTATTTAGATATGAGCTTCTCCTCAACAATTCTTCTGTATTCAATTCTGTTTGCAAATAGAAAAAAAATCTCTTAAGCTCAGATCAGCTTACTTCTTTTTTGGCGAATCGTGAAATGTTTGTAAACAATAGCTTCCTGCTAACTCAGATGCATTATTCATTCTTCATATTATTTCCCTTGAGTTTTTAAGAATTTGCGATTATCTCTTGTCATACTCCTAACTAGTACACACAAAAGAAATTCCGGCACACGTTCTGCGTTATCACCTTGGAATGGAGTCTATTATTTACATGTCAAGCAATTGAATTTTTGAATTTAAATTATCTTTTATGAAAATTTATCTCGATTCTAACAATAAAGAATGTATTGCATTTCTAATGTCATAGCCATATTTTATCTATTTATGATGAGTTATGCTGCCACCATGCCACCACATTGTGTTGGTTGCATTTCTGAATGGGCGTCAAGAATTTGAAATGCAATATTATATTACTTATGCAGTTTGATGTTGGTGAAAGCAATTTATGCATGTAACTTTTTAGTATTGAACTTTTGTGGTAATATTTATTTATTTCTATCATTCAAAGCACACAAAGTCTAATGAAGCGCAGCTTTAAATATAAACCACAATATTGCTTATATTTGCAAGTCATCATAAAAAAGATTTAATGAGTTATGAAGTCATATTAATGCTGCAGAAACTCAATGTGACTTAATGAAGGCTGAATGCGATGAAGTATGTGAAATGAATCATCGTTATATTGATTTATTTCTTTGTGGCTCACTACAATAATTGTGCATTGTATTGATAATAGTTATGAGTTATGTTATATAATTGCCCTGTACATTGCTCTAATCTTGAATGCAAATAATTTTATTTCGATTAAAGATTACTCATACGCAATGTAGAACTATAATGATATCTTCAGACAAAGCTGGCTGCGGGGAAATATAGCAAAACAGCCAACTAGCTATGCGTGTTGCTTTGTATAGCTTTCTCAATAGATGTGTTTGAGTGTGAACTCAGTTGTTTAGTCAAAGTAAACAGTCAATGCTGTCTGTTGGGAGCTAATCAGGTTCAGGCTTAATGATGTGGTGTGAGTTAATCTTGCTAAAATGATTTTTTGCAGCAATCTTTCTAATGTAAATTTATGAGAAATAAATAATTCAATAAGTTGAGAGCTTAAGTTAACAGATGAAGCAAAAATAATCAGTCCCATTAAAGACTCATAATTTTCATCATTTTTCTATAAAAATGAGTTATTTAAGAGTTTAGACTAAGAAAAATTCAAGAATTAGAAATTCTTCTAAAGGAATTATTCAAGAATTTAGATATTAATTAAATATTTAAGAATTTTGATATTTTTTTTTCTTAATATCAAGGAAATTTTTGAAATTGTTAGATTTTTTTTTTCATATTTTTAGGCAATTTCATCGAATATTAAAGATTTAGATTTTTTGAAGTGAGGTACTCTTAATAAGTTTGTTTCTCATAATTATTGCAATTTAAGTTTTATACAAATGATGACTAAAAGCAAATTGAAATACTAAGAATGCTTTAACAAAATCTCTTAATACGCAAATTTATATTTTGTTATTGTAAATATTTGGGCAATACCCGAGTACATACACACCAATAAAAAAACAATAACGGGAACTTTTAATAAACAAAAAATTGTTGTTTTAGTGTTTTTTCTTGTATATCTTTAAGTATTTTAATTTGGCGGTAAATAATGCTAATTTGTCGCGAACTAATGGCTGTAAACAAAAACTTTGAGAACTTTATCAAAAAGTGCTTTGTTGAAAAACATTGATTTAATAAAGCAATCGTAAAAAAATGTTTATACTACATGTAGGGTAAGTAGGTATAATGAGAGGGTTCTGGCTCAGGAGCCTCAGGAGCGGTGTGATTCATAGAAGAACGCGTCGCACATTTTCGTGCGACACCGCGTCGCACATTTTCGTGCGACACCTAGTTTTTTGTAGTTTTGTCATCTGTCCGTCGCCCGCCCAGTGCCCCCCATCCACCGCCCCCATCCCCGTCCCCTTACCCACTCCATCCCCTGCCCCCTGTCCCCTGTCCCCCCGTCCAGAAGCGTGCACCAAAGTTGACGGCAGTTTTGTTTTGACTTATGTCCGTCCCCATCCCCCGTCCCCCCGTCTGTCCGTTTGCGGTTTTTTGATAAGCAGTTGCATAAAATATAAAAATGTTTTGTTTTTCAATGCTTTGGCTTTGGTTTTTTGATAAGCAGTTGCATAATACAATGTATAAAATTTTTTCGATAAAATATAAAAAAATTGCTTCCTTAGGTTTTTTGATAAACAGTTGCATAATACAATGTTTAAAACTTTTTCGATAAGAAGTTGCATAAAAAGTTTCTTTTTTATCAATGGTTGAGAAAATGAAAAACACAGTTGTGCAATAATTTTTAAAATACATTAAAAAATTTTTTTCAATGCTTTGGAAAATAAAAAATTGCTTCCTTAGGTTTTTTGATAAACAGTTGCACAATACAATGTTTAAGACTTTTTCGATAAGCAGTTGCATAAAATATAAAAAGTTTTTGCTTCGGAAAAAAAAATAAAAAATTGCTTCCTTAGGTTTTTTGATAAGCAGCTGCATAATACAATGTATAAAACTATTTCGATAAGAAGCTGCATAAAAAGTTTCTTTTTTATCAATGGTTGAGAAAATGAAAAACACAGTTGTGCAATATTTTTTAAAATACATTTTATTACACAGAAAGAAACAGTTGTGAAATATTTTTTAAAATAAATTTTATTATACATTTAGAATATATATATATAAATGTTAATATCTCATCATTAATAGGAAGTCCATCGTGGTTCTTTGAACATAACTGCATATAAATTGTAGAGTTTTCTTATACTTTGATATCGTGACCACAAAATTATACAATTACAAATATCATACGTTTCCTTATCTGAATTTTCAGCAAAACAACAGTCTTCCCTATGTAAACCATGTATTGAATATGAAAAACGAAGAGATGATCTCGTTTCAGTTATCATATCCTGAAAAAATTTAACATGATCGGGGTCGATTAATTTTTCATATGTAATTAAGAATTTTTCTAGTTCGCACGATGAAACCATAGTTGTTTATTTCAAGTGAGAGGTATACTATAAACTAATCTGTTTTGTTTTTTAATTATTCTTTATTAAAAAAAAAAAAAAAAAAAAAAAAAAAAAAACAAACCTATGATAAGGTCCAGATATAAATGTTTTCTCAGAGTCGTAATATAAAAATTCTGTATAAAAGTTCAAGCGTTTTACAGTTTCTTTCATAGTTGTTGGTCGTTGTTGATCGTTGGTTCTAATAATTAATAATAATAATAAATTAAACTTTCAAAATGGAGAACAGGAAAAATACATTGAAAGCTTTGAATGAGCTTACAAACAAAAGGAAGAGCATCATTCCGTTGAGTAATATTCCATTCAACACTAAATTAATTATATTGAAAGCGAAGAGGACAAATACTAAATTTGGATGGAAGATCATGTTGGAATTGGAGAAAAATGTTATGTTTCTACCTGTTTTTTACAATGAAATGAGTGATGAAACTCTGGAGAGCTTAAACTCAGGAGATTTCTCTATTGAGAGAATGCTTATAAATTCGAAAAATCCAATGTATTTTGAATTCAAATTTTCTTGTAAGAATAAATAAAATTAAAAAAGTATTTATGTGTCAGCCTTTTACCCTTTAAATAAAAAAATCATAAATAAAGCAAACAGTTGTTTTTATTTTAATTGTACAATATTTGTACATTTATAAATGTGAAATTGATTACTTATAAATCTAACAAATCCAAACATTGATTTGTTGCTACACTTAATGTTCCTTATTGTGCTAACTTTTTCATATTTATAGATAATTCCCATTAGTTGCTTTAGGAATTTATCTTCAAAAAACCATTCAATATCGCTTCCAATATCCATTTTAGAGGGAACACCATGCATCAAGTCATCAGTTTCAGCATTCAACACTTCATCATTACACCATTGTTGAATTATGTTTTTCAATTTTGATACTTCTACATTATTTTTAAAATTTATTTCAAAAGTTGGTTTTTCCTTATAACTTTGTGAAGTTATCATAAATTTGGTACTTTTGAATAAATTCATAACATTTATATCTTCATGTTTAATAGAATTATTGCAACTAGCATGTTGGTGTTGTTGTTTTTTTAGGTTTTTATTAGGATTTGCTGATTTTCTTCGTTTTTTTAATGCTGGTTCCTTGCTTTCATTATGAGTTTTTTCAAACACTTCGTTGAAGTCTTCATGACATTTCAAAAATTCACTCTCGTCATGGTTTTGTTGTGGTTGTTGATCTTCTTCATTCTTATTAACATCATCATTATGAGTTTCCTCCAACACTTTATCCAAGTTTTCATAATATGTCTGAAGATCACTCAAAAAATCGATGTCCTTGTCAGCACCCCAAAATACATCCTTATTCATACTTTTTTGTTTAACGTTAGTTGAATTTTTAATTGAAACTAATAAATTTTTCAAAGTGTTGAAACTATTTATAAGTAAATAACCTTTCAATTTGCGTTTGGTTTTGTATTTATCTACATATTTCTTTGTTTATGAAGAAGAAAAAAATTTTTTACAACGATGAAATCGAATATAAATACAGCTGTCAACATTATGGAAAATTAAAAATGTCTTTTATACGCGACGAAGTAGCAATGGCTAGTAGTGCTGTTCGCGATTTAGTGGATTCGATGACTGAACCACAAATTGACGATTGTTTAGTAATACCCCAGTCGACTTTTGAAACTGTTAACACGAGTGATCATCAATTTTGGAGCGATGTGTGGAGGAACGACCGAGATATTCACTCAATAATGAAAATCTTTAAAAAAATGATGGAGTATTACATCAAGGAAGAGTTGAGAATTGATGAGAACTACTCGATAACAATAAAACTAGTGCTAGTGAAGCGGGTGACTGCGAATAATTTATATATATTTAAGTGTGAAGTACCAGCTCAAGAATTGATAGGAATTGAAAACTTAGCATTAAGAAGAGAAGTCTCATTTATTCCAAAATGTGTATATTATCTAGAAGTGTGTAATGCGAAAGTAAAAATGTACAAAAATTATGTAATGAAAAATATTTTATTAATAGATATTTAATAAAGTTACAATGTTTTAAACTGAAAATTTTTGTTTTTCATTTTATTAACTAGAGTATTATCTAAATATTTTTATTGAAACTACAATTTTTACAACGATTTAAATTATATATATTTGTGTAAAGTTGAATAATTTTATTCGCCTCATCTTCCATACGGTTGAATGATGAGCAACCACAAGTGTCTGGTCCTACTGTACAATTATTATCTGACCACGGACAGTTTTCAAAATGTTCACCAAATCGGGAATTTATTTTTCTTAAATTGTTTTTGTATTCCATTTTCGTTTGAATGTTAATAAGTCTATCCTTTTCATCCTCCGGTATGATGTGTGAAAATTTTTTCAAAAAACTATAGATATCCTTTATAATAGTCATTTTTTATTTCAAAACTACTGTATTGTCATATGTAGAGTTTGATAATAAGCATTAACATCAATGATTTCTGGTTTTATAGCATAATTTGAACGTTGATATAATTCTTGTCTAGTTTCATTATCATTTTGATTTATTTCATCATTATATTCAAAGCAATAGATATTAAGTGTACGTAATTCATAATTGCTATAGTAGGAACATTTAATTCGTATTTCAAATGTTTCATATTTCAAATTAAAGTGACGATGAAAAACTCCTGAACTCTCATAAATTCCACCAATTTGCATTTCTTTCTCTATTAGATTTCTCCTGAAAACCTCAATTGCATCTTCAACAGAAAATTTCCTTTCTGGAGTTGGACTATTTCTATGATAACGATCTACATTCTTTTGGTAGTCTGAATCATCATCATAAGTAGGTACTCTGTATGGATATCTCAATGTTGTGGTCGGTGTTGAGGTGCTTGTATTAATATCATCATATTTAACATTTTCCAATTGAAGGGTTATGTTAACTTTTATTTGAAGTGAAGTATTCGGGATCTGTATGACAAAACTAACCTGTTTTCCATATTCAATATTGTAAAAAGTAGTAGTATTTTCACGTCGTTCATGTAAATAATTTCTAGTTTGATAGCATGTAATATGACGTATTTGTAATATTACGTATGCAATAAATATAAATAATAACAATTTTCTTGAGCTCATGTTTCTATGTTGAATCTTTCCCTGACCACAACTATTTAAGTAATAACCATTTGTAAAGTCTGTATATAGTCTTTTACATCAATAATTCTCACTTTCAATGGTTCATAATTTGGATCTTGAATTCTAATTCTTTCAATTTCACCATTGCTTAGAATCATTTCAGTTTCTGTTTCCCGATATTCAAGGCATTTAATGCTCAATCTTCTCTCTTCAAATCTACTATCATAAGTACAACGAATTGGAATATCTACATTTTCATATTCAAGGTTAAAATGTCGATAAAATACTTCCTTAGAATCAATAATTCCACCAATTTCATTTTCTTTAGTAATTAAATCCTTATGAAAGGCTTCTATGGCTTCATCCACAGTAAAAAGTCTTGAAGGTATTCCTTGAGTTGTACTCTCAAATTCTACAGTTGTTGTTGTTGTTGTTGTTGTTGTTGTTGTTGTTGTTGTAGACAATTCTCTTTCTATCTCAGTACTTAATAGTTCATTAAAATATATTGGTTCAGTTTCTTTCAACAATAAAAATGATATATTAATTTTCAAAACATTATTATCGGGTAGAGTTAAATTAAATTCAATACTTTTAGAGTTTTGATTAATAATAGGTATAGTAGTATTTTCCAATTTCCAAAATGGTACACTATACACATTTTTTAAAAAGAACAATAATGTTAAAAATAGAATAAATTTCATTTTATGTTTTATTTTTAGAGATATATACGCCGTTAAATTTCAGTATGAAATGATGAGAATATCTAATTTGGTTGGTTTTATATAATAAGTTTTTATTATGTATTATTTATTTTTCATATAGATTATTATATAACATATATTCATTTAAAAGTAATGCTGATTTCAAAGCACATCGTATTTGACGTTGTTTCCTCGTTTTGTTGTTGTTGTTGTTGTTGTTGTTGTTGTTGTTGTTGTTGTTGTTGTTGTTGTTGTTGTTGAAGTGGTATTGGCATTGACATGTTCTTGGATACATATTATACAACATTGATAAGTTTATTTCATCACATTGTGGAATATCTTCGATATTGAAAACACGCTGTTTTAAAAATTCTTCAATCCACTTTTGTTTCTCCGTCCCCTTTACATACACTTTTTTATTCTTCAGTAGAGGTTTTAAATATCTCTGAATGTTTTTAAATGAATCGCTTCCATAGTCCCATAGCAGATTATGATGATTTAATTTTAACCAATTGGATTGACGTTGATCATCTTCACTTAAATCCTTGAATTCGAATGGAGCTTTTATGTGGAAACAGTGGAATTCATCTTCACTTAATACAACTGCTATCTCCTTAAAAACAAAACGATTATCGTAGATTTTAAAACCTTGAACATCAACAGTTGCAAACATTATGTTAAATAAATAGCAGTAGTTGTCAGAACCCTTTTTATATAGAATGTCTGTATACATGTGTGTATTTTTATTAAATTATTTTTTTAATAACATTTGTGAGTGGTGTATATTCAAAGACTTTATCGTGAATGAGCATACAATAAGCTGATGTACTTGGAGGGACATTTGTTCGAAATTTTAATTCAATTCTAATATCTATTGGTCCTCCTTTTACACTCTCATTTTGATGAGAGACATCTAGAACAATTATTGGTGCAATGCTAGCAAAATTTTCTGGTGATAAAAGTGGTTGTGGAGAACGTCCATAGTATCCTTGTTGAAATTTTTGATACATATCATAGAGTAAAGCGTAACGATTATGATCAAATCTAATGTTGAGGTCGTCATAGGGATATACATCAGAGTTAAGATGAACTTTTACATCTGATAAGTTACAATGTATGAACTTATTGTTGTTTTTAAATCCTAAAAGTATAAATCGAGGTCTTTCATTTTCACCTGCCAGTTTCACATTCCATAAAATATTTGTACTTTCAACAAGAGAAGGATTATAATAAACATCCCAACTTCTAAACGATATATTAAGTGGTAGTTTACTATTTATTGTTTTTAACATTTTTAATCGGTAATCATCTGAAAGATGAATGTGTGGTACTTTCCATGTGATATTCAAGAGCTTTAATATAAGATTGTCTGTTTTAGTAGTTGAACTCATAATGTTCTTGTCATCTTTAGATCGTATCAAAATCAATTCATGTTTACAATTCACAATTAATTTGTCAAAATCTTCTGCAAATCCAAGTAAATTCTTTAACGGAACACAAAAATTAAAATGTCCCGTTTTAAGTAGAATATTATCTTTTTCAAATGGACACCATCCAGCGTTTTGAAGATTTATACTTTCAAATGCATTAAGTGATACATAATTTTTCATATCTGATGCAATTCCCAATTGTCTTGTACGATCAATTTCTACCCCATTCATCTCATATCGAATTTCATCAAATAAATATGCTATACAGTTGTTCAAGAGTTTAACAGTTTTTGATATAGAATTATCGCTGTTGGATACAAATCCCTCAATATACAAAAGACTCTCACTTGGTAATACATACAAGTCCTGGTTTTGTATTGGTATACGTATTTCATCATCATTTTTAAATGATTGTAAATATGATGTATAGCTGTGATATTCTTTTTTCACTATACTCTCGTCGAAAAATGGTTTGTATAGAACATTTATTACGTCACTCATATTGGTTTTTTAATTGTAATCCAATGCTTTCTAAAAATTCTTTATTCGATTTAGTTAAATAAATTCTATGTCTTGACCTTTTAATAATTGGTTTTTTATTTAGATTTGATTCTTCTTTTGTTGTTTTTGTTGTTGTTGTTGTTGTTGTTAGTGGACTAGTGAAGTGGTTGTTATGTAATTGCTTTTTATTAAAAACTATCATTCTTTATATAGGCTTTAAATGTAATCTTATTGATATTTTTTCACCGCGAAAATTAATTAGGTTACCACCTTGATCTACAACTTTAAGAACAAGAGTGCTGATTTGTTTTGTGTTAACTGGTAAATATATAACATTAACTGGTATTTCTGTAATTTTGTATCCTGGACTAACTCGAAGGGAGAACTGATGAATTGTATGCACATTTATTCCATTTATATATGATCCATTGATAATATTACACTCAATTGATATTGTATTTATTTTAGAAATATCTACCGGATTATCAGAATAATTTTTAACATCAGGTTTCAATATTCTGTTACTGAATCCTAGTAATGATCCAATTGAACAACTTCTATTGAAGAAAATTGGATCCTTGGAACTATAAATTTCTGTTTGCAATGTGTTATAGTTTGCTTTTATATCTAATAATCCAGAGTTATATGATTCATATTCATCAACAATTTTCTCAGATAAATCTGTGAATTCATACGTTCCTATTGGTATCACAATAGTCTTGTCACCAATATGAAACAAATTGTTTTCTTCATCCACATTTGGAATAGAATGATAAGAGTCGAAGCTAATCAAACCACAAACATAATCTTGCTTAAGTTCTATAGGTGGAAAATAATTTGCAACAAGTTGTGATGAATTTCCATTTATTGTTAAAGTAAACGACATGTTGTTGAACAATCATTAAGTAGTTAACTAAAATATTTTTCTTATACATTATTACATTTATATTAAATCATTTGCATCAATCCAAGAATTATGATCTGAAGAGAAACCTAACCATTTAACAAAAGCTCTATTATTACGTTTTCTTAAAATTTTTTCAACTAAATATGTTTGTGGAAATTTGGTTTTTATTAATTCATATTCATAGAAACCTCCTTTGATTTCATTTCCTTGATAATCTTCAAGTATGTATGTAGTAGGGTTTGTATTTTGAATAGTTTTGATTTTAAATATTTCAGTTGTCCAATTTGGTGTATAACCTTTTTCAAATGTATGTTTATATTTACTTATTCTAACATTATCATTTAACTTAAATTTTGGTTTATGAAAAATTTTAGGATTATTATAAACAGTTTTCAGTATAAATTTTTCATTTGAAGAATTTACTTCATTGGGCGTCATCTTAATAGTTCTATGAAATGTATTATTATATTGGTTAACTAGATTTTTATAGTTATCAATCCATTTGTATGTCCCATTAAAGCTAAACTCCTTCCACATCATTCCCTTTAAAGTTCTATTGAAGCGTTCCACTATCGATGCTTTTAAAGTTGAAAATGTTGAATAATGATTGATACCTTTCAATGCCATTAATCTCTTAAAATGTGCATTGTAAAATTCTTTTCCATCATCCGTTTGGAGATTTTTTGGTATACGGTTACTTCTGTTGAAAATATTTTTCATTGCGGTTGTAACGTTTTCTCCAGTTTTATTTTTAATAGACTCCGCCCATGCCTTCTTTGAAAATGTGTCAATAACAGTTAGAAGATAACGATAATTCCTATTAACATCACTATATGGAATCATTTCCACTAAATCTGCTTGCCATAAATCATCAATTCCTTTTATAATTACATGTCTTCTTTTAAAATTTTTCCGTGCTTGTTTATGCAGTTCTTCAACTATATCTCGTTTATTATTCATTATCATATATAGTATGTTATGTATCTCGTTATTGTAAACCTTTTATTTTTGGATATTTTATTTTTAATTTTTTAACCTCATCTGCATCAGGCTGATTTTTTCCGACTACATATTTAAATAAGAAGTCTTCAATAGTCTTTAAATAATCATTAAGTTCTTCAAAGTTTTCCTTATATACAGATTTTATTCTATTATCAATTGCCGCCTCAATTAAATCTACATCATTTCTTATGTCATCCTTCAGTGCAATGTTTAAATCTCTTATTTTATTTTCTAATCTATTTGTTATATTGTTAAGATTCTCCATGGTAGTGTTTATATCTATAATTTTCTTTTCATAGATGCTTGTTATCTTATTTAGATTCTCAAAGAAAAATATACGTGAAATGGCATCATTATCATCATTTGGTAAACCTAAGTTGATAACTCTTTTCATCTGTAAATTTAGGTTTTTATTTCCATCTAAACTCCAACCGATTGTATTTTGTAAAATTGCTTTGATATTGGCTTTGATATTTGCTTTACTATTGTTATCTCTCGATGAAGAATGACCAAATTTATCAATATTTGAATACATTTTTTAGCTATATAATTATATTAGCTTCTTTCAACTCTTCAATGATGGATATTATTTCGTTGTTATGGTTATTATGTCCAGCAGTTGATGATGATATAAGTAATCGTAATCTTTCAACTAATTCATTGGGATTATCCCAATACACATAATTCGATTTTTTGTCAATAGATTTTAAGACTTTAAGACCTTGTCCACGTATAAGTGCGTTTGGTAAATTAAATATCTTTCTTATTATACGTTGATATTTATAAGATCTAGTACCTTTAATTTGATCAGTTGAGTTATAATTACGCTTGTGAGCATTTGTAGATAAAAGAATATCTTTATAATTTTGTAAATCCCGTTTAGTGAAATGAATGGGATTTGTGTGAAAAACTAATTCAAATAGACCAGGTGTCATCTGCCATTTATATTTTCCAACAGAAATTTTATTTTCATTAGGGATTTTTAAAAGTTCTTTTCCATATCTCCATCTTCCCAATGAATCTATATTGAATCCATATACTTTATCCAATTTTTTACTATCCTTAAGTATTTGTATGTTTTGTTGTAGAGAATTTTTTTGTTTTCGGGTATTATGTGATTGTTTAAGGTGTTTGTAATCTGTGTTTAATTGATCCTTAGCCTTACGCTTAAAATGTTTATATTTTGTCCATAGTTCTCGATCATTTTCAATGTCTTCTTTTACTCTGTTTTCTTTTTGCACTTCATTTTCTATCAAATTGTTAATATCCTCATTATTACTAGTGTTATTATTTTTTGAGTTGAGAATTTCATTTGATATAACAGGATGATAAATTTTTTTAAAGTTAGTTTTTAATTGTTTTTTAAATTTTAACTTTTTTCTTATTTTTAATTTCTTATCTGTTTTTTCTTTTTTATTCGTGTTATCAATATTTTTTGCTTTTTCATACCTAACAGGTACTAAATCGTTATCAATGTTATGAATTTTGACTTTATTACTTGAGATTTCATTAGCATATTTCTCTTGCCGCAACGAACGTTTATTCTTATTGCGGAGATCTCTTAATCGCTGTTTAAAATTTTGTTGCAACCCTTTGTTTTTGCGTTTTATAATAATTTGTTTTTTAACTCTTTGTTTTGCTTCATTTTCAAAGTCAGATTCAGATTCTGTACTATAATTTATTGTGTTTTTGTATTCAGCATCATTATCAAAGTCAGATTCTGACTTCACATTATAAGTAACATCGTCTTTGTTTTCTTCATCAACATAATTCTCATTGTTTAAATCTTTATCAAATTCTACTGTTTGAATGTCAGGCTGTTTGGTATTTAAACGTTGATAATATTTTAATGACTTTGTTAATTCATTTTCAATGTTGGGTTTTATCTTCTTTATATGTTGATATGGTTTGTTATGTTTTAGTTTATTTTTGTTCAATGAACTGCGCTTTTTTAAAATTGTTTTATCATTCATTGCTGGGTCAAGTGTTGATAGATATTGTGGATCAACATTTAAGTGTATATTTTGAGTGGATTTTTGTGATAGGTCATCATCAATAGCATCCCAAAACATTTCATCATTATTTTCTTTTTTGATTTTAGCAAGATCGTTAGTGTGTTTTTTGTCTTTGTTATATTCATTGTGTTCATCTTTGTTAAGCTTTCCAATAATTTCATTCAATGGCTTTGAAATGGGTTGAAATGTATTTTCAAGCAACTCAACTCGATCTTTTTCACCTAATTTTATTTCCTTTAGTTTTTCCTTTAAGATTTTCCGAGTGTTGGCAAGGTTTGTTAAAACATTGAGGTTTGTATTTTTCATGATTATTGTTTCTGTTTGCTATCTAAAATCAGATCTGGTGTATATCTGATACCGATCTGGTATATATCTGATACTGATCTGAGGTGTAACAGGTGGTGATCTGATTTTTATATATGTATGAAATTGTCAAAACCTTTTCGATATCGACCCTTGTTTATAGTATCATCTTTATTTATCACAACAAAACCATACTTTTCTTTCCAACATTCATTACAAATCCTTATAAACATTTTGAAATCCATGTCTCCAATAACATGATCATTAAAAATATGCTTTAAATTCATTTCATCTTGCTTGAATATAATAATCATGTTTGTATTATCACGTATTAAATGCTTAGGAATTTTTGTATAGGTTTGACACAAATAAAAACAATCAATTTGCTTATGCCGACCCATACAAAAATACTCTCGTATAGTGCTTTGTTTGTCGCAAATAACATCATCAAAAATGAAAATTGAATTTGATTTAGCTTTATCTGGACTAATAACATCTTCGTTTTCTGAGAAAGTGTAGAGATTTATTCCTTTTATCGGCGCAATCAGTTTCTTCAAATATTCATATTTTGGTTGATATAAAGATTTTGAATATATGTATATGTTTTTAAACTTTAAACCATTCGGATTTACAATTAGACTAATCATAACGTTAGTTTTACCGCAATTTGATGGTCCAACCAATAAAGCACGTATTGAATTAGGTAAAAGAGGACTGTGAACAATTTTGTTTTTTTTATCATTACTTAAAAAGTCAACATTTTTAACGTTAAGCTGAATACGTTGTTTAATTAATCTCATTTTGAATACTATATTAATTGGTATATAAATCAATCATTTATATATTAAAATCATCATTCTCCTTTTAAACTCACAACCAAAATGTTAATTTTATTTTGAAAATGGGTATAATATATAAGGATAGTGCACATCAGAAACAGTTGAAAAGAGGATATGGCTTCATAAACAACTTAATAAATTCATTACCAGTTGAACTTCATTTACCAGGATATCAATTTTGTGGACCAGGAACAAAACTTCAAAAACGTTTAGAAAGAGGTGATAAAGGTATTAATCCATTGGATGCAGCTTGTAGAGAGCACGATATTGCATATTCACAATCGAAAGATATAAACACACGGCATCAGGCTGATAAAATTTTATCTGAAAAAGCTTGGCAAAGAGTTACATCCAAAGATAGTGATTTGAAAGAACGTGCCAACGCTTGGTTCGTAACAAATGCAATGAAAGCAAAAATTAAATTTGGAATGGGTATGAAGAGAAACAAGGAAAAACGTAAACCGAAAAGAAGGCAAAATAAGCGCAAAAAGTATAAAAAACCTAAAGTGAATGGAAAGAAACTCTTTTCGTTAGCTGTTAAAAAGGGTGTCAAAATGTTAATAAAGAAGAAACCAAATTCATTCAATGATGCATATAGAATAGCCCATAAAGCTGTACAATCAAGTTTTAAACAGAAAAAATCACAAGTAAACATACCACGAGTAATCCCAGTTCCAAAAATTGGTGGAGTCTTACCATTAATACCAATTTTAACAGCACTGGGTGCTCTTGGTGGTATAGCTTCTGGAGGATCAGCTGTTGTAAAAGTCTTAAATGATATAAAAAATGGGAGGGAACAATTATCTGAAGCTAATCGCCACAATAGATATATGGAGTCGATAGCTATGGGTAAAGGTCTATATCTCAAACCATATAAACAAGGTTATGGTTTGTTTTTACGTCCTCATCCAAAAAATTTTTGAAAAAGCTACCCAAAAGACCATTAACCGATGTTGATTTAATAAAATATTGTAAATGTCTTAAATATTTTAGAGGAATTTTTATGAGAGATTCTTTACCAACAAAACCCCATGCTCAAGAATGTGGTATACTTAACTTGGATGATGTTAACGGTCCCGGTACTCATTGGGTAGCTTACTATAAAAATAAAAACTATAAGGAATATTTTGATAGTTTTGGAAACTTGCAACCCCCATTAGAACTCATAAATTACTTAAAGACACCAATATATTACAACTATGAACAAAAACAAAAATACAACACAGTTATTTGTGGTCAGTTGTGTTTAAAATTTTTATTTCAAAAACATAATATTATATAGTATATTCACTTTATAATACAATAAAAGATTTATCTTAATTTTATACATAAAAATTTTTTTATTACAATTTTTACCCACCAATAGGTGGACAATTTAACCCTAAATCAAATATTTCAGGTAGTAGGGGGATATACATCTCCCACCCCGCAAGGTCCCTACTTATTATAAAGCTACATAAATAATCTAAATTAATGTAGCCCCTTCTAAAGTCTTTTATGGCTGCAGTCACAGGATCTGTGATAGCCTCTTCCCAACAACACCTGTGAAGGTCTTTAAGCCAAAACTCAAAATAGAGTTTTGGGCTTAGGCGCCATAAATGTCGTAAGTAAAACAATGGTGGTACTGAAACAGAAAGGAACATTTTTAGTGATAAAAAATTACAAACATTATTAAAAAATATTACTTACAATTAGGATCATCATTAGGGGGCCCCAATTGGAAATTTACAGCTTCCATTTTTATAAACAGTTGCACAAAATATAAAAAGTTTTTCTATTTATTAATGCTTGAGAAAACAATGAGCATCAATGCTTGAGAGCATTCAAAACAATAATAAAACAGCTTCCTTAGGTTTTTTGATAAGTAGTTCTATAATGCAATGTATACAATTTTTTCGATAAACAGTTTCTTTTTCAGCCTTTAGTTACATTTAATAAATAAAAATTATTTTAAAAAGAACATAAAATTGTTTTGTTTTTTATTTGATTTTGGAATTTCTTTTTCAGCCTCTTAATACATTTTTATTTAATAATCGATGGTGTCCCCATGCAAGGGTATTAACACCATTTTCTAATATATAACGTTTATCATCTAAATAACTTAATACAATTTTTTCAATTTCTTGTGTATAAATCTTGTGAATCTTAGATCTAAAAGTTAACATTTTATCATAATAAATTTTCTTATCAAATAAACATTTTCTATAATCATCAATGCTGAGAGACATCAAAGCTGATTTTTTTACCCCTTTAGCTTTTTTGATATCATTATCGCCCTCAACACTAATAGAATACATTTTTGACCTTAAACCAATGAATTCCCTCATTATTTTGCCATTATTTTCATCTTTCATGAACCCTAATACCTTTTTATTTTGTCGTTCTATCCCAAAAGGATTGTTGGGTTTGTAGTCGGATGTGTCAAATTTTAAATTAATGTCTGGTTTAATATCATTATAGAAGTCTTCAGTCTTAATTGAATAGATGAAAGAGTCAGTATCCATATAGCATAAACTTAAGTTCTCTCTAAATTTTGGAAGCATGTAATCATAATGGAAATCATACATTTTCCATTTAGATAGTTCAAGAACTACAAACCCTATATAAATTGGTTTATCATATAATGTATGTATTCTATTAAGTTGTATTGCTGTCATATTTTCGGTAAACCTTGTGGAGCTATGAAAATTTGGTTTAGCAATTAAGCTTCTAGCTCCCAATCTTTTTCCTCTACTTTCCCACGCACAAACAATTTTAACATCTTTCCTCTTGTCTACATTCTCCATGGTTTTACCATAGACAGCATTATTTAATAACTTGAAAAAGTTCTTTTCAAAATCATTTTTAGCTTGCGTTCTATGTAATGTATTCAAATCAATATATTTCTTTAACCATGGCGATTGTTTAAATTTTAAAATTCTGTGAATTTTTTTAAGTTTTATTCCATTTTGTAAACATTGTTGTACGTTTACATAATGAATGATATAATTTGATTTACTATTTAAATCGATTATAAGTTTTTCATGTTTACCGATCGGACTTTTTTTATTTTCTGAACAAAACGGTAAGTCATTATATATATCATGTTTTGTAGAAGGAATCTCTAAATCAACTTCTAAAATATATCCTTCATCAGAATCATTAGCATGCTCATATAACTGAAATGTTGATACGTCATCAAGCCATTCAAATTTTCCTTCAGGCAAATATTGAGACATTGCCCAACCATACAAATTATTGGCATCTAAATACATGAGATAATTTGAGGGTTTTATAACATCAAAATCATCCATATATTTATTATTTGCCTTAACATGTCTATTGGAACATTGTACAATACCTCCCCTTATTCCTTTTTGAATGAATTTAATCATATCAATGTCTGTTAGAAGGTCTAATTCAATTTTAGTGTACTTTAACATTGCTCCCCAAGATAGTCCGGGAGCTGTATAATATTGACAAGGATCAAGATTGTAAATGGACTTACATACTTTTCTAAAATTTTCAAAAACATCAGTCAGAAGTAAAACATCTGTTTTAAGATAAAGTTCTAAGTAATCTTGTAGTGTTGTACAATTAAAAGTTGTCCATACTTTTTGAGCATGTTCATAGTCA
Source organism: Coremacera marginata (assembly GCA_914767935.1). Classification (NCBI taxonomy): domain Eukaryota; kingdom Metazoa; phylum Arthropoda; class Insecta; order Diptera; family Sciomyzidae; genus Coremacera; species Coremacera marginata. The sequence goes on along the minus strand of OU612044.1, from coordinate 11,444,875 downwards.
GCAACACTACATTCTTCATTGATCAATTTATTAAAGAACTTTTCCCTTGGAGGTAAACATTCCTCTTGCAGACGTTCCATTGCATCAAAATAATCATAAGGAAATATACCTTTTTGCTTTAAAAGATTGAATTCATCATCATCGGTAAACATAGAGCGTAAGATATAAAAATCATTATTCGATAAATTGTTGGTTAAATTTGATAGACTAGAAGCCATAAATCTAAAGGAATCTAAGAACCTTAGTTCAACGCTATCACCGTCATCGAAATGTATATGTTTTGAAACTGAAACATATATTTCCTTATTTATTGGGATAACATTTATTCTACCAGGAATCGTTGAAAGTTCTTTAATGAATAGATGACAATCATATAAAGAAAGATTGTGGAAAAAGATTGGGATGAATTTAGCAATTTTAAAATTTAAATTACAATCATTATGAGCCGGTCCGCGATATTTTCCAGTTAAATGGCAATGATCTGGTACTCTATAATTATCATCTTCAAAATGTTTTTCACAAATATGACAGTTAGTGCTTTTATTTTGAATATCTAACTCTAATGGTGTGAGGAAATTCATTGGTTTAATTTTACTTAAATAATTATTATAAATTTCCTTAGCATCGTCAACTAAAGCTGTAATAAAATTAATAGGTGTATTTTCACCTGTATATATTCTAAACTTATCTAAGGAATTATTAAAACTACACTTAATATAATAGCTATATGCATATGGAATGTGGCTCTGAACTGTTCTTATTGAGCCTGAATTTTGAGTGTTTTCTGGTGTTAGAAAACATTCAAAATCCGCATATACTACAAAAGGAATATCTAACTTGTGTTTAAAATTTTTAAATGAAACCTTACTATTTTCTACATCTGGGACTTTAGTGACGATTCTGCTACATTCCTGTTTGTGTCGTTGTAATTTGTTCTCCAAATCAAAAAACTGCAAGCAGGTATTGCATAAAAACATTTGATTTTTCTTCTTTGTCACTTGATTCCGCAAAAGTCTGAAAATACAAAAAAAAAAAAACAAATTATTAAAAATGCTTTCAACATTATATGAATATAATATTTACCTTGAAATGTTCTTGATCCAAATATAGTGAAATTTATCACTTTGCTGGAGTAAAAGTAGATTTATATGAGTACTCTTCTCCTCCCTTGTGAAATAGTACGGTCCAACTATACTCTTAAGCTCTTCATCGTATCCAAAGACATTGATGCTTGTTTCCGGATTATTTTCCTCAAAAATTTTAACATCTTTGACTTTCAACGGAAAGATAAGCCCTTCAAAGTTGAGACTTTTACCATTCTCTAAATGTATTATAGAGGATTTAATATCCTCTACATTATAACTCGAACATCTATTTGTGTTAGAGATGACAGGATGCAAGGCTGATATCATTGCCCATTTAAAACAATATTCATCAGAATTGTCTATATTTACACAAGCATGTTTCTCCAATAAATTTTTCGGCAATCGAATATATTGAGAACCTTTTATTGGTTTGTATTGATTAATATTAATCTCCAAGTGTAAAATTCTGATGAGAGTCCAACCGCTGTCACGTTCTTGAAACTCTGACATTTTTGTTATTAAACTGTTTCGTTTTTCATCAAAAATGTTATTCAAGTCTGTTGATTGTTGAATCATCACCATTTTTGTTTGATGAGATTTTATATCAATTGTCATCTCATTATCACACATTTTCACGTATTCACAAAACAATTCTAAATTGAATTTAATGTTGATGTGTTTCTGCAATATATCTTGAAGAGCTTGTGAAACAATCTTTTTGGCATTATCTAGAAATACTTCGGGATTCAATAAATCCTCATTGATATTTTTGTACATAAAGGATTCTATACGTTCATTAAATGCAGATGAAATTCTAATTAAATGCTTGTTTACTATTTCTCCACTATTGTTTTTATGAGCGTTTGTCCTGATGTGGTAAGACCAATTCTTTATAATTATGTCTTTCTTACATGCGCTGCAATAGACATTTGGAATTGTATTTGCTACAATCGTCTCAAGATTCGGAACATTATTTGATGATGTTGAAGGAGATGAATTATGCATTTGCCGTATATGTTTCACTAAATTATCATTACGAGTAAAAAACTTCATGCAAATATCACATTTAAAATGTTGTGATTGTTGACTTTGATGTTTTACTCTCACATGTCGGTTTAAATTAAACTTTTTCTTAAAGGATAACTGGCACTTTTCACATTTAAATGAGTCCATTTTTGATTGTTTATTGAATTATGTAGCTAGCACTGACTGCACAAGTATTTGAAATTGCTTTCATTTTTATAGTCTATGCAACTGCTTATCAATTTTTATATTTTATGCAACTGCTTATCAAAAAACCGCAAACGGACAGACGGGGGGACGGGGGATGGGGACGGACATAAGTCAAAACAAAACTGCCGTCAACTTTGGTGCACGCTTCTGGACGGGGGGACAGGGGACAGGGGGCAGGGGATGGAGTGGGTAAGGGGACGGGGATGGGGGCGGTGGATGGGGGGCACTGGGCGGGCGACGGACAGATGACAAAACTACAAAAAACTAGGTGTCGCACGAAAATGTGCGACGCGGTGTCGCACGAAAATGTGCGACGCGTTCTTCTATGAATCACACCGCTCCTGAGGCTCCTGAGCCAGAACCCTCTCATTATACCTACTAGGGTAAGATATGGTTGTGGCATTATTACCGCAACCATGCTTATTTCACTCATATAATATAGTATATTTTTCTGAAAAAAATTATTTTTATTGCAATAAAACTATATTTTGCAAAATATTGTAATAATTACAGCTCCGTGCAACTAATTAGGGACACTATATAAACATAGAAACTTTAGGTGATTACGTTATTTTTTTCAACGAAGAACACTAAATTATTCATAGAATTATATTTAATAGCTAATTTCCTTTCTTTAAAATGCTTAAATGTTTATCAATTATTCAAAAATATTTTTAAATTCAGAGAAAAATAAAAATTGATAACCAAATAAGTCGTGCATATAATTAAGGACACTTGATTTTTTAATTTTTTATAAAGTATTTTATTAATTTTTCATCAATATTTTGTAGCAAAACCATTAATGTCAATTACTGCTTGTAACCTGCGAGGCATAGACTCCACTAAATTTTTGCAAACAATGTTTGGAAGTGCTTCCCAAACTTTTTTGGTTTCGTCGTACAGTTCATCAAAGTTGCCTATCTTGATCAGGCCAACTTTATTTTTTACAACCTGCCATAATTTCTCAATTGGGTTGAGATCAGGACTGCAAGATGGCCAGTTCAAAATAATCACTTGTTTATCTGTAAACCACTGCCTGACCAGCCGAGCGGTGTGCTTCGGATCATTATCCTGCTGAAATATGCAAGTGACGGGATTATTTTCATCCAAATAAGGCAGCATTACATTATCTAGAATTCCAATACATTGGAACTGGTTCATAATACCCTCAATTTTTTTTAAGTGGGCCGACACCACGCCATGACATAGCACCCCAAAGCATAATGCTCCCTCCTCCATGTTTCAGTGTAGCACGGGTGTACTTTGGTTCGAACGCCTTTGCAATTGGGCGGCGGACATATTTTTTCCATCGGGTGACACTCTATTTATTTTAGTTTCGTCTGAAAACAATATTCTTTCCCACTCTTTAGTAGTCCAATGGCGATACTTTTTAGCAAACTCAAGCCTCTTCTTGCGGTTGCGTTCGGATAATAGGGGCTTCTTCCGTGAAATCCTTCCGAAAAGTCCGGCTTCACGCAAACGTCTCTTGATAGTGTCTACGGATGGTGCTGCTTCATTTTTGCCATATATAGCGACTTTTACTTCGTTTGCGGACTTATGCGGATTTTTTTGTAGATTCTCGGACAATGAGAGTATCTTCTCGAGCAGTTGTTATGCGACTTCTTTGTTTGCGTTTCACCTTCTCTGCAGTCGAATTTCTTTTTAGATACTATAGAGCATTACCTACCATTGTTTTAGAAACTTTTAAGACAGCTGCGATTTGTCGACATGAGTTTCCGTCTTGGTGCATCTGAGCTATGATTTTCCGTGTGCTGACATCACAAGATTTATTTTTTCCCATTGTAAACTACCGAAAATAGCTTTAAAAATAACTTGTAACTAAAAATACAAATATTCTCACCTTTTTTTATTTTATAACATAAATAAAAATTATATTTTGTTGCTGTCCCTAATTTGTTGCACGAGCTTCTTTAAACGAAATATCAAATGGCTTCACTTTTTCAGAATAACGGTAAAAATAAGTGCTGCCTATGTTGTGCTTTTAAAAGTACCAGAGTTGCATGTTCAAAAACGTATTGATACTACAAATTTTATGGCGTTTTTAAAATAGTATCTGTTGTTGTACATATAAAAAGTAACTGTCCCTAATTAGTTGCACGGAGCTGTATATCATTATTATTAAAAAAAAAAAAATGTCTTTTTCACAAAACAAATTGACAAAAACAGTCTAAGCAGAAGATAACAAAACGATATTAGGTATAAATAAGTTATTTATTTATCTAATTATTTATCTATTTACCAATTTTATAATTCTAATTTAACTTAATTTAAATTACATAACTTTTTTTAGTAGAAAGGTAGAGAGAACAACATTAGGAGGATACGCTAATGCCGTGGTTATGATTGCCGAACATGATTGCCGAACATTTGGTGTTCATTTTCGTTTATTTATTCTCTTCGCTGAAATGTTTGTTTGGTGGTTATGCTTCTGTTTGCTGCACAGTTACATCAATGTTATAATATTCCAAAACACAAATTAAACAACAACCCTAATTTTTATGTATACACTTTTTAATACAGTTTTTACACTTCGGTCAAACTGCGACTCCATTCCTACAAGTAAATACCATTCCTACATAAAATATTTTAAACTAAATACAACACAACAATAAGAATTGATGGAAATGAATCTGCAATTTGATTTAAGACTATTTTTTTGTAGTAAACTTGTAAAGGCACAAAATTGTTAGTGTTTATTTGGAGCGACAATAAATACTGAAAATTTTTGCTCAACACATGTTGTTCGACTTTTTCTTAATGTCTGTTCTTTGTTTTTAAGGTTGCTTGTTATTTAAAATAAGTTGCTTTATAAATTATTTAAATTTTTTGTACTTTTTGCTACTTTTTTGATGCTTTTATGGAAAATGACTGCAGGCAACACCGGAAAGTTCGGCATGTTTGCTGTTTCAATCAGCAATCAAAAATGTTCGGTCTGAGAGCGAGCGAATGAATTTGAGAAAAAGTTCATTTCTCACTTTACACGAGAAACAATAACAACAAAAAATGTTCGCCAATCTTGTTTGGCTAGCATAACCACGGCATAAGACGGTTTGGTTGGGGGTCGTACATTATTATTTTAATTTTATTTTTTTTTAGGTTGTAATATGATATCCCCAACATTTATAAATTAAGATAACATTAGGTTTTTACTTAAAAGGAAAAGCAGTACGGTCTTAGGGCTAAAATATGGATTTAGAAAGGCTTTCTTGAAAGTGAATTTAGGCATTGGTGTTAAATAGTGCTCGTTGATGTTACTGAACTCCCTACAGCATCTAGTATTTATCGGCTCATTACTTGCGTTAACAGTGTGATGCTGATATCCAATTAATAGTTGTGTATGCCTTGTACAGATGTATTGGGTAGTTGATTTTTATCCTATTTGATATATGCTCGCTATTAATAACTCCGGTAATAATCACATCGAAGGTAAAACATGCACTAACAAGGAAAGGGTCCCCAGGTGTCTCTCGCCAATTTGAATGATTTTCGGATATGTGATAGAGGACAAAAATCTAAGGTTGACGTATTTTTTTAAACGTGCTCAATCCATGGTTTAGGGTTTCAAAATGGCTTTTTAGAATTAGCTTAAATTTGGTTTTTTTGCCATAATTTAACTATTTTTTTTGCATAGAAAGATACACATATTTGGTATCAAACGAAAGGTATTGGGAAGACACACATGATGACATCTAATTTTTAGAAAGAAGTTTTATTGTTATTTTTTTGTTGATTTTTTTAACAGTATTTAGTCGATATCATGAAGAGCCCGAACTCGAAATTGTTTCATTTTCACTTATGTTTAATTTCAGCTAATTATAAAAGTTACATTTTTTTTTGTTTATTTTTAACTTTTACCTTTTTATATTAAAATTTTCTTATAAGAAAATGGACTAATTTTCTTAAAAATAAAACATTTTGTTATAGATATCGACCCCATTATGGGTATTAAAAATTTAGTTTTTTCTCGAACTTTCCGCATGTGTAGATATTTGATCCGAAATGTTGATATTTTACAGTGCTTCCTAGTTAGGAGTTATACAGTTATATTACTAGTTAGGAGTAATGAAAGGCTTAGTCAAAGAAAATAGTAGCCATTTTTATCAATGACAAAGGAAATATTTAGGCGGTTAAAGTCGCCAAAGATAATAAGTGTATCTTCTTCATTCAAGGTCGGGGTTATTGTCTCTCACATAATTCAATGTATGTAGTTGCGATAGAACTTGGAATGAATATAGAAAATACCAATATAAATATATTGATTATTATGCAAATATACTCTGATTTTTTGGTATTCATAGATTTTGTGCGAAATGGTTTCGACAATCTGACTTGATGCGCAGTTATGTGTTAAGATTAAAACACCATCTCCACAGGAGTGATCTCTCTGGGAATAATCTCGATAATTTCAGTACTGTACAATTCCTGTCGATAATTTCTTCATTTTTGAAGGCATCGGTTAACCATGTTTCAGTAAAAACTAAAATATTGAAGTGGCATGATTTTGCGTCTACAGAAAGTTTTTTTTTATTTGTTACACATACCACCACAATTGTGATAAAATATTTTTAGAGATTTAATTGAGGATGCTGATTACCATGGATTATTAGGTATAATATGAGGGATGTTGTTAGGAACAATATTAGTTTTTGAAATTTGAGCGAGTTTTCGTCAGATGTGATGATGAGGTATGTGAGCAACATACCAACAACATCAGCTGGAGAGATATTGAAGTTTTCGTGAAGTTGAATTTGTTAGAAGGCCTTATTGTTGTATAGATACCATGCCACTTATTTTTGTCGATCCATCAGATTTATCATGCAGGCATGCAAAGTATAGGATTCATAACAAAGCGGCCTTCAGTGTTTGTTTCCACGAGATTTTTTTGTTAATTTAGCTATGGGTGGAAGAAGAGAATCGAAAAAGGTTGGGGTATTAGGGTACTAGCAAAAGATGATATTGTGGTAGGCGTAACTAAAGAGGGTATGATTGCAGAAGTATGAGAGGGATGTTTAATTTTGGATGTTTGAGTTAAAATTCTCCATTAATCTGCAAAGCTCTAAAAAAGTAATCCTCAGAAAGATTTAGGCAACCTATTGATTGAAATTTGTCTGGGCTTACATCAATTTGGTATCATGTAAGCATTACTGTTAATGTCGCCATAAGTGTTGTCTGTGCCAAAAATTTATTTCTTAAATTATTTTTAAAAAATCGCAGATTTAAATTATATCGATCAAATGAAGACATATTTAAGGCAACTGTTACGGTATGAGGCGTGTTTTTAAAGGCGACTTTTAGAGACTTTTTTTTAAAAATTCATGTGCATGTAAGCCCCCAGGTGGCGTTGCAAACTGGCGTCCAAAAATTCCGTTGGGACAAATAAATCCATACTGGGTCGTCTGACAAAAAAAAATGTTTGTGGTTAATTTAAAGGCCTAACTCATGGAATCGCCGTGGCTCGATTTGAATTTTTTCATTCACAAGGAAAAAAAAAAATCAATGATTTTGACCATAAAGTGTCATCAATATTCGGCTTTCAACTTTGAGCTCAAACATTTTTTTGAGCGATCCGAAAAGTTAGGTCTTTAAATTAACCACAAACCTTTTATTTTTTTAAGATGACCCAGTATGGATTTATTTGTACCATCGGAAAAGAAATTTTTTTTTTGGACTTCAACTTTAACGCCAAAATATTTATTTTTATATTTTTGAATACATGATTAAACTAATAAAAAAGTTTTTATAAATATCTGCAGTAGTTTATTTTTAAAAACACGCCTCAACCCGGAACAGTCAGCCAAAAGGCTTAAGGGAGGCTTTAGGCAAAAGCAATTAAAATTAAGGCATAATTTAGAAGATGTTTTCTAAATAAGTTTATTATATACACAAAAAATATCATTTGCATGTTAATTTCACATCATAAGTATAAGTAAAAAAATTTTTTGATATATTTTTTATACATAAAGATGAGGCTGAAATTGGCGTGCTTCAAAAAAAGGTGAAAATCTGCCCACAACATAGCGCGACTCCAGATTATCTAAAAAAAAATGCTTTTGAAAATAAACTCCAGAATGCTAATCTTTGACCAAAATGGGATGAAAATATGGTCGACTAGTTTGTTTGTGGGCTGTTTGAAAAAGTATGTTTCGAGAAAAACGCATTTAAAGCTTCAAACTTTAAAAGCATCAAAGCGGTCAAACTCAAAACAAAACTGTAACAATTTAATATTTTTTTTTTTTTCTTTACAAGGTAGAGTTTATCTATATGTATATAAAATTGTAGAAAAAAAAATCTTTACATGAAATATTTTTTCGAAAAATATTGTCCGAAAAATATATAAGTCCGAAAATTGCATTTTTAAAATTTTTGTCTGTCTGTCTGTCTGTCTGTCTGTCTGTCTGTCTGCTAGAACATCACGCGAAAACCACTGGATGGATTTAAATGAAACTTGACATCTAGGTTCCTTATACCCCCGGTCAATATATAGGCTACTTTTTATTCAGTAAAAAAGTATGGACCCGGTAGGGAGCGCTGCGATCGGGCTTAAGACATTCTCTTTTTTAGCTTATCTCTGAAACCGTTCATCCGAATTGCATGCAAATTTGTACATAAAAGTTTGCGGATACGGTGAGTTTTTATGATTTATCTACTCTGTTCTATCTTGAACACCAGAGGGCGCTGTAGTACAAATATTTTAAAAAACGTCGAAAAACTCCTTAGCCGTTCATCCGATTTGCATGAAAATTTATATACTATAGTTTTCTGATACGGTGAGTGTTTTCGACTTATATACTTTGTTCTATCTTGAACACCAGAGGGCGCCGTAGTACAAATATTTTAAAAAACCTCGAAAAAGTCCAAAACCGTTCATCCGATTTGCATGCAAATTTGTATGTAGAGGTTCTCGGATACGTTGAATTTTTTTTACTTATCTACTTTGTTCTATCTCGAACACCAGAGGGCGCTGTAGTACAAATATTTTGAAATACCTCGAAATTGGAGAATAGGGATTTTCTGATACGATGAGTGTTTTGGACTTATCTTTTTTTGTGCTATCTTGAACACCAGAGGGCGCTGTAGTACAAATATTTTGAAATACCTCGAAATTGGAGAATAGGGATTTTCTGATACGATGAGTGTTTTGGACTTATCTTTTTTTGTGCTATCTTGAACACCAGAGGGTGCTTTAGTACAAATCTTAGGAAATCGTGGAAAACTCCAAAACTGCTCATCCGATTTGGATGAAAATTTGTAAATAGCAATTTTCGAGTACGGCAAGGGTTCTGGTGCTATCTTTTTGCTCTTTCTGGAAACTAGAGGGCGCTGTTGTACAATTTTTACGTGTGTTTCCTATTAAGCTGTTCCTTAACGGCTGCACTGATTTTGATGAATTTTTTTGTGTGTGTTTGAGTGGATCTCTCGATGGTTCAGATTCACAATTATACCCGGTAGGTGGCGCTGTGATCGTGCTTACATTTTGTTTTTATTGTTTATCTCCGAAACCGTTCATCTGATTTGTATGAAAATTTGTATATAGAGGTTGTCGGATACGGTGAGTTTTTATGACTTATCTACTCTGTTCTATCTTAATCACCAGAGGGCGCTGTGTACAAATATTTTAAGAAACGTCGAAAAACTTCTAAGCTGTTCATCTGATGTTTATGAAAATTGGTACACAGCGGTTTTCTAATACGGTGACTGTTTTGGACTTATCTTTTTTGTACTATCTTGAACATTAGAGGGCGCTGTAGTACAAATCTCTTAAGAAATCGTGAAAAAGTAGAAAGCCGCTCATCCGATTTGGATGAAAAATTTTACTAAAGGATTTTCGTGTAGGGCAACTGTTTTGGCGTTATCTTTTTCACTCTGTTTCGAAAACTAGAGGGCGCTGTTGTACAATTTGTACATGTGTATGTTATTAAACTGTTCCTAAACGGCTGCACCGATTTTGATGAAATTTTTTGTGTGTTTAAGTGGATCCCTGGGTGGTTCAGATTCACAATTGAACTCGGTAGGTGGCGCTGTTATCGGATTCCACGAATTTTGTTAATATAGTTTATCTCCGAAATCATTCATCCGATTTACATGAAAATTTGTATTCGAAACCAGAGGGCACTGTTGTACAAATACCGCAAAAAACTCTAAAGAACTTATCCGATGAGTATGATTTTTATAAGTGGTTTTCGGGTGCGGTGAGTCTTTTGACGCTATGTATTTTGCTATATCTTGAACCCCAGAGGGCGCTGTACTACAAGATACAGTAAGGCGTAGCAAAGCGCGAAGAGTGATAAATATTATTTTTTTCTTCTTTATGTGTATTTATATTCAACTTTTGTTTTCGCAAATCAGGACAGCTGATGCTGAATTCTGTGGTATTTAAGTACGCATCAACACATGCACAAGTCAGTTGCGTCGTAAGTTGGCGTTGTTTTGACATTTCGTTTGCGGTGGTCGTCATCAGATTTGGGGATCATTTTTCTCATATTTCTTTTATAAATTTTCATTGAAATGGTTTTTTTACGTGGTGGGCTTCAAACCCGACGCACAACCTATTTAAGGCTAGGAGACCCGCCTCTTAAATTAGCCTCTCAAATTTATATTTTCAATGCTTATTTAATTTTATTCAGTTCCCTCGCGAATTGCCAAAAATTCGTTTCTGCTCTGATTTGTTTTCAAAAATATGCAATCTATCGAATACAATATAAAACTTGAAAATATATTTTTGCAAGCGATCGGCGGCACACACACACAAATCACGATTTCCCTAACTTTTTCTCATAATTTTCAGATGTTAAAGTTACCGGTTTGAAGATGCTCACACAAAATTCCTTCTAAAGTTTGTGAAAAGTTTTTTCAAATTGACGAATGAAATCGAAAATTATTTATATCAACTCCCGAGTTAAGCCGGGTATTCAGCTAGTATAGTATATATATACATAGAAACATTTCCTACACCCATACACTGTTACATACACAAATACAGCGAACATCACGCGATTTAACAGCTTCTTCGGTTTGATTGATTGGTACTCTTGCGCACCGAGCCTAAAGCGCTATAGAATCCGTATTAAAACTTCCCTTAACAGTCTTATGATTTTGTGCCAAGTTTTTGTGGTAATTTTTTATAAAAGCTTAACAAAGTTCAACGTGATTGCTTCAAAAATAAGCACGTTGTGACCTACAGCTAAAATAATACTCAAAACTTGTTTAAGGTCACGAATTAAATAAGAATATTTATAAAGAATATTGCAAAATATTAAAAAATAAATCAATTCAACAATTTCTGGCCTCCTAAGCTTCTTATCTTCTTACTTTGCAATGTTATGTAAGCAATTATAAACTGTATTTTCATTGTGACTGTTTTGTGCCATAGAGAAATTGAAATCTTTGTCTGCTGGCAAATATTTAAATTTCCATTCCAACTCGAAATAAGTTGACTACTCAACTTATCTGAGTAGAATTTATATTCGAGCTACACATTTTTAAATGTTTTTATGAAAAAAATGAACACAAATAATACTAGAGTTGAAATTACGTTTAAATTATTCAAAATTAGAACGAAATTTATTGGGCTTACACAAGTTAGACGTTTAACGTTTTGTCCAAAGAAACACTAAAGTAATTAATTTTACTTAGTTTTACTTATGAAGCTTCAAGAACTATTTTTAAAATTTTAAATATGTGCAAGCGATGTGGTATGCATTCTCAAATCTTTTTTTCATATACTTCATTTCTAAATTTTCGGTTCGTTTGACACTATTTTAGTTGACATGCTGCGTGCTCAACATGGCGTATGATGAACATTTATTTAAATAGAATGTATGTATGTCAATTGAGCGCTTTGGTCACATTCTAAAATGTTTAATTAAAACGAAATTTTGAAAAATTTGAAACTGCATTTTTGATGAAATTTAATTCAAGCCTATTTTTGCAATTTTTATATTTCTCCCATATAGAAGTTTATATATAAAAAACGGATCGGTTAGAAAAAATACGAGTAGATATAACTACAACTCAATAGAACTGAGCTGAGTTAATAATAAATATGAAATATGTGCTTAAAGTTAAGCACTTTATTCTACTTTTATGATATTTTAATAGACTAAAAACATATATTTTCAATTAATATCAATTATACGACCGACTGCACTTTTTTGTTTGCAGATTATTACGAGTAACTAAATTGAATTAAATAGCTATAAAGCACAAACATTTTTTGCTTAAACTTTTTATAAATAGTTTAATAAAGAGTAATAATAATAACACAAAAACTCTTTATATAATAACAAAAACGATTATCATTTAAAATTAATTTTATATAATGCATAGCTGCGCATAATGATACATCTAAAAAGATTAATATTCCAAAAAGCTGTTTAATAATTCAATACCTAAAATTGATTTTATAAATAATGAAATATATTTTATGCCTCTAGCATTGATAGCTTACACAAACTAGCAGCTGATACAATTAAATGTGTTAATTTATACACAATCACATAAATAAAAATACAAATACAAATTGAAATTTTAGCGTTAAACTAAATTATGCGATAATAGAATGAAATCCTAATTAGCACAAAAGTATGCAGCATTAATTGTGGCCAAGCATATAAGCGGCAAAGGTGAAGCAGCATGAGCAGTAGCAGCATAATTAGTGGTTGGTATTAGCATTGCCTGGGCAAGTAAATGGAGCGTGTGGATAGTGTTACAGGGTGAAAGTGATTACACAAGCGGAAGCGGAAGTGAAAGTGAAAGCTGAGTTTTGTAGCTTCATTTAGGAGAGCAGAAGCAAAAGCAATGTAAAAGCGGTGCCACACAATGCCACAGTAAGTTGGTTTAACACAAGTATTTGAGCCTAAATACAGCTGTAGTAAGTAGCACAAAATTACATTGGTGCCAAAATGAACACGAAATTAGGCATTGCGTTGCGGTCATAAAGTCAACCCGGTCATTGAGCCATTAAGGTGACAGTAGGTTGAATTCTAAGCATAATTTTATGCTTAACACAAGTAAATTATTGCAGCATTTGTAAGCTTAATAGTAGCTTAAATGTAGTTTTACTTAAAATTTGTCTGCATATTTTAAGGTGAGTTTTTAAATTAAGTCAGTTTTTAATTAGTTATAAGGTTTTTAATTATTAAAGTTCTATTTTAAAACTGTAAAAAACACTTTAATTAACAGAAAACATATATAAAATTTAATTAAATTAAGCTTGATGTTGAAATATTTTGTTGCATATTTTTAAGCGATTTTTCAATGCGATTATTCTTAAGGGGAGGGTAAGGTTTGTTTCGTCTAAAAAATAACCGAATTTTTTATGAATTTTTTTTAGAAAAAATTATTACTGTAGGTTTATTTAACATAGTATAGTATAAAAAAAGTACAACATTTGAAGAATATTTAAAAAAATGTTTGTTCAAAAATAAAGAGAAATAACGGAGTTATTGTAGATCGCGGCAGGCGCTTCGAAAAAAAGTTTTTGTGTGGATTATCTGAAAACAAAACTTCTTTACTTTAGCTCTTCAGTCTCGTCGATTTTTTTTTAAATTTTTAAATTTTTGGCACCATTTTGAAACCAAAATGACGATTTTTGACGAAAAATTCGACCTATTTGTTGAAAAAAAAATTTTAAAAAACTCGACGTAACTCGAGAGCTATTTACATGTAGAATATGTGTACAAAACTTCAAAACAATCGGTTCAGTAGTTTTTTCTGTAGGCTGGTCACTGACTTTAAAAATTAAATGTTTGGGAAATCGATTTAAAGTTTTGTAGACTGAAAAAATAGATTGTGGAGACAGCACTTCTCCAATTTACTTAATGGCGACGATTCCACCAATGCCGCCCATCGAGAGCACAGTGCAGTGCCACCAATCGACGATGACGGAGTGGAAGTATCACCACCTAGCCATGAAGAGGTTCGAGTTGCTATCAAACGACTCAAAAACAATAAAGCAGCGGGTGCTGACGGCCTGTCAGCTGAATTGTTTAAAACCGGCGGCGATGAATTGATAAGGCGCATGCATCAGCTCATCAGCAAAATATGGCTAGCAGAAAGCATGCCCGACGATTGGAACCTCAGTGTACTGTGCCCTATACTTAAGAAAGGAGACCCTACAATCTGCGCAAGTTATAGAGGTATCAGTCTTATTTCCATCGCATATAAGGTTCTCTCAAGCGTACTGTGTGAAAGATTAAAGCCAATTACAAAAACACTGATTGGACCTTATCAGTGTGGCTTTCGACCTGGTAAGTCCACCATAGACCAGATTTTCACGCTACGACAAATCCTGGAGAAACCCACGAAAATCAAATTGACACACACCATCTCTTTGTCGACTTTAAAGCTGCGTTCGATAGCCCGAGAAGGGATTGCCTATACGCAACAATGTCTGAGTTCGGTATACCTGCAAAGTTGATTAGACTTTGCAGAATGACGTTGAGCAACACACGCAGCTCCGTCAAGGTAGGAAATGACCTCTCCGAAACCTTCAATACCGAAAGAGGTTTCAGGCAAGGCGATCCACTGTCTTGCGATCTCTTCAACATCATCATGGAGGGGATCGTACGAAAGGCCGGTGTGCATCGTAATGGCACCATTTTTTATAAAGGTGTCCAGCTCCTTGCTTACGCTGATGATATTGATATTGTTGGCAGAACCAAGAGAGATGTTACCGCTGCTTTCGCCGCTATCGAAAAGGAATCAGCCAAAGTGGGTTTGACGATAAATGAGGGTAAAACAAAGTATATGCTGTCTACAAACAAGGGAGCTCGGCGTTTAGACTCCCACGTTTCATCCGGCAGCTATAACTTTGAAGTAGTCAAGGAGTTTGTATACCTTGGCACCGCCATTAATACTAACAACGAAATCAGCCTGGAGATAAAGCGAAGAACAATAATTGCTAATAGGTGCTACTACGGGCTCAGTAAGCAACTAACTTCCAGAGCCCTCTCTCGATCGACAAAACTAACACTCTACAAGACGCTCGTTCTACCTGTGCTGCTTTATGGCGCTGAGGCATGGGTAGTTTCGCAAACTGACGCAGCCGCTCTGGGGGTGTTCGAGAGAAAAGTTCTTCGCAAAATCTTCGGTCCTGTTCGAGTCGGCGATGACTATCGCATCCGAATGAACCACGAGCTGTATGAGCTCTACGGAGACATTGACGTAGTTCGGCGTATAACTGTGCAGCGACTACGCTGGCTGGGTCATGTCCATCGTATGGACGGCGAAGCTCCAGCGAAAAAGGTGCTCGAAGCGAGGGTCGCTGGTCAACGACGACGAGGGAGACCATGCCTCCGATGGATGGACCAGGCTGAGGAAGCCCTAACCGCACTTGGTGTATCCGATTGGAGAAGGCGCGCGCAAAGCAGAGGCGCCTGGCGAGAGCTGATGAGGTCGGTCGAAATCCGGACACGGGTTGTCACGGCCACCTAAGTAAGTAAGTAAGACTGAAAAAATGAAAATATCTTGAAAAAAACTGGAGTTTCTTATAAAATACGTACATGTCATCATCGATGCTGGGTCCATATAGAACATCACTATCATCCACGTTATCTCTGGCATCGTTTTGCTCCTGTCTACGTAAAACTCTGCGTTCTTTGGTCTCGCAAGCATCTGTCGCGCGCGCCCATTCATGCGCACTTAGTACTGAAGTGATGCCCAAATCTTGCATGAAGGTCAGAAAAGCAGTAGAGCCTTCGTTAAAAAGTGATGCTGCTACATATGCTGCAATTTCAACGACAGTTGCGGTACCACTCACTGATTTGGGACTAATTTTCCATATGGTGAGTTGGTTGTCGCTTTCGTTGTTGTTCTGAGTGAAACCACCCAGACAACGTTCCAACAGCGTGTCTTTGCTTAAATCTTCATATATTGTCTTTATTGCGTCTAAAACATCAGCTGGGAGTGGAGTGTAACTGTGCTTGAATGATTGTTAGGTTTTTGCAGCTTCAGCCTTCTTCCACTCGCACCACGATTCATCGCATTTTTCATGCTGGGGATTTTGATCAGTCGAAGAATAATGATATAAAAATTCGTCCATATAGCGTTCCTCATTTTGTTCACAGAATCGTGATTTTTTCAAATTGCTAGCCCATAATACACTGTTAATTTGTCGATCATGTTGCCAGTTAGTTTGCCTCTACCGGAAATAGTTTTCCTCTTCACTTTTTTACCAGATTTCGTTTTTGCATCGACCACGTGCGATTTCACTAAGTCACGTAGACGTTTGCCCATCCTTTTTTGGACGTGTCCAACAGAGAATTGCACAAGCCTACTTGACATCGATTTTAAGTACTTGCTTAAAATACAAGTTCAAGCTAGATAATTTTCAATCAAGTCTGACTTGTGATTGAAAATAAATAAGCCCACGACAGCCTGCGACTTGCAAGTATGCTAGCTTACAAGAGAACGGCACGAAATCCCAAGTAAAGGAAAAATTGATGCCTTCGGAAAAAAGCTTGAAATTGAAGGCAAGTATCCAATATAAAAGCAAGTATCCAAAAAATTCAATGAGCTTGTGTAGGAAAAGCTTAAGCGTATTTGGACTTCTAAGAGTTCTGTGGACTCCGTGGTTGGTAGTTTTAGGGGGTAGCCGATTTCTGAATTGATGTCAAAATTTCTTGTTATTCTTGAAACTCTGACAACGGATTTGATTTAGAGGCTAATATCACAGTTTTAAAATTTAAGATGGAGGATAGGCTTGCCACCTAAGTTTTCACCATAGTGTTGCCACCTAGTAAAATGTATTGTTAAGAGTTTTAAACTCCATATAACAGTGTTAAGGGGTCGCTGACTTCGAATCTGATGTCAGAATTTTAAAATTCAAGATGGTTATTAGTGTTGCCACCTAAAAATTTTTTATTTTTACGAATTCGGTGCTGGAGCGAACAATAGGTAAAAATAGGTCGCTGAATCCGAACATAAAAAGAGGGGTCTATGTGCCCCTCATTTGCTATGTTTTTAAGGGGGTCCCGAAATACGTGTTTGACTTATAATTTGACTTGCAGTGGACAGTTTAACACGTGTTTCGACGTGCCCCCCTAAAAATGTAGCAAATGGGGGATGATAGACCCCTCTATTTCTGCGTCTCAGAAATGCTTCCCCCCTATAAACCTTCAAAAAATGGTTAATTTTAACGTATCTTGCTTCCCCTTCGAGATATGGCACTTTTTCTACTTTTGCGAAGATTTTTCGAGGATTTTTCAAGGATTTGTCGATATATTTAAATTTTATGTTGTTCCATATCTCGAAAGGGTAGCAAAATAGGTAAAAATTAACCTTTTTTTGGGGGTTGCTAAGGGAGGAAGCAATATTGAGACACATGCATAGGGGGTTCTATGTGTCCCCATTCGCCATATTTTTAGGGAGGGGCCGAAACATTTGTTTGACTTACTATTTGACTTACAGTGGACAGTTTAACACATGTTTTGACGTTCAGTATGTTTGTACTTGAAAAAGCTTGAATTTCAAGTAGGCTTGTGCATCAATTCTTTCACTCGACGGAAAATAGTTTGGAATTTTGCACTTTTCACACGTAATTTTTATTTTGAAGCCAAGACCTTCCTTTTCTACAAGATTCAAATGGCACTTGTAAAAAATCACACGTTTTACACTTCACTAAAGTCGCTACAGTAGAAAAAAGTAGAAGAAAGTCTATAATTCAATAAAGTTTTTTTAAGATATTCCTCGACTTCAAGCGAAGCATCAATCAATTTGATTTTTTTCGCTGATGCACTAGACGCTCGTTTACTTTCGTTTTTCGATCCTGCTGCATTGCTTCTTTTTCTTGGTCGGCTTACTCTTGGGCCATCCTGTGCACGTCTTTCTCTGCCAGTTGGTTTCGATATTTTTTCGATGATAAATACAAAATCACTAGGAAAACTAAGCAAAATCAAAACGGAGCATGAGTTAACGAAATCGGAGCAAAACTGAAATGGCGCACATATCTGCTCTTCTAAGCGTTGAATTTTAGACTGAAATATATATTCTACATCGAAGGATACAATGTACGTTACACATTTTATTTACCTGAAGATATTAAGACGAAAAGAGGGGATAAAAGTAATACAATAGAGATCGCAACAGTTGCCGCTCGCCGCTCAGCCCAGGTAGCTAAAAGGCGCGCAAAACTAAGTTAGAGGTACGGTCATTTAACGTACTGTAACTTCGTTAGTTTTGCTTCGAATGACCTAAAAATTTAATACAATATTCTTCAGATGCTATACATTCAGAAACAAAAATAAAAAAATACGGACAAAAAAATAGTCAACTCTTACCTCCCCCTTAAATTACACCAAGTGTGATTTCATGTAAGAGCAAATAAAGACATGAAAATAAAACAAATTAAGTGAAAAGATTTTAACTAATATGTGATAAGAAAAATTATTTTTAAATAAAGAAAAAAAGTGTCGTTATAACATACCTATATTTAACTTTGAATTTGAATAACTTTTGAGCGAGTAGATTTATCAAAAAAAAAAAATGAGAAGAGACATTTTTGTAGAGCGTTCAATTTACTATAAGAAATGTTTCAGTCATTTACATCGTCAATTTGTTTTTAAGATATAAGAATCAGAAGTTGAAAAATCATTTTTTCCATGTAATTTATATGGCTCTAAATATTAAGATTAAGAGTTTCGGTTTCAACAGACATCTATTTTCACCTCCCTGAATAATTTTCACAGGAAATGAAAAAAAAAAATTGTTCAACTGTTTTAAATCAACCTAAGCTACATACACCTGTATTATTTGATGTATTTATCTTGCTGAAGATTTACAAAATCAATAACAAACGACAAAAACTAAAGCAACTGATGCATGTAAATTTTACGTACATATTAATAACAACAACAACACAAGCAGTTACTGAGAGTTATTCGTAAAATAATTCGTTTCAACAAATGATACAATAGCGCTAGTGATTATGGCACGAACCAAACCAATATCAATAAAAACAACATAAGCAGCTACTGAAGCATTTTATACATGATTTTTCTCATACCAAAATGTGAATTTGCATCTTAGATTGTGCTATTTTGAAAGTTTATTGAAGAAATTAGAAAATCAAAAATTAGATATTCGTTTTATTCGTCATATATAGCTAATATTTTCGCGTATATTTTATCCTTGTATGATGAATATTAAAGGCTGTAGGCTTACCCCAAAAAGTGACCCATAACGTTACATATGTCCTAGACCACGCTAGGACATAATTCTACATCAACAATTTAATTGTTTCTACTGAAGTTCAATTTAATTGAACTATAAGCAAGACAGGAGAATCACTACTTCATTTCATACAAAAATCTATTGCTTCTAGTGTCTTACTTATTGTTTGTGCTTGCTCCTTTGTGATACAAAATGAAGGGATTATTTATGAAACATTACAAGTAAGTGGTTAAAAATGAATTTTGTATGTTTTTTAGACACTACTTTTGTAACAAGACAGTAAAATTTTGTTTGAAGAAATAACAAATTTTATTGCATACTTTCAGACATAATATTGACTAAACCCAACATGACACTGAAATTTGAATAACTTTTCATAATATGAAGTCTAGACATGGCGGTTAGAAAATTTATACAATTTTATATTTTAAGCATATTTTAAGGCATATTTTAAGGCTAAACATGAAATGAATACTTAATAAAAATAAAATAAAAAAATTTCTTATCAAAAAAAAAAAAAAAAAATTAGCGTTTTTTCATGATATCAATATAAATTTTTCGTTCAAGGTCTAAAATTCAAGATTGTTGTAAAATTTTAATTGGATTTTTCTAGGCAAGTTTTGCATAAGTTTCTAAGAAACAAGAAACGAAATTGTTTTTTGCATAAAATCAAACAAAAATCTATATTCTTAGAGCAGTTCATAATATTATGTATTGGAACGGTAACTGGCAACTTGAAAAAAATTTTAATTGCATATTTTTAGACACATGCTAAAATTAATTAGTTTGTTTTGCATAATTTTAGGCACAAATTAAAATTAATTTTCCAAAAACTACAAACAGTATCTAGTATTTTGAGTTATGAAACGTGCTGACAATTTCAATACATATTTTTTGGATGTCAAACAATGTTTCTAACAACTTTTTTCCATTAAAGCAATTTTAATTGAAATTGTTTTAACTTGCTGCCAATAAGAAGATCCATAAAAATAAAAGCTATTTAAATTAATTCATGCCAGCAAGCATGTCAACAAGGCCCACACAAGAAATAATAATAATTTGCCAAAAAGTATGCAAGCGAAAGCATGATTACATCATTATAACGCATTATATAAAGTAACATGGCAAAAAGTCCTTTGGGGTGAATTTTGGCATTGCAGGCTCAGTAGCAGCAGCAGCTGTACTAACAAGCTATGCAAGTTGCATAAAAAAAAATTTAACATGAAAGTCACTAGAGACAAAAAATAAAAATTTTACATATTTTTATTTTATTGTGCGTTGAAAACTGACTGAAGGTCATCTCCAGTTTTCAACATTACACGCACTGTTGCTTTAATTCCATTTCCTTTTGGTGTTAAAATTCAGTTAAGAGCTGAATATTGGTCGAGAACATAAATCAGAAAGAAATATTAAAAGCCAAAGAGAAAAAAATATGACAAAATGTTGTGTGAATTGTTGTGGATACAGAGTGAAGTGAAAGTCTGTGTGGCTTGAAGCATTTTAAAGTAGCTGAGGGATTGATTCGCACTCGTGAAGTTGAGTTGGCTTGTTATGGTTTTCGCCCAAGTGTCATAAATAAGATATTTTCTGCTGTAGATACAGGCAATAATAGCTGGCGAAAAAAATAACAGCAGCAAAAGTGATGGAAATAACAAGTTAAGTCATCAACAGCTGCTCTTGTGATGCCCTGCTACTCAAAGTAGTGTGTTTTTTGTTTTGTCGTTAAAATAGATGAATTTTTCATTCTAAGTACACGACCAGCTGAAATTTTTTGATTTATGTGAAGGTGATAACGCTTAAAACTTCACAAAAATGTTAAAACTCAAGGACAAGTTTTTAAATTTGAATAATTTTTGGACGCTACTTTTGTTTCTACAAGCTAAGATGCAGCGTAAAAAAATAAAAATGTATCTTTCAGTTTGTTTGCTTTAATTTAAGCTCTATCTTGATTTCATTAAAGCTGTAGGCGTTATTTTTAAATGCTTTCAAGACCAATTAAAAGAAAACTCAAAAACAGTTGTAAGAAATTTAAATCAAAGCAATAAGACAAGCAATTAAAGTAACAACAAAATTAAGCAAAAACAAAAAAAAAAAAAGAAAAGGAAATGCTAACGGCTACTGCGTATTTAAAGCACATCATAATTATTTCATCATTCAAATGCAAACTAAAGCTGCTAATGTGTGTTTAAATGTGTATTGAATAGTTGAAAATCACTCATATCCGGCGGCCATGATAGACGATTTGCATATCATCGGAAGCAAACAAACAAATAGCAAAGCAAATTTACGAGCCACACACACATACACACAGACGGAGTATGTGACAATTATGCGCAAATAAATAAATAAATCAAAAACGCGTTATTATCAGAGTATCTGTATCTACATCTATTTGTTCTTAGTATGCGCATTCGTTACTGTTGTTAGTTTTGTATTGGTACGAGTTGATGATAAATTAATGTTCAATGATAGTTTAAAGAGAAATAAAACCACAGTATTTGATTTATGTTGATAATTGAGGATAAATAATGAGTGTGAGTTAACAGCTGTGCTTTAAGCGGCTTTAAAATGGGTTGAAAATAGGAGCCTTTATAAAAAAGATAGACTTATTTTTTTAAATTTAATCGCTGTTATGCTTTGAATTTCAAAGTGTCTATCATTAAGTATTTGGTATTAAGTATTTAGTATTTAGTATTCAGTATGAAGTATGTAGTATTTTGTATTTTATATTTTGTATTTAGTTTAGTGTTTTGTATTTAATATTTAGAGTTTAGTATTCAGTATTTATTATTTAGTATTTTGCATTCAGTATTTACTTTTAAGTATTTAGCATTAAGTATTTAGTATTTAGTATTTATAATTTAGTATTTAGTGTTTAGTATTTAGTATTTTGTAGTTAGTATTTAGTATTAGGTATTTAGTATTTAGTACTTAAGATTTTGTATTTAGTATGTAGTATTTAGTATTTGGTATTTAGTATTTAGTATTTGGTATTTAGTATTTAGCATTTAGTATTTAGTATTTAGTATTTAGTATTTAGTATTTAGTATTTAGTATTTAGAATTTAGTATTTAGTATTTAGTATTTAGTATTTAGTATTTAGTATTTAGTATTTAGTATTTAGTATTTAGTATTTAGTATTTAGTATTTAGTATTTAGTATTTAGTATTTAGTATTTAGTATTTAGTATTTAGTATTTAGTATTTAGTATTTAGTATTTAGTATTTAGTATTTAGTATTTAGTATTTAGTATTTAGTATTTAGTATTTAGTATTTAGTATTTAGTATTTAGTATTTAGTATTTAGTATTTAGTATTTAGTATTTAGTATTTAGTATTTAGTATTTAGTATTTAGTATTTAGTATTTAGTATTTAGTATTTAGTATTTAGTATTTAGTATTTAGTATTTAGTATTTAGTATTTAGTATTTAGTATTTAGTATTTAGTATTTAGTATTTAGTATTTAGTATTTAGTATTTAGTATTTAGTATTTAGTATTTAGTATTTAGTATTTAGTATTTAGTATTTAGTATTTAGTATTTAGTATTTAGTATTTAGTATTTAGTATTTAGTATTTAGTATTTAGTATTTAGTATTTAGTATTTAGTATTTAGTATTTAGTATTTAGTATTTAGTATTTAGTATTTAGTATTTAGTATTTAGTATTTAGTATTTAGTATTTAGTATTTAGTATTTAGTATTTAGTATTTAGTATTTAGTATTTAGTATTTAGTATTTAGTATTTAGTATTTAGTATTTAGTATTTAGTATTTAGTATTTAGTATTTAGTATTTAGTATTTAGTTTAGTTAGTATTTAGTATTTAGTATTTAGTATTTAGTATTTAGTATTTAGTATTTAGTATTTAGTATTTAGTATTTAGTATTTAGTATTTAGTATTTAGTATTTAGTATTTAGTATTTAGTATTTAGTATTAAGTATTTAGTATTTAGTATTTAGTATTTAGTATTTAGTATTTAGTATTTAGTATTTAGTATTTAGTATTTAGTATTTAGTATTTAGTATTTAGTATTTAGTATTTAGTATTTAGTATTTAGTATTTAGTATTTAGTATTTAGTATTTAGTATTTAGTATTTAGTATTTAGTATTTAGTATTTAGTATTTAGTATTTAGTGTTTAGTATTTAGTATTTAGTATTTAGTATTTAGTATTTAGTATTTCGTATTTATTATTTAGTATTTAGTATTCTGTATTTAGTATTAAGTATTTAATATTCAGTAAATCCAGCGCTTGGAGAATTTGTCTCTACTAGAGTTAGGAACGAACACATACCTCTTGTATAAAGAGTACAGTGCAAAAATTTTCTGAATACCACAAAGAAATTACTCCAAAGAGTGCATTTATTTTGCGTGTTTTATACGTATGCAATAAAAGGACTCATGAAGAAACCTTGAAAGAGCCTTTAGTATGATAGTTAAATGATTGCTGAGTCTTAAAGCATCTTAGTTTTGAGTCCAAAAAGATATATAAAACATTCTTCTTTCGTCTTTATTATGAATCATATTTTGGAGCCCACAACCTATGAAATGCACTCATAAAAGAGTCCTTTTTGAGCGCATTATGGCCATAAGTACTCATTTATATGAGCCTTAAAAGATTATTTTAAGTGTCATAATGTTTGCTGTGTAGATTCTAAAATTACACTTGGTAAAGGCCAGTTATTAATATTTCTAGAGATGTTTTCTGACCATACCATATTTGAATTAAAGACCTGGACTCTGCCACTTACCTTCAACCTTCGGGATGTTCGTCTCCGAATCCAGCCAAATAGAGCTGCCAGTTTTTTTAAGTCGTTTGTCTTAAATAAACATTGCCCAAAACCATATGTGAAGTATATACTCGATTTGCCATTAAGTACAAATGATTATTAATTTACCTCATTCACATCGCAGGATCAAAGCAATATTTACTTTAAATAACACAAGTTATGATTGTTGTTTAAGATTGGGTAAAGGGTGCGTCGGTAGTATGAGTTATTCGTTACAGGGTGTGATTGCCAGGCAATTTAAATACAACCGGGCTTTAAGAATTATTTGCACTCCTATTTTTAATCTTAGAACCATTCATACATCGATAATCGATAGGCAGTGTTCATATCGACCTTTATTACTATATTTGAAAACGGTAAGTATAACGACGTTGTGGCTTTTACCTAAAGTGCGGCTATAGCTACAGGAACTGTCAACTGCTTTTAACAGATTTATGAGTAAAGTTACCCATCTACAGAATGAGACCAAAAAGTGACAAAGTAGCCTATTTTTGTTTAAAATATTGTTCAAAACCATCTGCGAATTATAAAGTCGATTTTGCATTGAGTAAAAATAATTCATCAATTCACCGCCTACACATAGCAGCATTAAAAGAAAGCATATTTTGGACAAGAAGAAGTAATGTTTTTTATTTAGTATTAGTATAAGATGCGTAAGCGACATGCGTTAGCCATTACAGGGTGCACAAACCAGGAATTTTAACAGCAAACTAATTTTATTAATTATCAGCCTTACTAAAAAACTGATATTAAATTTTAACGACAGCTTTTTAATTTAGTAGCAGCTGTAGCCTCTGTTAAGCTCAAGCTAAAAATCTTTTTAGAGCTGGCACTAATTAGAGCCAGCACTAAATTATTTTTTTGGTAAGGCTGTATGTGTACGAATTCGATGGATTCTATTATCGGTCAATAAGAGGTGTCCATTTGAACGTTTATTACTATATTTGATTTGGCTAATAAGCATAATATAACCAATGAAATCTGTACTAAAATCGGTTGTTTGTCTTCTATGCGGCTATAGCTACAGGGACTGTCGCCTATATTTAACAGGCTTAGAAATGCAGTTGCTTGTCTTCAAAATGAAACCAAAAATAGCTACCCTTAGTGGGAAAATCACAAATGCCAAATGAGTATTGTCCAAAACCATCTATATAGCATAGGTTATTGAATACAAATGATTATATATTGACCTCTTAAACATCGTAGTATCAAAGCAAATATCAAAATATAGAGACTTTGACTTTGGGTTAAAGCATGAAAAGCTAAATTGGATATGTTTGCAATATCAGCTCGTTATCTTCTTTAATTTTCTTTTTCGCATAACATTCTCTATGAAAGCGCATAAATTGTGACACCGAAAAGTTCTATGAACCACAAAGAAAGCATAAGCGACAAAAACTTCACTTCGAACTTTTTTGCCAAAAAAAGTTGGCGCAACAATGAAGGAAAGAAAAAACTTAAACTTCAGCGCACGTGACACAATGATTGGAGGCAAGCTTTGTATAAAGTTTATAGACACCCGCACTATTTCTTCACTTGTAGTGACAAAAACAAAAAAAAAAAAAAGACACAAAAAATGGCTGCCCCAAATAAAGTTGTATATATAAGAGGAAAAAATAGCGAAAAATCCAAAAACAAAACCGAAAACAAAATTAAAACAGCCCGAAGAAGCGGGTTTAAAAATTGTTCAAATTAAAAACAGTCACAGAACTAAAACGGAAAACCGGAAACTCTATCAAGTGCAACTTTTTCTCGGAATTTGCCACTAAAGTTTTTGAGCCACTGACCGTTGCATATCAGTTATTTGCGGTAAAGTGCAACACTGAAAATGTGGTGGAGTGAAATTCAGAATATTATGCAAAAACTTTAAATTGCATTTACAGTACTGAATGGGCAGTTGTGTGGGTGTGTTGGTGCGTGCTTAAAGCTAAAATTCTAATTGCTTCAATTTAAATGTTTGCAAAAATTTGTCTGCACTTCATTGTTTCTTGCTCTTCCGCTTCCATAATTGTTGTTCTTTTCGGGTCAGAGCAGAATTAATAGTAAAACGAATAGTAAAAACAAGAAAATCTGGAGAAAGTTGCAAGCTTACGGTATTAATTTTGAAATTTAGCTTAAGTCTAACAAATTGTTGCTGCCTTTGTTTGTGTAACTTCAAAGCTCTACTAGCACTACCCTATAGGAACAAACTAACTTGTTTTTAAAAACA
This sequence comes from Coremacera marginata, assembly GCA_914767935.1. Taxonomy (NCBI): domain Eukaryota; kingdom Metazoa; phylum Arthropoda; class Insecta; order Diptera; family Sciomyzidae; genus Coremacera; species Coremacera marginata. The sequence goes on along the minus strand of OU612044.1, from coordinate 11,418,369 downwards.
ACTAATTAAAAAACTAGTTTAAAATAAACCAGTATTTGAACTACTTTGAATTATATTAAGGCGGCAGCTACTCTGATTTTGACATGTTTAATAGCAAATTTTTATTAGATTACAAGTTTATATATATTTAACCATGTTATTTAATCAAATATTAACTTTAGACCATCAGTAATAGTTTTCAATTGGTTATTTTAAAGCAATTAAAATAATAATTTAAATGTAACTAATTTAACAAGAAGTTCAAAATATATGCCGACGAAAGTCAATTGACTTATTTAGCGGACATCGTCATACAAAATAAGTTAGTTCGTTCTATGGAAAAAAGTCAGAATTTCAACTAGTTGTGGTTGAAAAAACAAAAAACTACTTTATCAATTACTTTTAAATTAGTTGATTTTCCTACAGGGTATGTTTAAATTTTAGCTTAGATTTGCAAACGGTATGTGTGGGTTTATATATGTGTGTTTTTCTTCTATCTAAAAACTGACACACAAATGTGAATAGATGCTTGACTAATACACCTACAACTTATAAGATAAAAAAAATGCAGTCGCAGTATAACGAAACAGCAGGAATAATAACAATTTCAAAACATACCTCATATTTGTGACAGTGCTGCCATATTTTATCGGTTTTTTTTTTATTCCTCATTCTTGGCTGCCACAATTTTACTTTGTTCACATTTGAAATGAATGCTTGTCTGCATAAGATTGAGCAGCTAATTGGCGTTGCTTGCTATTATTCACAATTTACGCTTATGAAAAAGTTAGAAAAGCTTTGTAAAATATTGCTTGTATTGCTAAATATGAGACAAGAAAATTTTGTTTTTACACTTACACCTTTTCGACTTGGGTATTTTTATACCAATACGCGTACTGCGTAAGAAGTATATTAAATTAGTCTGTTGTAACGCCAAGAAGGAGGCGTGGCAGGTATAGAAAAATATATATATTTTTGATCAGCATCACCTCCTGAGTCGATTTCTGTGTGTCCGTCTGTCTGTCCGTCCGCCTGTCGACACGATTACAGCCGTAATTTTTAAGCTATCGCGATGAAATTCAAAATATAAGTTATTATAAGTTAAAAAAGAAAGATTAAGTTCGAAAATTTGACAAATCGGATGAAAATCACGCCTACCCCCCCTACAAAGTGGCTTTATTTTAAAAGTAAAATCTCTCAAAAATCTACTCAAATTAAAGAAATGTTTTGTAATTTTGCACATAGGCTTTGATATTTAATATAGATCATCGCTATGATACTTGGTAAAAGCGGATGAAAACCACGCCTACCTCCCAAGCAAATTGGCTTTATTTTAAACGTAAAATCTCTTAAAAATCCACTAAAATTAAAGAAATTTCTTGAAATTTTGCACATTAACTCTAACTCTAACTCTAACTCTAACTATAACTCTAACTCTAACTCTAACTCTAACTCTAACTCTAACTCTAACTCTAACTCTAACTCTAACTCTAACTCTAACTCTAACTCTAACTCTAACTCTAACTCTAACTCTAACTCTAACTCTAACTCTAACTCTAACTCTAACTCTAACTCTAACTCTAACTCTAACTCTAACTCTAACTCTAACTCTAACTCTAACTCTAACTCTAACTCTAACTCTAACTCTAACTCTAACTCTAACTCTAACTCTAACTCTAACTCTAACTCTAACTCTAACTCTAACTCTAACTCTAACTCTAACTCTAACTCTAACTCTAACTCTAACTCTAACTCTAACTCTAACTCTAACTCTAACTCTAACTCTAACTCTAACTCTAACTCTAACTCTAACTCTAACTCTAACTCTAACTCTAACTCTAACTCTAACTCTAACTCTAACTCTAACTCTAACTCTAACTCTAACTCTAACTCTAACTCTAACTCTAACTCTAACTCTAACTCTAACTCTAACTCTAACTCTAACTCTAACTCTAACTCTAACTCTAACTCTAACTCTAACTCTAACTCTAACTCTAACTCTAACTCTAACTCTAACTCTAACTCTAACTCTAACTCTAACTCTAACTCTAACTCTAACTCTAACTCTAACTCTAACTCTAACTCTAACTCTAACTCTAACTCTAACTCTAACTCTAACTCTAACTCTAACTCTAACTCTAACTCTAACTCTAACTCTAACTCTAACTCTAACTCTAACTCTAACTCTAACTCTAACTCTAACTCTAACTCTAACTCTAACTCTAACTCTAACTCTAACTCTAACTCTAACTCTAACTCTAACTCTAACTCTAACTCTAACTCTAACTCTAACTCTAACTCTAACTCTAACTCTAACTCTAACTCTAACTCTAACTCTAACTCTAACTCTAACTCTAACTCTAACTCTAACTCTAACTCTAACTCTAACTCTAACTCTAACTCTAACTCTAACTCTAACTCTAACTCTAACTCTAACTCTAACTCTAACTCTAACTCTAACTCTAACTCTAACTCTAACTCTAACTCTAACTCTAACTCTAACTCTAACTCTAACTCTAACTCTAACTCTAACTCTAACTCTAACTCTAACTCTAACTCTAACTCTAACTCTAACTCTAACTCTAACTCTAACTCTAACTCTAACTCTAACTCTAATTCTAACTCTAACTCTAACTCTAATTCTAACTCTAACTCTAACTCTAATTCTAACTCTAACTCTAACTCTAACTCTAACTCTAACTCTAACTCTAACTCTAACTCTAACTCTAACTCTAACTCTAACTCTAACTCTAACTCTAACTCTAACTCTAACTCTAACTCTAACTCTAACTCTAACTCTAACTCTAACTCTAACTCTAACTCTAACTCTAACTCTAACTCTAACTCTAACTCTAACTCTAACTCTAACTCTAACTCTAACTCTAACTCTAACTCTAACTCTAACTCTAACTCTAACTCTAACTCTAACTCTAACTCTAACTCTAACTCTAACTCTAACTCTAACTCTAACTCTAACTCTAACTCTAACTCTAACTCTAACTCTAACTCTAACTCTAACTCTAACTCTAACTCTAACTCTAACTCTAACTCTAACTCTAACTCTAACTCTAACTCTAACTCTAACTCTAACTCTAACTCTAACTCTAACTCTAACTCTAACTCTAACTCTAACTCTAACTCTAACTCTAACTCTAACTCTAACTCTAACTCTAACTCTAACTCTAACTCTAACTCTAACTCTAACTCTAACTCTAACTCTAACTCTAACTCTAACTCTAACTCTAACTCTAACTCTAACTCTAACTGTAACTCTAACTCTAACTCTTACCCTAACTCTTAGTCTAACCTTAACTTTAACTCAAACTAGTTTTATAATTAACCTTTTTCTTAACATTTTTATGCATTGGCTATTTTAGAGCATTTGCTGACACAGCATTTGCTGTTCGAATAAAATGCTTTTTTTATTTATGCGCTTCTGAAAGCTGCGCTCCATTTCCCAATTGCCAATGTCTGGTTTTCTTCTGTTTTTCTTTGTCTTATTTTCTTTTTTTAAGGTATATTATAATACGTATATATGTCAATACGCGTATTTTTGTATTTTTTGTTTTATTTGCACTGCTGTTCACACATTTTTGTCTTATTTTATTTTTACTACTTTCTTATTTACTACTAGAGACAATATGTACTGTAATGAATGCATCTCAATAAAAAATGTAGATTTCGCTTTTTTTCCTATTGCTCTAATATGACGAAAAAGAATAAAAATTCTTTATAAATTCAACAAATATATTTCATGACATGTGTGGTATGTGTGTGGTTCTGGTAATGTGCTTTGTATGTATGCTCAAGCACACAAAACACACAAGTAAATAATGGGATTCATGTGGTCGTTTCTGCATAGCAACTAGCACAAAGTTTGTTGAGCAGAATTTCTGCAATAATTTCTAAAACTGCAATTTTTTTCGGTTATGGGTTTTGAACAATTTTATAATTATTTTGAATATTTCCTTTTTTTTATGTAAATGTAAACTTTTATTTGAATTTATTTCGAAAATTTAGAAGTTATCCAAGCATGCATCGAGCTTTATGCAATAGGTTTAAAAAAAAAATAATGTGCTTAGATTTGATTACAATGACTTCAGTTTTTTCGTGAGGGGGGGGGAGGGGGCGACGCAGCATCCTATTTTTGAACACTATTATCTATATTAAAAAAGATATCTAGTACGAAACTTTTTTTTTGTTAAATTCAAGTAGTTTTTTTAAATTCAAGTCAGTAAGTTTTTTCGAATCATTGTTTCATAAACGATAATAAACATAAGGGAAGCGTTCACATTTAGCTTCATAAGATGACAGCGAGAAACAACACTTATAAAATACTTCGATCTGTTAAATGTTTTGAGGAGTTCTTTCAGAAGCAAAAATAAATGCTTTAAAAGATTAATAGTATCATGTTAGTAAGCTATAATAAGATCTGTATTTCGAGAAAGAACTATTATTATGAAACCATTATGAAGCTTTTTTGAAAGGAAAAAAATTGAAAGCATTATTTTCTGAATGGGTGACTGAAGAAAATGTATCGTAAAACTACTGTTAAATCAAAGAAGTTCTTCCTTTCATCAATCTATTTTTTGTCTATGCAAAAATATAATGAAGCCGTTATGGAGCTAATTTTGATATAAGCACAAGATAAAATTGCTCAGCTAATTTTGATATAAGCACAAGATAAAATTGCTCTAGTTTGCTCAACTTATAAAGAGCAAGTTGACAATTTTAACATAAAAATCAAATATTTTGTTTTGCAAACGACAAGATATTTAATCAAGTTACGTGTTTGCGGAACACTTGAGACGTATATAGATTGAATTTTGTGACATTAAGATTGCTGATTTTTGCTTTGAAGCAACAGCATCCACACTCTACCAAGCATTATGCATACATGAAAAACTAGCGCACACGTACAACAAAGCGCAAAAATACAAAAAGACGAATATAAATATTAAATTTGTGCACATGAATCAAATGGCGTGGACAAGATAAGGCTTGTACACTGGCGAAAATAGATTATTTAAAAGAAAAATAAAATTATATCTCATGATTTTATGGCAAAAGTAGTTATATCAAACAATTTCAACAATCTAGCTATGTCAGAATACAAGAACTTCCTACTGGCTTCACAAGGAAGCACATGCTTTAAAGTGTTGTTTTATTATAAAAACCCAAAAGTGAACAAATACACAAAAACAAAAGGCTCGCAGGCTTATGTATTAATTTTGTTTGAATAGCTTGGAAATAAAAAGATTTGCTTTTGTTTATTCTTTAAAAGTGCAAAGGAGCACTTGAGTGAAGTCTTTTTATGATGCTCTTCAAAATGTATTTGCTGGGTTGAAACATACTTCATAGTCGCACACATTCAAAGCGTCACATATCTGCACAAACTCATACACCCACGCACACTTAAACAAAAACAAAGCCCTGCCTTCTCACTTGAAGAAGAACTCGCTTGTAACGCTGCTTCTTACCAACAAAATCAGAAAATTCCTCAAATTCCACAGTTGAGCGAAATTTTTGTCAACTTTTGTTTCAACATGAGTTTGAAAAAATAACAGAACAACGTTTAAACAAATGTTTCACAACAGAAGTAAAATTTTATTGTTTCAATTTATATCAGCATAAAAAGTTTTTAAAACGATTTATAAAAAAATTTTTCGAAAAAGTTTAAAATTGTATAACTTAGTTATAATCTTGTGTGATTTGATTTTTTAATTTGCTTTAATGTTTAGAATTCAATTTATCTTTTTTTTTAAATTTTTCCAATGTGCCTTAGTACAGAGTTCAATTTATTTTAAGCTATTTGTTAACAACAAATCGTTTTTTAGCTCTGCTCTTCACTTAACTTGTCAAAAGTGCCAAGCTGGAAAAATGGTGCCATTTATTTGCATCTCAAGCAGCAGCAGCATAAACAAAACCACGCGCAGGTAAAGAATAATTAAAAATTGTGAAGTTGGCAGCTCTGTAGTGTAGCTACAGCTGTTGTGGCGCCACAAGCCGCAACAATATCCTAGCAATATCCTGCCAGGATGGTAGAAAATTAATTATGAGACATAAAAAAAGCGTAAATGTTTTCGAAACAGCATTATTTTTAATGAAAATATGGTGAATACGTATATCCGGAAATTAAAAAGAGGGCAGCATATTATGGAAATTTTTGCATTATAAATAATTACCTTGTTATAAAGTTAGAAAAGCTGTGGCTGGATATAGAATATAACACAAGGTAAACAAAGAGTATTAAAATTGTAGTAAAACATAATTATTTGAATAACTTTCCGATAAGGCCTAATGATAATATAAAAAAAAAAAATTGATAATAAAAACTTAATGAGAAACCTCAATTCAACAGTTAAAGCATGCTTTGAGAGTTAGAATAAGAGTTGGATTTAAAATTAGAGTCAGAGGAAGAGTTGGAGTTAGATTCACCCCTTTATAAAGGGTTAAATAAAAGTAAGAGAAAGTGTAGGAGTAAGAGTAAGAGTAAGAGTAAGAGTAAGAGTAAGAGTAAGAGTAAGAGTAAGAGTAAGAGTAAGAGTAAGAGTAAGAGTAAGAGTAAGAGTAAGAGTAAGAGTAAGAGTAAGAGTAAGAGTAAGAGTAAGAGTAAGAGTAAGAGTAAGAGTAAGAGTAAGAGTAAGAGTAAGAGTAAGAGTAAGAGTAAGAGTAAGAGTAAGAGTAAGAGTAAGAGTAAGAGTAAGAGTAAGAGTAAGAGTAAGAGTAAGAGTAAGAGTAAGAGTAAGAGTAAGAGTAAGAGTAAGAGTAAGAGTAAGAGTAAGAGTAAGAGTAAGAGTAAGAGTAAGAGTAAGAGTAAGAGTAAGAGTAAGAGTAAGAGTAAGAGTAAGAGTAAGAGTAAGAGTAAGAGTAAGAGTAAGAGTAAGAGTAAGAGTAAGAGTAAGAGTAAGAGTAAGAGTAAGAGTAAGAGTAAGAGTAAGAGTAAGAGTAAGAGTAAGAGTAAGAGTAAGAGTAAGAGTAAGAGTAAGAGTAAGAGTAAGAGTAAGAGTAAGAGTAAGAGTAAGAGTAAGAGTAAGAGTAAGAGTAAGAGTAAGAGTAAGAGTAAGAGTAAGAGTAAGAGTAAGAGTAAGAGTAAGAGTAAGAGTAAGAGTAAGAGTAAGAGTAAGAGTAAGAGTAAGAGTAAGAGTAAGAGTAAGAGTAAGAGTAAGAGTAAGAGTAAGAGTAAGAGTAAGAGTAAGAGTAAGAGTAAGAGTAAGAGTAAGAGTAAGAGTAAGAGTAAGAGTAAGAGTAAGAGTAAGAGTAAGAGTAAGAGTAAGAGTAAGAGTAAGAGTAAGAGTAAGAGTAAGAGTAAGAGTAAGAGTAAGAGTAAGAGTAAGAGTAAGAGTAAGAGTAAGAGTAAGAGTAAGAGTAAGAGTAAGAGTAAGAGTAAGAGTAAGAGTAAGAGTAAGAGTAAGAGTAAGAGTAAGAGTAAGAGTAAGAGTAAGAGTAAGAGTAAGAGTAAGAGTAAGAGTAAGAGTAAGAGTAAGAGTAAGAGTAAGAGTAAGAGTAAGAGTAAGAGTAAGAGTAAGAGTAAGAGTAAGAGTAAGAGTAAGAGTAAGAGTAAGAGTAAGAGTAAGAGTAAGAGTAAGAGTAAGAGTAAGAGTAAGAGTAAGAGTAAGAGTAAGAGTAAGAGTAAGAGTAAGAGTAAGAGTAAGAGTAAGAGTAAGAGTAAGAGTAAGAGTAAGAGTAAGAGTAAGAGTAAGAGTAAGAGTAAGAGTAAGAGTAAGAGTAAGAGTAAGAGTAAGAGTAAGAGTAAGAGTAAGAGTAAGAGTAAGAGTAAGAGTAAGAGTAAGAGTAAGAGTAAGAGTAAGAGTAAGAGTAAGAGTAAGAGTAAGAGTAAGAGTAAGAGTAAGAGTAAGAGTAAGAGTAAGAGTAAGAGTAAGAGTAAGAGTAAGAGTAAGAGTAAGAGTAAGAGTAAGAGTAAGAGTAAGAGTAAGAGTAAGAGTAAGAGTAAGAGTAAGAGTAAGAGTAAGAGTAAGAGTAAGAGTAAGAGTAAGAGTAAGAGTAAGAGTAAGAGTAAGAGTAAGAGTAAGAGTAAGAGTAAGAGTAAGAGTAAGAGTAAGAGTAAGAGTAAGAGTAAGAGTAAGAGTAAGAGTAAGAGTAAGAGTAAGAGTAAGAGTAAGAGTAAGAGTAAGAGTAAGAGTAAGAGTAAGAGTAAGAGTAAGAGTAAGAGTAAGAGTAAGAGTAAGAGTAAGAGTAAGAGTAAGAGTAAGAGTAAGAGTAAGAGTAAGAGTAAGAGTAAGAGTAAGAGTAAGAGTAAGAGTAAGAGTAAGAGTAAGAGTAAGAGTAAGAGTAAGAGTAAGAGTAAGAGTAAGAGTAAGAGTAAGAGTAAGAGTAAGAGTAAGAGTAAGAGTAAGAGTAAGAGTAAGAGTAAGAGTAAGAGTAAGAGTAAGAGTAAGAGTAAGAGTAAGAGTAAGAGTAAGAGTAAGAGTAAGAGTAAGAGTAAGAGTAAGAGTAAGAGTAAGAGTAAGAGTAAGAGTAAGAGTAAGAGTAAGAGTAAGAGTAAGAGTAAGAGTAAGAGTAAGAGTAAGAGTAAGAGTAAGAGTAAGAGTAAGAGTAAGAGTAAGAGTAAGAGTAAGAGTAAGAGTAAGAGTAAGAGTAAGAGTAAGAGTAAGAGTAAGAGTAAGAGTAAGAGTAAGAGTAAGAGTAAGAGTAAGAGTAAGAGTAAGAGTAAGAGTAAGAGTAAGAGTAAGAGTAAGAGTAAGAGTAAGAGTAAGAGTAAGAGTAAGAGTAAGAGTTACAGTAAAGCTAGAGTTAGAGATAGAGATAGAAATAGAGATAGAAATAGAGTTAAAATTAAAATTTTAGTAAGATTTAGATGTAGTTAGGAAGAAGTCATTCAATTGATTCAGCAGTCGAAATACGAGAGCAATTTAAGAAGTTAGTGAATTTTTAATTTCCCGAGTAGTAACTTTAAATGCAACACTGGTCCTGTTAACTACCATCTGTAAGTAGACTACTGTTAAAAATTTCAGCTTGCTTCGACGGTTAGTTTGTGTTTGGCAGCCATTGACAGCAGACGATCTTGTGAATCAGACATAATTTTTTGCGCAAAAAACCATCAGCCAAACCATGGAAAGGTTTGATGAATACTATGGGGACTCTGCACCATCGATTGGAATGATTCACTAGTAGTTTACTGAATTCCGATGCGGTCGTACAAGCACAAACGACGCCGAACGTTCTGGACACTCAAATGAGGTCACCACACCAGAAATGGTCACTAAAATTCACGATATCATGTTGGCCGATCGCAGAGTTCAAATGCGCAAGATTGTTGAGGCCGAAGGGATCACAGACGAACGGGTGTGGAACATTTTGCGAAATCATTTGGATATGAAAAAATTATCCGCAAGATGGCTGCCGCGCCGCTTGCTCACTCTCGACCATAAAAGCGATCGTGTGACTGATTCAAAGGCGTGCTTGGCGATGTTGAACAAATATAAGAAGGATTTTTTCCGTCGATTAGTAACCGTGGACGAAACATGGGTCCATTACTTCACACCAGAGACGAAGGAACAGTCGAAACGTGGACTTTACCGATCGAAAGTGCTCCGAAGAAGGCAACGACGGTGCTATCGGTCGGAAAGGTTATGGCAACAGTATTTTAGGATGAACGCAGTATAATCTACAGCGAATACCTTCCACCGAAAAGAACGATCAATGACGAATACTATGCAGCCGAATTGGACCGTTTCAACAACGCTTTGAAAAAGAAACGCCCCCATTTGGCGAGAGAAAAAGTGCTCTTCCATCAAGACAATGTGTGTGTTCACAAATGCTCAGCTCCCAAGACAAAATTCTATGAATTGAAGTAGGAATTGCTTCCTCATCTAGCATACTCTCCAGATTTGGGTCCCAGCGACTATTTTCTGTTTCCAAATCTGAAGAAATGGCTCGACGGAGAGAGATTCACCACCAGAGAGGAGCTCATCACCGAAACAGAGGCCTATTTTGAGGCCCTTCTGAATACATATTTTTCGGATGGGTGAAGTGTATCGAGCTAAAAGGCGACTATGTTGAGAAATAAAAGGGTTTTTCGCAGTAAAAATAATTCCTTGTTTCATTTTTCACTGAATTATCAAACGGCCCTCGTAATGTTTGGGTATTTTTCTAATAATTTGCCAAAGTTGGATTTTTAATCAAACTGAAAAAAATTGTTAGAGCTAGAGTTATAGTTAGAGTAAGAGTTAGAGTTAAAATTGCAGTTAGAGTTAGTGTCAGAGTTAAAATTTCAGTTTAATAATTGGTTATCCAAAAAAAGTCCAGACAAAAAAAAGCTTATATTTTAAATTTGTTATTTAAATTAAATGAAGTTCTTAGTTATGTGTTTATATAACTCCAAAAATTTTTCAATTATTAAAGGTTATATTTTTATCGAGCTCAAGGTTAATGTTGCTTTCCGAAGAAACCAACTGAAGGAAAAACAACTAACAACTACAATACCCTATTTAGGGTATCAATCACATATATCAGTATCATAGCAGAGTATCATAGCAGACTAGACAGCTGTTTCGTTTCGTCATAGTTTAATATCAGCTAATTGCTGAAGCCAAGACCGACTGTGAAATAGAAGAGCAACAACAACTAGCACAACAAAATCTTTGAGTAGTTAGAAAGCTTTGATCTATTTTCGAATAAAAGAACTTCGAATAAATACTTTCCCTGAAAGTATGCTTCACAAATTAGAAGAACTTTAAGCTGCTTTCATATCATTTGTATTCTCGTACCTACAATTCAGGGTAATTTACTAATTGCATTCGTGAAACAAGTAGACAATTAAGAGCTTAGTGGATCACAGCAAGAATCACGAAAAAAGGCTACTGATGAGTTGGTGTAGTTGCCAACGAAACAGTTGTCTAGTCTGCTATGTGATTGATACTCTATATAGGGTATTGTTGTTGTTAGTTATTTTTCCTTCAGTTGTTTTCTTCGGAAAGCAACATTGACCTTGAGTTCGATAAAAATATAACCTTTAATAATTGAAAAATTATTGTAGTATATAAACACATAACTTAAAACTTATGAAAGAAGGTATAATTAATTTACAAATAATGAAGTTCGACAATTTTTGAATTAAATTCATTATTTTGAAGAAAAGTTATAGTGTAGCAAAAGCGCCACAATTGAAAATTCATAAAATATACAGCCAAACTGTCAACGCAGCTGGAACATCTTAATATCTTAGCACAGAAAAATCTTGGACATCAAACAAGCAAGATTTAAGATTCATGCAATGAAGATTAAACTTAACGATGCAACACATCCCAAATTCACAGCAATATAGCACATTCTGACAATGCCAGCTCTTCGCCAACACCGCCAACAAAATTTCGTTATTTTGAATTGAGTTCAAGGCAAATAAAAATTGCCCATTTTTTATGGAATATTTTGCACCACCAACCCAAGGCACTGCATTTATTTATGTGAAATAGTAATCGAAAAGCTGAAGCAAGAATGAAATTCAGTTAATTTAACAAGAAAATATAAAAACATATTTAATGTTTGACAGTATTTATTTAGGGAAAAATACCGGATGTTGTGTTCGGCAGAGTTGTTAACAACAAATTGTTTCTTTTTAAAAAATAGGTTTAGATAATAGGTTGACTTAAATGAGCCTTGTGTGGCTTTTTTTGCAACTTTTTGAATATGTTTTAATTATGCTTAAATTGCTAAAATATACCCGGTGCCGCCCGGTTTTGGGGTAGCATTTAGGGTGTGTATAACGTTTGGTGCGTGATACAATTAACAATGCGCAACGATCAATGGTTCTCATCCCAATCCTATATATTTTTTTTTGTCATTATTTCTGGTAATAATGTTTTCAATTTTAGGGCTAAAGCTTCAGTCTTTATGAAAAATGGCCTTTTAAGCCGGTTTAAATTATGAAATAAACCTTTTGTGCCACTTAGATATCAATTTCACAAAGTTTCATACTTTCAGGCTGAACATTTTTAAGTACAGTATATGTTATAAGAGCACTGTAATAATGGCAAAAAATAATTACAATTTGAGCGTTAATACTTTCATCCCATCCTAGGACGGGCTTTTATACTACTTAGTAGTTCAAACAAATTTTGATCAAATTCCAATGCGTTTCAATTTTCTAGACAATTATGTGGTGTACAGCAACTTTCGGACAACCCTGTATATTAGATATATTATTTAATTAACTTTATCTAATAGGTTTGTTGCTAATTTTATTCAGATAAAAATATTTTTATGCATCAAGCATTTCGAAAGCATCTACAATTAATTAAAATTTTATATTTTCATTGCTTCTTTTATAATTGCATTAAAAGTATAATGAAATAAGTTCCGTGTTTCTTTAACATTTTCCCATACTTATTAAGAAAATTTAATTAATTTTCACTGCAGACAGTTTTTATAGTCAAGCTTGTGCGTTATTATGTCCTCTCATTGCAAAGTGTTTCTTATCGTTCGCACCTCTGCCACAAATTTCGCTGTTTTTTAAGCAGCCTTTGCTATGTTTCACATTTAATCCTTCTTTAGCTTCGCTACTTTTTTGACACACCCCCTCACATGTACAAAGACAAATACACACGTACTGACAGCATATAAGTCGCTTTTCAGTGTATTTTTTTTTTTATCTGAAAGAAAACCTTGTGTAGAAGAATAAATTAAAGCTGACTTAAAATTTTATTGCGTTAATTTTCACATCCTTAAAGAAATACCAAAAAAAGATAAAAATCATTCAACAAACGTTAAGAATGTTTAATGGAATGTTAGATAAGAGTTAAGGCAACTCTATATAATAAGTATGGGAGCAAACATTTGTTACCAAATCTCTCATAAATTATATCTATGAAAGAAAGGAGTAGTATGACAAAGAATAAAGAAATAATTTTTTTTCAGTAAATATTAATTATTACAATAATAGTATTAAATAGTATTGAAAATATTCTTTTAAAATGGGTTAATAACCAGAATTATACAGGGCGAAGGGTCAAGTCATAATTTTTTTATATTGGTAGGTATATTGATAGAATGAAAAGTTTAAAAAAGTTTGAATGTAAAAAGTTTTTTTAATTGGAAAAAGTTGAATTTGAAGCGGAAAACCAGGAATGGAAAATAATGATTATTTTTTAATTTTTAGATCAAATACCATGTATCAAATCAGTGGAAATCAGAGATTCTTTTTTTACATGAATTTTTAAGATAAAAATCACCTTAAACCAATTATTTTTTATCGATTTTTTTTCGATCAAAAATTAAAATCATTTTGTGACCTTTATATTCTTGATCAGTAATAAACTTTTTCAAATCAGAAATAAAAAAATCAATCTTTGATCTATATTTTTCTGATCGAAAATAAAAACAATCTTTTGCTCTTATTTTTTCGATCAGGAATATAGGTTAGTTCTTAATCGTTACTTTTTTTGATTAGAAATAAAAATCATTTTGCGATCGTTATTTTTTGATCTGCTTAAGATCAAATATTTTAGGTCCTTTTTAAAATTCTGTTAATTTTTTTAAATCTTTTGCAAAAGGGAACATGATTTTTGTCTTGAGTGTTATAACTCTAAAAAGTGCTTAAGACTAATAAAAATGACTGGATTTTAGCTTATGATGATTTAGTTGTGTTAGCTAAAATTTTTCAAAAATAAAAAAGCTCTAGTACTTCGGCGGCATAAACGTTGGTGTTGAAACAACACTTAGGACTTTCAATGATTTTTCAATATTTGATAATAAAAAATCTGCACTAAAAACTCAAAATATATGAAACAATTAAACATTAAGCAATCAAATACAAGCACTTTTTTATTTTCAATACTTAAAACCGCAAAATCATAGACAACACTCTTGACATATTATTCTATACTTACCTTAATCTGCTGACTAAATTTTAATGAAGTTTTAATGAAGTTTTAATGCAGTTATGCATTAGATGGCATATTAGTAACAAAAAGTAAGATTAGAGCAAATAAAGTAAAACATAACACTCCTGACATGAAGCGATTACAATAAATATTCTGTAAAAAAAAAAAATTACTGTTATGCAAACTTTAAAAATTAAAAACACCAAAAAAATTCTTAGAATCTATATTGGCATTGCAAATCAATGCAGATTCTTTTAATTTTCCTTTCTTTTTGTTTCCTTTTTCTATGCTAAATAACTGCGGGTAAGAGTGGTGACAATTGCGTTTCTATGAAACAGGTAAGAGAGGAGAGAAAATAATCGCTTGTAGATATTAAAAGATGATATTTTGCCTTTACTCTAAATGTTATATTTCTTATATATTGCTTTTATTTTACAACAGAATTTTGAAGTGAAAACTTCGTTAGGCGCCTTGAGCGCTTTTTGGTAGAGAGCAAAATTATAGATTCGCGATATCATCACGCTGTTTGCGATATCATTACGCTGTTAGCGATATCATAACGCTGTTAGTGATACCATCACGCTTTAAGCTGTTCATTTCTGTTGCATACATTGCATACAGTTGCATATAGCAACCACGGCATAGGTTATGCTAGGCAAACATGTTTGGTGAGCTTTTTTTATTACCGATGCAGATTAGCGAACCAATTACCGAACCGATTACTGATTCCCGAGGAGATTACCAACCGATTACCGAACTAATCACTGATTACCCAAGCGATTACCAGCCGATTACCGAAGTGATTTTCAACCGACTACCGAACAAATTATCGATTACCGAAGCGATTACCAACTGATTACAGATTACAGAAGCGATTACCGGTTACTGAAGCGATTACCAACCGATTACCGATAACCGGAGCGATAATCAACCGATTATTTATTATCGAAATGATTTTCATCCGATTACCGAAGCGGTTACCATCCGATTACCGAAGCTAATACCAACCCATCACCGATTACCGAAGCGATTACCAGCTGATTACCAATAACGGAAGCGATTACCAACCGATTGCCGATTACCAAAGCGATAACAAACCGACTACCGAAGCAATTACCGATTACCGAAGCGATTACCAGCCGATTACCGAACCAATAACCGATTACTGAAGCGATTTTCAGGTGATTACCGAACCAATTATTGGTTACCGAAGCGATTACCAACCGATTACAGAAGCGATTACCAACCCATTACCTATAACCAACCGATTACCGACGTGATATCCAACCGATTATTAATTTTACCGAAAAAATTACCGAAGCGATTACAAACCTACTACCGAAGCAATTACCGATTACCGAAGTGGTTACCAACCGATAACCGAAGCGATTACCAACCGATTATTAATTACCAAAGCGATTTTCAATCGATTACCGAAGCGATTACCATCCGATAACTGAAGCTATTACCAACCCATTACCGATTACCGAAGCGATTATCAACCGATTACCAATAACGGAAGCGATTACCAACCGATTACCGAAGCGATCATCCAAACGCTTCTAGACAGCCGAAAAATTATATTTATGATCCGAAGCTGAAAACAATTTCAACAACAGACAGAAAACAGGAAAACTGTTGCCTACAGCCTCATTAAACAGGAACAAACCATACCATGTACAAGACAATGAGTAACAGAAAAAAAGATACCGAAACTACCAAAATGTGGCAGACAAGTATCTGTAGTGTAGCATGCAGCATAACAACTACGAACACATGGTTCGCTCTGCTCAGCGCTTATCCCCTAAAAGTGATTTTAAGAGATTTTATAAGAAAAATTATATGGGTGAAAAGGGATCCACTGTTTTTGCAATATCTCGAGAACCACTCATCCGATGTTGCACACATAAGTTTAAAAACCTGTGTCATGACTGACCAACTAAACCCTAAAAATTTGAACAACACCACTTGAACGTTTTAGATGTGATAGAGTAACATACGGACACCATTAGATTTTTATATATATGGGCTAGCTTATACCCGGTGTGCGTTGTTAAGCCCGACAACTATATTGGAAATAAGTAAATATATTCAAAACTTTTATTTGCAATTTTGTTTGATACCACGCTCATTGTCCAATAGCCGTCCCAGTTTTCCGGTAGCAAGACATCACCAATGTTCTGTGATTTTTACTTCTAAAGCTATTCGATATCAAAAACTTGGCTTACATGGGCAGAGTCACACCCCTTTGTCCGATACCCGTCCAAATTTTCTTTTAGAAAGACATCACCAAGTGGTAACTCCATTCTGAGTTTCAATCCGAAAAACTGATTTTTAACGATTTTATATGAGAAATCATATAGGCGAAAGGGGATTCACTATTCTTGCAATATCTCGAGGACCACTCATCCGATGTTGTACAAATAAGTTTTGCCATAACCCGTATCATGACTGGCTAAGCACACCCAAAAAATTAGAACAACACCATTTGAATGGTTTAGAAGCGATGGAGTAACATACGGACACCACTAGATTTTTATATATATAGATACAGATTTTTCTAAAGGGGTTACATGACATTGGCAGTTTTTTGAAATCGACTTTTTTTGTCGATTTAATAATTTTGTATTTTAGTAAATATTCTTAAGATTCTAAGAAAAATTTCATGGAAAAATTCCTACGGGTTCAAAAGTTACAGCCGGATTAGTGAGAGCGCATTTTTAATTTTTGCGCTACCTACGTACGGCAGCTGGTATATACTTGTTTTACTTGCTACCTGACTTTTGGTGGTTGTTATTTCGTACCTACTTGAAGGGTGAAGGGTGAAGCCCGAATTGCTAAACGATTTCAAAAAACTATAAGAAACAGCTCAACACAAGATAACGAAGGCATACAGTACGAAGCAGGCATGGCAGATTGAAGGTAAGATTTCTTTGTTCAAAAACTTTGAACGCGTTTATCTCGAAACTATGTTTTCGTACTAGTTGCGGCAGTAGCGGGTTAATTTATTGACGAAATTTTTTTTTTTTGTATTTTTTTAAACTTGATTCGCTATCGTATGACACGAGCTTTTTTTTCAATTTTTTATGAATTTTTAAAGTCAATATTTTTTTCGAAAAAACACACTTTCAAATTTGGAACATCACCAAAAATTTAAAAAAAAAGCTCGTGTCATACGATAACCAATTTTGTTAAGATTTAAAAAAGTCATTTTTTTTTTTCAGATCGGACAATTTTTGCAACTCCCAGCGCTGCAACCACGAGGCCCCGTTCTTTTCTTTGCCGCCAGTTTGGAGCTCTATAAAACCACGTTGGAGTGAAAAATATATTTTTTTGAATTTTTTTTCTTGTAATTTGTTCAATTCTCTACAATAATAAAAAAAAATTTTGGAAAAATGTTTGTTTTTGACTGAGTTATGAATTTTTTAAAAAAGGTCTGTTTTCTCTGCCGCGAATGTCATGTCCCTCCTTAACGGAAGATATGAAATATCTTCTTTCCTTAAAATATCAGAACATCACAAAGCTCTAACTTTTAAAGTGCAGTGCGGAAAGAATTTTAGGAACTTTGTAAAAGTTATTTTTGATTTAACATAATGCGGGTATTAACACTCGATTACAAATATTGTGTTTTTAATTTTCGGTTTTTTGATTTTTTTATATTTGATCACACTCGTTACACTGTGCGGCGGTTTGAAAATTCGGGCAAAACGTGTACAGTTATTAGAAATTACAAGTTACTTAAAAAATATAAACAATGAAAATATAAAATTGTTTTTAAAAAAGGTGGACAAAATGCTGATAAATTTTTTCAAGCCCAAGAATAATCGGGTTATTTAAATTTTTATGTAAAACTAATGCCAGATTCTGAAAGAACACACTCGAAATTCATCTTTTTTAGGAATTTTATGTTAAATAACTTACCTTTTGGATTAGAATTCTTCTCTAAAGCTTGTGTGCACAAAATTTGCCTTTTGTACATTAATGGGTTTAAGTCCTTGTATTGTATAAATACCATATTTCAAAAAGGTTTAAATGAAAATGTTCAAAAACATTCAAATGTTATAAATTAACTTTTATTTCTTTGGCGCAGAGGGGAGTGGGGAGGACGGCTGAAAATCCAAAATAAGGTAAGCTATGAATTACAAATTAAATTCTTTGAATTAAGTGGAATCACAAGAAAATAAAATCAGAGCGTTTAATATTTTCGTCATAAAAACAATCAGTACTACTTACTTATTTAAAGCATTCTTTAATTTACTGAATAAATAACCATAACAACCTTCATTTCACAAAATCAACAGAAAAAAGAACATCCATTTACCTAAATCCAACATACTGCAATAAATGCCAAATGATGATTATCAAAGTAAAAGCAAAAAAATTATCAAAGTTTTAATTGAAGTTCTACAATTTTACTCTTGACGCAGCAGTAAATGTTTCCATTTATAATAATATCGCAAAATAAAAAGAAAAATAAAAACACACACAAAAAAACTGCAAGTCTAAGCAGAAACTGTAAAAATATACGCACTTTAAAAGTCAACATTAACTACATGCTATCTCTTTCACACACGTCTCACAACGCCTCAACACAACAAACATCACAATGAATTCGTCAAAGTGAATAATAGACCGACTTGAATGAATAAATGAATGAAGTGCTTGAATGAAGGAGGGGAATAAATGAATGCATGACTAAATGAATGAATGTCAAGTGATTTTGGCGCACATTTTGGCACATCCCTGGGCACTAAAACTGAATGTGTACAGCATGCTGCGAGAAGCTGTCAAGCAGCCAGACAGAAATAACAGTAAAAAAAGTTGTTAGCAACAGCAATTTGTTGGACAAGAAATCGCAGAAAATCATTAAAAAAAAAGAAAATTAAATGCATGCAAACGCTAAAAAAACTTACTGGTGAAGGCTCTATACAAACGGCTGTGTTTGTGTGTGTGATAAAGTATGGCTACACGTGTTTAATTTGACAGTTGTGCTGACAGCTGCTGCTGAGTGTTTTGGGCGGGAGTTAGAGAAATGAGCTTAACTTATTTTAAATTTCACATAAAAAAAAAAAGAAAATTTAACGAATACACTTTTGTAAATTTTAATAAATTTCATCATCATTAAGGCATAGTTAGGCTAGGCAGTTACCAAAAGTTCAAACTCACACACGCTTACTGATGTACAGCACCAACACACATGCAAATCCCTTGAGCTACTACCATAAATAAGCGCGTTAAAAGCAGCTCTACTTAATTATTATTTATTTAGTTAACTGATGACTTGCTTAATACAACCTTTGGATCCTTTTATAACCGTAAACAGTGTTGCTAATTGGTATGGATAATACCGTGCTGTGTTGCGTTATTGAGTTGAAGCACTTAACTGTGCCATTGTGTTGATGCACATTATCATTAAAAGATAACTCACAATGGCGTAGTTATACTAATAGTTTCATGCTCGTTTTTTATTAGATTTTTTGGTAGCGGCCCACACGGCAGAGAACCCAGGTTCAAATTCCACCTGACACAGAAATTTTTTTCAATTGAATTACTTTTTTTGTTCGGCCGTAACCTCTCTGCAGACAATGGCAAACCTCAGAGAGTAAAAACAGGCATGAAAAGCTTCTTGAGAACATAAGCCGTTCGGAGTCGGCATAAAACTTGTAGGCCCAGTTCTCGGTAATTTTTGTTCAAACATTTCACAACACACACAACATATTGCTACAAGACTTTGATTTAATTCATTGTATTTCTTCTAAGTGAGGCTAAACTCAGCTAACTTTACTACATAGTTCAATTAACTCACCATACTTCGAAAATTTACCTCATAACTCTGCGCGGTATTTAATTTAAAATCTCAATGCTTTGATTGAAGAACTATTAATTCTGGAATCATAGAATTTCAAACTACGTCATGGCGTAATTGCGTAAAAGCATTTCGGTAATGCATTAAACTGCGTTTGAGTTGGTGTATTAGCGCAGAAATTTTTGCTGCGTTACCCATTTCTAGCAGCCGGTACTTTCACAAACATTTACAAACATGTTGATATGGTATAGCCGATAAAAATGCAATTAAAAGGCTAGAGACTAGCTGTAATTGTAAAAGAGTGGTATTACTTTTTAATTATATTTTGTTAATATTCAATAGCACGCATTTACCAAGCACAAATTAATACCTTATTTGAAAATTTAATGAAATAAAACACTGTAAATTGACTGTTAAATAGATACACTAAAAAATACTTACTATTTTAAATTCACTAAAACTAATTTTTGTGGTTATTTGTAAGAAAAATTATTGGCATGAGAAGTTCTCACTGAGAACACTGACAAACAAAGTGAAAATTTAAAGTTATGAAAAACTTAAGCTATGAAATAACAGCGTTTTTCTTTGAACTTTCAAATTTATTGTAATGTCAAATCTTTCATATTTCAATCATTTCAGTATACGAGTATCGCCTGTGGCTTCTTCCACCAAAACAAAATGAATTTTTCTTTTGGTTTTTTCTGAACGCATTATTTTTCCTAATGAATTAGCCACCAGTTTTCTCGCTCAATAGAGAGCACAAAGTGAGCGGCTAGAGTCTATTTTGACGTCAAGTGACGAGTTTTCTATCTTTTCACTTTGTACGGATTTTCAACGTGTATATGGAACTTTCTTTGTGTTTATGTTTGGCAGACAAATAAACACAGAAAATTGTTCGTCTTTAATTATATTCATGTTTTTTTTTCATTCTTTCTTTGATCATGTGCGATCGTTACCGGACTTATGCAGTGAAACTTCGATATAACGAACTTTGTTATAACGCAAAACTCTATATAACGAATTTTTTGCTGAGTCCCTTGAAAAAACCTCTTTATTGCAAAGATTTTCATGCAAAAATGCTCTATAGCTATAACGAAGAAATTCTGAGCAATAAAGCCTCTATATAGCAAAGTATTCTTTCAAAAGCCTCTATAACATTTTAAGTATGTAAGTCGTTAAAGTCGCGTTATCAAAAGCCACTACATAACGAAGTGTTGATTCTATAGCCTGTATAGAACGAAGTCAGAATAAAGCAATATTAATTTTTTTTTCCAAATTAGAATTTGGATTAAAAAAAAACTGTAGTTATAACGAATTTTTTCGTATTTTTTCAAATATCGTTATACCAAGGTTTTACCGAAAGATATGTATAACAAATCAATAAATATAACGAAGTATTTTTCGATCCCCTTCAGATTCGTTATATCGAAGTTTCACTGTATAACAGTGTAAGACCTGGGGCAGAATTACATCCTCTGTAGTCGAGTAAATTGCGAACGGCATGACGAGACAAATGCCGATAAATTTTGACGATTTTGCTCGATCACGGATGCTGTAATTCGGCCCCTGATTTTCACTGATCAAGGCTTGACGGCAATTCTTTACTATTTCCTTTTAAATTTACCCTTTCTGGCGTTGATGTCCGCAAATCTCTCATCAGCAAATGCAATAGTTAATCGCCAATGTATAAGGAGACTAAAAAAAAAAAATTGTGCGGATCATCGGAGATATAAAATATCGCTCAAAAGGAAAATCGCAAAAAAAAAAATTATAAATCACTCATATGAAAACTGGCCCAAACCGGAATGAATAATGTACCAAAATCAAAATATTAAATTTCACCCAACAAAAACGATAGAAGTCAAAACATTTTTGGAAAAATGGCTCAGCACATAGCGAAAATTGAAAAAAAAAAAAAAATACAAAATCGTCCAATTTTTTGCATTTTTCCCAGGAGATAAGCTTGCTTTGTACGTAATGAGATTTTCAAAGTAATTTTTTTTTTATTTTTTCAGACCGCTTTTAATTCAATAAATCATGCTTAAGCAGTTATAAAAATATTTCGTACAAGAAACGAAAAACCTCAAAAAGAAAAACTCACCCAATTTTTCCCAAAATGCTTGATTTTTCATATGAAAATCGAACAAAAACAAAAAACGAAATTTCATCCAACAAAAATGCAAAACTGCCCAATTATTCTTGGGTGATTTTTGGGGGACAGGGGACAAACCTTCACATGGCAACGTGCCCCAAGTAGACTCAAACCTCCACGTGGTGTTCCCTGGGCAACGGCAAACTGTCGGTCAGTTTGACAGCTAATTTAAGCTGTGGGTTACCTAGCCTTAAATAGGTTGTGCGTTGAGTTTGAAGCCCACCATGTAAAAAAACAATTTCAATGAAAAGTTTAATAAGATACATGAGATTTTTCATGTGAAAAATTACTCAAATTCGTATGGCAAAATATTGGATGATTTTTCATTTGTTTTTGGGCAATTTTTCATTCGCTTCAACTATCGCCCAAAAAAAAAAAATACCAAAAAAAAAAAAAACTAAAAATCACCCAAATGAAAAAATGGCTCAAAACTTAATGAGAAATGATCTCACGAAATTTGACTCAACAAAAACGAAAAAAAACCCAATAATTTTTGGAAAATGACCCGAACACAAAAAAAGAAATTTTACGAAAAAAAAAAAAAGACAAAAAAAAAATGCAAAATCTCTTAAGAGATAAGCTTGCTTTATACGAAATAAGTAGAATTTTCAAAGTCCATTTTACATTTTTTAAAGAGCAATAAATCCAGTAAATCATGGTTAAAAATCTATGAAAACATTTCGTCAAGGAACGAAAAATAAAAAAAAAAAAATTGAATATGACCCAAAAGCAAAAAAGTACAGTTTCGTCCAAAATATTTCAGTGATTTTTCATAAGAAAAATCCCTAAAAAAAAAAACCAAATTTCACCCAACAAAAATGCAAAATCGCTCAATTTTCATATTAAAAATAACCCAATTTTTTGTATACAAAAATATTGGATGATTTTTATTTATATTTGTTTTGCCGATATTTCATAGCGCCCTACGTACATATGAACCAACAATGGGTAAAATACGAGTACATCATACATTATTTCACCTGTTGAAAGCTGAAAGATTTATATAAAAAATATTCAGTGCACTTCCTCATTCTACTCTAATTATTTAAAAAAAAATTCAAAGCAAAATTTTATATATTATATTTAATTCAACGAAAAATACCAAAACACTAACATACATATCAAATATAAAGTATTTAATAATATTACAACATCCAGAATATATTGCTTTTTGGTTACTGTATGAAAGAATTTGGTTCATTTTTTGAATAACTAAATTAAAAAGAATTGAATTTGAATTTAAATTTATTTTTGCAGATATTGATTTGCTCCTCATCTGATAAATCAATTACTTCAGAGTATTTGAGAATCTGAAATTTTAATCCATAGCGGCACTTTTACATTCAGAAGATCCAAAAACCGGCAGAAGATCCGGTTAGTTCCCTACCTGCTGTATTCTCTGAAAAGTGGTTATGAAGTTGACGTTCCAATATAAGGTCATCTTTAGATTTTCTAAGTCTAAATTTTTGACATTTTTCTACATAGTGTTAAAAAAGCTTCGTGGCGGCCGTGGCACAGTGGGTAAAGTACGTGGCCCATACGACAGAGAACCTTGGGTTAATTCACACCGGACACAGAAGTTTTTCAATTGAATTAATTTTCTGTCCGGCCGTCACCTCTCTGCAGACAATGGCCAACCTCAGAGAGTAAAAAACTGCCATGATAAGCTTCTTGAAAACATAACCCGTTCGGAGTCGGCATAAAACTTGTAGGCCCAGTTCTCGATCATTTTTGTTCAAAATCATTTTTGTTCATCAAAAGAAGCTTGGTCAAAGTACTTTCAAGTGCTAAAATGGCCATTTTCGTTCCTTAAAAAAGCTTTCGGAAACTTAACTTTAACAAATGCCAAGCAATCACATATTTGAGAAACAGACTAAAGTCTTCTTCAAGAACTTATCACATATTTGGTGAGTCGTTCCCTTAGTAAGTTTTTTGCGAGACTAAGGTATAATTTGCGATAGAGAACTTAATTTTCGGTCTCAAATAGATAACATCATTAGTGAAAACAACTCTGGACTTGGTTTTGTGAAACATTGGTAAAGGGATTTCTGCAACCTATATGTTACAAAATTGCTCTACCTAGACTTTGTGAGACCCATATTCGAATATAATAGCTAAGTTTTGTCTCATCTCTATACCTTCCATTCATTTCCTGGTTGCAACAGGCCTGATTTGCCTGATATATGCTGATCGTTTGATGTTGATTAACATGCAAACTCTTGAAAAACGCAGAGATTTGCCAATGTTTTGTTTTTTCATCAACTACTAGGAGGTACTATTAACAGCCCCACTCTGCTCCAATTAATATCCCCCAACACGAAACCACGCAACCTTAGGTATGTGTCTCTCTTCCATCTCAACTCATCCTCACTGGGGTGAACCTATTTGTAGGATGCTTCTATAGCCAGCAAGCAGGCTTTTGTATTCGCCATACAAACGTCGCTATAATTCACATAGGGTTCTTTTGCAAAATCACTTAAATAGAGACCACAGAGTCAGCTAAGACAGCACTCTTTTTTAAGGTAAGCTCAAAAAAGTAGCCTCTGATGCGATGAACTGTTCACCGCACCGTTGCCCTGACTGACCGCAAGACTTCCTCTGGGCGATGGTAAACAGTTTTTGGTTATTTCTAAATAGAAGGCATTTGTAGTTATTTCATTTATTTTTTTTTATTTTTTTTTATTTTTATTCTTATTTTTTGCTGTTTTTTCTTTGTTTCTCTTTCCTACTCCAAGCCTTGGCCACGTCACTGCCTCGATCGACCGCAAGGTCTTCCTCGGGGCTGCGAGGCATGCTCTCGTTACCAGGGCTGCCAACTTGGCACTAAATGTGCCAAATTTGGCTTTATTTTGCTACAAATAGCACCTTTTTTTTTAATTTGGCACAAGAGGCCAAAACGGTACTTTTTGAAAAATTGTTAAATTTTTAAAAATATTTGCATCGGAGCCGTGCTCACTGGGAAAGATCAGGTATATTAAAATTTGCACCTTTTTTGGCACTTTTAATTTTGTATTTGCAATTTTTTGGCAGTTTTTTATCCCCAATAAGGCATGTTATACCTATTAAATGTTGGCAGCCCTGCTCGTTACCGCGTCACTTTTACTCTTTTGACGCGTCACTGCCTCGACCGACCGCAAGGTCTTCCTCTGGGCTGCAAAGCAGACACTCGTTACCGCGTCACTTTTAATGTTTTGATCATGTCACTGCCCCGATCGACCGCAAGGTCTTGCTCGGGGCTGCGACGTCGGCAATCGTTGCGACGCAGGCCTTCGCTATCTCGTCTAGATTATTCCTCTGCTACGACGTGCCGACTGCGACATCTGCTGCGGCTAGTATATTTAAGCGTTAGAATTTACAAAACATGCCTTTTTAGGTGACTGATCAACAAGTGACTACCGACCGCTAACTCCCGATTACCGAACCGATTCCAGAACCGATTACCGATTACCGATTACCGAAGCGATTACCAACCGATTACTGATTATCGAAGCGATAACCAATCGATAACCGAATCGATTACCAACCAATTACAGAGCCAATTACTGATTACTAAGCTCGAGAGGCTACGACAGTAGGCGCTAAGACAGCGACACCCGATACCTACACCAACCATTATCTAAAGCTGCATGATTTGGATACTAAATTAAGGATAAATTGTTTAATAAAAAAACATTTGAATTATTGAGAAACCTGCGTATATTATTAAAAAAAAAATTTGTGATAGTTAGTGAATCTTTCACAGGATCCTGGGGCAGCTGAGCTTTAACTCAGCCTTTGGGATAAGCCACCTCACTAGCTCCAACTACTCACGCATCTTTAGGTCCCACGTCTCCCTCTAAAACTAATTAAGTTATGGTATTTATACATTGCCTTTAAATTAAATGAATATATTTCTTGTTAAATATAAGTTTTCATCCATAAGAATAAACAGCTTGTGCAAAACTTACCTAAATAAATAAAGTTAAAATTTTTCGCATGCAAATAGCTAGTAGTTTGAGTTCTAAGTCAAAATTATGCAATCATTGAGGTCAATCATCATTTAGAGAAAAAGAACAAAGCATGTAAACAAGAACAAATATATTAAGAAAAATTTAGCCAACTACCAACAAAAGTTAACAAAAGTTGACTTATGACTTTCATCAAATAAAATTTCTCAGGGGAATAAAACAAAAATGAAAACAGATGAAAGAAGGAAACAAGAAAACTAAAATAACAAACTTAGCGTAAAATATTATTGTTTGAGTGTTTTTATGGACCCATACTTATATGTCGAAAAGCCGACGATTTTAGCCGCCTTGTGGTTGTCAGCACGTGGAAACAACTTGCTTTATACAAATAAGTTGTTGTTGGTTGCATGTAGAATGTTAAACTCTGCTGGTAAGTCGTTGGTTTCACTTTCAATTTGGGCCAAGTGTGATTTAAGACCAGCCTGGGGTTTCTTCTATTTTCTATTAGCCTGTGGATAGACATTTGTTTTTTTTATTTTATTAAGGATTTTCTATAATTTACGCCACTTCTTATTCACAAGATAAGAAAGACGATTTTCTAAAACTGATCCTTAATGTTACAATTAGGTTGTTGTTGTTGTTGTTGTGAGAGTTATTATGATTGTACATTAAACTGGCGGAAAGTTTCGTCCCTCTTTCTGTTATTAATATTGATTTTGTTGTTGTTGTTGTTTCAATACTTTGTTATTTTTGTGGTTACCATAGTTAAAATGTTTGACGTTTTTATTTGTTGTGTCCAAAAGTTGTTTAATCAAAATTTGTTGATGCACGATTGCATTGATTATTTATTTTTTAATGGGGGAAATAGAAAGCTAATATGGGGGGCTAACATGCAATAGGTTTATGGCAATAAGATTTTTCTTTTTAGCTTTATCAAATTAATTAAAAGAATTAAAGGTTTGATAGAGTCTTTATTTATATAAAAGCTTTTATAAAGAAATTTTTTCTCCAAGAGGACTGCTTCTTATTTTTAAGAATGAAATTTTGGTAATTCTTGAAATTCTGACCTTCTTTTAAGTATACGAGTATAGTTTTAATATTTAAATTTTTATGCCTTAAGCTATCAGGTTTAGAATTGAAAATTCTGAATTACTAACAGCACTCTAAGGTTAGGTTAGGTTAGGTAGAGGCGGCAGCCGGTGTATATGAAATAGCATACACCAGCTCACTTAGACCAGATAGGCCCATTGTTATACCGCTGCACACAGGCCTTCATTCAAAAATGGAACCAACTTGAGCTCTTGATGAACCCTATTAGATGCCTGACATCAGTCGTAGACAAGTCGTCAAGCTCATGAAAGAAGAAGGAGCCTAAATATTTGTGCCTTCTTCTGGCTAGCGCAGGACAGGAGCACTGAAGATGGGAGATAGTTTCTTCCTCTTCCTCGTCCCTGCAGCTTCTACAGAAGTCATTTGAGATAACTCCTAACCTGTGGGCATGTCTGCCTATCAAGCAGTACCCTGTGATGACAGCCAGTATTGTGGCTAGTTCTGGTCTTGCCAGTGAGAGAAGGGCTCTCGATCGCCCGGGATTTAGTGTCGGCCAGATAAGCCTTGATGCTCTGCATGTCAAGAGTTCAGCCTACCTAGTGTTGGCTTCCGATATGATATTGTTACTGATTAGCAGCTTAAGAGTCGCTAACGGGATACCCGGTGGGTTCACCGTAGTTGATACCGCTCGTGTCCCATTTCTAGCAAGCTCATCTGAATTTTCATTTCCTTTTTATGCCTTTATGCCCAGGTACCCATATTAGGTTGATGCTGAAGTAGTTCGACATTTCACCTAATGAAGCACGACATTCTTTGGCTACTTTAGAGTTTCTACATGTTCCAACGATTTTATCGCAGCCTGACTATCTGAGAAGATATAAATTTCCCGTTTGGCGACAACGTTTTTTTAAAGCCATGATGCAACCTCACCTATTGCCATCATTTCGGCCTGAAACACATTACAGTGGTCAGGAAACCTACAAGCCAGAGATACCCCAAGCTCTTTTGAGCAGACCCCGTACCTGACCTTGTCGTTTAATTTTGATCCATCTTTATAGAAATATAGACATCCTCGTTTCCATGGTGCACCATTGCCCCAGTATGTTCTAGGCGGAATAAACGTATCATACCTTCCTTCGAAGGAAAGCGAGGGCTTGCAGTAATCAGTCCTTGATGAAATGCAGTTGAAGTTGTTAAGTATGGATGAATGACCCGTTGTCATACTTTTCCATAGTCCCAGTTCTCTTAGTCTTATCGCCGAACAGGCTGCTGTCTGTTTGGAAGCCAGGTCCAGTGGTAGAAGATGAAGTATGGTCTCTAAGGCTGCAGTCGGTGTTGTTCTCAGAGCACCACTGATGCATATAGATGCCATTCTCTGCACTTTTTGGAGTTGTTTCATATATGTGACCTTGTCTAAGGAAGGCCACCATATTACTACTCCATACAGAAGAAAAGGGTCTTATGACCCCAGTATACAGCCAGTGAACGATACGAGGCGAAAACCCCCATCTTGCCCCAATGGCTTTTTTGCAAGTATAAAGTGGCGGCTTTTAGTGCGCTCTGCTGTGTTTAACTACCAGCTGAGCTTTCTATCGAGTATTAGACCCAGGTACTTTGCGTTATCCGCAAGGGACAGAACAGACCCATTTAGTACGATTGGTGTTAAGGACGGAATTTTATATTTCTTGGTGAATAGGACCAGCTCTGTTTTAGCCGGATTAACTCCAAGACCACAGGGCTGGGCCCATTGTTCAAGTCTGCAAACGACCCTTTGCATAATGTCGCATAGAGTAGTAGAAAACTTGCCCCTGACTGCGATTGCTAGGTCATCCTCCTTGAGGCGTTCCTCTTGAGACAGATCTTATGGCGCTGTATGCACCCAGGTCTGATAGAACTATTCTACTTTTGAGCAGCTTGTCTATAAGCTCTGTAATGATCTTATTCACGCCCAGTCCGACTAGTGCTCGTCGTATTGATTGTGGTGTTACGTTATTAAAAGCTCCTTCTATATCTAAGAAGGATACCAAATTAAACTCATTGTTTAAGAAGGATTTTTCTATGGTCCCGACCAAAGTATGTCAGGCCATTTCCACGGATTTTCCTTTGTTATAGGCATTCTGTGAAGCCGATAGTAGTGCAGAATCAGTGTTACTGCGGAGGTACAGCTCTAAACGGCGTTCTAACGTCTTTAATAGAAAAGACGTTAGGCTAATGGGCCTGAAGTCTTTTGGGGTGGTATGTGATGTCTTCCCTGCCTTGGGTATAAAGACCACCCTTGCCTTTTTCCAAGCTGTGGGATTTTGCGTTATGATAAGGGTTTTATGATAAGCATGGCCCTTGTGTTTCTATACAGCTTGAAGCTGTTTACCGCCCATTTTAACTTCCTGTCAGAGACGATGCCTTCGACCTCATGCTGGGAAGTACTGAGGTGGGGCAGAGGTGCCCACACTCTTAACTAGTGGACAACTTTTTTGTTCCATAAAAAATTGGTTATTATAGTAACCCAAATGATATTTTCTTCCATTGAAAAAAAATTCATACTGATTCAAGTTTCTTATTTAAAAAAAAATTTAAAATACTTAATTTATTTTATTTATTTATTTATTTATTTATTCATATAAACAATGAGTACAAATAAGAACTAGTTCTTTTACAGTACAATGGATAAAAGCAATTAAAAACAATTAAAAAGAAATAACAACAGATTTTAAATTAAAATTAAAAGAAGTAGAGCTTTAAAAACTGATAAAAATATAATGAGTACTTATAGCTATGAACAGTATGCAAAAATAGTAGTATAAACATTAGCTTAGAACTATAAAAATTAAAAATGGGGGGAAAAAGCGGAAGAAAAGAGAAAATCAGAAGAAAGATTTAGTGTAGAATTCAGTGAGAAGAAAAGTGTTAAAGAATAGACTGCCTAAACATTTCTTTCTGCGTAATTATTCTGAGTCGACGAGGCAGCTCGTTCCATAGTCTTACGGCATTAACGAAAAAAAGATGAGAACTAGCTAGAGAGCTATGCCTGGGAATGATTAATAAATTACATCTTCTCGACACGCTGAACTGTTATTTTACATAAAGGTAATGAGGACTTTTAGTATGTATAATTTTGTGGAGATAAATGCAGTTCCTAGCATTTAAGTAGCCAGACAAACTACAACCAAGAATAGCATTTCTAAAACTTGACAGACGGTCAAATTTATTTAAGCCATACACAAAGGGAGTAGCATAATTATACGCAATATTAAGTTTCAACATAGAGGACGAATCTTGTTTACTGTATACTACCTCCGAGTAAGTTATTACAGGCAAAACAAGTTGCTTCACTAGTAGTTTTTTAACTTCAAGAGTACAACAATTAGCATACATTCTTAGATTACGTAGTATAAAATAAACTTTTTGGACTACAGTGTTTACATGATCTTTACAAGACAAGGACGAATTTATACTAAAACCAAGGTTAACAATTTTCGACACAACATTAAGCTTGGTAGAACCAATGTATAGCTCAGGGATAACTTCAAGGATTTGCTATTCTTACAGATTGGTAGAACATAAGATTTGGCTGCATTGAGTTGAAGTCCATTGTTACAAGCCCAGTGATATATGTTTCTTAAATCTTCATTTAGTTTACCAGTGAGACTATCTACGAGCCCGATGTTGCTGGAGAGATAAAGTTGTATATCATAGGCATATGCATGCATAGATGAATAATTGCAGACAGTAAATATGTCATTAATGAAGATAGAAAATAACAATGGGCCAAGAATCGAGCCTTGAGGAACTCCACTTGAAACAGGCTTATGTAGAGAGAACATTTGGCCAACATTAACTCTTTGCTGTCTATTTGACAAATAGCAAGATATAAGACTTACTGCACTGTTAGAAAATCCAAAAAGTTGCCTTAGTTTCTGACATAGATATGTATGACTAACTTTGTCAAAAGCCTTGGAAAAGTCCAACAAGCAAAGTAGAGACAAAGATCCAGCATCATAATCAGGTCGTATGTCATCAAGTATTTTAACAACTGCGGAAGCACACCCATGGCCTACTCGAAAACCAGACTGATAAGAAGACAGGAGATTATTAGCCTGCAAGAATGCATTGATTTGATGACTCATAATTTTTTCACATACTTTAGATAAAGGGGAAAGTATGCTTATTGGTCTGAAATCAGAAGGTCCAGACGGGTTTGGTTTTTTTGCCACCGGCAAAACAGTAGCAGTTTTCCAAATTTCAGGGAAAGAGGAGGATATAAGGCAGTGATTTATTATATGTGTTAGTGGACTTATGATATGAGGCAGCAAAATTTTTAAAAATTTGATGGGAATACCATCACCACCCACTGCATTAGAACTTATTCGCATCAACCAATAACCGACATCAATTTCATTAACAGGTATATATTCAAACAAATCCAGAACAGATGAACCTGGAATGTGAGACTGGGTATTATTAGACGGCGCGGTGTTACTAACAAAGGAGTCATTTAGTAAATCCGGGTCAGCAATTAAAGCAGGGGAATTCTTTTTTCTCACTCCAAGACTACTTATGTTACTCCACAAAGTTTTGGTGGGTAGGGACACATTAAGCTTCATAGAGAAATACCGTGTCTTAGCTTGCCTTGTTAGGTGGACTGATTCATTTCTGGCTAACCTATACCTTTCCCAATTAGCAGATGAAGGTAATCTTTTCCAGAGTTTGTGTAACTTATTTCTCTTTTTTATTGCATTAAGAACATGCACTGAGAACCAAGGGCAAGAAGGATTCAATAAGCGTACTGACCGCAGAGGAACATGTTTTTCGAACAAGTATTTCACAGGAGCTGTAAGGGAACAACGTTTATCATCAACTGAGCTATGATTCCAGCAATCATTAAATGAGGTTAGTGACAAATCATGATACAATGACGAATAGCTAATATTTTTAAAATCACGGTACGAAAAAGAGGTAGGAAGAACATTACGAGACATGTTTACATTTAACGAACAAAATATTAAATCGTGATCAGATATAAAAAATAATTGATCAAATAGAGAAACGAGAGACAGGTCAGACACTATGAAACAATCCAAAGATATATATAGTATTTTATTAATTTTGCCACACCCCTTTGTCGTATCCCGCTCATTTTTTACATGCTACTTACAAACTATCTTTACTATCTTTGTACCAAAAATTCAAATTTCATTTTTCAAATTTGGCGCACTAGTTCTGGAGTTATTAATTTTGTCCAGCTAGATTTGTAAATTCTCACACTGTGCGTCCCCTTGTCTAATTCCGAACAATATTCTAGACTCTGGACTGCTCATTACACCAAAAATATAAGTGAAAAATTAGTTGCTGTTGGACAAAAGGTATAGAAGGAGTTCAAATGGGGAAAGTGACATGCCCCATTGTCTAGTATCGCCTACTTTTCTAGAATACGTACTGCACATTATTAAAAATAGTATGTGAAGGCATAAAACTGCTTATTATACCAACAAGAATATGTGTACGAAATTTGGTTAAATTCGGGAAAACGGTTAAGAAGAAGTTCGAATAAAATTAGAGTTACACGTCTATTGTCCATCCCGCCCATTTTTTTAGATAAAAGACTGCTATTATACCAAAGAATATATGTCAAATTAGGTAAAATTCGCACAAACGGTGTAGGAGCAGTTGGATGTAATATTCAACTTTATATATTATTTCGGTGGTAAAAGTAGGCGTGGTAACATTTACCATTTCATGGCACCTTCACATCAAGTTTTACTATCAAAACATGTACAACTCAGGAATTATGATTTCTGAAAAGTGGGCGTAACTATGGTGCGACCACGCCCATTTGCAACAATCGTAAATGCAGAAATCGTAAACTACGAGCATCGAATCGATTTTAATGATCGTAAAGTGAAGTTGCGCGAGTTAGCTGAGGCCGTAGGCATCTCAAAAGAACGGGCGGGATAATTTTGCACTATCTTTTGGATATGAAAAAGCTATCGACGCGATGAATGCCGCGTTTGTTGACCGTCAACCAAAAGCAGTACCACGTTAATGATTCAACGGCCGGTTTCGCATTGTCGTAGCGCAGTCGAGTAAACTTTTTTGAAACATGGGCCCATTACCGTACGCCAAAGTTCGATAGGCAGTCTGCAAAGAGGCCGAGTCAACGCTCGGACGGGAAGGTTATGACCTCCGTTTTTCGAGATGTGCATGGCATAATCTGCATCGATTACTTGTAGAGGGAAGAACAGTCCCGTGAGATTGTTATGAAGCGTTGTTGTACAAACCGAATGACGAAATAAAGAGAAACGGCCCCATATTACGAAGGAAAAAGTTCTTTACCATCACGATAACGCATCCCCACATACGTCCTTGAAAGTAATGGCCAAATTGGACCACTTGGATTCGAATTGGTCCCACTTCATTCTTCTTATTTTGCCCTCAGTGATTATTATTTGTATCCAAACCTTAAACGGTGACTCCGGGGAAGGAGATTCAGATTTAATGAGGAAGCCTTTGCGGATATCGAGGCGCCTTTCAAAGGCTTAGACGTTTCATAATACAGAAAGACCAGCAAGATGTTGCAAAATTACTAGATACCAATTGCATCGCCCTCGAGGGAAAGGAAAAATTAGTTTTATCAAAAAAACATTCTGTGCCCATTAGCGGCAGAATGCTCATCAATGATTTAATGTTTTCTTATTGGCTATGGTTTATTGTTCGCACTTATTTTGTTTTTATTGCTTTTTCGTTGCCATAAAAATAATGCTATTAAAAAAGAAGTTCTTATCAGATGGTGTGAAAATGCTCGTTAAAATCATAAATCATGAAATTTATTTGACTTTGATTTATTTTAATTTTAAAGTGTGTTTAAATTTGTATTTAAAGACAACCTCAATAAATATTACCTTTAACATCCTTTTTGGATTTCTTTAAAATTTAATGATAAAAAATATCTTCAGGCATAATATGCTTAACTTTGAACCCACTCGTAGCTGATTAGAGTATGAAAACGCTTTATTTTATGAATCACTTTAATTTTATGTTAACATTCTGCATACATTTATGCTGCATTGATATAAGAAATTTTGCCCTTAGGACACACATGTGTGCAAGCCAATTATTTAATTGCTGTGCATACAAAAGGGCTTTAATAACTGCCTAAAGCAAAACATTCATGAAATATTTGTGATGATTGGTAGCGGAAGCTGTTGCTGCTTCAAAGCACAAAACAATTTTGTGAATGTGAGTTGACATATTTTGAAAGCTTTATTTACGCTGCTGCTGCTGCTGTTAAGGTGACTCAGTGACTCAATCGAATTTATTATTATGCAACCCTCATGTTTATTTTAACCCCATTTTGCTGTTCATTAACCCCAAAAAATTAACTTATTCGATTTATTTAAAAATAGTTTCTTCGTTGCTAGAATTTTCGTTTGAAAGCTTTGGTTTGATAACTAGCCGAACTAGTAAAGTAGATGAGGTCAATATAACTTTTAGGGATTTATTTACGTAAATAAGTTTAAGGCTTTTAAGGACTTAAGCCTTAATACATAAATAGTTTTTAATGTAATGCACTAAACATTAGTTCAGATACTGTAGCCAAAATAAGGAGTTGATTTTTTTACAGAGACTTTAGTTTATTTATTATAAAGATTATGTGAGGCATATAATCTGAAACTTAGTCAAAAAATATTTATATCATACGCTTAATTAAATTTAACATTTAGTGCAACATGGAGTAGTTTGCTACCCCATACTTTTTTGTCAATTCAGCTTTTTGTATTTTTGAGTGTTCGTTTTTTTTAATTAATATTAAACGTTAGGATTATTGGGCCATCAGAACTTTAAAGCATATATCAAACAAAGTTAATATATTCTGGTTAGTCAGAAAATTCAATCTCAAAATTACGTATAGTTTTTTCTATGACCAGGAAAGAAACCAATTTTCCACCTGAATCATTTCAGCAGTTTCAATTTTAAGCCGGAGGTATAATTTTTAAAGAACATTTCTACTCCCATTAATTTTAATAGGTGCAGATATTTACTGAGACAAAGAATTAGACTATGGACTTCTCATTATTCCAAAGAATATATGTACATAATTTGGTGGAAGTCGAATAAACGGTGTAAATTTGGTTGAAGTCGAAAAAAGTGGTATTGGGTTGGCAACTAAGTAATTGCGGATTTCACTCATAGATGGCTTTAGTTGAATTTTTAGATTTGCTGACGTAATCGAAATGTCAAACACATTTTGTTATTTGAGAGTTGGTACTTCAACTGTCAATCAGTAAAAAAATTCGTCTGTTGACAAATGGAAAATCAAAACCAACATTTTCGTCATATTTTGCTTTTTTATTTCCGGAAAGGAAAAAACGCATCGCAAGCTCACAAAAACTTATGTGCTGTTTATGGTGATGAAGCTTTAAAAGAACGGCAGTGTCAAAATTGGTTTGCCAAATTTTGTTCTGGTGATTTTTCACTCAAAGATGAAAAACGCTCTGATCGTCCAATTCAAGTTGATGACGACCAAATCAAAGCAATAATCGATTCGCATCGTCACAGTTCAACACGTGGTATTGCAGAGAAGCTTTATGTATCACATACATGCATTGAAAATAGCTTAAAACAACTTTGCTATGTACGAAAACTCGATATATGGGTTCCTCATGAACTGAAAGAAAATTATTTAACACAACGCATTAACATCTGCGATTTGTTAAAGAAACGTAATGAAAATGATCCATTTTTAAAACGATTGATAACTGGTGATGAAAAATGGGTTGTTTACAACAATGTCAATCGGAAAAGATCGTGGAGCAAGCCAGGTGAACCAGCTCAAACTACATCAAAAGCTAATATTCATCAAAAGAAAGTTATGTTGTCAGTTTGTTAGGATTACAAAGGAATTGGCTACTTTGAACTTTTACCACCCAACCGAACGATCAATTCAGATGTCTACATTGAACAACTAACAATTGAAGAAAAGCGGCCCGAATTGACAAATCGAAAAGATGTTGTATTCCACCATGACAATGCAAGGCCACACACATCTTTGGTCACTCGGCAAAAATTATTGGACCTTGGTTGGGATGTTTTGCCACATCCACCATATAGTTCTGACCTTTCACCATCTGATTACTTTTTATTTCGATCTTTGCAAAACTCCTTGAATGGTAAAAATTTCAATAATACTGATGATGTCAAATCGTACTTGGTTCAGTATTTTGCTGATAAAAACCAGAAGTGAACGTGGAATTATGATGCGCCCTGAAAGATGGCAAAAGGTCATTGCTCAAAATGGGCAATACATTACAGAATAAAGTTATTTCGTTCCATGAAAAAATTGTCTTTTATTTTCAAAAAAAAATTTCCGCAATTACTTAGTTGCCAACCTGGTAGGAGTTCAATTTAAATTAAACCGCCACACCCCATGTAGTATCCCGCCTACCTTTCTGGACTACGGACTGCACATTATTCCAAAACTATTGAGAAAAATTTGTTCGAGGTTGGACAAACCCTAAAGAAGTTCGTTTAAAATTTAAGTGTCACGCCCCTGTCTAGTCCCGCCCAATATTCTAGAATACAGTCTACTGATTAGGGTCTCTTTATAAATTACGTAACATGTTTTTGGCCAATTTTAGATCTCCCTTCTCCCCCCTATGCCACATTTTGTCACAAAGTCTTCAACCCCCCTCGCGACGTAACGTCTCACTTTTATTTTTTAGTTTTTTTTTTTTTTATAATTTAGCAGTTTGTTATGAAAAAAGCATAGAACAAGTTATGTATATTATAAGTTTTATTATTAGTTGACCCCCCGAAATGCACGCACATCTCGAACACAAGAGGCAACACAAGAGGCCTTCCGTCGATTACAGCATGATCAATTTGGTTTCGCGTTTTTTTATCCGGGGACAGCCAGGTGGCCTTGTGAATGTCGAGGTGCTTAAATCTGGTCGATCAGTCTTAGACCGTTGTTTGTGGAGGTCTCAAAGATGCTTTCCCTTCCGACTTTCGCATTAAAATCGGCGAGGACTATTTTTTTTTTTATGCAATAACAATAGAGTTCAGCTACTACAGCTTTTTCGCACTTCCTCAGCATTACCCCATTTAAAGCCACGACCCAGAAATCCACGAAATTGAAAAATATCAGTGTTATGGATACTAGTGGTCCCAAACAAGTTAATGTGGGAAAATTTACCCACCAATGAATGGGTTTTCACGTCATGGACCGGAAGATGGTCGTATACGTCGTCAAGACTAGCGTAGAAAGCGTCTTTGACGGCTTCGCCCTTTGCCTCTGTCGGGGCGTGCGCGCAAATAAGGCTGATGAAAAAAAATTTTGCCTTGATGCGGATCGTGGCCAATCTTTCGTTCACAGGTGTGAACCGGGAAACAAGGTGGCGTAGTTTTCGGCTAACGACAAATTCACATCAGAATTCGCGCCTCTCCGCATGGCAGCTGTAGTAGATATCGCAGTGTGCTTGTTTAGAGTAGCCTTGCCCCTTCCAACGCATTTCCTGGATGGTGGTGATGTCAGCTTTTATTGTTTTGAGGGCTTCCGCCAGTTAAATAATGGCACCATTCCTATAAGGGGTCCCGGCATTCCAAATGCATATCCTTAAATCATTGTCCGTTTTTTGTTTGCGGTGGCCGTCAACGTAATTATGTATCCAAGGATTATGTATGCAAAATTTGGTTGAAGTCAAAAAAACGGTGTAGAAGGAGTTCGATTAAAATAAAAGCGTAACGTCCCTTCCATAATTCCGCCCAACTTTCTAGACAAATCACTGCTTATTAATCCAAGTAATATATGTTGAAAATTTGGCTGAAATTGGAAAAACGCTGTAGAAGAAGTTCGTTTTCGGAATGTTTCTTTTTTTCAACTGGTTTTTTTTTTACCAAATTTACTTTAGAGATAACTACTTCAAATAAAAAAAATTTATCCGTCAAATTCAAAGAAAATTCAAAATTATGATTTTTTTTCGGTTTTGTAAAAAAATTCTTAGGCTCTAATTTTTCAAGATTTCAAGATTTTTCAAGAAGAAGAAATTTCCACGCCAATTACATATACGGGCATATAATGCCAGCGACTCTCCATTTTAACTCTCCACACATGATTGTGAGCTTGGCTGCACTGAACAAATTTTTTCCTTCAACAGCGTACTACCTAGCGGAAAAATCTCTCGAAAATTTTTCAGATTTCACTCCAAGCAAATCACAGAACGAGGATAAAAATATATATTAAAGAACGCACATGAAACAAAATTTAACAAACAAGGTATCTTATCTACCTTGCCGATGTCATGCATGCGTTTGTTAATTCCATATTTATTGATATCATCTATTTTTTTGACACTTAAAAACGCACTTGTCAACGCACTTGTAGGCATAGATCATTTTCTTCGTGCCAACAACACCACAAACGCAGTCACAATACAAACACACCGATGCTGGAGACACCTTGTGGCAAATTACAGCAAATTTTTGTTAGTTGTAGCATAGCAAATACACAATCCTCTATCTATTGATAGATGTCATAGAGTATAAATTATTATCTAGAGATTGCATGAATTCTGCTAAATCTCTGTCATGTGTTAACAGAGGTTAACAGAGTTTATTTTCTCCACGTTTTTAAGTGAAATAACTCTGTTAACACATGCCAGAGATTTAGCAGAGTTGATGCAATCTCTAGATAATAATTTACACTCTATGTAGATGGTGATGATCTACTGCAGCATAGCTTCTGTTATAATTAATATTGAATTAACAACCTTTTTTATCAAGTCTCTGTAGCCTGGAGGATAGTGTGTTGGACTCTCATTTAAGAGAACGCGGGTTCGATCCCCACGGGCGGGCCAAAAAATATTTTTAGTATTTAATATTAAAGTATTAAATTTTTTTTGTTGTAATAAGGGCTAGCAACAAAGAAACCATCAAATTTCCAAGAAAAAATCTGTCGAAAATTTTTCAGATTTCACTTCAAACAAATCACAGAACGAGGCGAGGAGTAAAAAGCTTCGCTTCAAAAAAAATCATCCCTATCCAATGCGTAGGCATTTTCCCATGCTAATCGTCCTCTAAATTTTGTTTTATATTAAAAATCCTTTTTAATTTGAATAAATTTGTCGCCGGATTTAACTCAACTCAGTACATAGATATTGGTATTATTTTAAAGCTGCAAATAACATTGACAAGCTTTTCTTATAAGCTTTTCACTTGTCATTGGAGGATTATAAAACCTGCTGCTAGCAACGCTATTATTGCATAAATAAACAAAATCCTTTTCTGCTGGTTAAAAGCAACAAAAGGGTAACATGTAATGGTATAGACGCGACATATTAAATTGTGACGCAACATGCACAAAAACACAGCTAAAAAAAAAAAAACACATACTTAAATAAAGCTCTATCAAAACTGTCAAGTACACAACAAAACTCTTGATTTAATTCGAACGTTGTTCACGGCTAAACATGGTGGTGGTGGTGGTGGTGGTGTTGATGAGGGTGTTGGTGATGCCAGTGTTTTCGGTATTGTTAGCAGCTTTTAGTCACATGTCTGCTGGTTCGATTTATATTGTTCGAATTGTTGCCTTAGCAGCGATGCCTCTTTTTGTTATTGTCAAAGTGTTTTGGCCATGGTACGAGTGGCTGGCTGTTGTTAATGTTTTCCATGTATTTTGTTCTAATTGAAGTAATTTAAGATGCATACAGTAACGTGTACAAAAACGTGTATTTATGGTGTGTGTGCCATGTGTGTGGCAGTGTGAGTGTCACTTAATTGGCCCCAACTGAGCACTCAAGCCCCGGCTACCTATTAATTTTATAATGAGTTGGTTTAAAAGCTGTTCTTTGCTTGGCATTTTTCTATATTTTGGGCTTTCGTGTTAATAAAGCAGTGTAAATGTGTGTGTGTGTGTGTAGATTAGCCACATAACGTTATTTATTAATGTCGTTGAAATAAAAATATTATAATAAAAACACAAAAATACACTAACCAACAAATGAATCTTTGCTGAACATAAATTCTAGCTTGTTTTTGGTTTTTTTCCTTTCCTTTAATGTTCTGCTTATTTCTTTTCACTTAATCATTTCGACATTTTTTAGAGTCGCCTACTCCAATTTTCTGACACCTTAATTCGGCACTTAAACATCTGTTGATATGTACATTTGTTGGGTGTTGGTGTTGTTGTTAATACCACGTTGTTGCCATTTTGTTTCTATTTCACAAATACACAAGTGCTTGATTAAGGTGGAATTAATTTTAAAACTTCATTTAAGGTTGATGTGGGCACATATGTGTGTGTGTGTGTGTGTGTGTTGTAGTGTGTTTGAAGGTTTGTATGGGCTTAAACGTTTTAATTTTCTAGACAGCTTTCAACCTGTAAGTGTCAACCTTCACTTTTCACTGTTACAACATTTTAAGAACTGATGCTTCCTTCTTTATTTTGTTCTTTGTGAGAACTGAACAACAGCAACAACAACAACAACAACAACAACAAAAACCAAGAACAATAGAACTTGAGGTTGTAAGTTTTCACTTCGGCTAAACTTTATTGATAGCGCTTGCAATGTTTTGAGCCGCAACATTTTAGATGTTTGCCATAAATCTGCTTAAGCTGATTTAAAATAGATAAAATTTTGAGCCCAACCAGATAAGATAGAGGCTTTTAAACTTTTTTATTTATGGCTGAGCTTAACCTTTTTCGTTGTTCATTTATATTTGGCGGTTAGTTTTAAAAATCCTTTCAGCACCTGTTATTGAAGCTGTTATTTATATTGAGTTATATTTTTACCTCAATTTTTTTCAATTTAGTCCCATAATGTAATTTTTTCTTGCTCTAGGTTGCAATATTTTTCAAAGTTAAATTTTACACTTTCTATTTTATGATGTTCAAAGATAGCAGTATTGAGAGAGCCCATAAATAGGCAGTTTTTGTTTTTATTTTCAAGTCAAAGAATATAAATACTAGAAATGAACTTTAAATTTTTATCTCCAAATACATCATAGAAAGTTGCCAGTATGTATATTTCTAGTTTTTATCTTAAGGGCCTGCGGGAGTTTTTCGAAGAAAAAAACACACCATTTTAAAACTTTGTTTTTGAAGCTCGTTTTTTATTTAAGACCAAAATATTTTTTACATTATTTAAGTTTAACTATTGAAGATTTATCCCTGACATTTTGGTCCAAAAATATTCGTCGATAAGGTTGAAAAGTGCAAATGCTGCGAAAGACCTTAAATTTGCTGTGAGCAAGATATCTGGAGACTGGTTGACCTAAAAAAAAATTTTTTTTCGTTTTGTTAAAGATTTCTGGGGCGTTTAATAGTTGATTTTTGAAAAATATTTATATATATTTACACACTCTACCCACTACGCCACGGCCGCCACTTTAACGAAGAGGTTGAGTTAAAAAAAAGTATGTGTGTGTCCACAACTCACGGTAGTAGGGAAACTTTTAACCAAAAATGGAATTTCGATTTATAAATATCGAATTGTGTCTTACCTTGATAATGTACTAGAAGAGTCGTACGAAAATAAAACAAAAATGTAGTATTTGTAACGGTAATTATAGTATCTTAATTTTACTCTCATTCTGTCGATTGTACAACAAAAACATCACAGTGATAGTAAATCTTGCTTCTTTTTGTTTACTTATCAATGTGAGCTATTTTGCTTTACACAAAACTTGAGCACAACTAAAAACTCCAAAATCAGATGATCTATTGATCGGAGGTAAAATCTTATAATGACAAAATTTTAGAGAATACTTGAGAGTATAAAACAATGTAAAAAATTAATTTTTTTTTTTTATGATAAAATTTCGAGCAAATCGCGCTTGAACTAATAATTTTTGCAAAAAAGAAATATTTTTTGAGTTTGATCAACTCTTATTTCTTTAACGTACAAGAAAACTTTAATTGATTTTCATTTTTACTTAAGCTGTTAAATTCAATTCCCAAAACTGGTTTTAAACCTTACGTAGCTATCATACTTTTAAAGTTATAGCATTTCTTACTACAACTACGATGTTTTTAAAAATTTTTCAAATGAAAATTTTAATGTCTCCCGGCGGGAGCTACACGCAGAGAAAATGTTTATATAATATGTTTATATATGTTTGGTTTTAAAAACAAAATATTCAGAGGGAACCACCTAATGATTAAGAACTTTCCTTCAATTGCATTATTTTTCGATATAAGAAGATATTAGTTGTGACCAACATTAATGCAATTGCCTTAGATAAAAAACTAACGTCTACATTAATATGCTTGTGACAAAATAGAATTGTGTGTTTCTACCCAATAAAAATATATTTTAATCACTATTAAACTCAAAAAGAACAGAACTCTGCAAATTTGAAACAAACAGAACTCGTTTCTTTTATGTGTTTCGCCTAGACATACATATATCTGTTTCCTTTGCACTTGCACGAAAAATAGCGGAAACCTTGTTGCTTTATGCACGTGCTTTTAACAGTTTCCAAATTTTGGCGCCATTTTAAGTTTCAAGCAGCCGCGCCAAACGTGTTGAAAAGTTTTGCTCTTATGAAAAGTGTTTCTGAAAATGTTTGCTTAAATTAAAAGTGTTTGTGTTTGCAAATTAATAAAATAAAAAACAAAATAAAAGAAAAATAAGGCGGTTCAGCAGTAAAAATAGGTGAGTTTTGAAGCAACTTCGCTGATAAAGGAGGTGCTTTGCTGACAAGTAAGTGCTCCAAACATATTATGTTTTCTTCAACTAGAAAATGTGTGCTTATAAAAATTGTTGTAATGTCGGATAAACATAATATGGTTACTACTCAACATAATTAAATCCGAGAAAAACTTATTTACTGTTTTCTAAACATATTTTGTTTGCTTCAAACCAACAATTACTTCTAAGCAAATATTTTGTAATGACAGTGAAGAACTTTTGGCATGTCTTTTGCTAAAATATGTTTCCAAGTAAATATAGTGTAATCATCGGTAAATATATTATGTTGTTCTTAATTATCGTTTTGAAAATAATTGCTTGACTGCAATTAAATTGTGTATTCTCCAATGAATATATATTTGTCCGTGAATATTTAATGTTATTCTTGACTAAATTATATTTCTAAGCAAACAAATAGTAATAGACTAAAAGTGTTCTCAGTCCATTTATAATTACAATATATTTATATGAAAAAATATTTTCTTCAAAACATATTATATTGTTCTTAAATTCAAACAACGAGTGCTAAGGTACAATTAAATAATGTTAAAATGGAAATATATACATAAAGAAAAATTGCATTAATTAATCATATTATATGTGGAACCAATTATGATTACTTCCTGCAAATTATGTTTGGGAAGGCCTATTATTTTTTAGCGTGTAGGTTTTGATTTTAGACCCATACTTTCTTGGGGAAGTTTTCTTAGAATTCTTCGTAGATAACGTTTTTGCTATACACCTTTTGACAAAAACAATTGACCCAGCCTAATAAACATAAAAAAAGCACATTAAAAAACATTTATAAAAAAAGATAAAAAAAGTAGAACGCGTCTGATTTGCCGACTCTAGCTACTTCAGAAATTCATAACAGCTATATTATTTCATAGCTTTAAGCTTTCACTTCGGTTGGCAGTCACCCAACTGCCTACTATTTTATTTTCGTTTTACAAATTTTTCTACTGAGTAAGATTTTTTAGTAGCAAGTATCCTGAAAGTGCAAATTTTACTATTTTTATTAATTTTTTTTTTTTTTGAATTTTTTCAAAGGCCGACTAAGATCTAATGATGCCATTATTTTGTTTCAGCTATTTTGAAATGCAAATAATTAAAAAAAAAACAAAATGCCCGATTTTTTTTGACCAAAAAAATAGAAGTCACAAAATAGCTGTTATTTTTGATTGATAAAATATAAG
This sequence comes from Coremacera marginata, assembly GCA_914767935.1. Lineage (NCBI taxonomy): Eukaryota > Metazoa > Arthropoda > Insecta > Diptera > Sciomyzidae > Coremacera > Coremacera marginata. The sequence continues at coordinate 11,374,715 of OU612044.1, read as the reverse complement.
TCAAATAATTACTAGTATTTTTGTTTGAAAACTAAAAGCTTAAAGACAACTGTTAATATTCAACTTTTTTGATAAAAACCATACCCGATACGGTCCCCGCAATTTAGATAAAAAAGTATGTAGGATATTATAGGAAACATTTGAATCGATTGCAAACTTTGCTCTATTTACCGCTGGGTATATACATTAACTTGTAGGAATTTTTGTAGCCTTTGAATCAACAAGCCTTTGTAGCCAGACACCAAATTGGTGATATATTTTTTTTCTAGAACTGTATCTATATGCACAGCAATGAGGAGCTTTAATGTAGCTTGGGTCTACAGTAATATAAAATTAGAATTATACTGTCCCATCTTCACATTTTATATAAAGCGGCAAGCAAAACTTGCTATATAGTTTAACAAACCCGTTAATAATATGCTTATACATATAACGCGAATTTCAACGAAAGGAATAATTTTTTTATATAATGTTATTAATCTGCAGCAGCTTATGCCATATCGATATTTTTATTAAGCTCAGTCGATAAGAAGCAATAATCGAAAATGTAGCATCACCCTATGTAGCCACTTTTGCTCGTGTATTCTGTGGTGTAAAATTCACTGTTTTATTTTAAATTTTTGCGTGTTGCTTTTAAAAAATTTTGTAGCATTTTGTTGCATATGAGCTTAATTGATTGAAAAGTAAGTTAGTTGAAGCTATTTATTTAATTTTTTTACAAAAAATATATTATTTATGCTATTAAGCATAGTGAATATGAAGAAAATTTCTGTGGATGTGGAAAATAGGATTGGGTACTTGTCTGAAAAAGGCTTTTCTTCAAGATAAATTTCTAAAAAGGTTGGTGTCTATCATCAAACTGCTCTTTCAGTCAAAAAAAGAAAAAATGTGGAGCAAATAAAGAACGTTGAAGACCGCCCAAGATCTTTAATTAATAGTGACGCTCGTGTAATGGAACGGCTGTTGCGAAGTAAGTCCGTAAAAACACCTAAAGCAGCTGCTAAAGCGATAAATAAAGATGTTAGCAAATGGACCACACTCCGTGCGTTTAAGAAAAATTGGCTTGGTGTCAAACGTTAAACTAAAAAAACCAGCGATATCCAACAAAAATATCAAGACAAGCTTGAAATTCTGCAAAGGACGCAAAAATTGGTCTGTGGACAGCGTTACCATATGGGCAGTTAATCCTGTTTTGGGCAGTATTTTGAGCAGGTAGACAGGATCATATTTCTCCCAGGATTTGGGCAGGTTTTTTTTTAATCCAGTTTTTTAATTTTCGTTGAATAAAAAAAATAGAAATTTTATGTTTATTAATTATATGTAAGTACTTATATAAAAGTAGCAAATAAAGTTACTACTACTTTTTACATCCTTTCAAATATTTGATCATGTGGCAGCGCTTTTCCTGTCATTGTTGCTGTCATCGTTTTTGTTAATTTCTTTTCGCTAGTCATTTGCAAATTACAAATGGACAAATACTTAACAAAACCTGATAAGATAAGGAAATTGCCGTTTATTTAATGTTTTAACTTAATTTTTCAATTTTTAGACTCTAGTCACAGTTAAAAAAGTTTGACTTTGACAATGCTTTTCTAAAATGTGTAGACCTTTTAACACCTTCAACTTAAATAAAAAATAAAAAATATATCTCTATAAATATATCTCTATTTTAAATAAAAAATATATCTCTATTTTAAGTTTGTGTACTTTTCTTCCTAATGTAATTAAATATGAAGAAAGGCAAGAAGTGGACGATGAATGGCTCGAGCTGCGCCACTTAAGTTTCATAGATTTAAGTCTAAAATGAAAAGAATATTGAAACTTTTTGGAAAGTAGTATTTGATCAAAAACGTGTAGATAATTCCGAAGTCTTTCCATTACTAAAAAAACTTGTTTATGCTATTTTATCGATTCCAGTAGCAACAGCAAATGTTGAACGGATTTTTTCTCAAATAAATAAAAACAAAACAAAATTAAGAAATAAATTAGAAATGCCCACCTTGTGTGGGATTCTTTGTACAAAAGATTTTTTAAGAAAAAATTATAAGAATTGTACAATTTTCGAAACCATGAATTAATTGCTTTAAATATAATTTATTTAAGGGGACATGACACCTTCCAAAAAAAATTTTTGGATGGCTTCAAACGCGTTGAATAAAAAATAAGATATAATTTTGAAAAATTAAACATATATTTTGAGGTTAAAAAAATTACACAAAAAATTTTTTTTTAATTTTTTAATCACATATTTGGCTACTGGAATTTTTTTTAAAAAAACTCATTGCGGGCGTGATAAAATAAAAACTACTCAACCGATCGTACTGAAATTTTAAGTACGAAAAAACACTTTTTTCGAAAAAAACACCGCCACTTCGTAATTTTTCGACAAACATTTTTTCTTCTAGTACATTCCTAGTTCTAGTTTTTTGTTTTTGTGTTCAGATGTTGCAGTGAGCCACATTACGCCCGCAGTGATTTTTTGATGTTTGTTAAAAAAATTCCAGTAGCCATATACATGTGTGATTAAAAATATTTAGAAAAATTTTTATTGTGTATTGTTTTTACCTAAAAATAGGTGGGTAATTTTTTAAAATTATATCTTATTTGAATATAATGAACTAATAAGTATTTTAACACATTAAAAAAAATTTTGAAGGTGGCATGTCCCTTTAATTTATTTTTGTTAATTTTAATACATTCTTAGAATGTGATTCTGTGATTTGAATAGTCATCAGAAATGATTAAGAAGTTTGGAAAAATTTTTTTGAAAAAAAAAAAAATGTAACTATATATCGCACACTAAATACAAAACAGTCACAACTCAAAATTTGTAAATTTCTACGTGAAGCCGAAATCAATTTTATTTTTGATGGAGCTCCTTACAAAGCAATAAGACAAAATTTTGTTTTTTAACTATAGAGAAAGAAGATGTGTACAAAATTTATTTGATGTGCTACATTCAATGTATATGATCACTACAAATAGTTTAAAATTACAAAGTAACAATTTGTAAATTTTGAGTTGTGACTCTTTTGTATTTAGTGTGCGATATGTTAAATGATCTCAACATTGCGAATGAATTGCTTTAAAAACTTATTATTACATTTATTTTTGTTAATTTTATTACGTACCTAATAAGAAAGTGATATTTTTGTAAAATTATAACTTACTTTAAATAAAATATTAAAAATGTTATAATAAAAAAATTTTTAAATATTTGTTTTTAGTCCTTTTCTCTAAAAATACAGGATTTTTTTTTGAAAATTACAGGATTTTCAAAAAAACATATGGCAATGCTGTCTGTGGATAACTGGAAACGAGTCACATATGATCCGACGAATTCAAGTTCAATCGTTATCAGTCTGATGCAAAAGAATATTATTGGCATCGCCTGAGCGAAAGACTCCAATTGAACCAAGTCAAGCAAACCATGAAACACGGTGGAGGCAGCGTTATGGTGTAGGGCTGCTTTTCTTGGTGGCACGTCGGTCCATTAGTAAAAATCAATGAAATAATGAGGAAAGAGGATTATTTAAGCATTTTACAAGCCAATTTGTCTGATTTTGTGGATTTTGTGGAAATTAAATTATTTTCCAACAAGACGGGGATCCCAAACACACGGCCAAAATTATGAAGAAATGGCTAGAGGAACAACGTTTTCAAACTTTAAGTTGGACAGCGCAAAGCCCAGATTTAAATCCTATAGAGAATCTGTGGGCTATTATAAAAATAAAGTTGGCGCAGTACGACAATCCGCCGATAACGCATAAAAAAAGCTACCTTAGCTTCCTAACAGGAGTTCAAAGGTTAGCGTGCATAGGAATAACAGGAGCCATGAGATCTACGCCACAGGCGGGTCTAGATATGATGCTAAATCTTCTTTCCGTAGAAGAATTCCTTAAATGTTCGGCGACCAAGAGCGCGATTCGCCTCAACGAATCACGAGCCTGGAAAAGCAGCACATTCGGATACGCATCTATTCTAAATCTCTTTGGAACCGAGGAATCAAAAAGAGCAACCGACTATATCATACCCAGTGTAAGATTCGGTACAGAATACACCACATCCATTCCCAGCAGACAAGAATGGGAAGAAACGGCTGTAGAATCCTACGGCAATCTCCATTTATATACTGATGGTTCCAAAATGGAAAACGGAACTGGATCGGGTGTATGTGAAACGCTACAAATCAAAGAGTGCTACAAACTCCCGGATTACTGTAGCGTTTTTCAGGCAGAAATATATGCTATTGAAAAAGCTGCACGGGCCATTTACAGGAAAAATCTTACCCCCACAAGGGTAGTAATTTTTGTGGATAGCCACTGAACAGTAAAACGACGAAGGCTCGAACGGTGCAAAACTGTAAACTTGCACTGAACAGTATCTGCAATACCCACAACGTCACTCTCTGCTGGGTTCCCGGACATAGCAATATTGAAGGGAACGACGCAGCAGATGAACTGGCAAGGCGTGGAGTAACCGCAAGTACAAACAGAGCTGACACAGATGTGCACATTCCAATAGGCGTCGTCAAAAGGAGTATAGAACTAAAAGCCAGAGATATTGCCAACACAAACTGGGCTTCCAGAGGTGACTGCAACATATCTCGAAGGCTTTGGCCTGAGCTAAATGAGAAAAGAACTAGAAGCCTTCTGATTTTGGTCAAACGGGAAATCCGGATCCTTGTTGGAGTTCTAACGGGTCATTGACCCATTGGGGTAATGGCCAATAGAATAGGTATAACAGCGCCAGACTTTTGTCGGAGCTGCAAAGACCCGGAGGAAATAGAAACAATAACTCACCTACTATGCGAATGTCCAAGTCTACAGAATCGTCGACTCCGACACATGGGGAACAGATTTTTCAAAGACTTGGAAGAGTTGGTGAACACACCACTGCTAGACATCTGGAGGTTCATAAAAAGCACAGGATGGTTTGAGGAACAAATCGGAACAATGGTTTAACTTGGTACCACAACTATAAAAAGGGATTCGTAATGGACTTATAGGCCCCCGCGGAAGCGCCGGTAACGGTGCACGACCCTTCATACCTAACCTAACCTAACGACAATCTGCCACAAATTGTAAACGAGCTCTGGGAAAGAATATTCGCAGAATGGGGGAAAATTCCTGATGAAACAATTCAAGGATTGGTTGAGAGTATGCCAAATCGTATAAAAAGTGTGATTAGAAACAAAGGACTGTGGACCAAATATTGAAAAATGCCTGAAGTTAATGTTTTCTAAAACGTGCAAAAGTGGCTAAATTCACCTTGTCAACATTTTTATTTATGTTTTTTTAATAATGAGTTGATTTCCTGTTTTTTTTTTTTTTTTTATTAAATATGCAGTATTATTTATATTGCTCTTTCATATTTACATTATTTTGGTTTTCAACAATAAATGACATTAAAAACTATGCAAATCCTATTTTAAGTGAATTATCTAGCCAGTTTTGCTCGCCACTATATGTAAATATTTTGTAACGAACAAGTAATTCTCTAGGAAAAAGTTCAATATCCTTAAATATTCTTAATTTGCGAGTCATGCTCTTGTACGCATTAGTAGAAAACAAAAAAAATTTGGCAATTGTTTACAAACCTGTTGTTCCATCTTCTGACTGCGACTGCTAATTGCGGACATTGTGTTGACGTTGCTGTTGTTGTTTTTGTTAATAATTGTAGATGATTTTGCAGTTATGCTAAACTCTTGAATTTATTAAATAAATTTTAATTTTTGTTTTTTAAAAGGAACTCCAATTTTAGTTTAATTAAATGCGAATTTTTTCAACGAACGACAAAGAGCTGAGTTGCTTTATTGAGAATAGTAAAACTCAACTCCTCGATGAAGTGTGCTGTGAAGGTAGAAAAAACTAACAAAACAAAAAGAAAAAAAAAGGAAGAAAAAATAAAAAATCATGCCAACGCGAACTTGACAGCTGCTTCAGAAACGTGAAACAAGCAGATCTAGTTATAATAAACATACTACGTGTCTAAGTATGAAGTGATGTGTAATGCATTTGTTGTTGTTGTCGCTGTAGTAGGTAGTTGTTGTTTTTGCTGTAATTGTTGTAAGGTGTGAACTGCAATTATATCGTTGTTTTTGTTTTTCTTTTATTGAATGCTAATTTCAAATTTTTACAACACAATTCTTAATGCAGCAAAACAAAAAAAAAACAAACAAAAAATTTGCTAATTTTAGACACACAACTGTACGACGTCATGTAGCTGCATCTTAAATATATATATAAATTTTTTAAAATTTTTATTAAAATTACATAATGCAATTTTTAGACAAAAATTAATATTTTCAGCTTCCGCTTAACTGCACTTTTCACTAAAAACGAAATCGAACGCTTTGTTATTTTTAAATTTGCATGCTTTTCAAATGAAACACGTTTTGGCTAAATTTGATTTGCTTACGCGCACACAACCGCACATAAGCGCTACACAATGAGTACTAAAGTGAGTGTGCTTTGGTTGTCAGGACGAAGGACTGAACGACAGGACTTGCATGGCATTAAGGATAATATAAAACAGTTAAATAAGCACAACAACAAACACACCAAAACTACCCTTAACTCAAAGTGCTGCACAAGTAGTGTTGCCATATGGACCGATATATCGGATTTGCTACAACTTTTAGACTTGAATCATTAGTCTTTAGACTTGAAATGAAAGGTTTATTTATTGGAAAAAATTAAAGTACAAGTTTATTCATCCAAATCAATATTGTCGCCTTCAAAGTAGTCCCCGTCGGCTGCAACGCACTTCTGCCAACGCTTGATCCAATCACGGAAACCTTTCTGGAACACGGTTTTTGGTATGGTCTTCAGAGCGTTCACCGATTTTTCCATGACATCTTCTTTGCTGGGGAAACGCATTCCTCGAAGCGGTTTTTTGACTCGTTCGAACAGGAAAAAATCACACGGAGCCAGGTCAGGTAAATTTGCCGCCTGCTGGATGGTTATCGTGTTGTTTTTGGCCAAAAAGTCACGAATAAGATGAGCATTGTGCCATGGTGCATTAGCGTGGTGCAAAATCCATGATTTGTTTTGCCACAACTGCGGTTTTTTTTTGGCGAATTGCTTCACGTAAACGTCTAACGCCCAAATAATACTGTTTATTGACCGTTTGACCATCTGGCAAAAATTCATGGTGAACTACACCATTGAATTCCATGAAAACACTGAGCATCGCCTTCTTTTTTGACTGAAAACGACGTGGTTTCTTCGGTCTCGGTTAGTCTGGCGACCGCCATTCACTCGCCTGATGCCTGGTTTGCGTGTCATACTCGTATACTTATTTCTCTCTAATCGTCAATTTGCGATTTTTGACCAACATTTCTTTGATTTTTCCAACGTTTTCTTCGGTAGTCGAACACGATGGCCGCCCCGTACGAGGGTCGTCTTCTAATTATTTTGGTCACTCACAAATCGGTTAAACCACTTGTTTGCCTTCTGATACGATAGAGCAGAGTCACCGTAACATTTCATCGACATTTTACGCGTATCGGCGCAGTTGAAACCATTTTTCACACAAAATTTGATACAAACTCGTTGCTCCATTTTTTCTTCCATCGTAAAAATCGAAGACACGAAAAAAGTTGTTGTAAAAAAATACTGCCAAATGTCAACGAGAGACGCTGATATTTTCGAATCGAACAGTTAAGTCCGGTTCACAGTGTGAATGAACCTTTCTTTTTGAACAAGGTGGTATATTTCAGAAAATACTGAGTGCTCCCGAAACGAATTAAATAAAATGATCTTGACAATTCAAAAATTTTTATTGATAGAAGTGATTTCTTAATAAATTGAGAAGATTTTTTACAGTTTTCAAAATTAACTCACGTGACCGATTGTCACATGTATTTGGTTGGTATAGATATGTATATTTAGTAAAGCTGAAACAATATTTTTCATGAATTTTTATATCAGATGAGAGGAAATCAAAATTTTAATTTTAAATTGAAATTATTTTTAAGAAAAAAAAAAAACAAAGGGTATAAGTGCACTAAATTGATATCGTGAAAAAGGACCCCAAAGCTTAAAGGTAATAAAAAATTACGGGCAACATTAATGGTGATGTTCAATCGCATTCCGAAGCAGTTTTTGCGTCGTTTCGTAACTGTGGACGAAACATGGATTCATTACAACACACTACAGACAAAGGGCGCGTTTATAGTGTCAGCTGGTTGATTGAGTTGAGAGTCGAACTGAGAAGGAAGAGTGCGACATTTATATTTTTCAAAATTCTCAGCATAACGCCTAACAATAAGAAGTAAATATTTTATGAACAAGAGATGGAATAATTATGAAAATTTAGTTTGTCAAAATAGTAAAACCCAGTACAATATATATATTATAAGATTATTTTAATGAATTTACTAATAATGCAAAATATGTGGGATAAAACACACTAGATGCCGCTTTTTGTGTGTTTCTTCTCCGAATTCAGGCAATTAAAATGATTGAAAAATGCCGTATCTACATCACCTCTTTGCATCTATAAAGAAAAAAGGAGAATATTTTTATTCAAAAAATCATCAAACCAATCTTACCGATATATAGGATCTATATTATTAGAGTTAAAGCAAATATATAATATTTATGTACAATCAATTAATGAAAAAAAGATACAGTTTCGATAGTATCGTAAGTGTTGACGTAGAATTTTTTGTTTGATATATTTGGTGATGAATTTTAGAATCCTGTTTTATGTTTAAAAATAAATAAATTTGAATGTTGTGTTTAATAAATAAAAAATATATATATCAGAAAGAAGAATTAATACAGAGGTAAAAAAAAAAAAAAAAACGAAATGGCTATTTCAGCCCTTGAAAGGACTTTGACAGAGCTTCTTATGATCAATTGTGTTGTGTGTGATGTGAAATGTTTGCACACAAGTGATCGAGAACTGGACCTACATGTTTTACTCCGACTCCGAACGGCTTATGTTCTCAAGAAGCTTTTCACGGCAGATTTTACTCTCTGAGGTTTGCCATTGTCTGCAGAGAGGTGATGGCCGAACAGAAAAATTAATTCAATTGAAAAAACTTTCTGTGCCGGATGGAGGATTCGAACCTGGGTTCTCTGGCGTAAGAGTCACACACACTACCCACTACGCCACGGCCGCCACAATACAGAGGTAGTTATTTTTAATTTAGCTTAAGAGAGATTATTCTTTTAAAATGGTAAGTATTGGTTTGTGGTACGAAAAATATGATATATAATTTTCACATGAGATATTAGGTAAGTATCGTGCAAAAACAATGTCTATACATGATCCTCCCAATGTTGTGGAATACAATCCAGAAACCAATTCCAAATCAAAAAACCGAATAGATAAGTCATAAAAACTCACCGTATCCGAAAATCTCTACATACAATTTTCATGCAAATAAATGAACGGTTTTGGACTTTTTTGACGTTTTTAAAAATATTTGAACTACAGTGCCCTCTGGTGTTCAAGATAGAACATAATAGATAAGTCATTTAAGCTCACAGCATCCGAAAACCTCTATATACCAATGTTCATGTAGATCGGATAAACGGCTTAGGAGTTTTTCGATGTTTTTTTGAAATATTCGTACTACAGCGACCTCTGGTGTTCAAGATAGCACAAAAAAAATAAGTCCAAAACACTCACCGTATCAGAAAGCCCTTATATACCAATTTTTATGCAAATCGGATAAGCGGCTAAGGAGTTTTTGTAGGTTTTTCAAAATATTTGTACTACAGTGCCCTCTGGTGTTCAAGATAGAACAGAGTAGATAAGTCATAAAAACTCACCGTATCCGAAAACCTCTACATACAAATTTTCATGCAATTCGTATTAACGGTTTCGGAGATAAGCTAAAAAAAAGTATGCCTGGAACCCGATCACAGCGCCCCCTACCGGGTCCAACCTTTTTTACTGGATAAAAAGTAGCCTATATGATGACTAGGTATATAAGGAACCTAAATGCCAAGATTAATTTAAATCCATCCAGTGGCTTTCGCGTTATGCTTTAACAGACAGACAGACAAACAAAAATTTTAAATATGTGGTTTTGGACTCAGCGTCATTCAAAACGTCCATCGCAAAAAAAAATTTTCAAAAAAATATTTCATGTAGGTACAGATTTTTTTTACAATTTTATATATATATTTATATAGACAACAACACAAGCAGTTACGATTCTTGATTTATGTAATGATTTATATGTAGTAGCGCTGCTTTTTTCTTAATAGCAAATATAAGCTTATATAATAACTTATGCATCGCTTCTTCATATTGCAACGTCTTATTTTCTCAGGCATTAGGCGGACAAAGCGACGTCAACCTGACTGATTGGAGCTTGCCAGCAGACTGAAAGCTTCTTATCGGCGCAAGCATTTATATACGTATGCATTGCTTGTAAAGTTCTGAAAAATTCATAAAACGATTCTATTCAAGAAACAACGCGATGTTGCGTTCGAGATTTCAGCACGAACTAAAGCAATAAGCATAGGAACTGAATCATCAAAGCATTTTTTCTCATACAAAAATGTGAATTTTTCTTCTTTTCTTTTACTATCTTTTGTGGCTTTATTGAAGAAGTGTCAAAATCTAACGTTAACTATTCGTTTTATGCACATAAATAACTGATATTTTGACATAAATTGTATCTTTGTACGATGAATATTAAAGGCTGTATAAGGCCCTAAAGTGTCCCCCAAAAAACGTTGCATGGCCTTGAAAAAATTTGAGAAAACACCGTCATACAAACCGCGCTGTAAGACGTAATTCTACGTCAAAAATTCAATTGACGCAAAACACTATTTGATATGACTTAAAAAAGGTATTACTGGAAAAAAAAGACAAATTCAAAGTGTGGCAGCTACGTGTAGATATGGCATTTTTGTATTTGCTTCTGTATATATGTACTGCGTTTTATCCTAGATTGATACATATGGAAACAAAAAATCTTCAAGGGATTCATTAGGATGGGAGGAATCAGCGAGGAATTGTCTCCGATGGATGGACCAAACCGAGGAAGCCGTAACCGCACATTGGAAAAGGCATACCTTTTAAACCACAAAAACTTGCATTAATACAAAACCTTGAAACCGGTTGTTATGGCCACCTAAGTACGTAAGTTTAATGTGTGCCCGAGCATCTATATTTCTCTTCTAAGCATATTTTTGACCGACAAAGAAGAGTCGAGATATTCGCGAATGACCGGGTATAGTGAACTTTGAACCCGTATATCTTTTTTTCAGAGGTTTGTTCAATTAAGAGAATTTCAGATTAAAAAAAAAAATCACCTTGGCAATGAAACATAAATTACATCGGGCACACACAAAACTTATGTCGCATGAAACCCTTGAGCTTAAAAATTCATTCCAATCCTTGATCAATCCATGCCTTAATCAATGATTACACACTATTTTGAAGTCACAGTAGATTTGTGTAAAGTATAAAAGTACAATTTTTTGCTAGATTTATTTTGAGTTCAACGGTCTTGAAAAGAACTCGACGAGCTAAGTACAAAAGTTATGATTTCAAAATTTTTTCTATGGCAACATTGTGCACAAGCTGTGTCTTTGTCTCTCTCTCTCTCTCGACTGGCGCTCTTTCGCTGCACGCTTTCATTATTGTTGTTGTTGTTTTTGTTTTCCTCTGCTTGGCAGGATAACAACTGCCGATTGTACAACGTCAACAACAACTGACAGATGTGCAATATGCACATTGTTGTTATTGTTTTTTATTGTTGTTAACGGCATGTTGCTGCCATGAAACGTCAATTGAAAGTTTTATGAGTGTGTCTGCCAAGCATGTTAGGGTGTGTGAGTGTGAATGTGAGCGTATCAGAGTGTGAGTGGGAGTTGATTTGTTTTTTTTTTTTTCTTATAAAAATAATATAAATATCCTAGCAACCAACCAAACAAACCGTATTTACTACGAAATACTACTCTCGTTTTTAGCTCTCTTGTATTTTCTTTCTCTCACTTAGTGGCACTTATATTTATTTATTTATTTGATTTAATTTTCCCTACTACCTTTAAAAAATCTCGTTATGGTTCGAAGTTGGTATCTGTGTAGTATCTGTTCCCTATAGGCACAAACTAACTTGTTTTTAAAAACAACTAATTAAAAAACTAATTTAAAATAAACTTGTATATGAACTACTTTGAATTATATTAAGGCGCCAACTACTCTGATTTTGACATCTTTTAATTGCAAATATTTATTAGATTACAAGTTTATATATATTTAACTATGTTATTTCATCAAATATTATTAACTTTAGACCATCAGTAATAGTTTTCAATTGGTTATTTTGAAGTTATTAAAAAATAATTTAAATATAACTAATTTACCAAGTAGTTGAAAATATACGCAGACGAAAGTCAATTGACTTATTTAGCGGACATCACCATACAAAATATGTTAGTTCGTTCTATGGAAAAAAGTCAGAATTTCAACTAGTTGTGGTTGAAAAAAAACTACTTTATCAACTACTTTTTAATTAGTTGGTTTTCCTACAGGGTTGTTAGTAAAATTGCCTTTGAGACAATTTTTGAAAAATTATCAAGCATACTTCTAGGCTTTTCGAAAAGTAACGCCATAAAATAAGCTTGAAAAAATGCGGATAGTAAAATAATTAAGAACTAGTCCGTTTTGGTCGCGAGAACTATTTACTAATCTCCATCTTTGCATATGAAATTTTTTGTATATATAACTTTTTTATAAAACATCTTCTAAAATTTGCTTTGATTTTAACTGCCTTTGCCTTAAGCCTCTCTTAAATGCAACAAAACGCAGTTGTAATTTTTTTTTATTCATTCCTAAATTTCATTATAATTTATATATTAATGAAAACTTCTTTAAAACTCAAGCATAATGAACAAATCGAGTAAAATAAATAGTTAACATTTTTAAAACTTAAGCATGTTGGTCGCGAGAACTATTTACTAACATATTAAATTTCTATAGAAAATTAGCGATGGTATTTGTAATATAAGGAGGTGCTTTACTTCATTCTTGGTCTTGTTTGGAGAGCAATTTTAAAAACTACTATTTAGGAATTTGTTTTGATAAAAGGTATTATAGACAGAGACATCTCTAGGGGCTGGCAAAGCAGAGCCATGTCTTTGGCGCCAAGAAATGTGTGTGTTCAAAATGCTGATCAATATAAGCTAAGCTAGCAGCATACAGTAAGTCACAAAAGTAACTATACACATAATGCTGTGATATATTTTCAATAAAAAAATCGTTGAATATTAAATTAACCATGAAAAAATCCAAAAATTTATTGTTTTTTTATCTAGCCAATTACTGTTCTCATGAAAAATAAAACAAAAATATTATAAAAGCAAAACTTTTATTTCAAACTGTGTGTTTTTACACCCGGCAACTATATTTAAAAATAGTAAATATATCATAAGATAAATAAAACGAAGGATAACTTTTGCCAACAGGTGCTACTTTGGGCTCAGTTGGCAATTGAGAAGCAGAGCCTTATCTCGACGAACAAAAGTCACGCTCTATAAGTCACGCTCTATATGCAGCACAAACCTGAACGATGAGCATCTTTGATGAAAAGACTTTGGCAGCGTTCGAGAGAAAGATCCTTCGTAAAATCTACGGACTATTCTGCGTCAATGGCGAGTACCGAATACGATGGAACGATGAGCTGTATAAGCTATACGCCGACATCGACATAATAAAGCGCATAAAAATCGAGCGGCTTCGCTGGCTAGGTCATGTTGAGTGGATTGAAAATGACGCTCCAGCGAAGAAAATATAAGATTCGGTACCCAGCGCCGGTCAACGCAGAAGAGGACGACCGCATCTCCGTTGGAACGACCAAGTAGAGGACAACCTGACGAAACTTGTAGCTTCCAACTGGCGCCAGCAAGCGCAAAACAGAAATGGCTGGCGCAATTTCTTACATCGACTTACGGTTGTAGGCGCCACCTAAGTAAGTTAATATATTCAAAACTTTGATTAGACTTTTTGTTTGACACCACGCTCCAAATAGTAGCTCAATTTCGACTTTCAATGTTCTGTAACTTTACATCCAAAGAAAACCAATATCAAAGATTTGGTTTGTATGGGTGGAGACAGATCCCCTTATCTATTGCCCATCCCAGTTTTTTAGTAGAAGAATATCACTAAGTGGAAACTCTATTCTGAGTTTCAATGTTCTGTGCACTTTTATTGCCCTAGCTATCCTTTGTCGAAAATTTTACTTGTAAAGGGGGAGTGACTCCCCGTTTTCCAATCCCCGTACCACCTTTCCAGTAGAGTTTCATTGCTTTATTGACATTTAGTTTCAAAGCTATTCGATATAAAAAAATTTAATAATATGGGTGGTTCCACGCCCCCTTAATATAAGCAAGTTCGTACCGAGTTGCACCATGAGGGCTTTGCACGTTCACTCCCATAATCTATATATTAATACGCAAACAAAAAAGTTTGCCTTTTTACCTGTGTTAACTTCAACATATTCACACAAAACTTATATCGATGAAAAGGTATTTTCGAGTAGATGTGAACAATATAAGTTTTATTCGAATATATTGTCATTAAGATAGGTAAAACTAAGCAAATGTAAAACCCCTTTCTTCCCAATGGGACAATAAGAAAACAACAACAAAATACAAAGCGGCACAGCTCTATTTAACTTCGCTACTGTAGCGTGTACGGGCAAGAGTAGAATCCCTGTAGGAAAATCAACTAATTTAAAAGTAGTTGAAAAAGTAGTTTTTTGTCAACCACAACTAGTTGAAATTCTGACTTTTTTCCATAGAACGAACTAACATATTTTGTATGGTGATGTCCGCTAAATAAGTCAATTGACTTTCGTCTGCATATATTTTCAACTACTTGTTAAATTAGTTAAATTTAAACTATTTTTTTAATTACTTTAAAATAACCAATTGAAAACTATTTAATATTCCACTAACTGAAGATGAATTTAAAAGCATAAACATTTTAAATTTCTATACATCAAAGAGATCATTTATTTGACTGTTTTGAAAAATACATAAATCATGAAAAAAAATCATGTCTGGTCGACACAAATTCTGAAATATAAAATCTGAAAGCAAAATGTAAACAAAGTTAAAAGTGATCAGAGTTTTTTAATGGAAAATTGTGAAATGTCGTTTTTTGTGGTGTTTTAATTAATTTCAAAATAATTCAAAAGTTATTCATGTCAAACTTCATAGCCAGTTAATTCAAAAAAGGACTAGTAATTACATTCAAGGAGCGCAACAAAGTACGCTGCGAGGGTAGATATAATTTCATTATTCCTTTCTTCATTGGACTATTTCTGCTTCCAACAGACTATTTCTCAGAAGCTGGAGGAACTCTGCGCTTATACGTTAGCATGCGTACCACGGAAGCAGTTTCCAAAAACGGGCACGCCACAATTGATCGGAATTGTGTGGATACTGCGCCTGTTATTTAACACGAGCCAGCTTTTTGATGCTTCATTTCAAAATATGAGCTAAACAAGAGTGTCAGCGGGATTTTCCACGCTTTGCAACCATCAATCATGGTCGATGGACACACCGATATTTTGCTTATTGCTTCTTTTAAGTGTCAATCGCAATGAAGTGATGAAACAGACTCGACGCTACATAGGGAAAGGCGTGCGTCTTTACTACTGAAGTGATGAGGTGTTTGCTGAATGGTTAAGCAATCAATTTCCGTACTGAGTCCAAATTGTCCAATGTTTGCTAAACACTACCAGTTTGTAATTTGAATATCTTAAATAATAAAGAATTTTTAATCGTTTCACAGGGTTTTGAGGCAGTTTATCAGTTTTAAAGTGTGTGTACCACGTATTTCTTTCAGCTCAATGTCGTAAATAAAAAATATGTCTTTTTTAAACAAACTTTTAGTGAAGCCTAAAGTTTATGATATTTAATGAAATAATATGGCTAAATAGATATAAAATTGTAATCTAATAAAAGTTTTGAATTAAAACATGTCAAATTCAGAGTAGTTGCCGCCTTAACATAATTCAAAGTAGTTTATCGACCACTTTTTTTTAAGTAGTATTTCAATTACTTCATATGTAATGCAATAAAAACTATTTAGAATTGAAGTGGATGCCGCCTTAATATAATTCAAAGTAATTCATGTACTAGTTTATTTTAAATTAGTTTTTTAATTAGTTGTTTTTAAAAACAAGTTTGTTCCTATAGGGATTCGATATGGTCTCAGACACTTCAAAAGAGCTGTGCATCATTACTGTTGTTGGTGCTTTCTTCTAATTTCTCTCTCAACAAAATAAAATTGACACCACGTCAGCGTAAAAAAAAAACTGCTGCTTGCTTTATAAAACACATGCAAAGATATACATTATAATTGTTTATTTTCTTGAATACTTCCGTTCAGGCTATGGGTTGGTGCGTTCACAAAAAAAAAAAAACAATAGAAAAACCGATTTTGATATGGCCGAGTCTTGGCCACAGGCGATACTAGTCAGTATTAATTAATTACACAGTTTATACTTAAGTTAAAACTGCAATACTCACCTTTAGTAATAAATGTAGTTAAAACATTGTGCAAGTTATTTCTTAAGGGAGGTTTTAGGCAAACAATTTTTTGAAAATCAAAATTTTTTTCTTGTACAACTATTCGATAATATGTAAAGAAAAATTCAAATCAATCCCGTTTATAATACAGATTCTACTGCGCTTAAAGTCCACCGCACCAGAGTACCAATCGATCAAACCGAAGATGTTAAAACTCCCGAGTAGTTGCGTTCTTAAAGAAATCATAAGAGAATCATGCATGATTTTTCCGATTCATGGACGAAACATGCTGATTCGGCCATACATTTCATTGACGAAAATCTCTTATAAATGTTCCAAATTCGTGAAAGAACGGAAAACAGAAAGATAGAGATTTTTCTTGCACAAATACAACACCGAATTGTTGGGGAAGTTTCGTTAACAAACAAGAGACAGTAATGCGAAAAAAATATTTTTTTTTCTCTTTTTATTTACTCTTTGATTTTATTTTATTAAACATGTTCTTTTTTTTGGATCACATTATCTGAATCTGTAATCCTTGATAAATCAGTCATTCAGGCCATTATTATACCACGTTTACAAAATGATATATATTTCAACTTTAGACGAAAAAATTATAGGGACGCCATGAATGAACACAAGACAGAAAGTTACAGAATTTTCGAAAAATTTTTTAATGAACGAAAACAAGACACAAAGTTGAAAAATATTCGACAAATTTTTAATGAACGAAAACAAAACAGATGTGTTAAAGAATTTTCGACAAGAAATAAAAGAGAGAAGAGTTAAGCTGAAAGTTCATTAACTGCGTTTGCATATGCGTCCGTCAATTCGCTGAACGCAATGCAATAGAAATGTGTGTAAGCTTATGAGAGAGAGTTTTATGGTTGCGTTTGTGACGTTCATAAAACGCAATTTACGCAAGGAAAGTTGAAATATTTTCAACTTTCCTTGCGTAAATTGCGTTTATTGACAGCTCGTTACTTATAAGGATAGCGAGAAGAATGAAAAGCAACTAGTTCGGGCATTGTGTCATTTTTATTTCGTGCTGCTTGTTATATTTAGCGTCTTACTGCTTGTTAGTGAAATATATTTTTGTATTTATTAAATTAAAAAGAAAAAATGGAATCGTTTTGCACAGAAAAGTTGATATTGAATAATTTAGTAGCCCTGCTTACTCTGAACGTAAAACGCAATTATTGTACTCTGCAATAATTTTCTTGCGTAAATTGCGCCAGCGAGTAGACGGACGCAAATGCAAACGCAGTTAATGAACTTCTAGCTTTATAGCGTGTGCAAATGTTTTCGTTGTTGTTTTGTTCTTTTTGTTTTTTTTTTATTGTTGACGAATCCATTGCAGATGAGTTAAAGAATATTCTGCAAATCTGTTATTGACGAATATAAGACCGGCACGTTTAAGAATATTCTGCAAGCCTGGCTTATGAAGCAAGTTTCTTTAAGAAATCACCAAAGATCTATTCATACATGATGCCCGAGACTACTGGGGCGTGATGTTTGCTGTATGTGTGTATGTAAAAGTGTATGTGTGTGTGGAATGTTTCTATGTATATGTACTATATAAAATCTACCTTGTAGAGAAAAAAAAAATATTTAATTGTGACAGTTTAGTTTTGAGTTTGACCGTTTTCATACTTTTAAAGTTTGAAGCTTTAAATGCGTTTTTCTCGAAACATACTTTTTCAAAACGGCCCACACTACTTATATATAACTTTTTTATAAAACATTTAAAATTTGCTTTTATTTTAACTGCTTTTGCCTTAAGGCTCCCTTAAATACATTAAAACGCAGTTGAAATTTTTTTTTGATTTATTCTTAAATTTCATTATAATTTATATATCAATGAAAACTTCTTTAAAACTTAAGCATAATGAACAAATCGAGTAACATAAATAGTTAACATTTTTAAAACTTAAACATTTTATAACGTAACAATTTTCTTAGAACCCAAAAAATATTTTCTACAAAAATATTTATTTTTTTTTTGTTATATAAAACTCTTACGACACATAATTTCAGGTCTTTATAACTCTCAAACTTAAAAAATTAATATGTAGAGCATTTATGGCAATTTAATTAAAAAAATAAATTAAAAAAAAAATTAAAAATTATAAAAAAACTAAAAAATAATTAAAAAACTTAACAACTTTTATCTCGGAAACTTAAAAATTCTTCTCTCATCAACACTTCTACCAGCATAGCTTTTTATTAAAACTACTTGAAAAATCGTTTCTTTTTCTTCTTTTCCTCTTCGGGTGGCTCCATTGAGACCTGTCTGCGCGGTAATGGCGGTGGCGCTATATGCTCCAAGTCGCTAAACTCTTCTGGCTGACCATTTTGTGCTGGTGGTGAAACCGTTCGTGGAGGACGCAATATCGAAGTAAGCTGTGGTGAGCCAGGTGCACGCTGTGACTCATTTTCATCCTCGGTAATTTTATCCAAGCGTGAACCATGCACCGAGGTGATATCCGAAGGCGTTTTTATTTGCGAGCCCAGCTCATCGCCCAGTTCACTCGCCATGCCCAGACCAATTGTGGCGCCAATCTTGGCACTAGCATGCTTGAATGTGTCGCTTAACTTAATCTGTACCACATTGATGAACATAGAGGTTAAGGCTAGACCAAAGACCAGATACACTATGCTGCACATCATAAAGATCGGATGTTTTGGCACAAGATCGCCAAAGCCAATGGTTGACATGGAAATGAACACAAAGTAGAAGGATTCAAAGTAGGTCCAATCCTCCCACAGAGTATAGACAAAAGTGCCAAATAAAATGTAGCCAATAAGTAAACTAGTTGCCACGGACACAGGTAAATTAAATTCATCATCAATTTCGAAAGTTTCCGGATACGGTGAAGTAGGTGTATCGTTATGTGAAGCACCTTCGGGATGCGAGGCACCGGTTGATTTTGCAGCCTCTGACTGAGACTCGACATCAGGCTCACCACCTCCAAAATAGTAGCTGGGTCGTCGTGTCGCCATATTGTAGACGGTATTGAAGCCGCTCATCGCATCACGCACCTGTTGCTGCTTGCGTATTTGACGGCAGGTGCCAGTGTAATAAAGACGCCTCACATATGCCCAGACAAACTTCATGCCACGCGTGAAGAGTTTGCCAAAATCCGCAAGCAGTATCAGAAACATCGGAATGCCGATGATGGCGTAGATAATGGTCAGCGATCGACCGAGTGTAGTCTTGGGCGTTATGTGGCCATAACCTGTATTGAAGAGAGAGAGAGAAAAAAAAAATGGTATTTCAAATAATGTAGAACAAGTACTGAGTAAGAAAATTTAAAGTATAGTTTTATGTGCCCTGAAATTAAAGTTGTTGAAACGAGTAAGAAGAAATCAATATATTGTGTATTGAAATGAATGTATTGTAAGATAGATAAGGTAAGGTTAGGTAAGGTAAGGTTAGGTAAGGTAAGGTAAGGTAAGGTAAGGTAAGGTAAGGTAAGGTAAGGTAAGGTAAGGTAAGGTAAGGTAAGGTAAGGTAAGGTAAGGTAAGGTAAGGTAAGGTAAGGTAAGGTAAGGTAAGGTAAGGTAAGGTAAGGTAAGGTAAGGTAAGGTAAGGTAAGGTAAGGTAAGATAAGATAAGATAAGATAAGATAAGATAAGATAAGATAAGATAAGATAAGATAAGATAAGATAAGATAAGATAAGATAAGATAAGATAAGATAAGATAAGATAAGATAAGATAAGATAAGATAAGATAAGATAAGATAAGATAAGATAAGATAAGATAAGATAAGATAAGATAAGATAAGATAAGATAAGATAAGATAAGATAAGATAAGATAAGATAAGATAAGATAAGATAAGATAAGATAAGATAAGATAAGATAAGATAAGATAAGATAAGATAAGATAAGATAAGATAAGATAAGATAAGATAAGATAAGATAAGATAAGATAAGATAAGATAAGATAAGATAAGATAAGATAAGATAAGATAAGATAAGATAAGATAAGATAAGATAAGATAAGATAAGATAAGATAAGATAAGATAAGATAAGATAAGATAAGATAAGATAAGATAAGATAAGATAAGATAAGATAAGATAAGATAAGATAAGATAAGATAAGATAAGATAAGATAAGATAAGATAAGATAAGATAAGATAAGATAAGATAAGATAAGATAAGATAAGATAAGATAAGATAAGATAAGATAAGATAAGATAAGATAAGATAAGATAAGATAAGATAAGATAAGATAAGATAAGATAAGATAAGATAAGATAAGATAAGATAAGATAAGATAAGATAAGATAAGATAAGATAAGATAAGATAAGATAAGATAAGATAAGATAAGATAAGATAAGATAAGATAAGATAAGATAAGATAAGATAAGATAAGATAAGATAAGATAAGATAAGATAAGATAAGATAAGATAAGATAAGATAAGATAAGATAAGATAAGATAAGATAAGATAAGATAAGATAAGATAAGATAAGATAAGATAAGATAAGATAAGATAAGATAAGATAAGATAAGATAAGATAAGATAAGATAAGATAAGATAAGATAAGATAAGATAAGATAAGATAAGATAAGATAAGATAAGATAAGATAAGATAAGATAAGATAAGATAAGATAAGATAAGATGAGATAAGATAAGATAAGATAAGATAAGATAAGATAAGATAAGATAAGATAAGATAAGATAAGATAAGATAAGATAAGATAAAATAAAATAATATAAGATAAGATAAGATAAGATAAGATAAGATAAGAGATAAGGTAAGGTAAGGTAAGGTAAGGTAAGGTAAGGTAAGGTAAGGTAAGGTAAGGTAAGGTAAGGTAAGGTAAGGTAAGGTAAGGTAAGGTAAGGTAAGGTAAAGTAAGGTAAGGTAAGGTAAGGTAAGGTAAGGTAAGGTAGGATAAAGTAAGGTAAGGTAATATAAGGTGGGGTAATATAAGGTGGGGTAAGATAAGATAAGGTTATGTAAGGTAGGATAAGATAAGATAAGGTAAGGTAAGGTAAGGTAAGGTAAGGTAAGGTAAGGTAAGGTAAGGTAAGGTAAGGTAAGGTAAGGTAAGGTAAGGTAAAGTAAGACAAGGTAAGGTAAAGTAAGGTAAGACAAGGTAAGGTGAGGTAAGGATAGGTAAGATAATGTAAGGTGAGGACACTGAGGACAGGTAAGATAAGGTTGGGTTAGGAAAGTTTGGGAAGGTTAGGTTTGGGTAAGGTTAGGAGGTTAAATGTTTTGTTTAATTTTATCTGGTGAAATGAGTAAAATAGGATCCACATTTTAAGATTATTTTTAGTAGAACTTACGGTATGTTGAATATGTTAAAACTTTTTCAGTAATAGTCCGATTATTTAATCGATGTTGGTTTAATTTAATCGCCTAATTATTAATTATTTGTTCCGGAACGTTAACCTAATTTGAGCTGAAGGAGAGTCAATTATATTTTGAAACAATTGCGAAATATACTGAACATAACTGTTAAATGGTATCAGGAAATCGGTTTTTTTTTTAAAATTCAGAAATCCTTTATGAGAAAAGATATCAATATCTATAAAGACCCTATATCTGGTGAAAAGATTTTGTTAGACTTATTGAATGAGATCAAGTACATTGAAGAAACATCTGACAAAATGGTTGTTTGGAATACATTTTGTTTTGGTCTTAAAATTAGAATTTAAGTTCTTACATTAATTAATCAAATCTCCCTTGGTTCAGAACTTATATACAAAAGCTCCCTGATATCAAACCGAATAAATATAATATTATCAAATATAACTCTATTATATTATCAAGTAAGTCTTTGTTACCCTTGTTTTTGCGAAAGCTCTTAAAGTCTCCTTTAGCCTCAATAACCATCAAATAATTCATAAGCTTCTATAAGATAGAATAAAGTAACTAATCAGTATTTTTTAAGTCATCATATTTTATCCCAAAACTCCTAAATGACCCATATTCTTCCACTATAAAGCTGATACAATCTTAATCTTTCTTCATGAATTGTTTTAGAAGTACTCCAGAAGTTAAATCCACTTCCACTTAGATTACTGTTTAAGTCAAAATAAAATTTCATTACCGCACCTATTGTGGTTACCACGGTCCAACAGTACAATATACAGTTGACAAAATTCCACGAATGCTGTCCCGGATACCGAAGCACTCCTAGTAACTGTAATGCATACAATTCCTCCTCAAACTTGCGTAGCTTCTGGCGAGCCAAAGACTTCCAATCATCTTCTCTACATTTTTAAAGAAAATTTTGGTGAAGTTTTACCAAAAAAACACAGAAAATCTCATTTATACAACCTCATATTATGACTGACAGTCCAGAGATTATCGATAAAGTCACGCTTAACTTTGCGCACTTCACACTTGTAGATATTCTCCGAGGTACCCTCGGTGTAGCGAAACATTAGACCGCCAAAGCCACAGAGCAAAATCAATATGATTGTGTGTGCAAAGCACTTGCGACGCAAACGTTGATATTCGGCCAACTCACTGGGATAGTTGGAGAGTAAGCAGCGCCATTGCGTTCGCGCATCGGTGCAGAAAAGTCGGAAAAAAGGCCAGGAGAGAATTTTTTGCGTAGCAACGGGTGAGGTTTTTTCAACACTAGTTAGTGGAGCAGCTTTTTCAGTTTCCACCAAAGCTTGCGACTTTGTGATATCTGTGGGTGACTTTTTGGGTTTGAATATATTGGAGATACGCTCCAGCAAGCTATAGACGCTTATTGACTGAGCTGGTTCAACTGCCACTGGTTCCTCCCGCGTTTCTTTAACGGACATTTTTTCCGCTTGAGTTTCCCCTTGAGCTGTTGTTGATTCTAAGCTTTGTCTGCGCTTAACTTCAGCTTGTTTTAGCGAAACTTTCCTAACGCTGCGTTTTCGCAGCCCATCAGCTTCAGAGTCTAGCTCTGTGGTTGATGCTAACGTATTTCTCTCTGGTGCACTAAGATGTGCCTTTGGAATTTCTCCATTTTCACCGTTTACCTCTAGCTTTCGTGCGCTTTCGGCGTGTTGCTCTGGTGTCTTCGAACGCCTTTGCGGTCTTATGGGCGATAAAGAAGTATTGCGACTTGTTGAACGTTGACGCTCTGGCGGCTGTGGCGGTCGACCACGCGTTACTAAAGCGCTAGCATGGCGTCGCACTGGGCTTAACTGCTTGGCCAGACGTGTTGCCATCGACACCTCATCGGCATCAGCATCGGATGAAGAGAATTGCGTGGATGACTCATCATAGATTGGGTTACGCATGCGTTGCGCGCGCACCGCCGCTGGCAGCTCATTGCGATTTAGGCGCAGACTGTGCACCATGCGACGGCGTTCTTCTGCATCGGTTGGCAGCGTCATGTGATCACTGAGCTTGCGATAGCTTTGGAGCAGCCGCTTGCGTTCTTCATTGTCGAGTAGCTGCTTGTGATGCAGCTTATGCTCGCGTTTCTCGCGCTCAAACAGCCGCTTCTCGGCCTCAAAACGCTTGCGTTCGTCCTCGAAGCGGCGTAGATTGAGCTCGAGGCGACTGAGATTCTCATCGGCAGTCGCAACCGGTGTATTGACAGCAACAACATTGTCATTACCACTGCGTCGTGCAGGACGTGCACGTGTCGTCACTGGTGTAGCACGCAGCTTATCTAGTTCTCTCGACTCTGGCGAGAAGTTGCGAATCGCAGCAGTAGTTGGTCTGATTAATTCACTCTCGCTGGATTCTTCCTGATTGCGTGGCGATGACAAGCTGCGCTTAACCGTTTTCAGCAAATCAATTGCTTCGGGACTCGACAGACGCTCGGCCTGACGTGGTTGTGAGTGGCTACGTGACGCTGAGTCAGCAAATGTTTTATCACGTCGTCGCAATATTTTGCTTTGATGCGCCGACATAAAGCCGGGTGGACGTATCTGCATGCGTATTGTTTGGGTGGCTTCCTCAGAAGCCGTTGTTCCGTCCAGCTGTTCTTCATCGTCGGAACGACGACGCCTTGTGACAGGTACAAATTTGGGATCGGGCGTTTGTTCGCGCATAGAACGCGAGATTTTGCGACGTCGACGCGCAACAGCTTCATGTGCATCAGGATTCATGTTTCTCAACTATAAAGCTTTAAGCTATTGCTGAGAGAAAATCGTGCGTTTTTCGTTCTCCAGTCGAAAGAATTGCGTTTCTTTACTCTACTCAAAAAAACACTCTTTCGCTGTTTTGTTTTGTTTTGGTTGTTTTTTTTTTTGTGGTTTGGTTATAATTTTTAATTTTTTGTCTGCTGCGGTTATTTTTAAATACACTGCATTGTATTTGTTGTATGTATAGAAACACAAGCGACCAAAAATTGTTGCTTTTTGATGTGTGCCAAAAATGTAATTATATCATTTTTTTGTTCGTTGAAATTTGGAATTTTTATATTTTTAGAACTATTCTCTAAATTATATCCGTTTTAAAAGATGAATATTATTATTATTGCCTAATATTTAAGTAATGTGAAAATTATATATTTTTTGTTTTAATATCACTAAAATAAATTTTTGAAATTTTCAAAATTCACTAAAACTCCTGGGCCACAATACGTGGCGGTAATTTCGTTGTAGCGTTCGCAACGTTGGCCAAAAATAAACTGTTTGGTATATTTCATATGTTATTGTGATCATAAAGCGTTTTGTGATAAGGATAGAGTTGCCAAATGTAGTTTTCGTCGTAAGTTTTAATGCAAAAGTTTCTGTTATTCTTACAAAAAGTGCTTTTTAATATAGGTTTGTTGTTAATAATTTCGGAATTGTAAAGAAACATAGAAAAACGCAAATTAACGGGCAAACATGCTTTTGCAAGAAACAATTCAAGTTTTTTCAAGGTCGAAAAGGTAAGTGATTGCTAGTAAAAAATAATCCAAGTCATGGAATCACCCCGCACCCCTCCCCCCCCCCGCCCCTTCCCCTCTCAAAGTGTGACGTAAGTTATGAACTCGTATATAATTCTACTCGTATATAATAAAGTTTCAAAAATGCAAACAAATTAAAGCTCAGAAAAAATCATTAAAGCCATAGCAACAAATGAAAAGGATAAAATTTATTTTTTAAAGGATTTAAAATTTAAAACTTTTTTCAGCTTACCGCACAAAATCGTGGTGTAAACATCACGTATAATTCGTTAATGAAACTGTGGTCTTATGTGGAATTTTAAGAAATTGTTAAAGTATTGCCATATGTCAAAAATGTCAATATGGATTTAAAAAATTTTCTAATTGCAACTTATTTCCTATATACAATTACACAGTTTAATCGACATTTATTCAGGGTGGGTTCGAGGAAACGTAGAGCGTAAACTTATAGTTTTACCCTTCAGTATATATACGATATTTATTGTATATCAATATTGTAAAATTAAAGACGCCTTCAATGAGCCAGTAATTAGGTATCTAGGACACTTTTTAATAAGTTATATATGTCGCACGACATTGGTCTGTTTGTTTCTAAGCAAATTTTCAAAAACTTTGTTAATAGGATGTTCATAACATAACATTCCTATTTATTAAAATTCATTATTTAATATGTATGAACTTTTGTTGAATTAAGTTTGTAAGGATATTTTATCTAGTGACTTTTATAAATAAACGAAGCTAATGTTTTTACAGTTCTCATATAAAGTGTAGTCCTATTGCAAAAAAAAAAAAAATAAATTTTAAATTTACGTATTCTGTAGCCAATAAATTTTTTGGTCTCGGTCTGGACAAGTTTTGTCCAAATTAATTGCAGTGATCAGCGCTGATTTTAATCTTTTCGGATGCTTGCAATCTTTTTCGAATACTTTCTTATATATAGCCATTTTCCATGCCTGGGGTTGGAATGATTGTTCACCAGCCCGGAGCTGTAATGGGCTAAAACTGCTAGCAGCTGGGGCTACGAGGTATGACCAAGGACTTAAAATTTGTTATTACATGCAGTCAGCGGCCTGTCGCTTATTTCGTTATGGCTGTGTCTTACTACCCACATTGCGGGCAGAGCTATCCAGCTCTATTTGGTCTGCATTCTCAAGCAGGCGTAACTCACTAGAATATGGAAGAGGTTTTCATAGGACTTCACCCTAACCAAGAGTTGCAAAGTGTCATCCCAACATGAATCTATTTTGGGCCCTTTGAACCCTTAAATGGGCGCTGATCGACGTAATATTTCGGTCCCATGTATTGGATTTAAATAGAGTTCACAGCAGGTTTATGATAAACACTTAACAAATCTTCTCTTGGAATATCAAAATCACTTTGTTACAATCCGTCAAAAATTTGTGCAATTTTTTAAATTAAACAATAAGAAAAATTTTGCCAGTGAAATCGTACCGTCATCACATGGACGAAAACTTGTCCAAATGATGATAATGGCATCTCCATGACTGGCTTAGAAATATATATTTTTTTTAATTTTTGGCAACTCTAGTAGAAAATTGCCACTGAAAAGAAAGTATCGGAAAATATATTCTCTTTTTTCTCACTATCTCTCTCTCTCTCTTTTACGTTATGCAAAATTGATCAGCTGTTTGTATACAAATATATTTCTGTTTTTTTTTTTTTTTTGGTTTTTTATTCTCATCTAGTGTGAGAATTATTATTCAAATCATTTATTTCAACACCGCTATAAATTTTGTATAAATTTATTAAATGCATAGCAGAACTTTTAATAAGACAAGCATGACGAACTCACACATATTATATACTTTCAAGGATATACATATATATTTTTTTTTTGTACAAAAATAAATCAAAAATGATGACAACAAAAAATAGCTGAATTGATCTGTATTTTCTATTGTTATTTAAAGGAATGTGTGGAAATAACAGAGTGGAAGGGCGAAAGTTTATAATGCTGGTTTTAATTGTGCAGCAAATGTTTTTTTTTTTTTTTCTTAAATATTATCATGACGTTTTGTGCAGCAAGTGTTTTTTCTTCTAAATTATTATCATGACATCATTGTGAAAAGTATTAAATATTTTCTATGTAAAGCTTTTCTAATGATAGAATCAATAGAAATAGTTGTACGCAACTTTTATGTGAGCTTTTTTTTAGTGGTTGTTGACTTGACTTTCGGGAGTTGCTACACTGAAATGTTTTGCTATAAAATGTCGAGTGTCATGTGTGAGTGTGTATGAAACGTAATGGACTTTTATATGCATTTTTATTTCAATTAGTACCCTGTAGGAAAATCAACTAATTTAAAAGTAGTTGAAAAAGTAGTTTTTTGTCAACCACAACTAGTTGAAATTCTGACTTTTTTCCATAGAACGAACTAACATATTTTGTATGGTGATGTCCGCTAAATAAGTCAATTGACTTTTGTCTGCATATAATTTCAACTACTTGTTAAGTTAGTTATATTTAAATTATTTTTTAATTACATTAAAATAATCAATTGGAAACTATTTAATATTCCACTTACTGAAGATGAATTTAAAAGCATAAAAATTTTAAATTTCTCTGGTCGACACAAATAAATTGTGAAATATAAAATCTGAAAGCAAAATGTAAACAAAGTTAAAAGTGATCAGAGTTTTTTAATGGAAAATTGTGAAATGTCGTTCTTTGTGGTGTTTTAATTGATTTCAAAATAATTCAAAAGTAATTCATGTCAAACTTCATTGCCAGTTAATTCGAAAAAGGACTAGTAATTACATTCAAGGAGCGCAACAGAAGTACGCTGCGATGGTAGATATAATTTCATTATTCCTTTCTTCATTGGACTATTTCTACTTCCAACAGGTGATAGTTCCAGAAGCTGGAGGAACTCTGCGCTTATATGTGAGCGTGCGTCTTTACTACTGAAGTCTTGAGGTGTTTGCTGAATGGTTAAGCAATGCATCAATTTCCGTACAGAGTACAAATTGTGCAATGTTTGCTAAACACTACCAGTTTGTAATTTGAATATCTTAAATAATAAAGAATTTTTAATCGTTTCACAGGGTTTTGAGGCAGTTTATCAGTTTTAAAGTGTGTTTACCACGTCTGTCTGGCAGTTCAATGTCGTAAATAAAAAATATGTCTTTTTGAAACAAAATGTTAGTGAAGCCTCAAGTTAATAATATTTGATGAAATAATATGGTTAAATATATATAAACTTGTAATCTAATAAAACTTTGCAATTAAAATATGCAAAATCAGAGTAGTTGTCGCCTTAATTTAATTCAAAGTAGTTTATCAACCATTTGTTTTTAAGTAGTATTTCAATTACTTCATATATAATGCAATAAAAACAATTTATATTTGAAGTGTATTCCGTCTTAATACAATTCAAAGTAGTTCATATACTAGTTTATTTTAAGTTAGTTTTTTAATTAGTTGTTTTTAAAAACAAGTTAGTTTGTTCCTATAGGGTAATTACATTCATTTATACATAATTTAAATAGTTACCTATTTTGCTTTTTTTATATATTTAGCTTTTTGCATTTCAATATTTTTGAATTTATAATTATCGCTTATTTTCTCAAAAATACATTTTTTATGATATATAAAGCTTTATTTATGATATATTATAAATAAATATATATGTGTATCAAAAATGTTGTTTTATCTTGATTTTTGCATATGTGCAAATATTCGATTGGACATGTTTTTATTTTATAGGGCTTCATACAAACTGTGTGGTTTTTACCTGTTTGTTTGAAAGAATGAGAAAAACAGATCAGATTTTTAAGGATTTGTCTTTCGATGTAAATATCTACGCTGTGTTTAATATATTTCACTTATTTTTTTTTCCAAAACTCAATAAAACTGAAGCTGAGCAATCATATTTTTAATAATTTTTTCAAAAAAATGTTGAAAATATTAAATATACTCAAAAATTTATCCAAAAGTTGTAAAACACAAGGGTTCCCCTTAGATTTTTTTTTTTTTTTGATGAAATTAATATTTTTTAAAATTCTTGTTTTCATATTTTTTACAATTTAATCAAGCTTTAAAAATAAATTATTTAAAAAAACTATTCCAATTCCTCTTTCCAATGAAAAGATTTACTTAATACCCAGTAGGAAAAGCGATCATCCCAAAATAGCTTCTTGACACATACTATAAGGTATCATTACAGTTTCGGATGGGTAAAAAGTAAGCAATTATCTAAAGTTTATAACTTTGGCCCTTTATTAAATATTAACATAATTTTTTTCTAAAAAAATATTAATACATCCTTGTAAATTGAAAATAAAAAATTAAAAAATAATTTTCATAATTTGTATGTGTTATAGACGGCGTCAAAGTGAAGTGCTCAAAATTGCGGTGGCGGACAGTTAATCTCAGGATTGGCTGGGTCGATTTTGAAAAACCTTATTTTATTTTCTTTATTAACATATCTAGGGCAATATACCAAAAAATCTTAAAAACATAAAAAAAAAATTTTTTTTGGGCAATATTAAAAAAAAAATCTACCACATTTTTGGACCTTTCAACTTTGCTAATTATTTTTTTTAAAATTTTTTCACATTTTTTTTGGTATTTTGCCATAGAGAATATGTTAAGAAAATGAAACAAAGTTTTTCAAAATCGGACCAGCCAATCCTGAGATTAACTGTACGCCAAATAGACACCGGATTTTTGACTTTGGTGCCATCTATAACTCATACAAATTATGAAAAGTATAAATTATGAAAAAGTAAAAATGTATGTTAATATTTAAATTGCTTACTTTTTCCATAATCCGAAACTGTAATGATACTTTAAGACTCGGCGATAATACCCTTCACTTCCAAATGCTATATCTTTTTTTGTATGGAGCTGCCTACGTAAGGAGTATTAATCCCTTCGCCACATCTTCGAGCACGTAAGAAGTGATTAGTCAAGAATCCGAGTACCTTCTTTTGGCAATGAAGAAGGGACACGGATGTTGATATGGATATAGATTTTTTTCCAATTTTGTTTTGTTTTTACTTTAGTATTTTTCGCATTTTCTTTCCAACACATCGCTTTGCAGCTGTCGTCTTCATCTTCCAAGGTATTAGAGCCTTTTTTCAATACTTGAGGCAATAAGAAAAAATAGATCGCTTTAGAGAGGTGTTCGCCTTCTTTCCGACTGGGTATCTATATTTTAACCATTTGCTATGGATGAGTTTTTTATCTCTTGAGACATATAAGTAAGCAACATCACAAAAAATGTTTCATACAAAAGTTGTAAGCTTTCAAAGTGTCAAATATGGTGACTTTGCCATTGGTTTTGATGCCAACTTTCAAAATCAAATCAAAGTCAACTTTTATTTTTTAAATGTAAGCCCGTATGTTTATTGTATATTCGTATTCTCCAGACACATATTTGCCTATATTTTGTGGAAAATATTTTGCTTGAAAACGCTTTGTTCTCTCACTAGAGGCGCTCCGTGGAACAAAAAGGGTATCTACGGAGCCTTAGCGTACGTCACCGGGCGGGTCACAGGTTGCGGATAGTGAACGGCCTTTAGATATGAAGGTCAGCCGCGAATAAGTTTAACAAATAAGCGGTACCGGACAATACTCCCAGCTTGGTCACCCAGCAAGGGAGTGGAAAGGCGTAACGTCGGACAAGCGCTACGTCTTGATCGATAAACCCACATATACCGACAACCTGGCACTGTCAAGGTGAGTCGGTGTAGACTTTGTCGCAAACTCCCTAGTTTTTTCTTGACATTAAACTTGATAGGTCGTTCCGTGGAGCTTAAAACATGGGATGCGCGCAAGGTTTGGGTCTCTCCACATTACTACTGCCCAATGAAAACTAAACCAGCCTCGGATTAGAGCCCCAATTATGTTGACAACCATCGCAAACGAAAAATGGACAATGATTTACAGATATGCGCCTGGAATGTCCGGTCTTTTTATAGGAAATGTGCAGCTATCCAACTGGCGAAAGCACTCAAGATAATAAAGGCTGACATCACTGCCATCCAGGAAATGCGATGGAAATGACAAGGCTGCTCTAAAAAAGCACACTGCAATATCACACAGCGCGAATTCAGATGTGGATTCGTAGTAAGTCAGAAACTACGCCACCTCTTTTTCCGGTTCACACCTGTGAACGAAAGGTTGGTCACGATCCGCATCAAGGCAAAATTTTTCTCAATCAGCCTAATTTGCGTGCACGCACCTACTGAGGAAAAGGGCGAAGCCGTCAAGGACGTTTTCTATGCTAGTCTTGAGAACGTATACGACCAGCTTCTAGTCCATTACGTGATAATAGTCTTCGGCGATTTTAATGCGAAAGTCGGAAGGGAAGGCATCTTTGGCGCCACTGTCGGTCAGTTCAGTTTTCATGAGATCTTCACGAATAACGATTTAACACTGATTGATTTCGCCACTGCGCGAAATACGGTATTTAGTAGCAGCAGATTTAAGTACTTCGACATATACAAAGTCATCTGGCTGTCCCCGGATCAAAAAACGTGAAACCAAATTTATCATGATTTAATCGACGGAAGGCATGCCTATCGTGTTCTAGATGTGCGTACGTGGGGGGGGGGGGGAGGGGCGGGTTAACATTGACTCCGACCACTATCAATGCAAAGAACATACGCACAGAAATTCAACGATTGCTAAATGTCGCTAGCTGTAATCAAAACGGACTATCGAGGCCTACTTCACACAACTCTCGGTTGACTACAACCAATCAACCTCTTAACTCGACGACGCTGGTGGATTTGGCCACTTATATCCCACTCTATGCGCACCACTCGCAACCTCAGAACGAATGGTACGATCAGGAGTGTCGCATCGTGACACAGTAAAAAACGTAGCTTACAGAAAAACACTGCAGTCAGTTGCTATGCGAGCCGTGCGAGAAAACTAAAAAAAAAGAGCATTAAAAGCGTGAGCGTGAGGAACTCAAGGTGTACCATGGCAAGAAGAATGCACAAAAGTTTTATTAACTGGTTAAGCGTCTAGCCCAAGGTTTCAAGCCCGAAGCATCAACTTATAGAGATGAAAATGAGAGTTGCTCAGTAAGCAACTAAGTTACAGAGCCCTATCTCGATCGGCAAAACTAACACTCTACAAGACGCTCGTTCTATCTGTTTTTAATGACGCTGAGGCATGGGTAGTTTCGAAAGCTGGCGCAGCTGCTTTGGAGATGTTCGAAAGAAAAGTTCTTCGCAAAATCTTCGGTCCTGTTCGAGTTGGCGATGACGGCGTAGACTGTGCAGAGACTACGTTGGCTGAGTTATGTCTATAGTATAGATGACAAAGCTACAGCAAAAAAGGTGCTCAAGGCGAGGGTCGTGCAACATGTACATTACATATAAAACAGGTAAATCATCGTAAATAGAGGTATAATATCAACCACTCATCATCCCGGTTAACAGACTTACCCGTTTGAAAGAGTTATGGATAATCAAGGTTCAACTTTATAAGAACTAAATTGTTCTCAGTCAACCTGAGAGAATATAACGCGAAAAATGCCAAGATTTCTTTCGAAGTCATATTTTTCAAATATCTGAGGAATTATTATTGTGAAAACAAAATTTTGTAAAATAAATTTTTGAAGCGTCTGGCTGCAAAATATTAAAAAATTACCGGAAGTATTAATATTTTACATTGTTGATGTTTTCCATGATATATATATTGTTTTCATCTTACATGAAATATCATTTCTGATGATGAGAACAGCAACAAATTCACTCAGCTTGACGCTACTAGCAGCCTTAACATTTCATATCGCACCGTAGAATGCTGAATAATTATTTGCTTAAAATGTTCAAATAAATAATTAGCTGCATTCATATTGATACACAGTACTAACAAACACATGCACACATTAACATATATATATATATGATAGAAAAATAATTAAATAATTTTTTAATTTGCTTGCTTCATGCATTCCATATAAATCAAAAAACGCACGAATCGATCGTGTTCTTCTGCGTCTATCTGTTTTGCTGCTGAGACGATCAGTCACTCCTTAAGCCTTAATGAGCACGAGCAACATATAGGGAGCAATTTTTTAAGATTTTTCATCATTAAATTTTTTAAATAAATTTCCATTTTGACGTCATTGATTTTTAGTTGAAGTGGCTGTGAATGAAAATCACTTTTCACATTATTTCAACACAAAACAACAAACATTTCATATTCAGTCATTGTTGTTTTTTAATGTTGTGTTGTTTTTGTTTTTACTGCTGTTGCTATTGTTTAATTTCAATCGATGACGCTGCAATTTATTAATCGTTTTATTCTTTTCCTAAAAAAAAAAAATTTGATTTTGATTAGTGGCGCATATTTTGGCAAATTCATTGAAGAATTCGAAAACTTTTCATTGCGAGCTGCTGTTGGCATAAAATTTTGTTTATTTTGATTGAAATCGAATTAAAATAAGTTTTATGTTTTTTCATTTTTTCTTGGTAGCCACTTAAATTAAGTTCTATCAAGAGTGCGAATTTGATATGCAAATTTTTGATTGTAAATTTTCTTTTATTTTGCAATGTCGTAAATAATGGGAAAATTATGGATTTTTGAATTATTTTTTTAATGCTATATTTAAATTATTTTGGATAACATAAAAATCGAATAATTTTTAATTTATTTTGAAAAATCATTTTATTTTTATACATACTTTTTAAATGATATCAGTCTTAATGACTTCAATAATGACTTCACTTCATTTGTTATCGATTTTAAATCGATATTGAACACACTTAATAAAATTTTTTGCTTCCTTTTCAATAAGCGGCTCTCCATCTTTTAGTGTCTTCAATCAGACACTCATATCTCTGAATCATTGGCCTTTAACTAAAACTAAATTATATAAAATTGAAAGAAAAAAAAAACTGAGTCAGCAACAATAATTTTTAAAAATTTTCGAATGCTTTGAAGAGCTTGCTCGTTTGATGAAAATGAAAAATTCTGAACAATTTTTTTTTTTTTGGTAAAATCTTAAAGATTTTTTGACTGAAAGTTTATATTTTGGCCACAAAAATATGACATATTTAAATTACCTGCATTAAGTTTGTCATAAAGTGAAGCATAGCAAAAAATCTTTGAACTTTTATTTACACTAATTTTTATTATATGGTAAAACCAAAACCACCACAGAAAGCATAACCACTTTTTTTATATTATAATTTCATATTAAAATTACACTGTGCGAAAATTTATTTCAAAACGCTCCTCATACAAACCTCATACATACCTCATATCTCACACAAAGACGAAATTTTACGTCGAAACAGGTGAGTATCTACTGGTTCCGCCGTTTTAAAAGTGGCAATTTTGACACCAGTGTGGAAGAACGCCAAGGCAGGTCAGTAAAGTTTTGAGACATTGGGTTGAAGGCGTTATTGAACTAAAGTTCATGCTAAACTAAAGAGCAATTTGCTTAAACCTAGGGAGTGACTTAGCAAGCGATTTTAAACCGTCTCAAAGGCATGGATGCAAAAGAAAGAAGTTAGATTCTGTATGTACTCAAGCCAATAGACGTTGAACGCAGATTTTTTTACCTGCGAACAACGCGGCATTAGCTCGGAGTAATCTACTTTGAGCTGTAACAAACCTATGACTGGAGAACATTGCCATCAACAATTGATGCAATTGAGCCGATCATTGCAGCTTAAACGCCTCCAAGAGGACAAAATACATGACAAAGAGATCTTTTAGCACGACAATGCTTGGCAACATGTTGCAAAAGTCGCCAAGAAAACTTTAAAGGCGCTTCCATGGGATGTTCTACCTCACCCGCCGTATTTACCAGACATTGTTTCTTCCGACTACCACTTGTTTCGGTCGAAACAACACTTGCGCCGGAGTAGCGCAGCACTTGTTCGCTTCATTGATGATAAAGCTTCACTTGATGAAGCCAAAAAATGAGTCGATTCTTTGGTCGTCGTAAAAGAAGAGGAATTTTTGAAGTGAAACTTCTTATGGCGTGGTTATGCTAGGCAAACATGTTTGGTGAGCTTTTTTGTTGTAAGTGTTTTAGAGCACGAGAGAAAAACTTATTCCTCATTTTATTGGGAAAAGCACTAACAGCAAAAAGCTTACCAAACATGTTTACCTAGCATAACCATGGCCTTAGGCGACGATGTGCCGATTTTAATTGAGGCTAAAATTTCAAAAAGCACGTATGCATGTTTATAAAAATGTAACAAAAGGTCTCATGCACAAAAATGAGATACTTCTCGGAGATCGATCTGGCGAGATCAAACTCATGCAGTGAGTCACAAGAATTTTCTCAGTCTCAAACTCAGAATTGTATGCATAAAAATTAGATCAAGCTCATGACAAATTACTCAACATAAGTGAGATCAACCTCAAAGCTCTCCTTTGATTTGTAATACCGTGGTAATGCTAGGCAAACATATTTGATGAGGTTTTTTTGCTGTTATGCCGTGGTTATGCTAGGCAAACATGTTTGGTGAGCTTTTTTGTTGTTAGTGCTTTAGAACACGAGAGAAAAGTATATTTCTCATTTTATTGGCGAAAGCACTAACAAAAAAAAAAAGCTTACCAAATATGTTTGCCTAGCATAACCACGGCCTTAGTGTTTAATGCAGGCCAGCCAAAACTCGAACACGGGTTGTTATGGCCACCTAAGTAGTAAGTAAGTAGTTAAACGCGACTAGCTTTTAAACTGAGCGATAAGCTTTTCTCTCGTATGCGTAAAATACTAACAACAAAAAAGCTCATCAAACATGTTTGGTGATTTACACTTGTTGAAGCACATTTGATTTTGAACCTGTTTATGCTTTAAATCAGTGACGGGCAGCTTTGCACACCTATACTCTCTCATCTTGATTATATATTAATGAGCGCTTTAAAGCTTACACTGAAAACAAAGTAGTGCTAAAACGCAGAAATCTTATGAGCCATAGGGTGATTTTTTTTTTATGCTTTGATTTATATTGTAAAATTAATTAGATGTGTAGTGGACGGACAATCAAAAGCAGACCAACATACGCATAATGTGAAACATATATTACATAATACGAATATAATGTGGAGTACAAATAGTACCTGCAGACGGACATGTAAAAAGGCAGGCGAATAGTGAATAGTACCAATATTTTTAATCAAAATCAATATTATGGGGACATGCTACTTTTAAATCATTAAATCATGTCTTTTTCGAATCCCCTATAATTACTTTATATTGGCCATGCAAACTATAAGCATAATTATATCTCTTAAAGCATAATTTTTTCTACATTACTTCTTAATGACACACCATGGAGCCATGCAAACATAAATTTTTATCCAGTTTTAAATCTCGCAACTTTTCGTCATGTATTCAAAGAACTCTCAAGCATAAATGTTATCTACTTGACGTTCGCTCGAACACTGTAGCTTTGATCGTTCTGTACGTGAGATGAATACATATTTTACTGCACTAACACAACCTCAAGTGTGCAAAGCTGCCCGACATACAATTTTTTATACTTATAAATATTAATTTTTGTGTCAAATGAAAAAAGTTTCCAAAAAAATTTGTTTAATTTTTTGTTGAAATATAAGCTAATGCGATGGGATATTACCGACCGAAATAAGGGAATAATCTGTGAAGTTGTTTTGGAGATTCAGAGCATGGTTCTCAAAACTAATTTTGGGATTTTTGTTTGCGCGCAAATATGTATCATTAATTTCTTCAAGATCAATAAGGATATTATAAATTTAAAAATTGTTATTAAATCAAAACATCTATTCATGATTTTTGCTGGAATAGCAATATATAGTGTAATTCTCTGAAAAATGGTATAGAATATTTTAATTAGAATTTATATGAGAGAATAAATATTTTCCGAGATAATCAAGCTATATTGAACTATTTTCTCAATAGTATTCGGCGATCTTTGATACTAAAAAAAAAATTGCGAGAGTTCACTGAATAGGTGACTCAACATTTAAGGAGAAAGTTCTCAGACAAACGAGCTGCATCTCGTTTTGAGGAGTTCCTCACTAAGAGCTTTCGTTTTAAGAAGTTTCTCAGGCCTCGAGATTCACCTCGATGAACGAGATCTTACTAAAGAGTAAAAGATTTTTTATGTTATGACAACGAGCAATTGCTCAAAAAATCGAGTAAGAAGCAAAATCTCACTTTTATGCATGAGACCCAAAGAATGAAACGTTTTTTGTAAATATTGTATATAAACACGTCGCAAAGTGTTTTGATTTCATACATTCTTGTGCCAAAAATAGAAAACGTTGACGGATTTTGATATAACTTGGTACAGAATCATGATTTTGCCCCATTAAGAAAATAACAAAAAATTGTATGCATCGGATCGCTACAACCCACCCCCCCACCCCCATACAATGGGGTATATTTCAATAAAATTTGGTACAATGTCGTTTTTTGGGCCTGTTAATACAATTTGCATGCATGGTATACATCGATTTACTAACACCACCTCCCCCCGAATAACACGAAACTTTAAAACATTAAAAAATCAAAATATTTTAATGAAAGTTGGTACAATGTTGTATTGTGAGCTTATTAAACATTTTTTGATTTTAATGTACATTGAGACTCAAACAACTGCATCCCAAGCCACCCACTTACCACCCACCCACTATTGCAAAATAAAGCGCTTAAAAAGAAAATTTTTGACAAATAAAGAGGAAAATATGTCAATAAAGAATTTATATCTAAAATTAAGGGATTTTAATAAATTTGTATGGAATTTTAATAAAATTAATTTGAATAAATTTTTATGAAATGTTAATAAAATGAAAAATGCGACAATTTGTTATGTTAAACATAATACAAAGCTAAAAAAGAGCCATGTCCCTTTCATTAAAATTCTTGTCATATTTTCATTTTTATTTGTCAAATTTTATTTTTCCTTTTTCAACTCTTTATTTCTCAAAATTTTTTTTATTTCTAAAAACTCTTTCTCAAAATTTATTTTTGTTTTAATCCCACATTGTACATAAAAAAATACTATAATCAATTCTATTTAACATTACGAATTGTCGCATTTTTCATTTTATTATTAAAATTTCAAAGTAATTCATAAATATTCATATAAAAAACCTAAAGTTTTAATTTCTAAAAATTTGTTTTTCCTGTTTAACGTTACGAAATGTCGCATTTTTCTTTTTATTAAAATGTTATTAGAGTTTTTAAGAATTCATAAAAATTCAAATAAAAACCCCAAATTTAAATTTTAAAAATTTATTTTTCCTTTCTTAACTCTTTATTTGTCAAAATAATTTTTTCTTTTTTGATCGTTGTATTTGTGAAATTTATTTTTCTCTCTTAAAATCTTTATTGTCAATTTTTTTTTTTTTGTTGTTTAAATCCCACATCGTACATTTAAAGAAACCACAAATAATCAATTAAAAATCTAGTTTATAAAAATCTTTATTCGTCAACATTTTTTCTAAATATAAATATAAAAATAAAATATAATTTTTTTATAAAAATATATATAAAAATAAAAATATTTTTTTCATTATATTCCTACAACGTACACAAAAAAATCAAAAAGTGTTTGTAACCGTAGTTTATGTCTCTGCTGAAATAACAATTTTGGCAACTTTCGGCTTTTATAAAGTATAACATATTTCCAATGCCATCAGGTTTATCTTTCATTTCGAGCCGTGCAGAGAAGATATCACCAATTTTCATAGAAAATGTCACTACAAAAAAACAAATTTCGTCAATATTTGCGGGCACTTCCCAGCTGGGACATATTTTATACGATAATACATATTTTTAACAAATTTAGGCAAAAAAATGTATAATATACCTCAATATACCTTTTTTTTTTATTCTCCTTTAAACTTTAAAAAGCACTTTTTTCACTTAAATAATTCACTTGAACTTTTTTTACTCGAACAACGACTTTGAAAATAACCGTAAAATGAAACTTGTAATCAAAACAAGCCCCAAATAAATATGCTTTGTTATTTAGGGTTGCATTTAAAATACCTACATAAGGGGATTCGAAAGTTGCACCGAAATTTATGTTTTTTTTTTTTTGCAAAATTATCAGTTTTTCCAACATTTGACTTTCAGAGTTCCGTGTAACCAAACGAAATAAAAAAATTAAAAACCCTTTGGCTCTTTTTTAGTTGAAGTGTGTTCTATCAGGAAAAAAGTTTTTTGGGCTTTTTTGGAAATTGATTAATTTCTATTAATGGCAAAAAAAAAACACTGCGTCGTACAATGTAAGCAATGTTTATATATAGCGCTGCCTTAGAGAGATTCCGTGGTTGGCAGTCATAGGAGTCGCTGTTTTCGAGTCTGATGCCAGGATTTTAAAATTTATGATGGCGGATAGAGCTGCCACTTCGACTTTTTTGTATTTTTGCAAATTCTTGTAATTTGAAATTCTGACAACGAATTTGATTTCAAATCTAATGCCACAGTTTTTAAATTCAAGATGGCGGGGATAGGACTGCCACATAAATTTTAACCAAAGGGCTTCCACCTGATAATGTTTTTTACAAGTTTCAAAAATATTCTTTTTAGGGGCTCGTTTATTTTGAAACTTATTTCAGAATTTTAAAATTTAAGATGGCGGATAGGCTTGTCACGTAAATTTTTACCACAGGGTTGTCACCTAATAATATGTTTGTACGAGTTTTAAACATTTTCCAATAGTTTTAGGAGGTCGCTGTTTCGAATTTAATGTCAGAATTTTAAAATTCAAGATGGTGGATGGGAGTGCCCCCTAAATTTTTTGTATTATAAGAAGTGAAACTTCTTCTCTGTATGCACGCTTTACTGTTTCTTTGTTTTACTCTTCAACATTTTATTAAGCACATCTGACCCCTATATGCCACACTTCTAGGGTCCCCTTAAAAAAATAAAAACTGTCGACAAGCTAAATTACTGCCGAATTGACCCCTAGAGGGGAAAATATGTGTGCTGGTCCCTTCAAAATTTCTTATCAACACTTCTAACGCCTATCTGCAACCCTTCTGGGGGTACCCATACAAAAAACACAAAAACTGTCGATTATAGTTCATATCTCTCCTGAATCGACCCATAGAAGGGTTCAATATATAAGATAATATTATTATTTCTTTCCACCTAAAACATTTCTTCTGAACTCACCTAACCCCTATCT
Organism: Coremacera marginata; assembly: GCA_914767935.1. Classification (NCBI taxonomy): domain Eukaryota; kingdom Metazoa; phylum Arthropoda; class Insecta; order Diptera; family Sciomyzidae; genus Coremacera; species Coremacera marginata. The sequence continues at coordinate 11,334,218 of OU612044.1, read as the reverse complement.
GCCACCCATCTGGGGGTCCCCATACAAAAAACAAGAATCACAAATGCAGGCATGCAGGCAGGTGACTATAAAATTGCTAATGTTTTCAATGCTGACGCGAAAGCCCCCACTTTTACCCCTACCAAAAAGTGCTCAAAGCGCTTAAAGAAGTTTTTATTTCAAAAATATTTTCGGGAAGCAATACGCTTTAAGTTTCAAAACTTGTACTAAATGCTTCAGAGCACTTCGGGAAAATTGCCTTTATGTATGTTATGGTGAAAATATTTGAATGCTTTAAATTTCTTTTAAAGTCTTAAGTATTATATAAAGTATTTAGGTGATAAAAAAATTGCAGATTTTTAAAATCATTGCGACTTTTCTAAGAGCCAATGTGGAATAACAAAATATACAAAGAGGCAATTTTTTTTCTCCATGTAAATTACGAAGTAAATAGAAAATCTGTGAATCAGCTAGTCGATAGTGTAAATAAGGCAAGTTCGTGTAAACAATGCAATATTTACGCCAATTGCAAAAATAAACCAGAAAATATGAGTTTCCTGATCAGTGGCTCTTATAATTAAATTCAAAATTTTTTTCCCTATCTTCTCTTCTTAAAACAAACGGTCTCAACTTTTCAGGAAAACTGTGCATTAGCTATGTTTGTGTCGTAATTGCGCCAAAATGTGTGACCAAGTGATTCACGCAGAAAATTTACTACTTTGGCAGCAATAAAATAAGTAATAGTAGGCGTTGAATGCGCTTCAATAAAGGCAGAGATGCAACATAAAAATATCTTAATGAGCTGGTAATGACTATTTTTACAGTCTATGAAATGACAAATAATTTAAAATTTTCTGCAAATTATAATATTAATTATAATTAAGCTGATCTTTGTTTGGTTAAAAATTATCTGAATATGAACTTGCAGTATGAAATATTTGACTTTATAATTTGATTTTGAAATATTTTCAAAATTGTAATAAAAGCAAAATATTCTAATTATATTTAAATCAAGTGCATATTTACTTAAAAATTTTCCTTTTCATTTGTCGCATTGCCAAAAATTTTTCCAAGTCGTACCCCCCTCCCCCCCCCATTGTAGAACAACATAACAACATGATAGACATAAGCTGTCAATATTGTGCGATTAAATTTATTATATCAATTTTTGTTTTTTTTTTTTTTTTTTGCACTAAAAGCAATTGAAGAGAAAATATTTTCGTAGATGAAACAAATATATTTATTCAAAAATATTTCTTTGAACATAAAAATGGTTGTTTGAATATGTTTGAAATATGAATCTGAAGTAAATATTTTATATGTAACTTTTACAAATATTTTATATGAACCTGAAGCTGAAACTTATTGAGCTCATAGAATTTCCTATTGGGTAGCTGCATGGGCGTAGCCAGGATTTTGTTAAGAGGTGAAAAAATTATTTTTCTCAAGTGAGTTTGTAATAAAAATACATTAAGCTTTAACAAATTTTAATAAATTCTATGCTTTTTAATTATAAGAAAAAATGTTTTGAATTTCTGAATTTAATACTTAAATGTTTATTTTTTTAATGTTCAGGGGGCCACTCCCCTCCTGAGTCCTACACTCGCTACGCCCATTATAAACTGTCTATAAGATTTACTACTTTTGTCGCTGTTATAATAAAATTCCTAATAAATGGGCTATAAAAATCCGTGTTACACGTTTTGTAAAACTTATAATTCGTTTATGTTCAAAGCTTATGAGTATAAAATCTATTTTTAATAACCAAAATTGTTTTGGAAATTTAATGACAACACAAGAATTTTGCAAAATTTTTTAAATAATAAATTTATTTTTAAAATTTTAAGCCAGCCAAACACAATTTAATACTTTTTGTTTTTGGCATATTTTTTTTTTTTTTTTTTTTTTTAAATGCTTATGTTAATTGTTTCATAAATTTAACTCAATGTTATTTATAAACTTTTTTTATTTTTCAAATAGTTTGTTCTCAATAATCACCACAATAAATTGTCGTCATTTTTTTTATTGCTTATTTTGCAGCGCCAAAGCTGCCACTTATTTTTGCATTTATGAGTTTTATTTAATTTCATTTGGCAAGGTAGTTGCTTATATAGTTTTCCTCCAAGCAATTCCAATAAAATTTACTAAAAGCTCCTTTTTGCTTAATATTTTTTCATTTATAAAAGAAAAACCAATGTTTTTGCAAAAATAAAAAAAAAAACAAAAAATAAACAGAAAATATATATTTTGGTTTTGAGCAATATTATGAATATTTTCCATTAGTTAGATTTATTTTGCATAATATTTAAGTAAGTGAAGACACTTCATCTTTTTTTTATCTGTTGATAAAAGCAATATTTTTGTATATATTAAATAGTATATTATCTGCTTTCTTTTCAGCAATACAAAAAGCAATATGGTTTTCATAATTTTAACATTCTATGCCTAAAACTATAGCCCTCACAATTATTACGGACATGAATGCTATTATTATATTATAAAGATTACAATCATCAGGTAATAATTTATTCCCAATAAGCACCAAATCGTAGTCGGATCTTAGTAATACGAGGTATTGGATTCGCCATCGGAGATTTGAAACAAGTTCACAAAAAGTCAAAATAGCAAATCCGAGAATTCTTTAGTAAGACTTCATCATATGAAAATCTTGAAAATATTATGAGTGAAAATTATTGACATAAAAACAAACATGAAACAATCCACAATTCTCCAGTTTTCTATTCTGTCTAGAATCTTTGTGCAAATGAGAGTTGCATTAATGACTTCCACTCGCCTTGCATCAATGAAAATCGGCTCTGCTCCTCTATTTGCTATCAACAGATTGTACCAATCCACAAATTCAAGCAAGTGCTCTTCTCTGTCATTGTTGTTGGTGCTTCTCACGCAGTATTGTGCGCGTTGGCATCACATCATATCATCACTCCAATGTTCAGTTCCTCACAGTACTTTACCAGATTCTCCACCTCTTTTGAGGGTGGTTGGTCCGGAGAGTCGTAAGGAAGAAACGCTGAAGCTACCATTCAACACCTGCACCATCCCCGATTCTCACAACGATTAGATCCGGGGAATATGGGTGTGGCATAAGTATACCATGTCTCACCAAGATACAAGTCCTCCGCCTGCCATCTGTTACCGGTTGGTACAGCATGGCCTTCCACTCTGAGAGACCTTTAATTCTATTGTGAAGAATCCAAGGTTCTTGGAGCGTTGCTAGGAATATGGGTGTGGCATAAGTATACCATGTCTCACCAAGATACAAGTCCTCCGCCTGCCATCTGTTACCGGTTGGTACAGCATGGCCTTCCACTCTGAGAGACCTTTAATTCTATTGTGAAGAATCCAAGGTTCTTGGAGCGTTGCTATGTCAATTCCATCTTCCTCCATGCAACGCATCATCATTGCTGATGCTGCCCTACTATGGTGTAGATTGAGCTAACATATCACGATATCTTCCTGGTACTGGCTATCGACTTTTGAAGGTCGTACACCAGCTTCCGTTGTCCTTTCTTTATGTGGAAGGCTATCAACCTTTACAGGATGTCCACTTTCCCCATTCTTAGCCGAAGAGCTAACAGCCGCTTGGATTTAGCGTTCCCAGGCACTGCAGCTTTGACAGGACTGGCTGACAATTCCACTCCTTTCGAGGTTTTATCGTCCAACAGGCCCGGCAGGTTGCCTTGCGGCTTCCCGCACCCTTCAACGGTTAAATCCTTTCGGTATTCTACCAATTCGAGACTCATCCCCTCAGCGCACCCTTCGGTTTTATTATTTTTGTTGTTACCCCATACAGATCTCATGATTTGGGGAGAAATAACGGACTGAACGGTCAGAGATCCCATTATCTGCCCTACCCTACTACTATACAACAGGAAATGGGCTGCCCTTTGAATGTACAACGGAGCCGACTTTTTAATATCAAAATTTTTTAAAAAAAGGGTTTTTTTGTAGAAAAGTATTTTTTTTAGTTTTAGTAAGTTAATACTTTTTTTAAGTTTTAAATGAAAATATTTGAACTTTTGTAAGGTCAAATTTTTAAAAAAAGCCTATATAACAAAATAAAAAATAAGAAGTTATAATTCAAAATTTTTAAAAATAAAAAGTGCATATATAAAAATTATATAAAATGGATTGACTTTATAATAAATGATATAAGAATATAAGAAAATTTCAAAAAATCGATTTTAAAACGATTCGATTATTGAAAAAATTACGTTTCGAAAACGATCCGATTGTTTCAAAAATCTCTTTTCGAAAACGATGCGATTATTTTAAACATATCGTTTCGAACACGATTCGGTTATTCTAAAAATCTGGTCTCGAAAATGAAGTGCGGATTTCTTCCACTATCGAATTTGAAAACGAAAACAGAAGTAAAGGTAAGTGTGACCAAGGACTCAAATTTATCGATTTGAGGCCGTTCTCAACAACTCGGCTTATGCCGTCCATGGAAAATTCTGAGGAAAGACCCTGGCCGTCACCCATATAAAGTCCAACTGGTGCATGAACTGAAGCTATCAGATTATCGTTTGCGTCGTATGCTCGGTGTATGGTCTAAAAATCAATTGGAAGTTGAACCGCATTTTTTTTATAGTGAAATCCTTTTTAGCGATGAGTTGCGATGAATTACGCTATAGCGCATCAGCTCATCAGCAAAATATGGCTAGCGGAAAGCATGACCGACGATTGGAATCTCAGTGCACTTTGCGATATACTCAAGAATGGAGACCCAACAATCTGCGCCAACTATCGAGGTATCAGTCCTATTTCCATCGCATATAAGGTTCTCTCAAGCGCACAATGACCTCTCCGAAACTTTCAATACCGGAAGAGGTTTCAGACAAGGCGATCCGCTAACTTGCGATCTCTTCGACATCATTATAGAGCGGATCGTACGAAAGGCCAGGTGTGCATCGTAATGGTACCAATTTCTACAAAGGTGTCTAGCTCCTTGCGTATGCTGATGATATTGATATTGTCTGCAGAACCAAGAGAGATGTTACCGCTGCTTTCACCGCTATCAAAAAAGAATCAGTCAGAGTGAGTTGAACGATAAACAAGGGCAAAACAAAGTATGTATATGCTATCTATAAGCAGGGGAGCGTGGCGTCTAGACACCCACGTTTCATACGGCAATTATAAATTTCAAGTAGTAATGGAATTTATATACCTTGGCACCGCACAATGGGTTCGTTGACCACTTTGGCTGGCCAAAATTCTGAAAGGCTCTATAAGGGGTTTTCAGGGTTGCTAATTTCGAATTTGATATAAAAAATTAAAAATTCAAAACGGTGGATACAATATGGCGGCCGAAGTTTCAAAATGGCATTGTATCTGTATGAAAAGTCGGGGTCGGTCGCTGATTTTGATGAGAAAATTTTAAAATTTTATATGATGACTTCAATGTGTCGCACGGCATTTTGACTCCATATTTGATAAACGAATTTAAGATTTCGGAATTTGGTATTAAAATTGAAATTAGCGACGACTAATTAGCGACTTACCAAGTTTTTTAGACTTGTATTGCATTTTGCTTTTAAATGAGACTATATTTGCTGAAATTTGCTTGGATCGAAACTTTAACCCATTGAACCCTTTTAATAAAATAAATACATTTTTTATAAAAGATTTTTATAATTCATTCTAAATTTGATATTTAAGTGTATTACTAATTAAAAATTTTTATATCATATCCAATTCATTTTCCAAAATTAAATTCTCCTCTTCAAAAACGTCTTCTTCATCGTCGTCATCCGTTTTTTTATTTGAGTCTTCGTGCTGTTCAGGCACATAAGCTTCAGTGGGACCCTCACAACTTAATAAACCGATAACTTCTGGTGGAAGCGTTGAACGTTTCCTTTTGTGTACAAGTGTACTTAAATGCAAAGATGATATAAATAGATCGGAAGAATCCATAAAAAAAAAAAACCGAAATGGCCATATCAGCCCTTGAAAAGACACAAATGATCGAACACAAATGATCGCGAACTGGACCTACCAGCCTTATGCCGACTCCGAACGGCTTATGTTCTCAAGAAGCTTTTCATGGCAGTTGTTTTACTCTCTGAGGCTTGCCATTTTCTGCTTTCTTTTTGCAAACTTTCTGTGTCAGATTGGGGATTCGAACCTGGGTTCTCTGGCGTATGAGTCACACACTCTACCCACTACGCCATGACCGCCACAAGAATCTTCTGAAGAATCCATAGTCCTATTAAAAACATCAAAAATGTTATTAGTGCGGCTGGTTTTGCGGGCGTGATGTTATCTAACAGTTTTTTAAAATTAATGCTCCGATTCAGCAGCGTCCTCTCCAAGGAGAGGCGTCCGCCAACTGGAAGCATTGTGTTTGGAGTGAATAAGTACCTTGTGAACAGTAGCTCCCATGGGTAGCTCAAGAATATTTATTTTTAATATGTTTCTGTTTCTTATGTTTGATATTCTCGTTTCGATAAGCTCGGTAAAGCTCGAAATTTTTGAAGAAGTTGCCTGAAAAAAGTGTTTTTCCTTAAAATCGCAAAAAATCCCAATCAAACAGACTTATTACGTTACATACCAAATTTTTATTTTTTTTTTTTTTTTTGTTTTAGGCTATTGTTTAGGCAAACTTAGGCAAAATTTTTGCAATAACAAAAAAACAATTGCAATACCTAATAAATTCTGGTGTGAAATAAGATCTACAATATGTTCCTTTGAAAAGTCTGGAATGAAGTCATAACTGACTTTAGAATAACCATTTCCATTCAAGCTTTCTGAAAACTTCCCTAAATTTGTCTAATCTATGAACAATTTGTTTTGTTTCAACCTCAGACTTGAAGATTCTCCTGAGTTTAGAAGCGGAGATGTAATGCTATCAAACGTTTATAAGTATTTTCAATTTGCCCAAATATCCCCCAAATGAATATTTTTGATTTTGATTCTAAAAAAGTAAAAAAACATCACTAAAATTCTTTTTTTTTATTTTTTATTTAAGTTTTATTTAGTAAGATGACGCAATCAAAGTTACATTTTCTTCACAAAATACCTTCCCTGCAGTTTTGTATATCAACATTTGTATAATTAAAATATGTTTTCTAGAATCTGTTCGCGCTCAAGAGGACTTCAAAAAGGACAGATATATCGAACAAATTAGATCTGCTTTTAAATCAGTCAAGACTCGCACCCATAAGGCCAATCCTGAGAGAATCTGAGAATCTGTTTATTTTTTTCTTTTTATTTAAATTTCAAACATGAAAATCATTAATTTACTTTATTTTTAAGTGTTCCTTAATTATTTGAATTTCGTTTATATATTTACCCTTACCTTATTTTTTAATACAATAGCAAAAAATAAACAAATCGTCACGCGTTCGTTTTATATGTTTTCATAATTGATGAACTGAAGGAGAAGAAGAGCACCACCGAAACGTTGGAAAGAATGATTTTTCTTACATTTTTTTATAAAAAAACAAATTGACTCATAATAAGTCATGTATTACATGATTTATCGTTTAAATATTCAGGCCTGAGTTCCACTACCTGATAAAAAGTCTGATTTTTTAACTGATTCACTCAGGCCTGAATTTTTGGAGGATTATTTTTGGGAATAATAATTTACTTTTCGTGGCTCGGTACATATTAGGATGGAGAGGAATGCAAATAGTGTCTGCATCAGCAGTCTGGATGAACTGCATGAGGCTATTGGAACAACATGCGAAGCTGTGTCTCCTAGCAGATAATTTTAATGTTATTTCAACTTTTTTAGCTTTTTGTTTTAGTTTTCTTTATATTCTAAAATACTTTTTTTTTTTCTTAACAAATATGCCTCTAACTATGTTCTCTCTTTCTTATTTACTCTTATATAAGATGTTTGATTGTAGTATATTAGATCTTTATAAGTTTATTATTATTAAAGCTTTTTGTTATTCGTCTGACTATGTTGCTTGTCGTTCCTATGAATTCTAGTGCTTCTTATGGTGTTGGTGATAATTGTAAACTGTTAATTGATATTTTGTCTAAACAACGTGTTGGTTTGTCTATAGTCCATTTTAATGCTAGAAGTTTGAATCATTCAAAACTCGATTTTGTAAGATACGTTTTTGATAAATCAAATGTAGATATTATTTGTGTCTCTGAGACATGGTTTATTTCCGAAATTCCTAACGCATACTACAATATCCCGAATTATACTTTGTTTAGAAATGACAGAACGGGTCAACGAGGAGGCGGAGTTGCTATTTATTGCAAATCATATTTAAGGTCAAACCTTATCAATAAATCCAATGAGTCTGACGTCGAATTTATAAATGTAGAAATTTCTGATTCCAATTTTAAAATATTTGCCTCTTGCGTATGCAATCCCAACAGATGTTATAGTGTTGAACCTTATTTCGTGGATCTTTGCAATCGTGCGACTGAATATGACTTCTTTTCTATTTGCGGTGATTTTAATGTGAACTTGCTTAAGAAGGACAATATTTATGATAATTTTTACGACAAAGTCAATGCAGCTGGAATGACAATTATTAACTCTTCTCTTCCAACTCGTTTTGCTCCCAATGCTACCCCTAGTCTACTCGATGTCTTAATACTTTCTGATGAGTCCATGCTTCTACTTTTTGATCAAATTTCATTTATCTCTGACCATGATCTGCTTTTTTGTACAATTAATTATAATGCTTGTCGTAATTCTGTTCCAACGACTATTTCTTATCGCGATTACAATTCCATTGATTATTCTCTGTTGTATGATAATTTTTCTCATATCCGTTGGAATGATTGTTGGTTCTGCGAGACTGTGGATGAGAAGTTAAATATTCTTGTCTCCCATGTTAGCCATGCTTTTGAAAATTTCGTTCCTCTTCGTACATCAGTAATAAAAAATAAGTCTTGTCCTTGGTTCACGTCATTCGTTACTTTAGTCATAAAAAAAAGGAACAAATTATATAACAAATGGAAAAAGCACCGTAATGTTGTAAATTGGGAACATTTCAAGCGTGCGCGCAATGAAGCTGTCTCAGCAATAAGACATTCCAAAAAAAGATTTGTTCACCGAAAATTGAATTGCACTCTTCCATCTAAGGAACTATGGAAAAATATACGTAGTCTCGGCGTGTGTAGTAAATCTGATTTGAATTGTGACATCGACCCTAATCATTTAAATGATTTTTTTCTTTCAAATAATGTACCCTCGAATGTTGACTTTCAATGCATTGATCAACAATTCCGTGATGAAGACAAATTTTCTTTTTTGAATGTTACTGAATATGATGTCCTTATTTCTTTAATGAAAATAAAATCCAACGCTGTTGGTGATGATGGATTTTCTCTAAAATTCATTAAAATTATATTACCTTATATTGTAAAACCTTTGACACACATTATAAATCACTGCTTTACAACTTCTTGTTTTCCATCAATGTGGAAACAATCTACAGTTACACCAATTGCCAAAGTAACGCACGCGTCCTCAGATGTGAAAGATTATAGACCAATTAGTATTCTGTCTACTTTTTCCAAAATCTGCGAATCCATTATGGCTCGTCAAATCAATCAGTATTTAGAATTGAATAAGCTCCTATCGCCATACCAATCTGGCTTCCGATTAGGGCATAGTTGCGCAACTGCAACACTTAAAACTCTTGATGATATGCGTACATCTTATGATGCAGGTCATATTACTCTTTTATGTCTTTTAGATTTTTCAAAAGCGTTTGACTCTGTGAACCATTTTGTATTAGTTCAAAAACTTAAGTGTTTGTTTGGTTTTTCTAGAAGTGCTGTCAATCTTATTGCCAATTATTTATATGGAAGAAAGCAAAGAGTAAAGATCGCTAACCGTTTTTCAGAATACAAGGATGTTAAAATGGGAGTACCCCAAGGATCTATTCTTGGACCTTTGCTCTTTAGTATTTTTATAAATGATATTTTTACTGTCTGCAAAAACGTGTCAATGCATGGCTATGCTGATGATATTCAGTTATATTTTTCCAATCGAATAGGACTTGTTGATGATTTATGTTATAGACTAAATGAAGACTTAACTGCAATCTCGAAGTGGGCATCAGATAACAAACTAAGCCTTAATGCCAACAAATCTTACGTTCTTCCTATCTCCAGAGATAAACTTGACCACGAACAAATACCACAGATTTTCTTAAATAATAATTGTCTACTAATGGTTAATAAAGTTAAAAGTTTAGGTTTTTATATTAATAGTAGACTTTCATGCTCTGATCATGTCAACAATATCGTTCAACGAGTTTACTACGCGCTTCGATGTTTACGATTGTCTGCTAGATATACTCCAACTAAGACAAAAAAGAGGCTTGTTGTTCAATTAATACTACCAATTATATCTTACTCTGAACTGATATATAGCAATCTTGACTCGCACTCTTCGCACAAAATTCTAGTTGCCTTTAATGATGCGGCAAGATACGTGTTTGGCCTGAGACGCTTTGAGCATGTATCTGAAGAAAGTAAAAGCATTTTGGGTTGTAGTATTCTAAACTATTTAAATGCGAGGAATTGTTTATTTTTGCATAAACTAATAACTTATAAGACTCCTGCATACTTATATGAAAAGTTACGATTCAGTGTTTCCACTCGAACATGCAATCTTATACTGCCTAAATTCAACACCTTAATTACTAAACGACTCTTTTTCATCAACGCCATCAAACTCTGGAATTCATTACCTGTAAGCTTAAAATCTACTGTCAGTACGAATAAATTTAAGTCATCTATTATGCTATACTACTCAAACATCTAATTATCTATAACTCTTTTTTCTTCTAACTATTCTATCTGACATTTTTCTTACTGTTTTTCATCTTTGTTTTATTCAATTTTTTTTTTTTTTTCCTTTGTTCTAGTTTTTTAATTTGTTATTAAACTCATTATTAATTATATATTTAGTATTTTAAGTTAATTAAAGTATTTCAATTTAAAGTTTGCTGTTGATTATATATATATGACTATGTTGTACTTTTAAAAGACCTTCTTGTATCTTATTGTACTAATTAATATCAAAATAAATATCAAATAAATATTAATGAATATTCAGGCCTGTGTTACTAAGTATGACATTTAAATTGGAAGAGGAAATCAAGAGGTGCGTTGAATAATCAGGCCTTAAAGAATTGATTCAGGCGTATTTTAATCGCTGGGTACTATCCGAACATTATCAATCAAAAAACTTTGACTTATAACAAATGTACAGAAAAGAGTACAACTTTTGTTAGCAACTTAAGTAGCCACTGAGCAGTAATCGGATAATAATATAACACATACGAAAACATTGTTAGATTTTAATTTCAAATGATATACATGACACAATCAATTATATCAGAATCTATAAAGAAAAATCACAAAAAATTAACGCAACACCTAAATTAATGTGTAGATGGTCTAGCAAAAAAATTTTTAAACGTTTTCCATATAATTTAGACAAATGACGGTGTACGCCGTAATAATTTAAAACTGAACGAAAAAAATTACACACTTAAAATTAAAATGAAAAGGAAACTTAAAATAATTCCGAGTTAATGTTGTGACTCTTAAGTTCTTAAGAACTGTCATATTTACGATGCCACGCATTCAAAAATCTTTTTCGTTTTTTTGATTGTAGTTGAAATTCCGTTGAATTTGTTTTTTTTTTTTTTTTTGTTGTGACACTTGCCACAGAGATATATTTTTAATTCTCAACAAAGTGTATGCCAAATGATTTGGCATTATTTACCCGTGAAGTGTATGTGGGTGTCAATGTACTCTAAATGCCCTTGACCAGTCTTTCGAGAAGATTGGTTAGTTTGATTTTTGGTAATAAAAAAAAATCGAATAAAACTCACCTATTGTCGTATAAATGGTGCCACAGTAGAACATTGCGTTCCAGAATGACCAAGGTTTGCGTTCAGTTTCCAATTCCTCTTGTGTCTTGTTGGAATTTAAAAGCGTTTCCAAAGCGGTTTGATGTGCACGCAGCGTAAAAACCATCTTGCCATCAAATTCTGCTGTACTGTACTATGGCGCAGAAATGGATGAAAAATGAAGTTAGTTTTTTAAACTCTTAATTGAGTGTTTTGTACCTACCTTGCGAAGTTCATGTTCTTGCGACAAATCTCGCATTGCTTTGAAAAAATCTTTTTGCAGTTTATGTGTTTCTAAACTTTCTTTGATGTCATGTTGGCCTGAAATTAAAAAAAAAAAAAATGTTTTTTATTTTACATAAGTATTGTGTTTACAAATAGATCATTAAAAATATATAGGTATTGATATAAAATGTGTACTACATGCAGTCAAAATTCCCATGATTTTTCAATAGGTATACGATACGCATGGCCTAATCTATATCGATTGCCTGCAGAAATGAAGAACAGTCACAGGAGAGTTTTATGCAGCTTATTGAATCTAATTAACAAAATATGGAAAAAGCTGCCCCATATGGCGAAGAAAAAAGTTTGATACCACCACACGTCCTTGAAAGTGACGGCCAAATTGGACCAATTACGATTGTAATGGTTCGCTCACCCACCTTAGTATCCAGATTTGGTCCCCAGCGAATTTTATCTTTTCCCAAACCTCAAGCGGTGACCCCATAGAAAGAGATTCACATCGAATGCGGGAGTCTTTGCGAAAACCGATGCGTATCTCGAAAGCTTGGACGTTTCGTACTAACGAAAGGGCATTCAAAATGTTGGAAAATCACTATAGCAAGTTCATCGCCGAAGTTCATCGAATGAAGGTAACTTTGCCCAAAAACGCTTGTTTTCACTGCTAAATGTAGTATTTCCAAAATTTCGGTGGGCTTTTATAAATTTGGTGTTTGGCACAAAATATGACTTTTGATAAATTTTTATTTTTAATAATCCAAGAAAAAAGTGTTTGTTTTTAGTCTAAAAGTATAAAAGTATTATTTCCTTAGCAACATATTTCTTATTTTTTTTTTTTTTACTTATTCAGTTCTTTATAGTTTTTATAAACCTCTTAGGCCAAAATACAAAATTATAGAACACATGTTGTTATGTGCTTAAAGTGAAATATTATTATATAAAAGAAATGAGCATTTTTATTACAAAGTAGCTGAATACCCGGCTTAACTCGGGAGTTGATGTAAATAATTTTTGAACTCATTCGTCGATTTGAAAACAGTTTTTACAAACTTTAGAAGGTATTTTTTGTAGTATGTGCATCTTTAAAACCGGTAAATTCGGCGAAATGAGCAAAATGTTGCAAAATAATGAGAAAAAGTTAGGGAAATCGCGATTTGTGCATGCGTGCCAATAGCGTATTCGATAGAATGGTCATTTTTAAAAAAATCAGAGCAAAAACAAATTTTTGGCAATCATTTCTGTAAATTTTCTCATACATAAATGGTCTCCTTTGACCTCGTGTCGTAATGTGTTCAAGCAACTAAACTTGTGGACAGTTCATGTGTTATTATTATTGACGTAGCCTTTGTGTGTTGTTTTTAAGGCTATACAATACACAATATTTATAATTCACAGATACTATCTTAAAGAAATGAATATATTTATATAAAATAAACCAAAACATTCAAAGTATTTCTTGTGAATTCTTTTTTTTTAAATTTTTTTGCGAATAAGCCATTATTTTGTAAGTTTTTTTTTACTGGATAACAATTAAATAAGCACTAAAAATTGAAATTGAAATTTCAAAACAACGCCAACGTACGACGCAACTGACTTGCGCATGTGTTGATGCGAACTCAAATACAACAGAATTCGGCATCAGCTGTCCTGATATGGGAAAATAAGAATGTTGAATATATGTACACATAAAGAAGAAAAGAAGATATTTATCACCGTTCGCGCTTTGCTACGCCTTATTGTATTTTGTAGTACAGCGCCCTCTGGTGTTCAAGATATAGCAAAATACATAGCGCAAAAAACTCACTGCCAAAGCCCTTTCAATACTCGAAAATCCCTATACACAAATTTTCATCCTAATCAGATCAGTGGTTTTGGAGTGTTTTACCATTTTTTTAAGAGATTTGTACTACAGCGCCCTCTGGTGCTTAAGAAAGCACAAAAAAAATTAGAGTGCGCTTTGGACCACACGACTCGAGTAAAACTTCTTTAGCTTCATCTATATGTACGCATATATATATGTATAATATATACATGTATACACATAAACATATCAGGAGGGCAACTGCCCTCCCCTGCTCTACCGTTGCTACGCCCATGTGTATGCTTATAACTTTATATATGTATAATATATACATAAACATATCAGGGGGGCCAACTGCCCTACCCTCGCTACGCCCAAGTATATGGATATATGTTTGTATATGTATATATGTATAATATATACATGTACATACATATACATATCAGGGGGCAACTACCCTCCCCTTGTAGTTGCTACGCCCATGTTTATATATGTATATTATATACATGTATAAACATATACATATCAGGGGGATACTGCCCTCCCCTTCCCTACCCTCGCTACGCCCATGTATAGGTATGTATATATATGTATAATATAAACATGTATTCGGATAAACGGCTTAGGAGTTTTTCGACGTTTTTAAAATATTTGTACTACAGCTCCTTTTGGTGTCAAGATGGAACAGAGTATAAGTCATTCGGAAACTCATCGTTTACGAAAACCTCTATATACCAATTTTCATGTAAGTCGGATAAATGGCTTAGGAGTTTTTCGACGAATTTTCAAATATTTGTATTACAGCGCCCTCTGGTGTTCAAAATAGCACAAAAAAGATAAGTCCAAAACACTCACCATATCAGAAAACCATAGTATTCCAATTTTCATGCAAATCGGATGAACGACTTAAGAGTTTTTCAATATTTTCTATTTTAAAATATTTGTGCTGCAGCGCCCTCTGGTGTTCAAGAAAGAACAGAGTAGATAAGTCATAAAAACTCATCGTATCCGAAAACCTCTATATACAAATTTTCATTGAAATGGAATGAATGGTTTCGGAGATAATCTAAAAAAAAGAATGCCTGGAACCCGATCGCAGCGCCCCTACCGGGTCCAACCTTTTTTTTAGCCTATATATTGACCGGGGGTATAAGGAACCTAGATGTAAAGTTTAATTTAAATCCATCCAGTGGTTTTTGCGTAATGCTCTAACAGACAGACAGACTGACAGACAGGCAAAAATTTAAAAAATGCGTTTTTTGGACTCAGCGTAGTTCAAAATGTCCATCGCAAAAAGAATTTTAAAAAAAATATTTCATGTACAAATTTTTTTTTTTACAATTTTATATATATATATTTTATAGATTACTTTAGTGAAAAAATTTAAATTTACATTTCTCTTCATTATATTTCCCAAATCTAAAGGCAACCCTCCCAAAACAAAAATTTACTAAATTGGAAAAATGTATATTGATTTTATTAACTTGAATGGAATAAAGGTACACAGCGATAAAAAAGTAATAAGAATATCTGTCTGAGGAAAAATGTATCGGGAGTACCTGACCAAATTTGACTGCCTGATCATGAACGATGAAACGTTCTGCAAAGTGAACTTTCCGCAGTTACCTGATAGGGTGGAGTATTCTCGAAATTTATAGCACAAAAGCATACCAAATTTCCAAAGAAGTACATGAATTGGCATGCCAATTACAAATGTGGTCTTCGAAGCAAGGAATCAACACCAAAATTTGCATCATAGAGTGTCTAGAGAGGATTTTGTTGCCTTTTTTACGTCAGTACCAGGTTTCGGTACTATTTTGGCAATACCTAGAAACAGCTCACTACGCCCATTGAACGATGGATTGGTACAAGAATGTAACCGTGGTACCAAGCAGCGCGAATCCTGCGAATTATACCGAACTTCGGCCAATCGAATGGTATTGAGCTTTAATAAAAATAAATTCTAAGAAGACAAAATAAACTGTTAAAAACATTAAAATATTTCAGCATAAATAGCGCAGGGCATACACTGCAGTCAACGAAAAAACGCTAAAATCCTAATGGAAGAGATTACGAACAAGTTTTTTAAGCTACTCTTTAACACTCTCAGAAGCTTTTTCGGAATAATATTGCCTTTTTTGTTTAATGGAAAAGAAGAACTTTTGCTTAAAATAGTCTCGTATGTATTTTTTTTTTTTTGAAGCGAAGCTTTTTACTCCTCGTTCTGTGATTTGCTTGGAGTGAAATCTGAAAAATTTTCGACAGATTTTGTCGCTAGGTAGTACGCTGTTGAAGGAAAAAATTTGTTCAGTGCAGCCAAGTTCACAACCATGTGAGGAGAGTTAAAATGGAGAGTCGCTGGCATTATATGCCCGTATATGTTATTGGCGTGAAAATTTGACATTCAACAGTAAAAAAAAAGCAGTAAATATGTTTTCTGAATATATATAATTCATTTTATGTTATTTTAAATTTTTGTGTAAAATCTATGTAACTGCGAAAAAGCTTCGCTTCTCTCGTTTGTCCAACGACGCACCTATCTTTTTTTTTACTTTTTAGACTCTGAAAACTTGAGCCCCGAAAATCTAATGGCTACGGGCCTGATTAGTAGTGTTCATTTTATTTTTCGAAATCATAACATTTTTGAGAAAATTCATAGCACTATAAATATATCCAAAATAAAAGATCAAAGATAATTACATAAGTTTTTAGGAAACTTGAGAAAATCTTCACTTTATTATGATTAATTTTGCTTAAAAACCAAAATAACAACACTAAATAAGAAATACAAATTACACCCCCAACAACAATAGTCATAAAATTTCCAATTACTTTACCAATTTACAAAGCAAACACCAACTAAAATGCCCAAATTTTTCACTTTTTTCATGAGTCGTCAATAAATTCATTAGGCCGGAAAAAAGCTTAAGGCTGCCAAAAATTAAAGTAAAACAATAAAAATTTAACAATAAAAATCGTAAAACTAACACATAAATTTTACAACTTGCCGGCCGTCGAACAGGTGGTGCGGGGACAACAATAGCAAAATTGACAGCTCTGAAAGATGTGCCTGCTATTAAGTCTATAGATTCATTTGTTAAGCTGGTCAACACAAATAAAAACAGCAGCACTAACAATAAAATTAACAAAAGACATCAAACTTGGCAGAAAATATAGTATGTAGATTCAAATGTTTGAAAATCCATCAACACCAATTGAAGCAACAACAAAAACACATAATAGTAAGATAAACAATTAAGAAAGGAAATAAAATCAACACTCGTTTGTACAAATAAACACTATTTTATTGAATTATTTCGGCATATGTAAGCGGGGTGCTCCTAAATATATTCCTTCTGGCACAATAATGGCAGCTAGTGAGTAACTGATCACAAGAGACGGAAGAAGTATCACTAATTAATTAACACTTAAATAATACGGTTCAACAAACCGAGATTTTTTGATACAGGTAAAAGACAGGTGCAGAGAAGGAGTATGAATAGGTCATGACGAAAGATGAAAAAGATTGTTCCATAGATATGTTCGGAAACATTTTTTCACCGAGATGCCACATTTGGAAGTTTGCAGGCCTCTGAATAATTATGACCTCACTAAATTTTATATCAAATAAAAACCATCTAAGTTTTATCAGCTCTAGCTCGATGAAAAGAATAAAAAGTGCTTTTAAATTATGTGCCCATTTTCTGTCTGAAAAGCACAATTAGCTTTTCGTAAAGTGGCATCAAAATTTATTTTAACATTTTTTTTTTTTGTACTTTTGCCTAGAAATCGTAGTTTTCCTCTGAAAATTTGTATGGAAACCTTTATTTTTCTTATCGAAAATCGAATACTCATGCAATTTTTATCAAGAAACTATCCACAAATTGATTTAGAAGTCTTTTTTCACCATTTAAATCACTGTAATCGATTTTTGTAGCGTATATTTATATAGCGTATCACTGTAGTCGATTTTGTAGGGTATAAATCTGGATCTATTACAATTCTTTGTGCACCTATTACAATGGTTTTTTATTCTTTGTTTTATTCTTTTCTACCCTTACTTATCCTGATAAATACATTAAAGCTTAGATCTTTGATTTCTGTGAGAAAGTTGTTGCAATTTATGTCTGATGTCTAGAAACAGTTATATCCGTGCAATAACGCCTCACACTCTCTTTCCTAATCCCACATTGCCGAAGATTTTTGGCGATTTTTTCAAAATATATCAATACTGAGCAGGCATGTTGCCATAGTGGGTAAACCCAATAGAGACCAGAAAGTATGAAAAATTAATACAAATAAGGTTATTAAAATCAAGAAGTGATATTTTTCTCTATAAAATAATTGAGATAAAGATGTAAGTTTACATTATAAAGCAAAAGTTATTATTTTCAATACAAACTTAAAAAATTCGCTTGAGGAATGAAAAATATTTCGGTCAAAGGATAGTTCCAATTTTGCCATTTTTGAAATGGCCATTTCAGCCCTTGAAAGGACTTTGACCGATCAATTGTGTTGTGTGTGTTTTGCAATGCTTGCACACAAATGATCGAGAGCTGGACCTACATGTCTTATACCGACTCCGAACGGCTTATGTTGTCAAGAAGCTTTTCATGGCAGTTCTTTTACTCTCTGAGGTTTGCCATTGTCTGCAGAGGAGTGACGGCCAAACAGAAAAATTAATTCAATTGAGAAAACTTTCTGTGGCAGGTGGGATTCGAACCAGGCGTATGGGCCACACACTCTACCCACTGCGCCACCAATTACTATTATTATTATAAATCACAATTGTTATATATTAAATAACTATGAAACGTTTGTATTTATATCATTGTCGACTAGAGCTTGATGTCGATATTCATCAAGTGAATATACCCTGATTCTCTGCTGAAGCAGTCGCTACAAGCAAGGCTGCAAGCGAATAAATGTAAATAACAGATCATGTAGCAACAGGTCGTGTAGCGCAAGAGAATAACTTTTTATTTGTTCTCTGTTCTCTTTTCATACTCTTTTGCACTGAGGTGAGCTTGCGATCTACGCGTTGTTTCAGTTATTTCTCTGAGTACTTAATAAACTACACGAATACTCAGGAATATGCTGCAGTGACCTGAATAAAAATCAGGTATGTTGGTTTTTCCCCGCAATAAGCTTTATGTTATTCTGAATGCATATTTATGTTAATTTTTGTGGCTTTATCGCTACCTTCGATACAAAAAACACTAAAACTGTTGAAAATAGTTTATATCGGCCGTAGCTGAACTCCTAGAGGGGTCAAATATTCGAGCAGGTCCTATTATTTTTTGCCCCTCAACATTTCTACCGAACACACCTACCCACTATCTACCACCCTTCTTTGGATCTCCATACAATAAACACAAAAGCTGTCGAAAATAGTTTATTCGGCCGTAGACGGACTCCTAGAGGGGTCAAATATATGAGTTGGTCCTATTATTTTTTGCTCCTCAACATTTCTCGTTCTACGAACGAACGAAGAAAAAAACATTCGCTATATATTCAGGGTCAATGTTCATTAATATAGGTTAAGTCACTTGAGACTTAAAAGCACTCTTTTTCCGCCTTTGCTCGAACTGTCAAAGTAGCTGTTAGCTAAAATTTGTACAGATTCAGGTTTTTTTTTTCTTGATTTCCTTTTATCCATTCTGACAGTTCGACCGAGCTTCTCTCAAGTGACTTAACCTATATAAATGAACCTTGTTGAGGGTATAAACACTGATATTTTTGTTATTTTTTATTGCTTTATTTGCTACCTGCTGGTGTTAGTAAAGCATCGTGCTCTTATTCTTTTCGTTTCTTATATCTGAATAAAACAAAGAGACTGTAAGATCAGGTATGAGCAAAGCAGAAAAGGGATAAGGGAATTTTTTTATTCTATAGCTAGAGAATATATTCAGGGAGGCGAAAAAGCATACTCATGCAGGGCTTTATTGTCGACCATGCCCCTCAATGCTCAAAAAACCTTTGATATTCGAAAAAAATAAATAAATAGCAGAGTAAAATAAGAAATCAGTAAGGAAAACTAGTTTATATTTGCATAATCTAAATGTCTTAAAAAGAAAAACTTCCCTGCCAACTTACATGTTGGTTGGTCAGGGTTAGGAGCCCTGTGAATACCAAATTTTTATACCTAACATATTTATCACACATAACATATGTAGAACTTAATACTCTTTATGATTTTGTTTGCTTTGAAGCTTAGGCTAAATGGTCCGTTGCTTTTTTTTTTTTTTTTTTTTTTTATGCAAATAAATTAAAATATTTATTTCATATTTTTCCTCCGACGTTTCGCTGAGTCTTTTTCATCTTCTTCAGGGATATTTATTGAATCTTAAAAATTTGAAAATACAATTGTTTTTAAAATAATTTAGAAACAATATTGTGGGAATATTAATGTTAACAATTTACAATACTCTTTATTTATTTACTATTATTAGCTAATTTCATATATATATATATACATATATATATAATTATATTTGTTGTTTAAATTACAAAATTGAATTGCATTAATTTAAGAAAAGAAACTCTAAAACTTTGTTTATTTTATTTATGACAGCAAGCACCCTATAAGGCTGCAATTGACTAACGGGACAATCGGATGATCGAACGATGCGAAAAAAAGCGTAAGCACGCAACAACAAATTACACAGAGTTACGTAGACCATGCATTAGTTGCCATAACAACCCAAAAGTAAGCAACGAAAGTATAAAAGGCAAATCAAGAAAGAAATCAGAGTTAGAGAGTTAATTGGTGACCACCTGAGCCACAGTCAACATCACAAGTGCGCCGCTAATAAAAGTTGAGAAGAAGCAGAGACGTCAACAGTACGTCAAGGATTCAGGACAAGAACGTCGGCAGCGCTGCCAACAAGGAACTCAAAGCAGAGACGCCAACAGAGTTCACAGCAACGACATCAGCAGAGACTCCAGCAAAGACGCCAACATATACGCCGGCAGAGATGCCATCAGAGCCTGCAACAGGGGAACGCTAAGGAGAACGTGAATTTGGGAGAAAACACAAAGGCAAGGAAACGGGTAAGAACAGTACCCCATGTAGGATATTTCTCTAGAGTAGTGTCGCTTGTTTGCCAGTATTCGAGTTTGCACTGTGCTGGTTGATTCTTAGATTCACTTGTTTGCCAGTATTCGAGTTTTCACTGTGCTGACAAATAAGCATCCCTGGTCTTTCACATACACACAAGATCCTTAAGTTATCTTTGATGTTCTATTACTAGTTGAGCTTTGTTGTCAGTATTCGAGTTTGCACTGTGTTGACGAAGAAAAATCTCTTATCTTTTACAGACATTTCTTGTGATAAGTTTAACTTAAAATACCCCAAAAGCACATTAAGTACATAATTAAATCGTGAGACACGCAAGCCACAAGATATCGATAATCACAAAGCTGAAACCCAGGATTCGGTAGTATCGATATTTGCTTAAGTATAATTAAGAAAGAAATTAGATTATACTGTTTATAATGTTGATGAAAGAAAGTAAAGAAAACAAATTGAAACCAAAGTCAGTGTCTCAAAATCAATAAATAATTGTACGACCCCTGAACATACACTGACCTATGCCAGCTATAAATCCTAGGAAACAGGAAGTCGTTACAATCCCTATAAAAGACAAAAACTTTGGCACACAGTTCCAAGTAAGTGGTGGATCCTACGAACTGGCCTGATCACCAATTTTAAAGAAATTTACGAGGCATATTTTGAAATGGTATATTTTACAGTTTAAGATAGATTGATCTTATAAAACGCGTGTTTTTTTAAGTGAAACTTCTTTAGCCAAGTATACAACAACACACTGAATTATATGGGGACAACAATGATTCGCCGCACTTAGCAATATAAAAATTAAGAGCATACTTTTTGGCAGTTTGATTTTTAGGCATATTTAGAATATAGTCATTAATATCATTCAAAAGTATGTAACAAAAGCATAAATAAAATAGTTTTTAAGTGAAACTTCTTTATTCACGTATAAAGGGTGTTCCAATAGTAGGTCCTGTACTTTGTTATCAATTAAAATCTGCATTATCGGCCCTTGTCCGCCATATTTTGTGTCATTGTCACTGTGACAGTATAGGATTTAAGTTATGAATCGTTATACGAAAGAACAACGCATTGAAATCGTTGAATTTTGGATCTTAAATTTCAAGTCGATGGTGCACACGCTACGATCGATTCACCAAAAATGGGGTCGCAATCTCCACCTTAGTGAAAAAACTGTGCACAACATTGTAAATAAATTTTATCAAACTGGGTCCGTACTTGATGTTCCGAAGCCAACCAAAGTGCAGACATCACGCAGTGCTGAGAATATTGCTGCCGTAAGTGAAAGTGTTGTCGAATCCCCCGAAATGTCTATTCGTCATCGTCCGCAACAATTGACCATTTCCGCGACCTCTATGCATCGAATTTTGCCCTTGGACTTTATGTTACACCCATGTAAAGTCCAATTGACGCAGCAGCTGTTGCCTCGTGACCATGCACAACGCCGTACATTCGCTGATTAGGCCCTGCAAATGATTGCTGAAGAATGATTGAAAAGAATCGTCTTTTCGGACGAGGCTCATTTCCACCTCTTCGGCTATATTAATAAGCAAAACTGTCATATCTGGGGCTCGGAAAATTTTCAAGTGATCGTGGAGAAGCCAATGCATCCACCATGACTCACTGTTTAAGACGGTTTATGGGTCGGAGGCATCATCGTGCCGTTTTTTTTTTTAACACAAGGACCGACACACAGAAAATGTCAACTCTGAGCGGTACCATACTATGTTGGAGAACTATTTTGTGCCGGAGGTTAAAGCTCAGGGTCTGGACGATATGTGGTTTCAACAGGATGGTGCTACACCACACACAACTCGCATCAATTTGGACTTTTTGCGACGCAAATTTCCGAACCCTGTGATTTCTCGTCGCGTTTATGTGAATTGGCCGCTCAGATCATTCGATTTGATGCCGATAGACTTTTTTCTGCGGGGTTACAAAAAGGATAAAGCTTATGTGAATAACCCGAAGAGGTTTCCAGACTTGGAAAGCAATATTACATCAGTGATTCAGGCCATCCCAGAGGCCATACTGTGAAATGTCACTAAAAATATGGCCGAAAGAGTGAGATATCTACGTAATAGTGAACATATGCGCGAAATAATTTTTCATACATAATCCTATTGTGTGACCTTTTGAACGAAATAAAATATTTGGAAAAATTCCAAACCGTTTGTGTTTTATGCAAAATCAAAGTACCACACCTACTATTGGAATACCCTTTGCAACAAAGCGAATTTGATGAGGAGCAAAGTAACAATTAACATAAACAAAAACAGTGCGACAACAACAGCAGTGCGATTCGAAGCCGCTACCTCTCGATCGGTTTTTCTACCTCATACGAAAAAAACGTACTCAAACGTAAGTTTTTAGTATTATATACACTTTTCATACTTATCTTATGGCTTTGGATTGTGTCCTGGCTATATTAATCGTTATGCATAAACCACAAAGTTTTAAATATAAAATTACCGAAAATGTATTGTCATTGAAAAACATTCTTTAGAATGAACACCGTGAACATTCACTTCTACGCTGTTCTGATAGCATGGCAGTCGATTTGCATATAATCAATGCTTCGAAAAAATAATCCGAAATGATCTGTACATTTTCCAAGATAAGTGACACAACATAAAATTCCCAAAAATGTACTAAATTATATTTCTTGCTAATGTTAGAAAGCCTTGCATAAGTCACAGGGTGATATTATCGCTTAGATTGCTTATTAATATGACAAAAACCATTCCTTGTAATTCTGCGAAATACTTCCTTTTTTCAAAAAAACTTCTCACGCCTTCTATGGTTTAATACTACCGAATTGTTGGTGCCAAAGAATGGAATCGTGAAAAGAAGTAAACAAAGAGCGCAACAACACGTCTTTGCAGAATTAATGTAGTCAATTTTTTGAACCTTTGCTTTGTGCAAAGAAGTAGAAAAACATTGCTTTTTAAATTGGAAAGCACACAACTGCAATTCCGCTTAGGTTTTAGCAGAAAGTGTGCTTATAAGATTTTCAAAGTTAATGGACTGCATGAACCACAGAAGATTACTGATGAGTTGGTGTAGCGACCGACGAAACAGCTGTCTAGTCTGCTGGTGGTTGTTCTGTAAAGAACATTGTTGTTGTGGCAACCTGTTGCTTCATGAAATTACTTGGCATAAAGCTCTCGAGTGTAATTCTTAAAAATTAATTTTTTTAAGAATTGCTAAAAAATAAATACTTTTGCTAATGTTAATTTATTTGTTTTGACTTTGGGACAAATGTCAGTTACTTTTGGGACACCCTTTTGCACACGTAAAACTTACTCGAATATACAATAGTTGAAATTTTTTTTATTTTCATTTTTTAACATTTTATTAATAAAAAAGACAAAATGAAGAAGAAAAATTTATATAAAATTTCACTAATATTTCACTTTCAAAATTTGATCCACCCATATCATGTAGAATTCGAAAAATTTTTTGCCAATATTTTTTTGTTTTTGATTCTGTGTTAATAGCATAAAATTTATTAGTTAAAAATTCACAACAGCTTGTTATTTAATGTCTACGCTAAGTTTTTATTGGATTTATTTAACCGACTCGTTTTCATCGAAACAAAGAAAAAGTCAAAAAAAGTTTAAATATGTGTCAACATATTAGCCAAATTGTTATGCCAGCCATTTAGCCAGCCAACCAATGAACGTCCTTAATTGCAGAGCACAACAACAACAACAAAAACATTTTAAATTAATATTTATTACACCCAACGGCCTCATTTTGTCTGCCTGTCCCAAAGCTACTTGGCCAAAATCACACCATGAGTTGTGCTGATTGTTGCTTGATTTAAAACTAGCAGATTTTTGTTCCTAGAGTAGCTTATTTTTCTTTTTCCAGCGTATATACCATTTGGGAGTCTGATGTCATTTTGCAGAAGTTCAAATATCAAGGTCGTTGAAGCATGCAGCTTGTTGGTTGAAAAAGTGTGCTGCTTGTTATTTAAAAGAAAAATGGTCGTATTTTTTAGTAATAATTCTGAGTTAAGGAAACAGAAAAACTCAGTTGAAATTTTTTCGAGCATCTTTCAAGAGTCACTCTGACTACGGTTGGTCATTGTTTTCCAATTAAGTAAGATTAAAAGTTATGTGATGCCAAGAAAAAAGTGAACCCATAAATCTTTCGTGTTAAATGCGCTATAAGCTTGACACTTGAAAAAAAATGTGCTATAAATTTAATAACCAGTTAAACGTTGTTTAGTTTGCGGCAACACGAACTTACAAACAAATTCGAGTTAAAAAAAATGGTAGAAACCTTTTTATTGTCTGCAATGATTGTACAAAAAAGTTAAGATATCATGACAAGGACAATGGAAAAAAAAAGTTTAACAAGAAATAATTAGAAATAAGCGCTTAATAGCAGAAGTATGTTTTCAAACACCAAATATAAAACTTAAAATATTTTTTGTATATATTAAGAATTATTAGTCCTTACATAAATCTGACAGCACCAAAAATGCGCTTAAAGAAAAACTTTCTTTTAGTAGGGATAGCAACAGAAACTTATTAGTTAGTTGGTTTTGCGAAGGTTGAAAATTTCATTAAGAATATTTTATAACTAGTATAAAAGCCCATCCTACGACGGGTTGGAAGCATTTACGCTCAAACTGTAATTATATTTTGCATTACAGTGCTTTTACAACACATGCTGTCCTGAACAATTTTCAGCCTGAAAGTATGCACATGCATAAAACGCAAGATAAGTATCAAATGAATTTTCTGTGCATATTTTCGGGCTGAACATTTTTCAGAACAGTGTGTGTTGGAAAAGCACTGTAATAATGGAAAAAAATAATTACAGTTCGAACGATATTAGGGTGGAGCAGCAAGCTCGCCTATTATGTATTGAGATTATATTAAGATATCACTTGGAATTAATTTTGAAAAAGTTATTTATCGAACATGATTACATTATGATCCATCGCCCAGTAGGTGTAGTTTTGATTTTATATTTATGCAATACCACCTTGTTCAAAAAGAAAGATTCATTCGCACTGTGAACTGGACTTAACTTTCCGATTCGAAACATTTTTTAGTAGATTGCCACATGTGCCTATGACAAGGCTGCCAAATGTCAGAGTCTCTCGTTAACATTTGGTAAAGTGACAGTGTTTTGTTTATAACAACTTTTTTCGTGTCTTCGCCTTTTACGATGGAAGAAAAAATTGAGCAACGAGTTTGTATCAAATTTAGTGTGAAAAATGGTTTCAACTGCGCCGATACGCTTAACATGTTGGTGAAATGTTACGGTGACGCTGCTCTATCGTTTTAGAAGGCAAATAAGTGGTTTAACCGATTTGTGAGTGGCCAAGACCAAGTAGAAGACGACCCTAGTACCGGGCGGCCATCGTGTTCGACTACCGAAGAAAACTTTGAAAAAATCAAAGAAATGTTGGTCAAAAATCGCAAATTGACGATTAGAGAGATAGCAGAGGACGTCGGCATTTCAATTGGATCCATTCAGAACATTTTGAAGAATGAATTGGGCTTGAGACGTGTCGCTGCGAAGTTAGTACCGAAAGAGCTCATCTTATTCGTGACTTTTTGGTCAAAAACGACACGATAATCATCCAGCAGCCTGCAAACTCACCTGACATGGCTCTGTGTTATTTTTTCCTGTTCGATCGAGTCAAAAAACCGCTTCGAGGAACGCGTTTCACCAGCAAAGAAGAGGTCATGGCAAAATCGGTGAATGATCTGAAGGCCATACTTACAAAACACTGTCACTTTACCAAATGTCAATGAGAGACGCTGATATTTGGCAGCCTTGTTATAGACACATGTGGCAACCTACTGAATCGGACAGTTAAGTACGGTTCACAGTGTGAATGAACCTTTCTTTTTGAACAAGGTGGTATCATCTTCCAAATCTTTTACAGTTTGTTTTTGTGATATGTAATTAAAACAACAGAAAATTCAAAGCTTATGTGTTTGCGTAGCAAAGCAGGGAAACCAAAATTGAATTGGACTCAGGAAAGTGAAATGTAGACGAGAATAAAAAAGGCAGTGTTAAGTTAAATTTAATATGCAAGTCGAAAGGGACTTGGGCTTTATTCAAACTTACTTCGTTCAGGTTCCACAAAGAAGAGGCGGAAGTAACAAAAGTTAGTATTAAGTTGAGTATATTACAGACTTAGCTTAGTACTAAAGATATAATATTAATTTAATATGTTGGTACTCATTAAGCTGAAGTGCATAAAGTATTACAGTGTTTATAAAACTTTTTCAAATTAAAGCTTTCGGTTTATGACAACTCTTGGCTTATTCATTTATGGATTTAGATATGGATAATAAAAGCTACTCACTGAAATCAAAATTACTCGATAATCTTTTATATAAAATCAAAAATATTAAAACTTTAACGTTAAAACACCGACCACATGCGTTATCTCTTCAGAGCTCTTATCATACAAAGCAATTTAAACTTTAATAAACAAAAGCTATTCAGAACAGAAAGTTTTAAAATAAGTTTACATTTTGACTGCATTGAATTAACCCATTCAAAGTGCACAGTGCTTACTACAGCTACCAGCTAAGTTACTCTTTCATTTACTCAAAGCGCGATGCAAAAAAATAAAATGTTAAAATTCAATTGTGTTAAAATAAAAAAAGAAAGTCCTTGGCACTATTGAGCTGATTGTTAAAAACTCTGCAAAGTCTTTAAGGAAACAATTATTTTTTAGCTGCAAAACAATCATAAATATCAACTTGAAGACCAAGTTTTACAATTTCAGCACACGCAATCATTTATCCACTGTACTTAAAAACTGTTTTAAATAATGTTATTGTATTTTAAGGAACACCAAACTACCAGCTTAATGATTAATTACAAATTAAATGCATAGACCAAAATAAGTGGTAATGGTTCGCAAAATGACTTGGTAAACAAATAACAGTACGTTCAAAAAGTCCATAGGATGACACATAGATGGCGTTACTAGATTTTTTCAATATGATTTTTATTTAGTACCAACCAGAGAACTGCACAAGCCTACTTGAAATCGATTTCAAGTACTTGCTTAAAATACAAGTTCAAGCTAGCTTGAGCTTGATAATTTTCAATCAAGTCTGACTTGTGATTGAAAATAAATAAGCCCACGACAGCTTGCGACTTGCAAGTATGCTAGCTTACAAGCGAACGGCACGAAGTCCCAAGTAAAGGAAAAATTGATGCCTTCGGCAAAAAGCTTGAAATTGTAGGCAAGTATCCAATATAAAAGCAAGTATCCAAAAAATTCCATGAGCTTGTGTAGGAAAAGCTTAAGCGTATTTGGACTTCTAAGAGTTCTGTGGACTCCGTGGTTGGCAGTTTTAGGGGGTAGCTGATTTTGAAATTGATGTAAAAATTTAAAATTCAAGATGGCGAATAGAGTTGCCACCTTGTTTTTTTTTTGTATTTTTGCGAATTCTTGTTATTTTGAATTTCTGACAACGGATTTGATTTCGAATCTAATATCACAGTTTTAAAATTTAAGATGGAGGATAGGCTTGCCACCTAAATTTTCACCATAGTGTTGCCACCTAGTAAAATTAATTTTTAAGAGTTTTAAACACAATTTAACAGTGTTAAGGGGTCGCTGACTTCGAATCTGATGTCAGAATTTTAAAATTCAAGATGGTTATTAGTGTTGCCACCTAATATTTTTTTATTACAGAGCAAACACTAGGTAAAAATGGGTCGCTGAGTCCGAATCCGTTGCCAGAATTTCAAAATTGTGTAATTTTTTTTATAAGAGTGTGCCACCTACCAAAATGTATTTTTAAGAGTTTAAACACCATTTAACAGTGTTAAGGGGTCGCTGACTTCGAATCTGATGTCAGAATTTTAAAATTTAAGATGGTTAATAGTGTTGCTACCTAAAAATGTTTTATTTTCACGAATTCGGTGCTGGAGCGAACAATAGCTAAAAATAGGCCCCCCATTTGCTATATTTTGAATGGGCTCCCGAAACACGTGTTTGACTTACAATTTGACTTGCAGTGGACAGTTAAACACGTGTTTCGACGTGTTTCCCCCTAAAAATGTATCAAATGGGGGATGATAGACTCCCTCTATTTGTGCGTCTCAGAAATGCTACCCCCCTTATAAATCCCCAAAAAATGGTTAATTTTTACCTATCTTGCTTCCCCTTCGAGATATGGCAGTTTTTCTACTTTTTCCAAGATTTTTCGAGGATTTAGCTATTGTTCGCTCCAGCACCGAATTCATAAAAATAAAAAATTTTTAGGTGGCAACACTATTAACTATCTTAAATTTTAAAATTCTGACATCAGATTCGAAGTCAGCGACCCCTTAACACTGTTAAATGGTGTTTAAAACTCTTAAAAATACGTTTTGGTAGGTGGCAAGACTCTTATAAAAAAATCACACAATTTTGAAATTCTGGTAACGGATTCGGACTCAGCGACCCATTTTTACCTAGTGTTTGCTCTAGCACCGAATTCGTGAAAATAAAAATATTTTAGGTGGCAACACTAATAACCATCTTGAATTTTAAAATTCTGACATCAGATTCAAAGTCAGCGACCCCTTAACACTGTTAAATTGTGTTTAAAACTCTTAAAAATTAATTTTACTTGGTGGCAACACTATGGTGAAAATTTAGGTGGCAAGCCTATCCTCCATCTTAAATTTTAAAACTGTGATATTAGATTCGAAATCAAATGTATTTGATCGTTGTCAGAAATTCAAAATAACAAGAATTCGCAAAATACAAAAAAAAAAAAAAATCAAGGGGGGAACTCTTCGCCATCTTTAATTTTAAATGTTTACATTAATTTCAAAATCAGCTACCCCCTAAAACTGTCAACCACTGAGTCCACAGAATCCTTAAAAGTGTTAATACGCTTAAGATTTTCCTAAACAAGCTAATTGAATTTTTCGGATACTTGCTTTAAATTCAATTAATTGAATACTTGCGAGCTTACAAGATTTTGCCGAACGTTTCAAGCTTTTTAACTTTCTTATTCGACATAGTAAGCCTCAACTAGGAAGCCAACGGAAAAGCTTGGATATAACTTGTAATTGTTTGGTATTTTTATAAGCAGGCCAAAGCTTGCTTTTTCAAGTTTGGATACATACTTGAATTCAAGTACTTGAAAAAGCTTGAATTTCAAGTAGGCTTGTGCAGTTCTCTGGTACCAACCTTCAAACGATACGTATAAAAATTTAACAATCTGATAATTGATTCGTGAGTTATAGCATTTTGTGTGGTATATTGTTATTGAAAACAAATGGAATAAAGAGCATTTCGAGTTTTGATAAAGCATTGCTTTTTGATGAAAAAAAAAATACAGTAGAAACCAAACAATGGCTTATTAAACATTATCCTACCATTATCCTACTACCATTATCTGTTCCATCGAGACAAATGGTAGAAAAGTGGATTGCTGAATTTAAACGTGGTTGTACCAGCACAAATGATGCAGAGCGCAGTGGACGCCCAAATCAGTCTGGGATCTCACTTCTTAGCAAGCTTGTTAAAAGTGATATTAGGAAAAGCTTAAATTCTACAGTTTTTATTAAGCTTGTTCTCAAGTGCAATTGCGGTTCGCTTTCTAGATGGCCGGTTGGGTTGGTAGACTATAGGCTGGTAGATGCATAGCTGATCGTGCTCTCTTTCTCAGTGTTAGAATTGCCGAAATCAATGTAAATCATTTTCTGTTACTTGACAAACTTCTTTTTTTTTTGACAATTCTGATATTAAGCTCTCAGCCATGTATCTACCTTCCATTATTGTAAATACTGTGTAAATTATATTTTATTAAAATATTATTATAATTTATTCAAATGACTCTTCAGAACTTTTGTGCGACTAATTTCTATAAGATTCCTTATGTGGTAATCATTTCGAACAAAGATTTTGAGGCATTGACTTGATTTTGTTTATTGCTAAGACACGCATTATTTTATTTGATTAAAACTTTTTTTGGGTCATTATAGTTCATCTTTTTAATGTCTTAAAATGAGATTATTTTTATTACAACTAAATTTTCATTTCATATTCTCATCCCCAAACTCATATTTTGAATTTATTTCTTTGCTCTTAAGGAGGGGTGGGGAAACCTAAGTAAAATTTTGGAAAAGTTTTTTTGACTTAAAAGATGCTTTAGGGTCTTTAAAATAATATGCATACCAAGAGATAGAATCCAGCAAAAGTGCCTTATTGTCCAAATTTTCATTCTGCACTTGTCTCGAACGCGCTAAAAACTTTAAACGCGTTTTTATCGAAACTACGCGGCCGGACAATTAACTCGAGCAAATCTTTACAGATCTATTTGAAATTTTAAGAGTATAATCAAAATATCTTTATCTATCAACACACGTAGAATTTTTTTTTTATATTGCATTTTCTTTTGTCAACAATTTTGTGACGTTTTTTTTTTTGTAAAATTTGTAACTGTTTTGTTCGATCAGGCACCATTTTGCGAAATATCAATATATCGAAAAAATCCTACGTGTGTCAATAGCTGTTGATGTATAGAAACTGACCAAATTTTGTTTTTTGTACCAGATCAAAAATTAAGGACGTTAGTTGTTCGACCATGCACCCTTTCAAAAATAAAAGCCGCTATTTTTTATTGAAATTTTTAAAAAAAAATTACATTTTGTACATCAATACTTTAACATAAAACGTAATTTACAGATTTTTGATTGAACTTTTCATTTAGCCAAAAAAAAAAAAGAAAATTTCTGAAAATACGCCTATTTTTCGTGAGTAACTTAGGTTTCCTCCTTAATGTTTGAGTTCTGAATTTGAAATTTACTCAAAACTGATATAACTTGGATTGAGTCAAATCGTATTATAACACCGTTTGACAAAATTCATCTTTTGCGTTCTTTCGATTGAAGGCTTCAGGATATTTTTCACGACAAAGTGACCAGCAGCACTCAGCGAGCATGTATCGAATGTATTTTCCTTTTTAACGCGCTTTGATATCTTGGTGAAAACGTTCGCCTGCTTAACACTAAAATCACCAAGCTTGGGGGGATAGAAATCTAAATGGTTATGGAAAAAATTAATTTTTGTTGACATGTTGACACCACCCATAGCATTATACGCAGAAATCATTTCCACGTTAATTTCTTTAAAGTTTTTTGCCTTATAGTTTTTGTTGCCGAGGAAATTTTGGATAACCTTCTCATGCCCTTGTTTCTACTGGTCTTAGCAAACTCACGAATTTCACTACAGCAATCAATTTGTTAACCTGCGGTCCATTGAAAACGCCTTCAAATTAAAGAACGAATAATTTGAATGAAGAAATATACATATTCATTAAGGTGGGTAAAAAAAAAAACACCTTTTTCGAAACTCATTTTCTGGAAGCTGAATTCAAGTAGATCTTAAATCCAAAAGGATATCGAAATCGGTGGAACCATCTGCCAGCGGATTTGATTTAAAAAAAAATCACTTTTTCGCCGAAAATCAACGGTTTTTCGCTGTAAGTTTTTATAAATTTGAAATAATAACCCAAAAGTAGTGTGCAAATGAAAGGTATCTAAGCCCCAGAGTTATGAATAGGAAAATTGTTAGATTCGAAAATTTTTTTAGTTCAACAGTGTTCAGAATTCTGTTAAAATTTTTGGTATTTTTCACAAAAAACGCTAAAATCTGCTATTTTTAGGTAAAGTTTAGAAAATTTAGTATGGTTCAATAACACTTGATGTAATATTGATCTAAATAAAAACAAAAAATTCAAAATTATGGAATCACGAAGAGATTTCTTAAATTCAATTCAAAGACTTTCCAATGAGAATTCCTTAAAAAAATAAATTCCACTATTTTTATTTTTTTTTATATGAATACATTATATCAAGTCTTTATTTACAATACTAAATTTTCTAAAATTTACAGAAAATTAGCAAATTTATAACGATTTTTGTGAAAAGTACTCAATCAAAAATACTTTTTCAATGAAAATTCATTAAACAATTAAATTCTGCTATTTTGATTTTTTTTTTTATATGTATCAATAGATTACAACACTATTTTTATTTTTTTTTATATATATACATATATGTATGT
Organism: Coremacera marginata; assembly: GCA_914767935.1. NCBI lineage: Eukaryota > Metazoa > Arthropoda > Insecta > Diptera > Sciomyzidae > Coremacera > Coremacera marginata. The sequence continues at coordinate 11,301,192 of OU612044.1, read as the reverse complement.
ATATATATACACATCAAAGTTTTTTTAACAATACTAAATTTACCTAAAAATAGCAGATTTATAGCGCTTTTTGTGAAAAATACCCAAAATTTTGACCGAATTCTGAACACAATTGCACTAAAAAAATTCTCGAATCTAACAATTTTCCTTTTCACAACTTTGGGGTCTTAGATACCTTTCGTTTGCACCCTACTCTTGGGTAGTTATTTCAGATTGATAAAAACTTACGTCGTAAAAACCGTTGATTTTTGGCGAAAAAGGGATTTTTTTAAATCAAAACCTTTGGCAGACGGTCAAACTGATTTCGATATCCTTTTGGATTTAAGATCATCTTGAATCCAGAATTTAGAATATAAGTGTCCAAATAAAGTTTTTTACCGCTCAACAAAACGATCCACCTTAATATTCATATATCTACACATGATAATTTACCATTCTCGAGAATTGCTCAGTGTTGGAAAAATTATTTTGAATATCTTAAAAGCTTCGCTACTACTATCCAGTGCTCGAACAAAATTCCGAATAAGACCCAGCTTAATGTGAAGAGACGACATAATAATTTCACATGACTCTACCAACGGTGTATAATCAATGCTAAACTAACCCAATTGAAAATTAATACGTGGATCTCATTTAAAGTTGGTGTAGGGGTATTCTTTTTTGCGTCCCTCCCAAAGACACAAGAAGCATTGATGTTTCGAGAATCCTCTCTTAACACCAGTAAGTAGAGTAACCACATTCAAATCACAACATATTTTCCACTCATACTTATACTAAGGTAATTAATTACATCTAGTATTGTCTTCATGTTTTCATAATTTTCAGGCATATTTGTAGCGTTGGCAATAGGAATGGATGGGCATTTATTCCCAATATGTAGATGTACAGCCTTTAAACTAGATAAACTTACTTACTTACTTAGGTGGCCGTGACAACCCGTGTCCGGATTTCGACCGACCTCATCAGCTCTCGCCAGGCGCCTCTGCTTTGCGCGCGCCTTCTCCAATCGGATACACCAAGTGCGGTTAGGGCTTCCTCAGCCTGGTCCATCCATCGGAGGCATGGTCTCCCTCGTCGTCGTTGACCAGCGACCCTCGCTTCGAGCACCTTTTTCGCTGGAGCTTCGTCGTCCATACGATGGACATGACCCAGCCAGCGTAGTCGCTGCACAGTTATACGCCGAACTACGTCAATGTCTCCGTAGAGCTCATACAGCTCGTGGTTCATTCGGATGCGATAGTCATCGCCGACTCGAACAGGACCGAAGATTTTGCGAAGAACTTTTCTCTCGAACACCCCCAGAGCGGCTGCGTCAGTTTGCGAAACTACCCATGCCTCAGCGCCATAAAGCAGCACAGGTAGAACGAGCGTCTTGTAGAGTGTTAGTTTTGTCGATCGAGAGAGGGCTCTGGAACTTAGTTGCTTACTGAGCCCGTAGTAGCACCTATTAGCAATTATTGTTCTTCGCTTTATCTCCAGGCTGATTTCGTTGTTAGTATTAATGGCGGTGCCAAGGTATACAAACTCCTTGACTACTTCAAAGTTATAGCTGCCGGATGAAACGTGGGAGTCTAAACGCCGAGCTTCCTTGTTTGTAGACAGCATATACTTTGTTTTACCCTCATTTATCGTCAAACCCACTTTGGCTGATTCCTTTTCGATAGCGGCGAAAGCAGCGGTAACATCTCTCTTGGTTCTGCCAACAATATCAATATCATCAGCGTAAGCAAGGAGCTGGACACCTTTATAGAAAATGGTGCCATTACGATGCACACCGGCCTTTCGTACGATCCCCTCCATGATGATGTTGAAGAGATCGCAAGACAGTGGATCGCCTTGCCTGAAACCTCTTTCGGTATTGAAGGCTTCGGAGAGGTCATTTCCTACCTTGACGGAGCTGCGTGTGTTGCTCAACGTCATTCTGCAAAGTCTAATCAACTTTGCAGGTATACCGAACTCAGACATTGTTGCGTATAGGCAATCCCTTCTCGGGCTATCGAACGCAGCTTTAAAGTCGACAAAGAGAAACTAGATAAACACCATAACAAAAAAGCTCAAATAAGTCAGCGGCAAACGTATCGAAAATGATTACGATGTTTCATGATGAGTTTTTTTTTTTTTGTTTATCAGTAATATTATTTTCTAATTAAAACAAACCCCGTATTAAACTCGGCTGTCAGGAAACTGGAACCAATGTTTTCGCCCTGCAAATGATGTCAAACTTAACCGCAATTTTATGAAAACAAGTGTTTTTGACTCAATCAAGGTTGATTTATAAGATTGTCGCAAGGGAGAGAGCGAGTACCCATAATTGTCAAATCGAAGTTGACAGCTCATAGAAAATCTGCAAGTGCTTTCTTTTATCATCCGCTTTTCTTTCGAAGTCATTCGCAAAATTGGCTGGTTTTGACAATTATGGGTACTGAGAAGAGAGTGCGATCTACGATCGGTTTTTTTATTAAAAAAAAAATTTTGAATGAGTTAAAAACAATTTTGCGTCTAAAAATCGTAAACGAATTGATCTAGGAAAACAGCCAGACATGGCTGTATCTTTTTTTATTGTCCTTACTTTCAGAATATTTAGGTCTTGCTCATGTGTGCAAACATGTGTCGGACGGTGTAATATATAGAATAAAAATTTTTGATCAAAATACACTAAATTGGTGACCTTACGCCAACCAAAGTTTATCAACCATAGACCATTGGCTGGCCCTGCCCTCCAGTCTTACTTCATAGGTATGTTTTGAGTCCTCGTAGCGACGAAAAAGGAGAAACACTGGAATTTATGAAGGTCTTGCAATTTTGGTAACGTTACTTTTATGACAGATAGGCGTTTTTATCATTAGCATATTAAGACATTAAAAAACTCGTATGAAAAATTTAAATTAATAAAGGTATTTAATATTAATGAAATTAATGAGATTCTACGATTTCATAATATTATTTTCTATGGTGGTAAAAGTAATTTCCTTACGTTTCAGTTCATTTTCGAACTTGATATTTATATTTTAAATGTAAGCTTATATATCGAAATTTATAGCGATAACCACAAAATTTCGGCTATAATCGTCATCACAAACAGACATACAGAAGAACATGACTAAAACTACTTGGGTGGCGATGCTGATCAAGAATATAGGTACAGTGACCAACAAGAATGTAGACCAATATCATGGGCTACTTTTAAACCATTGATTTCGAGATTTTGGTCCAGTCTTTTTCTGTAAAAGTGCCTAAATATCTCCGATAAAATTGCTTTGGCAGTCCGTGGCGCAATTCAAAGGAAACAGAGGAAGAGTTCTCCAATTTTTTACAATAGTCTTTAGTCTGATTTGACAAAATTTTGCCCATTTTATAAATTTTGTTAAAGGATCCTTTTTGAATTTATTACATTTGCCTATGATAGTTGAACTTTCGATTCGGGATTTCAATATACATCCTATTCATAACTGAACCGGACTGTACAAATAACACAATAAAAGCAACGGTTAATTATTGTTGAATATTTATTTTATCACCTTTAAAATAATCACCATGGGAGTCGATATACATATGTCAATGTTTTTTCCAGTTTGAAAGCATTTTTGGGAAACGGAATTCGGAATGGCCTTTAGCACCATTTGTAAGTCCTCTGTGATGACTTCAATCGTCTAAAAATGTTTTCCACGAACAATTTGAGGTTGGGGACGATATTGACTTTGTTTTTGGTCAAATAATCGACCGATTGACCTTGTGTACTAAATTTTAAGTGCACGAAACTTTGGCAATCGAAGAAAACACTCAACACCTTAATTTTTGAATGACTTTGTCGTGGTTTTTTTTTTGGTTTCGGCTGATCTAGATAGCGCCACTTTGCAGATTGTTGAGCTGTTTCGACGTCATATTCGTACACCCAAGTCTCGTCACCAGTAATGATGCGCTGAACGTCCGTTTTGTTCATTAAAAGCATCTCCTGCGCGACAGTTTTGAGAAACACATTTGAAAAAAATTCAGAAATTCAAAGAAAATTGTGGACAAGCTGCGCTGCAACCCGTCGCATGACTAAAACATCAAGCAAAATGGTGTGAGCTGATCCAGTCGATATATCAGGCTCGTTAGCTCTATCTCTTACGGTAACACGACGATTTACGAGCACAATTTTGTTTACTTTTTTGACATTTTCATCATTTATTGATGTTGCTGTACGAAAATGTAAATGTAAATTACGACCCTCTTTAAACAATTTGTACCACTCAAAAACCTGCGGGAAGAGCAGACTATCCATATGTTTTCTGCAACATTTTTAATGCACCGAACAAGAAATTCCGTTGCTGAAACACAATTTCAAACACACTCTATGCTCAACCTTTTTTTCCATTATGAAATCCGCAGGTCAGGCTCGAGGTGAACTTGCTTACAAAGCAATAAGATAAAAACTACATGACAGATCGCTTTCAAATTAACGCCTAAGGTTGCGAACATAGTGAACGTTTGTTGCTGAGCCGAGCCAAAAACCACATTGAAGCAAAAGAGATGCATGACTTGGTTTCCTTATTGCTCCAATGAGTTTTTCGGCTCGGCTCAGCAACAAGCGTTCACTATATTCGCAACCTAAGCCTATAGCAGTGCTACCAGTCTTAAAAAAATCATTCGCTCTATGACAACTGTTGTTGTTTTATTCGCACAGTTCGGTTCAATTTTGAACAAAAGGTATGAGCACGACCGATTAGAAGAGAACTTAGAAAACAACACTCTTAAAGTTAAAGATCCGTATTTCAGAGTAAAACGAAAAACCTTAATTTTATTTCTTCTCCTAATCGAGAGATCGCAATAAATTTTTCGTGTTATTGTCAATGTCTTGATGTCTTGGTAAAGGTTTTGACCTTTCGTTTCGTTTATAAAGGGTGGTTAAATTTTAAGGGCCAATGTTGAATGTGAACCACACCTAAACGTCAAGTTTTTTTTTGCATTTCATTTGACATTTCTCAATTTCAGACTAACTCAATTTGAACTATGGAATCGAGCAACGCGTTAAAGTTATTCAGGCATATTATGAAAATGGGCGTTCAAATCAAAATGCATATCGTGCACTTCGTGATTTTGTCGGTCAATTTAATCGTCCAAATGTGCGTACAATCGGAAAAATCGTGCAAAAATTTGAGCAAACCGGGTCTGTAGGAGATGTGAAAATACCAGTGCATGCTCGTACAGCTCGTACTGCAGAAAATATTGCTGCTGTTCGCTATAGTGTGGCTGAAGAGCCGTCCACCTCATCGTCGTGCCCAACAATTGCACCTCTCACACTCGTCGTTGATGAACATTATGCATAAAGACTTGCATTTACACGCTTACAAGGTGCAATTGACTCGAGAACTAAAGCCTCTTGACCATTTCAAGCGACGTCAATGGTCAGAATGGTGGCAAAAAATGTCAACAGTGGATGATCAATTTTCGAAGAAAACCATCTTCAGTGATGAGGCACATTTTCACCTCAGTGGATTCGTCAATAAGCAGAATTGCTGCACTTGGGTGAATGATAATCCAAGAGTGATTGAGAGAGGCCGGACAGGCAGTTACTGTGAATGGTGTTCGCTATCGTGAGATGAAACGAACTTTTTATGGCCCGAATTGGAAGATATGAATGTGGACGATATGTGATTTCCACAGGACGGTGCCACTTGCCACACAGTTAACGAAACAATGGCTCTTTTGCACGACAAATTCAATGGCCGTGTTATCTCACGTGGTGGCGATGTCAATTGGCCGCCAAGATCATGTGATTTGACACCGTTGTACTTCTTTCTTTGGGGTTATTTGAAAGAAAAGGTGTACGTCGATAAGACAGCAACAATTCGAGAGCTAAAGGATGAGATAATTCGGCACATTAACGGCATAGAACCTCACTTATGCCTCAGCGTCATCGAAAATTTGGACCATCGAATGGAGGTGTGCCGCCGAGGTCGCGGCGGCCATATGACCGATATTTTGTTCCATACATAATTGAACCATACTAATATTAGCATAATGAAAAGAAATGACAATAATTTTCCAAATAATTTGTGTTTTATTCAAAATCAACATCCGCCCTTAAAATTTAACCACCAAATTGTATTCTGTTTGTAGACTTTTTGGCCACTGTATATAATTTTCCATAAATATGTTACTAAGCCTGCTTAGGAGCATAACAAATGGAGTGACAAAGTGAATTTCCTTTGCACTCTTACGCAGTTCGTGTGGTGGTATATAAATATATGCAAAAAACTTATCACTCGTATGGGGACCTCCTATTTGAAAATTTTAGGTGCTCTACTATTTCTTCAGAATAATAAATAAAGAATAAATTTCTTCAAAAGAATAACTTTCGCGTTTTGAAACATTACTTTTAAAGTATTTTTGATTTGAATTTTCACCCATCTCACCCATCGCATATCACAGCGACATTGCTGCGATAACGGTACTTTACTTTATAGATAACAAAAATGTGGTAGAATTGGCTATTTTGTCTCAAGTCTTCAGATGGAACATTTACACTTATCGCGGGAACAATTTCGAAGAACAGATAAACCCTCGAAACTCAACTCTTGGCGTGAAAATTGAAACCAAAAATAAAATTCGATCATATCGAACTTTGTTATCATACCAACTTGTTTTATTACGACATATTTAATAGCGACTTTTTTCTAAATCTTCAAAATAAAACGCTTCCACTCACCTTCGATGGCGCCAAAAAGCAGAGCGCCACCTATGCTATACGCCGCTACTACAATAAATAGGAACATGTGCGTGAACCATTTTTTGGACCATTTGCTGAACTTGTCGTAGAGACCATAGGTGAACTTTTCGCCGAAACTCATGCCGGATTTGGTGAAATCCACAAAACCCTCAAAGCCCTTGACCATAAAATTGCCCGCCGCAAAAGGGTTGGCATATTGAGGCCAATAGGGTTGACCCGCCACCGAACCGGGTAACGTGTTTGCGGTCTGTGCGGTATACTGTGCCTGGGCAGTAGGCGGCATAGAGCCCAGGGCGGAGCCATTGTTGCTTTGCAGATTTCTGATGTTAATGCGAGGTGGACGGTGAGCGCGACGCGTGGACGGAGGCGTGCTTTGCGACATTGTTGCTTAATTTAAGACTACTGTAAAGCGACTTAAGGCGACTATAAAATATTGACGTTGCGTTAATATTTGTGCGGACGGCTTTTTGAAATTATTTATTTTTAGATAAATATATTTAGTTATTTTTTTTATAAACTGTTTTATTTATGCACTGAATTTTCACATTTTAAGCTTTTTTTAAAAAAGAAAAAGCTTTGAAACTCTATTGCAATTTTTTTTATACTACGCTCGATTTGATAGTCAAATTGCTGCGTTAATAATTATTTCAGTTAACACTCACTTTACACAAAATATTTAATTCTTATGAATTTTTATTTATTATATTTAGCTTATTTTAAAAAATATCAACAAAAATTGAGCGAAGAAAAAATGAAAAAAATATTTTTTATACAAAAACTTTTATATAATTTAGTTATAATTTCTCTAGTTATAGCTTAATGATACGCGTTTTTGGTAAATTTTATTTTTTGTCCTATTTTTTTTTTTTTTTTTAGCACTATCTACATCCGTTGACCAACAGCCGCCGTACTAACGCGTCCGTTTTCCTCTTGCAATAAATTCAAACTGAAAACCATTTTCATGGATCGCAGCGTGAGTGACGCTGAACATTTTCGTCATCAGCTGTTTTTCATTCTCGGTTTCATCTTGTTCTGTCTGCGTTTCTCCAAATTTAAAACAGTCAAATTTATAAAATTTTTTATTTGTGATTGTTTGGCTTGAATTAAGTTGATTTTTTTTGTTGTTGTTGTTTTTGTGTTCTTATGTTTTTAATATTCAACCGGCTCGTGCTCAAAATTCGTTTTCCGACTTTTTCATTTCGATTTAGCGTATTTTTTCAGCATCCAAATTGAACACTTTGTTTGTTATGAGTTTTTCTCGCTATTGTCAACAGCAGTATCGACGTGTGGCTATGTTTTTGTTACATATTTGTTTTTATTTTTGGTCACAGCGCCAAGTTTTGCTTTTGCGTGGAATGGAAGCAGTGTTGGGTAACGTTTAAAATTTTGGTTAGTTCGAAGAAGTTCTTAAAATCTATTAAAAAATAATATTGATTTAAATAACAGCAAATTAAATGCAAGAAATACAAAAATATATTATATTATTTACAATTATATACCTCCGTGCTCAAAAGAATTACACAGATAACAATTCCACCTAAATATTAGAAGTGATTCCAACTCAAACTAAAAAGGCTTTGCTTGAAAAAGCTTTGTAAACGTCTTGAAATTTCAACTTTCTTCTGTAATTTCTTATATAAATATTTATTACATAATACATTTTTTGGACGTATTCAAGCATTTTTCTAATCAAAAATAATTCTTTATACTAGAGCACGCCAGTGGTCGAAACTCGACCTTTTCAACATGACACCACCGAGCGACGCCGGGTATTTCAGCTAGCATTTTTTCCTACTCTGATTCATATAAAAAAAAAGAATCATCAAAATAGGTTGAGAAACACCCTGAATGCCATAGCACCCCCGAGCAACGCCAGGTATTCCAGCTAGCATTTTACTTTAAAAATTCGTCGGCGCTCCTCTTTACTCTGATTCATTTGGGGGGAAAAAACATCAAAATCGGTTGAGAAACACAGGAGAAGCTTTCCTAAGCCTATTTATACAGTGAATCAAAAAAGTTTAGGCACAGAGCTATTCTAAAAGTTTGTATCTAAATAACTATTGCCACTTAACGAAAAAAAAATATTATGGAATCATTTGAAAATTTAAAGTGTTTTTTTTATTTTGCACTGCAAAAATATTTCATTTTTCATTTCTATGTTATGTATTATGATATTAAAAAACAAAAAAAGTCACAATTTTGCACAGAAAAGTTTAGTTGTTAGGCCTCCTTTGGCTTGAATAACTGCCTGTAAGGGCCTTTGCATACTCCCAACTAGGTTTCATGTCTGTTCGGGTGTTATAGTTTCCCATTCTTGGCGTAGGGCCCCCTTTAGTGAATCTTTTAATGATATGCGATGGCTCCGAATTTTTTTCTCCAATAATTGCCAAATATGTTCAATAGCATTCATATCTGCCTACTGTGAAGGTGTTTTGAGCTGTTGGCAATGGTAAATAAGCCATTCCTGCACAAAGTACGACGCATGTTTCGGGTTGTTATCTTGCTGGAACAAAAATGGCTTCCCATTCATGCCCAGCTTTTCAACACTAGGAAAGAAATTGTCTTTTAAAATACTCAAATAAGAGCACTTATTAATTTTTTCATCTACATAGACAAGATTTGCCACTCCAGAAGCCGCCATACATCCCCACACCATGACATTACCACCACCGTGTTTGACTGTTTTAATGCCGTTTTTTTTCTTAGAGCTCATTGTTTGGTTTCCGCCAAACTTTTTGTGCACCATCTGATCCAAAAAAGTTGAATTTCGATTCATCACTAAATATTACACTGTTTCAGAAGGATTCCGATTGATGTACATGAAGTTTTGCAAACTCCAGCCTCTTTTTCTTATTAATAGCCGAAATAAATGGTTTGCGCCGAGGAACTCTTCCATGAAAACCAGATCTTTGTAGAGTATTGCGTATTGTTTGGGGATCGAAGTTTTTATTGAAACTTAGCTGCTTTTCATTGCATTATTTTACCGCCGAAATCTTAGGATTTTGGGCCGCTGCAGGTACTACAGTGCGCTCCTAGCGTGGTGTTAATATTATTGGGCGTCCAGATCTGCTTTCACGCTCTAATTTTCCCGTATTTATGTAATGTTTTATAATGTTTCGCACACTTGTCTAGGGCCTCTGCACTATATCACCAATTTCGCGATAAGATTTTTGCTGCACATAAAAGTTTATAATAACTTTTAGAACATCTACCGAAATTTCTGTACGACTGCTCATTTTGCTCATTTAATCACGACATAAAGAGCGACACTAACTTAAATCAATTGGCATTTGGATGGCTGCGCAATAATTTTGTGCAGAAAAAGGAATAGATCAAAGAGAACTTATAGATTACCGTTATATTTGCAAAAACAAGGTTCACATACAGCCTGTGCCTAAACTTTTTTCATATGCATTTTTTTCTTCTTCCGCTTATATTTCGAGTAGTGTATAAAGCAAAGGATTTTTTTTTTTGTGTATTTCAATTAAAATTCATCTAATGATACTAACTGTATCAAAAAGTTGGTCAAATTAGTTGCTTTTAAATATTAGAGTTCTTCTCAGAAAAATTCACTGTGCCTAAACTTTTCTGATTCACTGTATATAGAATTCAATATAAAAGGCTTTTTCAAAGTTTAACTAAAGAAAATTGAAATAAAATAGTTGTTACCAGGTATATGCATGAATTTTTTTTTTTTTGGGTATAAAATTCGTAATAAGCTAGGGAAATTAACTTTTTTTTTTATTTAAAATATTGACTATCGACTTCTACACATTTCGCTCAAAAAGTTAACATGAATAGTGCCGATATAATAAGCAAACAACATTTTTGATGTTCCGTATAGCTTCATTTGGGTGTACAGATTACATATATATTTATTACCTTTTTAGTTGAATTTTCAACACATTTACAAAACCAAAAAAAAGCAAAAAAACAATAGTGATTTTAATAATAATATATAATTTGAGTCCCAAGATGTAGATTATTTTCTATCAGCTTTAGTATCGTTTGGGTTTGATACTGTGCATGCTGTAGACCCTATATTTATTAGGTTTAATAGAAATAACCACATAGGTTTTAAAACAGCGGCACTTGATCTTAAATTTAGTGATTACAGTCTTGCTAGTATCCAGCTAAAAAATACAGTAATTAGAGCGAAAGTTGTTAAAAATATTGTTTACAACAAATTGATTTTGACTCTATGAGGAATAATCTTCATTTTGGAATGTGAGAGGATATTTATTCTGCACATAACCCTTCTGTCGCTTTTGATTTGTTTTTTAGCAAGTTTCAAGTATATATATTTAATTTTAAAGGAATTTTTAATAAGCAAAATAAGTATCTTAAAAAATGGATGACTGTACCTCTTTTAGGAAAAATAAAAAGAAAAACCAACTTTGTGTCCGTGTCAAAAGACGTCCTTATAATCATAGGTTTAAAGAATACTATAATAAAATAAGTTTGAAACTAAAAAGAGGAATTTCTCTTTGCAGAGACAACTACTTTCATAATAGATTAACTGAAAACGCTGGCAACTCGAAAGAATGGCGTATTGTTAATGAAATTTAAAATAGTAACAGTACTGATGTGTATATCGTTTTAAATAATACCAATTTAACTGCGTCTGAGCCTTTGATAGTTGCTAACTTATTTAATGACTTATTTTCAAATGCAAGCTTATATCAGGATTCATCAATCAATAATTTTGTAAACCGATGTAATAGTACATTCGTTCAAAGTAATAGCATATCAAAAAGTTTTTTCTCTGAATCTTTTTATACCTTGGAAATTCATAAAATTATAACTTCTCTCAAAATATCTAATTCAAGTTCTTTTGATAACATGCGTAGCTCTTTATTAAAAAATATTTCATTTCACGTTTCAGATGTATTGTGTTTTATCTTCAACTTAAGTGTGCATTCCAGGTTCTATGAAAAAAGATTCTACTAAAAAGGAGTAACTATATTAAATAACTATCTCTATGTTAACGACTTTTTTAAGATTTTTGAGAAATGTATAAAATCCAGAATTTTTCTTTCCTTTTTAGATACAAATAATTTATTTTGTGATTGCCAATTTGGTTTCAGAAGTGGTAAATCTACCGAGGATTTAACTTTTAAAATGAACAGGTAAAATAAACATTAGCTTAAGTCCATCGGAATTTTCAGCATGTTTATTCATTGACATTACTAAAGCTTTTGAGTTTTTGTTGATCATCTTTGCTACTAAATAAACTTTTCAAAGCAGGCTTTAGAGGATAGATAGAGTATTCGGCTAGTTTGTGTCTTATTTAAAAATAGAAAACAAATAGTTAAAATCAAGGGTTGTTTTAGCTTTGAGAACTATATAAACATAGGTAAATCAATTCCCTATTCAATCAACCTTTTAAAGGCAAAATCAGTGTCTTTGCAGATGATACTGCCTTTGCCTACTTCAGTAAGAGCTTTTTTGACCTATTTTCAGACGTTAACCTCGGCATATTAAGACGATGATTCAGTAAACAGTGAACTTTTAGTTATGGAATTAAAACGAGGCTCATTGTTTTACATATTAAAGGTCCAGTATGTGATAGCTTGCCTCTGCTTTATCATTTGCCGAGTTTCGTAAGGTACAGTTTAGTTGATACTGATATTACCTTCAATAATAACGCTGTGGAACAAATTCAGGTTAGCAAAAGTTAGGTCGATTCTGAGAGTGAGGGGTGAAAATAGAGGCTAAATTAGAAGACCCATATAGTGGCGTTTGTTTATGTTAGTTCGAATTTTTTTTTTAATTGACCTTCGAACTTTGCAGTCAAATGCCGATTTTCAGCATATTGTTTTTACGGTTTTTTGGCTATAGCTCGTCGACTAATTGATATTTTTTCAATCTTTAAAAGCCAAATTATTGCTAGAGACCTGTGCAACAATTAAAATTTTTTAAAAAATTGATTTAGAAAATTTTTGTAGTGCTTATGAAGCAAAATGTTGGAAAATTATTTTTTTTTATGCTTTTTAAAAATATTTTCCACAAAACTAAGTCGTTTTTGCTTTCTGTTTGATCTATAATATGCTTCTCAGTTTCTTCAATAAATTTCATCTGATTAAATGATTACTGAATTATAAAACAAAGATGCTAGTTTTTGGCGGACTCAACTTGCGTTTGTTTGTAGTTAAATATCAGACGATCAAAATGATGTATCTTTCAAATTAATACGCTGCATATTTTTCGCTAGCGCCATCTTTTAGTCAAACCAGGAAGAATTTATGCATACCCCTGGTGGACCTTAAAAAAAATTATACGTTTCTCGTCATTTTTTTCCAGCAACTCAGACTTCTTTCTTGTCAGATTTGACTTATTAAAATTCCACAAAAATTATTCTAATGACTAGAATTTTTGCACATGAGCTTTAATTTTTAATATACACTCCGAGTTTGAAACTTTGCAAAATCGAATCGAATCAAAATAACAAAACCTTCATAAATTCCACAAAAATTACGAATTGAGTTAAGTTTTCAAACTGACTTAATATTTTTTTTTTAATATTTAAAATGTACTCTAAGTTTGAAATTTAGAAAAAACGAATAAAAACTACGCTAATACCCCAAACAATATTTATAAAAACAATGAAACCAAACCTTCGAATATACATAAACACGGGGTTATTATAATTTCCTAACAAGAAAATATTGGCTTGGCAAAAACATGTCAATTTACTACGAATATGTTCACACAATACGTACCAATAGCGCAAATACATCGGAGCATGAATACTCCTAATGATTTAATTATATTTATAAAATGTTTTAGGACATTTTGTTGTATATAATTGTATAATAATAAAAAAATGCACCAAATTTTTTAAATACTAAATAAATATTTTCAGTGTTCTGCAGATAAAATCTTAGTTCATTTAAGTTTTCATTTAATTCTTAAATCTTGTTGGTTACCAACACTTTTACTCTTTCACCCAACAGCAGAGAGTTAGTAGAAAAAAAATTTCTCCATTTTAATTTTTGGGGTGTTTTTGCGTGAGAGCAAAAATCACTGATTCCCGATAGATTTGTTGGAACAGTTTTAAGTGCTAGTATCGCCTGTGGTAAAAATTCAAGTGGTTTTTTACATAGTTGTAAATTATTGTAAATTATTTGCATTCAAATTCTTAATTCTTACCTTGACGCTATGAATTGTAATTTTTTTGTATCCATATTCTTAATTCTTACATTGACGCTATAAAAGGAGTAAGAAAGGCAAAATGGAAGCAGGATGGGAATAAATGACAGAAATGTAGTCAACATATAAAATTAATCCAGGATTAGTTTGATTTATTTCGTAAAAATTATATTGAAAAAGTTAATTGGCATGCATGCATGGTGAACTTTTGTAAATGTTTAGGTTTCATAGTCTTCTGGATTGGTAAAAATAAATTTTTTAGAATTTGACTTCACATCCTATTTCATTCAAATCAATATTGACATTTTCATTCAAACCAAAATTGGAATTTTATTTTAAATCAACTTTGAAATTTTAATTGCATTCAAATACAATTCGATACAAAATTAATGTCAAAACAAATGTTTTTCCATACAAATTTGGCATCATGTTTACTTTCCTAATTAATTCGCCACCAGTTCTCTCGCTCCGAAAAGAGCACAATGTGAGCGGCAAACTGAAAATAGAAAAAGAGTTTGCTTTGGCGTCATGTGGCGAGCTGTCTATCTCATCACTTTGAGCGAATTTTCAACGTGTATAACATACTAGGATGGGTCGATTTGTATGGAGGTAAGAAAATTTATGTTGCCTGGGCGATTTTAGGATCGGGCATGAAAAGTTATTAAAAAAGAAAGAAAAGGGAGCGATAGGGATGCACTTTACCCTATCACATCTTCAATTATGTGAAATTTTTCTTTAGGAATTTTGTTCAAAAAATTTTTGGATATAAATGTGCACAGCTAGAACAAAACTGATGCCAGAAATGAAATTCACGTACCCGATTTAACCTAAAACAAGTCTAACATTTTTACGTTTTTATACAAAAAAATTGATCGTTAAAAGTTCCTTAACATTTTTATAAATTTTCAGCTGAAAAAAATAAAAAATTATATACTTTTAAAATTAAAATATTCTTCTCAGATTTATTTTCAATGGGCCTTATAACCGTTGTTACTTCATTATCAGAAATAAAATTAGCCTAACTATGACGACTACTTTTGTCCATAAATCATTAAAATTCGTAGAAATATGGCATATTTCTACTTCTTGAAATTCTATTTGATTTTTTAATATTTTTATTTATTGTTACTAAAAGAATCATCTCTGTTTTACTGGAATTACTTGTTCGTTTATCTTATTTTAAGAACAATCCGTTGATTCCGATGTTTATTATTTAACATATTTCCAAGTTTGAATTGGTCACATTTGTTTCGGAAAATTATTGAATTAATTGAGCTGTGAAAAATTTGTCTAAAAGTCTCTTAATCTTATGTTATTTATTCTAAGTTATTTTACTGAGTTATTTATCTGTTTCTTAAAATTGCCTCATGGATTTTGCTGAAGCAAAATATTTAGACAAGTGTTTTAGGAACTGAACAAAAAGTTTATCTTGCTTGTTTTTTAGTTTTAAAATTCCATATCAAAAATTGTTTAAAGTTAATAAAGGTAGGGTTGGAAAATCTTTTTAGTATAAAAGTGCTGAATTTAGTAGAATATTAGTACTCAATTTAGGGGGAAAAAATGGCCATTCAAATTTTGGGAGATATGGAGCATTGCTTTATAAATTTTTGAAATTTATGAAAATTGTGAACTAACTCTTTTAATGTTTGTAAATACTTGTATAGCAGTTGATTTAATTCAAGCTACAAACAACTTAAAACGTGCATTTCTATTAAGCTGAAAGATAAAAGTGGGTCACATTTTAAAGTTGGAAACGCACCAGCTGGAATGCTCAATATGGCATAGCCAACAAGGTCGCCACGTTCGCCATTCACATATTTATAGCCATACAAAAGATAAAAGCGCATTATACAAATATAATTAAAGCCATGCGAATTAAAGATGAAATTGAAAATAAAACAAACACACAGCGCATATTTTAAAAATTCTTGTAAAAATATGAGGTGCTTCTATTTTAATTACACTGTGTTATTTAAAAAATAAATGTCATCTTTTTCATGAATTATGAGGGTGACACCAAAAATATCACTCAAATGCGCCCACAATGCACGCAATGGGAAGGAAGGATGAGGGAGGCATGGAGAGCATTCAAAATAATCAAATGTATAAGCAATACCTAGAAAAAATATAAAGATAAGTTAGAAAAATCAAGCTATTTCCCTAAGTATTGCTGCTTTAAAATAAGAAAAAAAAAAATTTGTATGTCGAATATATGGAAAGTTCTATTTTAAAATTTTAATATTTTAAATAAAAAAAAATATAGATATTTTATAAATATAGGAGCTCCCCACCTTGTTGTGAAGTTTTGAGAGCACATTTTTTATGTAACTTTTGATATGAAAACTTCTCTTAACCCTTAAATGTCTGGTGGTACCGCGAGGAACCAACCACTTCTACTATTTTTTTCGCATCTTTCCCATTACATTTTTGTTAATTTTGTTGTATGTTATTGTTCTATGATCTTAGCGCCACCATTTTTGATTTGAAGGCACGCGCTCTTAATTCGTTTGACAAGTGTTATAGTTGCTCAAGAGATAACACCTCCAAAAAAATGAAATTTTATTAAATTATGAATTTTTGGGCAGTTGTTTCTTTTTAAAATTTTGAAAAGTGTATTTAATAACCAACGTAAGTATTGAATATCCTATTAGTTAAATAAACTTTGCAAAATATTATCTAAAAACAAACTTTTATAAAAAAAAGTGTACGACCAGGGCTCTGTTTCTCAAAAAATACAAGTCTTTTATTGCAAGTAAAATACTCGGGGAAATTTTTATTTTTTCCACCTACACTATTTTTGAAACTAGATGTGTGATTGGAACTTTTTTGGGTTAAGTGGATTCCTTGAACACAAATACTCATTTTTTTGTTAAATAGGTTCCACTTGTAATATTTTTGGAAATAATTGGGACATCCTTGCTGTAATGGAATAGTAAAGTTCTTGGAAAAAACATGATTTTTTGATCTATTACCCAACTAGTTTCAAAAGTGTAGGTGGATCCTATATGTTAAAGTGGAACCTATTTGTCAAAAAATGTTTGTCCAAAAAATCTTTCAATTGCCGAAAATACATCGACTTTTGTCTAAGAAGTCCATAGAACCAATAAAAACTTCTTTAACCTATCTGGGAGCTCCACTATACCCTTTTTTGAAGCGAAGCTTTTTACTCCTAGTTCTGTGATTTGCTTGGAGTGAAATCTGAAAAATTTTCGACAGATTTTTTCTTGGAAATTTGATTGTTTTATTGTTGCTAGCGCTTATTACAAGAAAATTTAATACTTTAATATTAAATACTAAAAATATTTTTCGGCCTGCCCGTGGGGATCGAACCCACGTTCTCTTAAATGAGAGTCCAAAACACTATTCACTAGGCCACAAAGACTTCTTAGAAATAGTTGTTAATTCAATCCTAATTATAACAGAAGCTATGCTGCAGTAAATCGTCACCATCTATCAATAGATAGAGGATTGTTTATTTGCTATGCTACAACTATCAAAAATTTGCTTTTATTATCTTAAAGGTGTCTCAAGGTATCTCCAGCATTGGTTTGTTTGTATTGTGAATGTGTTTGTGGTGCTGCTGGCATAGAGTGTAAATTATTATCTAGAGATTGGATCAACTCTGCTAAATTTCTGGTATGTGCTTACAGAGTTATTTAAAAGCGTGAAAGAAAAAATCTCTGTTAACCTCTGTTAACAAATGCCAGAGATTTAGCAGAGTTGATGCAATCTCTAGCTAATAATTTACACTCTATGCTTTTGGTACGAAGAAAATAAGCAATGCCCACAAGTGCTGATATCAATAAATATGGAATTAACAAACGCATGCATGAGTAAGTGCAGCCAAGTTCACAACCATGTGTGGAGAGTTAAAATGGAGAGTCGCTGGCATTATATGCCCGTATATGTCATTGGAGTGAAAATTTGACATTCAACAATAAAAAAATAAGCAGTAAATATGTTTTCTGTACATATCGTCACCTAAAATGCAAAAAAACGTATGATCAAAAACTTCGAAATTGAGTTTTTTATTGATTACGATGCACTACATCATATTAAAAATGTGTACGAACTTTTAAAGTTCTGCTATCAGAAATAAGCAAGTTATAACCAAAATTCAAAAGAACGTATTATCAAGTGTATGGTTTTCTTAAACAAAATAACGCATCACTCATGCTAAAAAAATGTATTGTAAATGTATTGTAAATAAGTATTTTATTAATATTTTTTTACTATACAGCTAGCTTTCATTTTTTTAACAAAAGAAAAAGAAAGCCATTTCAGCCCTCGAAAGGACTTTGACCGAGCTTCTTATGATCACTTGTGTTGTGAAATGTTTGAACACAAACGATCGAGAACTGGAATTACAAGTTTTATGCCGACTCCGAACGGCTTATGTTCTCAAGAAGTTTTCTACTCTGTGAGATTTGCCATTGTCTGCAGAGAGGTGACGGCCGAATAGAAAAATTAATTCAATTGAAAAAACTTTCTGTGTCAGATGGGAATCGAACCAGGGTTCTCCGGCGTAAGAGTCACACACTCTACCCACTACACCACGGCCACCCCGATTAGTAATTATTACGAATTAGTAATTATAAACGAAAATAAAAAGCACAAAACATAAAAAACTTATAACTGTATTTATTTAAAATAAAAAATATAAATATAGTTGCTGATTATACATTATTTTGTTTCAGAAAATAACAATTCAAAATAACGTAAGACACATAGCTTCCAGTATATTTTAAAAAACTGATTTTTTTATGTTAAATATAATTTTAGTGTCATGTTAATCCAAACTTGAAAGTTTTGTTTCAATATCTTAAGTAGTTTCAATTTAGTTTCGTTTTTTGCTTCTCCTGTAAACTTATCAAAAGTGATGTTACGTTAGTTTGCATTTTAGGTGACGATATGTAACTTATTTTATGTTATTTTAAATTTTTAAATTTAAAAGTTAATTTATTAAAAAGAAAAAATTATTAAGCTATCAAATCTATGTAACTGCGAAAAAGCTTCGCTTCTCTCGTGTGTCCAACGACGCACCTGTGTTTTTTTTAATCATTGCCATGTACGGCTCATGAACCGTCCCATGAGCTTAACTCGTCTCATTTGAGTATACGCTCGTGGAAGGGTACGCCAAATATTTTTTGTCGTTCAAGTTGATGAGCTAGTTCTATTGCTTTGAAAATTTAGCTCACGTACACGGACTTGAGACTTTATAAAAGGTGCACGAGATGTGCGTACACCAGAGACCTGCAGCGAATCGTTTTTTTACGATTCTAAATCACTTTTCAAAAACCGAGTGCGAGTGCGTGCGGTTGCACACAACAACAATCACTTCCACGCGAAGCATTCTCATAACAGCGATGAGCGACGAGTGCCGCTGCTTTCACTCATCGCTCATTAGAACGACTGCTAAATTCTTGGCATACAATTCTAAGCACTTTCAATGAATCTAGAGTCATTGAATGAGTAGCGTGCACCTCAGTATTGACGTGCGTTTTCATTGTTTTACTTTTGTTTTACGTGTTGATTAAGATAAATAGCCAGCTTCTAAGTCAGGGATCGCTAGTTCAAAGAATTAAATTGTAGCAAACTTACTTTATACTTGTATGTTGTTTATTATTTGTTCCTTGTTGTTATTTATTGTATTTAATAAATTTTTTAAATCATTTTCACAGTTGCAATGATGAATTACTGAGAACCTAAAATAAGTGTATATTACTTCCATTTATTTTATTAGAATGTTAATTATAAATATCATATAAATTTTAATTAAACCTGTCCATTAAACCAAGTTGTTTTTGTTCAAAATATTTTTTATTTTTTTTTGTTAAGTATATTCATTTAAATATTTTTTTTTTTTTTAATACTATTGTAAGATTTATTTTCACACATTTGCCGAGTCCGCTAGTACATATGTATTATGTATATGCTAGTATTATATGTATATAATAATAAATTTATATATTATATGTATAATAAAATATGTCAGCGGTTACACTGCACGCGATTTCTCTTAAAGACTCTAGAATCATGAGGAATCATAAGCAATCATAAGGAGTGACTTTAGAATCATTAGAATCATTGAGCGGCATTCTTATGAGCGATGAGTGAAAGCGGCGGCACTCGTTGCTCATCGCTGTTATGAGGATGCTTCGCGTGGAAGTGGTGGTTGTTGTACGCAACCGCACGCTCTCGCATTCGGTTTTTGATGGATGATTTATAGTCATTCGTTCGAATTTTAGACTCGTCGCAGTTCTCTGGCGTACACGAGCGGACCTTTTCGTGCCCTGGTAGAAAGCTTTTTTTCAATTCGCCAATATATTTTAAAGCTCATTAAATTTAGCAGTATTCTGTTGTCAACATATGTGATCTCGGAGCTCAGGCATTAAATATTCGCCGAATGCTGCGAAAAAGATTTTAGCATCTTTTATCTTCTTTTGTCTAAACACCGGTCTAAAAGTAAATATTAGAAATACCAAAATAAGACCAGAATTTTTTTTCTTCCTATTTTGATATTTTTGAAAAAGTTACTTTCCATCATGGAATTTAATTGTTTTGTTCAAATCTCCTTTATGGTTGCTTTTTCTTTAAAACATCTTGAACAACAATTGCTTCGTCAATTGAGACCCAACGAATGGCATACTCAGAAACCACTTTGCCCTTCAACTCCAAATTAAAAATTTAATTTCGAACAGGCTCAATTTCCGATATATTATATGTTCGTACTTCGATATAATTTCTAAAAAATTTGTGAATAAGATTCTAAGGACTCGATAAAACTTTGGCAGTACTTGTGAAGGCAACTCTGAAATTTTTGTTAGCAAGCTTGTGTTGCTTGCTTTGCGTCAAGCTCCTGGAAGCACCTTAACGATAAGACTCTCTGAACTTGAGAGCGGAAATTTTATTCACCCTCGATAATTCGTCGACAAAACTTCGATAATTTTCGACAGTACCTACTTGTGAAGACAAGTTGCAAATTTTTGTGAGTTAACTTGTGTTACTTCCTTTGATCCTCTAGTAAACTTGTCTCTCTAAGCTTGTAAACGAAAATGTTATTTAATTTGGAAGTTCAGGTACCTTTCAAAAAGCGTCTACATTACTTCTGAGAACGAGGCTGTTCATGTGAGACCGGATCATCTTTAAGGTGCATCGTAAAGGCAATAGCGAAGCATTTTACCGAAGTTTAGTTAGTTACCAAGCAGCTACAATTTTACTTGTGAGAACAAGAGTTTCGAGGCAATTTCATACGAGAGCGATCCTCTTAAAGAGGGTCAAATGATCTTCGAAGGGATAGGAACAAGGGATTGGAAATGTTCCTTGCTATAGCTACTTTGAGTTAAATTTTCAGTTGTGAGAAGGATATGGTTTCTGAAAGATATTTTTTTTTTTTATATGATAAAATATATCGCCCATTTCGCATTGAAATGTAATATCCTTTGCACTTACCATCTCCGATATATAATTATTAGAAACACAGTATTAATATTATGTATACATATATATATATATATATATATTTTATTTCAATATTATTTTGTTAGATATTAATTAAATTTTTTTTATAATTTAAATTATCTTCAGTTTTTTTAATATTTATAGATAACTCAGTGTTAATAATAATGCTATAAACTATTTATATTTATCAAATAGATATAACGTTTAGAGTAAAATACGATACAAAACATTACAATCACTATAACATTCAAATATAGGAAAATTCTATATTTCTATATGAAAGATCATTTATATATTAAATATAGTCGTGATAGTATGATAAAAATGGAAAAAATAGGAAATTTTTTCAATTATCGTGCTTTTAGTTACTAATTAAAATTGTTAAAAAAGGTTTGAAAAAAAAAATTTCAATATTTTAACACACATTTAAGAAAAGTAACATAACTTTAAATTTAAAGCAATATTTTGATTATTTATCTAATATCATGATCAATGAATACCAATCAATTTGGTTCACAATTAACAAAAGAGATATAGATAAAATTACTAAGGAGTTTTTCAAAATAGTTTCGAATTAGATGTGATATTAAAATATTTCTAATAAACTACGCAAAAATAAAGCTTATTTCTCAAATTCAATTACTAAAAATAAATTCAAAAATGTTATATTTATACAAATGTTAAACTTATATTTAGTAAGGTTTTTAAATTGTTACATATTCAATTTTTAATGTTGATTTCTTTTTTTTTTTTTTTTGCAAGCTTTTATACAATTTTTAGTACACACATATTTTGAAATGTTATGCATAATAAAACAACTTGTTATGTTTCAACAACAACATAGTTTTGCATGACTTTGCAAGCCTATTTTTTATTCACAATCGGGCTGTATAGCATGCATAGTTTAACTAATTTCCACTGAGAGCTTATAAATTTTGTGTTCTACTCATGCAGCTAATGCTTCATCTTATTTTGGTAAATAAGGCTACTAGGGCAAGGTTAAAGGGTAACATGAGGATAAATTTTAGGTTCATATGTTGGATATTCAAAATTATTTAAAAGAAAAAGCAAGAAAATAGTTGCTATATCATTACAGTTTTTCTCATTTTCGATAGATTTAGAAAAGAGAGATTTTTCAGAGAGAGTGACAAGTCGTGAGAAATTTTACAAACATTGATGTAGACACAAATTTATTGACAGAGGTTAACAATCAAAAAGTTTTCTTTGTAATTGAATTAAAATTAAAAAATTTCACAAATCTTTTGAAATCTTAATACACAAAATTATTTTCACAATTTTATTGTATTCAAGTTGAAAATAAAAAATACTTTTATTGTAAATCAAACGAGCTTTGAAAAACTGTTATTCTGCATTTTTAGTTATCATGATTTGTTTAGCTATTTCGATAAATTTCGTTTTCATCCGTAGAGTCCAACAAAAAAAAGATTGTCATATAAAGGGAGAATATTTGAAGATTCTCTAAATATATTCTATCCAATTCAGATACAGATTCTATGTCGAGAAACTAAGTTCTTATGGAATGCTTTAAATTTTAACCAACTTACAGTAAATATTTGTATAGTGTTGGTTCATTACAAAAAACTGTTAAATCAAATGTATAAATCTTTAGCAGACATTTTTAGGAAAGAAGAGTGTCGTATGGCGAAAAGTCACAGATCCATTGAGAGGATTTAATGGCATTTATTCATTTATATTCATGTCGAGAAAAGTTAGTGATTTATTAAGAGAATTCAATATAGTTTATAGCATGGCAGAATAAATGAAGGTAGATGCATGGCTGAGAGCCAAGTGCCGGGACGTCAGAAAATTGTTTTCACTGATTTGGACAATGACTGAACTGACTCTGAGAAAGAGAGTATTATCAGCTGTGCATCTGGCTTCTATTTTTCTACCACGGCTTATATTTGAATATAGAATAATAAAGAATTTAAAAAATAAAAAAAAACCAAAAGTTTTTGATTTTGAAAGAAAAATCGTTATAGATAACTTCTTCAACTTTGATTTGAAAAAGTTTCAGCTTATCTAATTACTTTTTGGCCAATTAAGAGAGAGATTCTATGTCGGGAAACTGAGTTATTACGGTATATTTTAATATTCAACCGATTTCAGACAAATATTATCATATTATTTATCATTCATAGAATGTTAACAAGACATTTGTAGTGACATGTCGCAAAAGGTCACAGAATCTTTGAAAGAAAAAAAGAATCTATAGAGTTTGTATGTGAATATAGAATAATAAAGAAATTAAACAAAGTAAAAATAGAAAGTGTTTTATTCCAAACAATCCCTGCCAGAAGTTTTTAATTTAAAAAAAAAAAATTATTAGAAATAACATCTCTGACTTTGATTAACAAAATTTTTCAGCTCAGCCAACCACTTTCTGACCAATTTAGAGAAGATTCAATGTCGGGAAACTGAGCTCGTACGGAATATTTTAATATTCAACCGACAATCCAAAAAGCAAAATTTATCATACTATCATAAGCATTATTTTCAGAAGCTCAATAACTCAAAGCAATTTGCAATACTTTCAAAACTTTCCCACTTATAACTTAAATTAATAAAAAAAAAAAGTTTGAAAATAATATTTCTGTCGGGAGTGTGGGAGTGGGGAAATAAGGGGATCAATTCAAAGAAGGCTTTCTTAAAAAAATTATATTTATACAAGAACTCCGATGGTTGAACAACCAAATCCTGATATTTCAAAATTTTACTTTGGCCAGTAATAATAATAGAATTTTGCTTGGAAATAATTGGCAAAAAGCTGGAAATCGTTACAAATTAGAACTGAAAGGAAGGTACTGTAAGCTCATTTTAATATTTCACTTTTCAGTATGTCACAAATAACTCCAAAAACGTTTATTTTAGAAAAAAAGTCATGGTGAAATAAATTGCAGAAAATAAAATTTCGGATCAGTTGAATACCTGATCTTAAGAAGAACTCTATTTTCGGAGCGAGTTATGATGACAACCATGCCCCCAAAATAACGAAATTTTTGGGCCTTTTCAATATTTCGCAAATATTTTTCATGCAACTTTTTGCATACAATTATGGGTCATTTGAGTGCAAGATATTAGAAAATAGAAATTGGAAATAGCAATTTGACAACATTTTCTAATATTTTGTTGATTTTTTATTCCAAAAAGGATGATATACCCCTTCATTGAAATAAAAAATGTGTCTTTACTTTCACTTCTATGGATTTTTTTCCGTCGGTGAAGTTCAACCACTTATATCTTCAGAACTTGATGGAACAAAATAAAAGAAAATATAGAAAAATATCGTTTTTCCATTTACAAAATTTTGTGAATTTTCTCTTGAAGAATAAAACAGTTACGTTTTTTTAGTTTTTGCATAATTTTGGAATTTTCACGGCATTATTGGGTAAACACAGCAAACACTGTGAATTTTTTTTCAAATCTAATTTTAAATGTGATTTTCAAATCATTTTTCAATCAAGAATCAATGTTTTATATTAACATATGAGTTCAATTTAAGGTTGATTTGAGAATAAATATTTTTCTCAAATGAAAAAAAAAAATATTTGCAATATTGTACAAATACTGTATATTGTACAATATTGTAATAAATTCAGTAAAAATTCATAGAAACATGAATAGTTCAAAATTAAAGTTTAAAAATCATATTTGAAACAGCTTTGAGAACAACGTTTGATATCAATTTGAGAATAAACCTATATCTCAATTTGAGAATAAAATCCTTTGCAGTCATTCTCAAATCAATTTCAAATCGATATCAAACGTTTGACATTTGAGAAAAACATTTGATATCAATCATACTCAAATCATTCTCAAACCTCAATGTTTGCTGGGAAGCTTTTGTTTACAGTCATGCATAAGTCATGAAAATTGGTCAAGTTCGCAAAAAGGGAAATTAGCAATGCTTCTAAGTCATACATATATATATATAAATAATGCTCTTTCACACTGAGAGAATTCTTTCAATTTAGAATGCGCGGCCGGATGCATATACAGTAACCGTAGTGAACGTATTATTAGGCAGATACGTCGCAATTAAATTTATAAATCACAAAAATTTTTAAATACTTCTCAAGGTTTTGGGTTAAAATTTTGATCTGAACAAAGTTCAAAAAGATAAAAACTCTGTACAAAAAAATTCTGCTGTTTCAAATTCGACTTTCCTCTACTTCGTACTTTTTTAATAAATGACTAAAGCAACTTTTGCCTAAGTTTTTATTGATAATTACTTGTGACGTCATCAGAAAATGTGCAGTACTTCAAAAACTATAAATTTTCAGACTCAAAGTTGAGTAATGCTTTAATTATTTTGAGAACGGTTCAGATATATTAGGAGTGAAGCAAATAGCGCGTACATTTCTATCGAGTATCACATGTGACGTCATCAGAAAGGATGTCAGGCTTAAGTCTACTTTAATAAGCCCGCTGAGTTTCAAGGGGCTGCTTGGGCCACAAGGGGGATAGTGGCCTTTTTTTCCAATACCATTATAATCTACGAAAAAAATGCTACCTTGTACTTTCTGAAATTTAAGCGGGTTCATTAAACTAGACTTGTTTCGGATGTCAATATAAATCTATATCTATCTATACTATTGTATACATTTGAAGTGCAAATTTTTGTTTCCAGCTAAACTTCAAAAGAACTGGGTCGATTTTTTCGAAATAAGTTTTAAAATTTCTTATTCGTGCTACAGTACAGCATATGGGTATTTTATTTCAAACATTGAATAAAAAAAAAAAAACGAAATGGCCATTTCAGCCCTTGAAAGGACTTTGACCGAGCTTCTTATGATCAATTGCGTTGTGTGTGTTGTGAAATGTTTGAGCACAAATGATCGAGAACTGGACCTACACGTTTTACGCCGACTCCGAACGGCTTATGTTCTCAAGAAGCTTTTCATGGCAATTTTTACTCTCTGAGGTTTGCCATTGTCTGCAGAGGGGTGATGGCCGAACAGGAAAATTAATTCAATTGGAAAAATTTTCTGTGTCAGATGGAGGATTCGAACCTGGGTTCTCTGGCGTATGAGACACACACTCTACCCACTACGCCACGGCCGCCACTTTGAATAACTAAACATTGAATAAGTATGTTTAATTAAAGTGTTAAGTTTCTTAAGAAATCATTCCCGATGCCTCGCATAGCTTGATCGTTTTCTTTTCACGTGTTTGTGTTGCGAGAATTTCAATAAACTCCATTTTGTTCTCTACTCTTCTCTTTTTCTGCTCAGCTAGCAAAGCACAACATAAAAAAAACAGATGAGCCTCGCGCAAGTCGAAAAGAGAGAGATGCATACTCGTGTAAATGCAGTGCTGAGCTGCAAATCAAAACACACTGAGATAAAAAACCATAGTAAGACATACAAGTTGGTTTTTGTGAAAGAAAAATGTTCTGAGTGGCAAAACTAATGTGTAATGACAAAAGTATATGTGCAAGCCGAACATGGTTTTAAAATAAATAACTTCGATAGTTTCTACAAAAATAAATTGTTTGAATTGTTAAAGTTGAAGTTTGTAAAATTGAGAAAATTCCTGTTAAAGTATAAAATTTGATTGAATCATCGGTTAAACTTATGTAAAATTATATAAAAAAGACTTGGATAGAATCGACATATGCTAAATTGTACAAAATATCGACAATTTGTCATTCAAATAAAATTCTACAGATTGACAAATAAAACTTGGCTGTCTTATCCAAGAACTTGGAAGGCACCAAATTGCCGAAGCCTTAAGTTTTTTTTCGGTGCAAAGCAAAAGAAAAAAAAAGGTTTTTTATTTCGTTTGACATGCATTGTCTTAAGAGCTGATGTCACACTGTGATCGTTGGAACTGCTCTCAAAAGTTTTTGTTGTTGAGAGTGAGAGCGGATAAGCACATTGTAGAGCAACCAAAATTTGTTCATTTCTGAAAGCAAGACGATTGACTGAATACCTTTAATGTGTTAAGGATTTTTTTTTTATATGAAGTTTTTGCGCTCTGTCTCAATTCACACTCATTCAAAGAGCTACAAAAACGTGTTAACGCTCTTTATTGATGAAAAAAAACCTCTGTGGCCTGCTAGTATCGATAGTACCGATAGAAAGATAGGTTTCCATTTACTAATGAATAGTGATTTTCTTTCTGTAGGATTCTGTAATGGTTCTCTTTCCATCTTTTTCTGGAATATTGGTTGTTAACTATTTCAGACACGTCAGCTAAAACACTTATGACATGTTGCTTACATAGAAAGCAGGCACCGTAGTGAAAGATTGTTGGAAATAACCCACATAAAGGAAATGAGAACCGAGTAAACACAATAAAGACTTTGATCTTTTATCAAAAAAAAGTTTTCTATAACGGATCACCAAAAACTTTTCACCAGTGGCCATGGTAGAAGATAAGAAGATAGCATCGTGGCTGATCATGTTCTCTTTCTCAGCTACCATAATTGTCAAAATCAATGCAAATCATTTTCTGTCACTTGGAAATGAGACTCCGCTCAGTGTTGTTTGTGTTTTTGCTTTTTTTTATAAAGTTATGGTAGTGGGCCTTGTTTTGTTATGCTGAGGTCACACAGTGATCGTTTGAACGGCGTTAAAATGGTTTTTTGATTTCAATGGAAAAATATTTAAAAAGCAGAGTGAGAGCGGATGAACACATTGAGAGCAATCAAAATTTTCTCATTTTTGAATGCTGTACAGAACCGCAATCAGCATTCAAAATGATGTTGCGTGGAGAGAGCATTGTATTGTAGTCTGACCGACCAGCAATCAAAATGTGAAAGAGAGTAGAAATAGTTAGTTCATTGAATGTCGTTCAAATGATCACCGTCTGACCTCAGCCTTATACCATGCTAGCGGCTAATTTTTTCTTATCACTCTCTTCATAATTCTCTCTTCTCATTCTCCTCAAAGTAAATTCTCTCTTATATATTTTTGTTTCTTCCTTTTGGTCTTTTAAAAAGCACTTAAATTGCAGCCATGATACAATTATCAAGGTAGTGACTACAGCTAGCAGTTCTCTCAAGAGATCCTTTCATAACTTATCATTTGTCTTTCTACTTTACTCTTTTCTTTTTTTTTTACTCTTTCCATTCTCTACTTTATACTATTTTTCACAAGGTATAATCGCCAAAGGAACTGTCACAGCTACTTTGTTTTTTGTTTCATGATTGCAGTA
This sequence comes from Coremacera marginata, assembly GCA_914767935.1. Classification (NCBI taxonomy): domain Eukaryota; kingdom Metazoa; phylum Arthropoda; class Insecta; order Diptera; family Sciomyzidae; genus Coremacera; species Coremacera marginata. The sequence goes on along the minus strand of OU612044.1, from coordinate 11,272,685 downwards.
AATACATAACATTCATTTTTATATATGTATATATATTGTAAATTATTTATTTATTTTATCTTAAATATCCTTTCTTTTCTCTTTCAATTCACTACGTTTTTGATTTTGTTTTGTTTCTACTAATATTATTATTTAGTTTTTTTTTCTAAAAAAAAAAAAATAGTTAATGTACAACTTTTATGCATAAATAAATCATTAATTATAAAAAATATCTTTCTCATCACGATGCATAGAAGCTGGCTTACTAACGTGCACCCTCCCACAGGCTGTGGCAAACTCTTTCAAGCTAATGCAAACTCTTGTTTGCTCTATAAAGCTCTTAAAAGCTCTTCCATGCTATTTCCGGCTTCTTTTCCGCTCTTTGCTTTTCGTTTGTCATTTACTTTAAAGCCTCCTTGGCTCTTTGCTCCCATTCCGCTCTGCGCTGAAGTATACCCTTGAATTCGCCTACAGTGGCCGAACGTTCTATGGTTTTATTACCAGACTCCCTCTCGGCAACATTTGTTGTACGTATGCACAGCGATTGGCGTTCGAGGCTCGTCTTAGCAAGGCTATTGAAAGAGTTTTGACTGTTGTTGTTGTTATTGTTGATGTTATTGTTGCTCATGCATTCACTTATGCTGCGTTGCTCATTAACTGTCATTGTGCGCAAGCCACTGCTCGCGCGCAAGCTTGGCAAAGAGCTTTTAGTAGTGAGCGTTGTTGTGGTGCTCGCATTGTTGTTGCTATTGTTGCTTGTGTGATTACTGTTACAGTTATTGTTATTGTTACAGTTTAACGCCAACGCCTTACCGTTGCCACCATTCTTAAATGACGTCACACTAGTGCGAAAATCCGTCTGCGAGCTGCGTGTAGAGCTTATACTGGTTGATCCTAGCGATATGGTACTCGTTGCATTACTAATTAACACTTTACTATTCACTTGTTCCATCGGCAGATGGTTGACTGTTTCGAATTTGGTGATCTTATCTAGTTTTTCCTCGCTGGCAGAATGATTCTCTTTGTCACTGTCAACATTTGATTGACCCGCAGTGGATTTCTTCAAGCCGGTTGAGGATGTTGGAGCTGGTAGTATTTTATCGGCTAGATGTACCAAGTCTTCGTCTTTGATTTTCAAAGAACGTCTTGCAAATACTTTCATTAGTTCGGGTGTGGCATCATCTCTGTTGGCGGTGGAGCTATTGCTGCTTGTCGTCGTCGTTGTGGCGCTGTTGTTGGTGGAGTTGATCAAGTTCGTTTGTTGCACTACACCGAAGGATTTCTTGCGCATTATCACTGGCTCCTTTTCGGTCAGTTCCTCCACTGTTGACTCCTTGAGATCGGTTTTGGTACTGCTTGTCTTGCGCTGTAGTTCTTCACTGATGGATTTTTTGCGTTCATTTTTCAGATCTTCTATTTTCTTATCCGCTTTTGTCTTGTCCTCGTTCAGAAGGAGTCGTTTGCGCTCTTGCAGCGATAGTTTATTACTGGATGTCGTTGTTGTGTTAACTTCAACGGGTAACGGTGGCTTGTGTCGCAGAACAACGACATCTTCTATGGGTGTTGTTGCTGTGGAGCTATTTCCGGCAGTGTTGGTATTTGACGGTGTCTGGGTTGGCGGTGTCTGAGTTGTCGGTGTCGCTGGATACTTTTTGATTACAATATTCTTTGGTGATAGCTCATTGCTCGCAGATGCACGCTGAATGCTGTTCGTGCTTAAGGATTTGGTCTGCTTGTTAATAGCCTCGAAGTTGCTAGCAACCGGTTTCTCGGGTGAAATGGGTGTAACAGGCGTTTCCTTTTCGACAATCTCCAAGCTCTCATTGCTGTAGCGTCTTAAACTCAAATCGTCGCTGCTGACAGAGCGTTCCGAGGTGTCCTTAGCTATGACGGAAGCCTCTCTGACGTTCTTGGCGAGCACCACAGTACTCTTGGGCGCCCGGGTACCCGGATCAACGCGGTTCAACTGAATTTTCAAAAACTCTGGGACTGCTGTATTGGCGCTCTCGGGTGTAGAGCTCTCCACAACGCTGGAACTGCGACGCGGACGATTGCTAGTGTTGCTCTTAGCAGCAGCAGCCGGATTTGAGATACCAATCGATTTTCTTTCAGATTCCTTAGCTAACAACTCCGAGCTGGTCTTTTCCAGAATACAGGCAATGGTGCGCTCACGCATGGGCACAACAGCTAGCTGCACTTTGCTAGGACTGGCTTTTGACTCGTTCATTTTTGTTTCTTTGGGCAGTAGTAAAGAGCTGGGGCGTGTTTCACCATCACCCAACCGCTTGGTGCCACTTTGGTTCTTAGCGGACATTTCCTCACTTATGGTAGCCGACTTGCGCATCACACTCACATACGGCGACTTGACAATCTTATCGATATTCTGCTCAATCTCGGAGATGTCGTTGCTACAGCTATTGGTGGGCGAAAGACTCGGCAAAATGGCCGTTGTGGGTGCGGAGAGTTTGGATGTCACTCTATTTAGACTGCTCGCCGACTCGGTACGTACAGCAGGACGCACCAGATTGTTGTCATTGATTTCAAAGCCCAGCGAAACGCATTTGTCATTGCGTTCAGGTGGTGAAGGTGAAGAATATTCCTTCTCGTTCAGGATGAACTCATTAAACGAAGGCAGATGCAGTGATAGGTCAGGCAAACTGGGCATGTTGTTGTGCACGCTCGTCATTGATGACTCTCTATCCGCATTATAGGTGCGGAAACTGCGAGATTTCTCCACAGATTTGCGTTGTTTCTGCTCAAAGCTAAGGAAACAGGCTTCACCCTTGACTTCTAAGGAGTTGGAGGAGGAGTTGTTGATCTGGGAACGCAAATTGTTGTCATTGGCGCGTGAAATTTTCTGCTGGAATGCACTCAAACCAATAATCTTTGGCTTCTTTTCGAATAGGTGATGTTCCGACTTGGTTGCGGCCAGAGACTGCGAGGCGGTTATTTCTCGTATGATGGAAGTCGACTGGAATGACTCTTCGTTGTTTGATTTCGACAACAGCCCGGCACTGCTAGAGCCCACGCCATCCAAGAGTGGCAGTTTTACCGAAGCCATGAGTGTTGCTTTATCCGCGAAGCTACTGGTTGAAATCTCTTGCGGCAGATAACGTTGTCTAGCAGCTGGCCCTGATTTCGGCTTGTGCAAAGCATCTGCTACATCTTTCATCAGCGAACCAGACTTACGTGGTGGTTCTACATCATTGCTGTTGGCGAACAGATAAGTGTCAAGCATGACACCTAACCCAGCTTCGGACAATATTTCTCGTTTGATTTCCTTGCGAGTTTGCTCCACTTGCTGATCATAGGCAATAGCGCTTTGCGATTGACCCAAACGCGGTGAGAGCAAGGACTCTCTGGTATCATAGGCTGAGGTGGATATCTGCAATTTCTTCGGCTCGCTCTGGCTGTCAGCGTTATCTTCGCTGTTTGACGCCTTCGGTATGGTACGCTTCGAATTGCGTTGTATGAGACGCCGCAGAAAACCACTCTCTGCGCTCTCTGGCAGCTGTATTGGCTGGTTGATCTTCTTGACATCTTCGGTTTTCTCGCGCTCATCACTCTGCTGACTCAATTCCGTTTTTAACTCAAAGATGGAAGAAGCTTTTGCAGTCAAAGTACGTAAGCCAAATGAACAGGTAGAGGACGATGCGGAGGGATGTGTAGAATCTGATTTCAAAGTATCCAACTTGGTGCGCTTATTATCATTTGCGCGTGTGATTTCAAACGTTTGGGTGTTGCTGTTATTATCCTCTGCGGTGGCCTGAATCATTGGTGCAAATACATCCTCGGCATGTTGCTCCAGTATCTTGGCGTTGACGCCGGGGGGAAGTGAGTGTGTCTTAGTCCTCAAATCTTTCGCTGTAACAAGAACACAGTTAAGAGCAAGCTTAAAGGAAATTTTAAAGTTTAACAAACCTGTTAGATCCAAAAGATGATTGCCACCCATTTTGAAAAGATCCTCATTTGCCTCGGGTATCGAAGTCTAAAAGGGCGCAAAATATTTTTGTACTTATTATCACTGGATGTTATTCACCAACACTTACCTCCAATGTTCTCCGATGATGCCGACTGGGTCCCTTCTTCTTCGTCGGTCGCACTGCCATTTTATGTTTGGCCGCCGAATGCGACAAGCGCTGCCAATCGGAGCTAAATAAATCAACCTCACCAAATGAGTCACTTTTTGCTGGTGTGCTGCTCGGACGAAGTATGTCGCTTGAGGACGATAACGATGTCATGGTTGAGTTCCTAGAGTATCTGGATGATGACAATACCAAATGACTGCGTTCATGTAGTACTGAATTTGCCGCCGTTTCCGAAAAAATCGAATCTCCTTCATTGCTATTCATGCTCAACATACTCAAGGAGGAAACATCACTTTGATTTCCGGCTGTTGTTGGTGTAGTTGTGTTGGCGGCAGCTCTGCTGCGTTCGCTACGTCTTTGCGGTGAGGCAGGACTGCGCGGTAGACCCAAATCCTCATCAGAGGCATCGGGACGATTGCGACGTTTGCGTAGTGCATCAGCAAGCTCGGCCTGAGGAAGAAAGAGAGAACATTTTTTTTAATTTAGATATGTATAATGTCATGAGCTTAACATTCAATTTTGTAAGAATTTTAATGAAAATTTTGGGAGAGGTTAGTTCGATAGGTGCCACTTTTTACCCATGTCTTCCAGCGAAATACCAGCCGTGCTCGCAGACAGCTGCGTCCAATTCGGTTCTCTGTTGTCAGAGGATTTATTTTCATTTTGAACGGGTTTTGTTTAAAGTCTATCATTCTCATTTGGCAGCAGTTTTTATTGTTTTTTAAAATTACTATCGAATTTTAAGCTGTTAAAAGATTTGCTTCAATTTTATTTATGAGATACAACTCTAAGGGAAAGAAATCGGCAAAGTTAGTTGATGGAAGTGTATTCTATATGACGCTTGTTAACTTTTCATTTTACTCTCAGCTCGTATAAATAACTTCGCTAAAGAAGCTCACGCTTCAAAACAAAAAACAAGAAAAAAATCTCTACAATAATAACAGGCTGTGTATGTTTCACATCCATACTCACTGATAGCATTATTGTTTGCAAGTTTCTTTTTGCACCATTTGCCCTCAATCATAGTCTGTGTCAGCACCGGGTTTGAGAATTCGCTTAAAAAACGGTTGTTGAAAAGTGCGCCATCTAAGCGACAAAGTTAGTAGATAGAAGTGGATGGAAGTGGATTCCATCTGACGCTTGTTAGTTCTTAATATTACTCCCAGCGCATATAAAAAAACCTCGCTAAAGATGCTAATGCTTCAAAAACAGGGAGTTGCGGCAGATTTTGTATAAGCTGCATGAGTTTGATTAGCACAGCTGATAGTATAATAAGACAAGGTAGATGCACGGCTGAGACCAGGCAATTATAATTTAAAAAAAAAACGCAAAAGCACATAAAAACCGCCACTGAATGGGCACTCACTTTTCCCAAGTGACAGAAAATTATTTGCATTGATTTTGACAGTTATGGTAACTGAGAAAGAGAGCATAATCAGCCGCGATGCTACCTTCTTTTCTTCCACCATAAACAAGTCGCAATCTAAGTTTTCTAACATTTCTGCTGATGCAGCAATGCTCAGCTTGTGATTACTTTCTTGCTATTTAATGCATTTATATTTATTTATATGCATATACTTACGAGTATGTTTGCATTTTTATATATTTTTATTTTTAGCATTATGCTTTAGAGAATTTCATCAAAAAGGAAATAGATTCTGTCTATTTTACAATTTACATTAGTGAAACTCAGGACATTTAACTAAAGGGCCAGATCTTTTTCATAAAAAGAAGTTAATCAGAAATATTGCACCTACCTTTGATGGGCAAGATATAAGATTAAATAAAAAAATATTTACAATGAAAACACAAACCACATTCATTGCGTACGAGTTTCTAGTCCACCAACAAAATGCACATGCAAAAACAGTTCTTTAGCGATCACAGCACGAATTAGCGATGCTATCAACACCAGCATCGTTGAGTGAGGGTTATTTTTTATTGCATTTGCATGCATTTGTTGTTGTTTAATAGAGCCCTGCATGAATATATTTATCAAGTGAATATACCCTGATTCACTTTCACTTGATTCACGCAAGCGAATAAATGTAAACAACAGATCGTGTAGCAACAAGTCGTGTAGCGCAAGAGAATAACTTTTTATTGTTCTCTTGTTTCTTATATCTGAATAAAACAAAGAGAGTGTTAGATCAGGTATGAGCAGCGTTACCATATGGGCAGTTAATTCTGTTTTGGGCAGTATTTTGAGCAGGTAGACAGGATCATATTTCTCCCAGGATTTGGGCAGGTTTTTTTTTAATCCAGTATTTTAATTCTCGTTAAATAAAAACAAATAGAAATTTTATATTTATAAATTATATGTAAGTACTTATATAAAAGTAGCAAATAAAGTTGCTACTACTTTTTACATCCTTTCAAAAATTTGATCATGTGGCAGCGCTTTTCCTGTCATTGTTGCTGTCATCGTTTTTGTTAATTTATTTTCGCTAGTCTTTTGCAAATTACAAATGGACAAATACTTAACAAAACCTGGTAAGATAAGGAATATTAAAAAAGTTATAATAAAAAAATTTTAAAATATTTGTTTTAAGCCCTTTTATAAGAGCAGTATTTTCTCTAAAAATACAGGATTTTTTTTTGAAAATTACAGGATTTTCAAAAAACATATGGCAACGCTGGGTATGAGCAAAGCAGAAAATGGATAGAGGACATTCTTTATTCTATAGCAAGATAATATATTCAATATATATATACTCATGCAGGGCTCTATTGTTTAAGCGTGTTGAAAAATGTGCTGGCAGTCGAGAGCGGCTTGTGTTGTTGCTCTTTGTACATGTTTTGAACGCAAAAGCAAAGTTAATAATAGAAATAAAAAAAGTCGTAACTGACGCTTGTAAACCTTTTATTTCACTTCCATATAATATAAACTACTTTGCTCAAGAAGCTAACGCTTCCAAAAGGTTTTTGGTTTCGTGGGTAGCAGGGATGATATTTGGGAGCTTTTAGGGCTTTTTTGAGCCCTTTTTAATTGTAAAAGCCCCGAGGCCCTTTTTAGTCGTTTTAGGCAATTTTGAAAAAATTTAGCCGAAAAAATGACCGCAATTTCTACGAAGAAAAGTTTAATGGTTGATGTCTGTTGACAACATTTGTGTACTATGCCATCGATCTACAATATTTTAAATTTGGGGGTAGGAAATGGAGGTAGGAAATATCATGCACTGAAAAATCGCACAAAATATAAAATTAAACATCACTAAAACGAAAAATTACCCAAAAAGCAATTAAAGAAAAATGTAAAAAACCACCCATAAAACGAAAATATGCCCAAAATTTTGGAAAAATCGTTTAAAATGCAATCTTGCGGTGTCGGAGTGCTTGACAAGAATAAGCTCTCTTGAATTTATTAAATAAATGAAAAATCTGGAGAGAGAAATAAATATCATTCATTAGTAATTATCAAATGGTATGACTACAGCGGCACGGGAACCGTTTTTAATTAAAAACTTTTCATTTTTTTAAAAGCAATGATCGAGTGATAGTAATAGTTATAATTACCATTTCACCAGTACTCAATGTAAAGTATCACTTAAAAAAAAAATTAAAATTAGTCTAAATTGTCCTAAAAAATTAGGACTAAATTGTATGGCAAATAGTCAAACCAAAAAACGAAATTCCGCAAAGAAACGTGCAAAACCGCATATATTTTTTGTCGGTTTCTAAACGAAAATTAACCGAATTTTGTATGGAGAAATTTTGGGTGATTTTTGTTTCAAGTCTATTTTTCTTATCGCCTTTTTAAATGTTCTCATTAAAATGAGTGGCGGCCGTAGCGTAGTGGGTAAAGTGTGTGACTCTTACGCCAGAGAACCCAGGTTCAAATCCTCCATCTGACACAGAAAATTTTTCAATTGAATTAATTTTTCTGTTCGGCCATCACCTCTCTGCAGACAATGGCAAACGCCAGAGAGTAAAAACTGCCATGAAAAGCTTCTTGAGAGCAGAAGCCATTCGGAGTCGGCGTAAAACATGTAGGTCCAGTTCTCGATCATTTGTGTGCAAACATTTCACATCACACACAACACAATTGATCATAAGAAGCTCGGTCAAAGTCCTTTCAAGGGCTGAGATGGCCATTTCGTTTTTTTTTTCATTAAAATGAGTTCCGTTATATACAGCCATCTCAACTACAAATTTAGTTTGTTTCCAAGTTATATGAAATGAGCGAGCCCTTAAGCCTCCATCGTAGTCCTGACAACGCCTTATTACACATACAAATTAATCCATTTTGTTATCAATTCATCATCAACGCTAAGAAAATCAGGCCAGTTCCATCTCTCTACACCCTGATGAAGTTTCGGTTGCAAATTTCAAACTAATTTCTTGGCGATTGTTTTGTCATCTTTTCAGATGTAATTTGACTTCATTTTCTTTTTGCAAAATATTTTATTCTAAAATTGTGGTCATTTATTAAACTATTTTTTGGTAAATGCAGCCATGCCTCAATATATTTTTGACAGGAGTGAATTGTTTCTACTCAATTTCGTCCCGCTTGATTCGTCTTCTTACAAGTCTTAACGGAGAAGAGTCTATATTAAATTGTTCATGCATTTCAGACATTCTACGACTATTTAAAGGCGAATATAACTGATTTGCGGTCTTATGTGGAAATGCTTTGCAATTTTTGGCTAAAAATTTTTTTGCAGAAATACGCTACTACAGAAATACGCCATTTTTTGGCTTCAAACAATTTTGACACAAATATTGTCAAAATTATAATAATTACATAATTATGCATGTTCGGCGACATAAAACACGAAAAAATTTGAAAATTTTTAGATTTCCCAAAACTGTTAATTCGAAATTTCGACCTTTTCGAAACTAGACTTGTTGAGATTATTAAAAAGTGTGCTATTTGTAAGACCATGGCATGACCGTGTGACCATATAGAAAGTCTTCAATATTGAATTGCCAATTTTTAAAACTAAAAGCCCTATAAACGTCAAATTGGCCCAATTTTTTTTTGAATTCTGGCCCTTTTCCAACTAAGTCAATATCATCCCTGGTGGGTAGAGCATAAAACAGTCAATCGATGGGCTACGAGTTTGATTCCCGCGGCGGACCAAGAAATATTTTTAATATTAATATTACATTTTCTTATTGTAATAGACGCAAGCAAAAAATAAACATAAATTATTAAGAAAACGGTGTCGGAACAAGTGTAAATTTTAGTAAAATTAACTCGTTTGTTTGTTTGTTTTTTTAATGGTAACCTGCACGAAATGAACTTATCCTCGGAAAAGGATACTCTATGACTCCATTAAGCGAATTGTTAGCGGCCTTAATCCTAAATTTTAAACCTGTGACATTAGATTTGTAATCAAATTCGTTGTCAGAATTACAAAATTACAGGTGTTTTTGAATTGATGATTTGCACACGTACAAATTAATGAACTCAAATTAATTGCGGTTAAATTCAATTTTCTCTCTTTATTGGTGGACTGTATATAAACTTAAAACTTTTCTTATTATAACAAAGTGTGATTTTTTTGGTATACATAAATTATGTGTATTTTTCACAGGGTTGCAAGTTAACAATTTCCTAACTTCACATCAGGGCTGAACAAGCTTGTCGACAAAAGTTTGTCGACATAAAAAACAAAAACTAACTTTCCAACATCCTGCCTCCCTTTGAAAGCATCAGCTTTCAAATATCAATAAACAATGGACAGAGTTTAACAATGGGACGTTTGTAGCAGCCTTTAGCAGTTTTTACTGTCACTACTCTCACCAAACCATCTGCTCCTGAATGTGTATCCGTAACCTTTCCAATTGACCATTGTGTGGGTGGTAAATTATCTTCCTTTATGATTACAAGATCATTGCATTGCAAATTTTGCAATTTTTGGCTCCATTTGGGACGTTTTTGTAATTGTGTAATGTATTCGGTTGACCATCGCTTCCAAAATTGATTGACAAGCCGTTGCAAGTATTGCCACCGATTTAAATGGTTGATTTTTGTAGTCAAATTACCCTCATCTGGAATAGATGACATTGTTCGAAAAATCAAAAAATGGGCTGGTGTGAGCGGATCCATATCATCATCAAATTTCGCACAAAGTGGTCGGGAATTGAGACAACTTTCAATCTGGCATATAACTGTATGCATCTCTTCAAATGTAGCTGAGGCATCATTTAAAACGCGATTCAAATGAAATTTTGTAGACTTTACGCCTGCCTCCCACAAGCCACCAAAATGTGGTCCAGAGGGCGGTGAAAAATGCCATTCAATGTGTTGTTTGGCCATTTCTCTAGTTATACTGTCCTGTGTTGCTGATTTTTGCATAAATTGCATAAGATCCCTCAGTTTCTGATTGCAGCCAACGAAATTCGTCCCATTGTCCGAATATATATGAGCTGGTTGGCCTCTTCGTGCTATAAATCTTCGCAGTGTTGCTAAAAATGCTTCCGTTGACAATTCGGTAACCAACTCCAAATGAATAGCCTTGGTTGTTAGACAAATGAAGATAGAGATCCAGCATTTATAAAGTTTACTTCCACGGCCCTTCCAAGATCGAATCTGCAACGGACCGGCAAAATCAACTCCTGTGTTGACGAACGCTGAAACCATCTCAAGACGATGTTGTGGTAAATTACCCATTTGTTGCTCGAATGGTTTACCGCGAAACCGCATGCACGTAGTGCATTTGTAGACACATCGTTTTATCACGTAACTAACCGAGGGTATCCAGTACTTAAGACCTAGAAGGTATTGAAGCTGACGGCAGCCTGCATGTAAATATTTCTGGTGTAAATCCTTAACAATCAGTTCTGTAAGATGGCTATTTTTGCTTAAAATCAAAGGATGCTTTTGGTCGTAGGCAATATTTGCATTTTCCAGCCTACCACCAACTCGCAACAATCCACTTTCATCGATGAATGGTGCAAGTGCTGCTAACTTGTGGTTAGCTGGTAACTGGTTGCTCGATGCTAACACGCGAATTTCCGATGAGAATGCTTTATGCTGTGCGTTTTTTACAAGCGCCATATGCGATGACTGTAAGTCTTTCGAAGTCAAGAGCGCCGTTGACGCAGCATATTTTTTAGGCTGGCAGTTTTGTGAAAAACGAAGGAGAAGTGCTGTAATTCTGAGTAGTTTGTTGAAGTCTGAGAACCGATCTACTAAATCAATCTCACTCTTTGTAGATACGTGGAAAACAAAGTTTTTCCTTTCTTCCATATCAACGTCTGTTGGTATTTTGGGCGCATTCTCAGGGAATCCATTAAGTGTCCTCAATATTGGAGGCCCGTGCCACCAAAGCTGGTTGTTAATGAGTTCTGAGGGTGACATTCCGCGTGTGGCCACGTCTGCAGGGTTATCTTGCGAACAAATGTGATGCCATTGCTGAGCTGGGATGACATTAATTATGTATGAGGTCCGATTTGCTATAAAGTTTTTCCATCTACGTGGATGATCTGCGATCCATGATAATACTATGGTCGAGTCCGACCAACCATAGAGTGTTGCTTGTTGAATATGCAATGCACTTTGAACTTTCACTGCCAGTTTGACCATTAAGTGGGCGGCACACAGTTCAAGGCGAGGAAGTGTAATCTGTTTAACAGGTGCTACCCTTGTTTTCGAAGCAATAAGATTTGTTGAAATTGAACCATCTGCGTGTAGAATTCTTAAATATATCGCTGCAGCGTACGCCAGTTCCGATGAATCTGCAAATCCATGTATCTCGACATTTTTCTCGTCTGAAAATTGCAGCCACCTTGGTATTCGAAGATCAGGTATCAAAACGATGCTATTTCTAAGCTCAATCCAATGATTCAAAATATCTTCTGGCAGTGATTGATCCCAGCTAATTCCCTTGAGCCACAGTTTCTGCATTAAAATCTTCATGGATACCACAACTGGAGCTAACCATCCGATTGGATCGAAGATTTTTGATATATCGGATAGCACTGTTCTTTTGGACACTTCTTGCGTCATTGTCGGTAAAAACACGCTGTACTTGAATGAATCCGTTGCAGTATCCCATAGCAGACCTAATGTCTTCACCGTTTGGGAGTCATCAATTATGGTGTCTGATGATATTTCTCTGTCATTGATATTAATTGTTTCCAGAAACTCTGGAACATTGGAGCACCATTTCCGAAGATGGAACCCAGCGCTTGACAAAATGCCACAGAGTTCGTCCTTGAGTTTGACTGCGCCGGCTAAATCTGTTTCAGAAGACATAAAGTCGTCTACATAGAAACACTGATTGATGCTGTTAGCCACTGTAGAATGCGACTCACTGCAATCTGTTGCAACTTGCTTTAAGGTTCGTGTGGCCAGAAAAGGAGCTGCGGCTGTCCCATATGTTATGGTTTTGAGATTGTATGTCTTGGGTGATTCATTCCTGTTGTCTCTCCAAACAATACTTTGATATGAACGATCATCTGTATGCACAAGTACCTGACGGTACATTTTCTCGATATCACTACAAAATCCTATTTTGTATTTTCGAAACTGCAATAATATGGTAAATAGATCGTTTTGCACTGTTGGGCCGACTATTAGCCGATCGTTGAGCGAAATGCCGTTCGAACCCTTACACGAGGCGTCAAAAACGACTCTAAGCTTAGTTGTAGTGCTGCTTGGTTTAACTACTGCGTGGTGAGGCATGTAGTAGCCCGCGTTGGCTGATAAAGACAATGAAGGTTCCATATGGTCTAAATCGATAAATTCTTGCATGAAATTTTTATACTCCTCCTCCAGCGATTGATTACTTTGGAAACGACGTTCCATGCTGTAAAGCCTTTTCACTGACGCTGATTTGGTGTCCCCGAAATCTCGCTCATCAGTTTTGAATGGCAGCCTGACAATATATCTTCCGGAAGCTTCTCTATGGATATTTTGTTGAAAATGTCGCTCTGCTTTCTCTTCTTCATCAGTAAGAAACTGTGTGCTGCTTTGGAGCTCTTCTATCTCCCAAAAACGGTGAAGCTGTGCAGAAAAATCTAATGAGACATGTGCAGCCCAAATTTGTGGTTGATGCGATACTGCGATTTTACCGACCAAAACCCAGCCGAATATGGTTGACATTGCACATGGTGATCCAGACGGATGTATAACCTTGTTCGAAAGAACGCATTCAGAAAACATGTCAGCTCCTAATATTATGTCGATACGGCCTGGTGTGCCACATTCGGGATCAGCAAGTTTCATTTTTTTAAAAAACTTAAGTTTATTGCTGCATATCTTGTGAGCTGGAAGATTCTGGGTCAAACTTGATAAACATAATGCATCTGCTTTAATTAAATTGTTGTTGAGCGACGACTTCGAAGTGAGCTCGACCTTGCCTCGAGTGTAACAACTGCCGGTTGATCCAACTCCGTAAAGAAGCGTCTGGTCTTTAATTCGCTTTAGTTGCAAACGTTGTGCGCACGCTTCTGTGATAAGCGTGGCTTGGGCCCCAGAATCAAGTAGGATTCTGCAGGGCTGGAAACTGCTAGTACCATCCTGTACTAAGACGACTGCTGTTGGCAGTAATGTAATGTTGTTTAATTTATTCTGATCAATCGAATTGACAGCAAACGATAAAGCATGTTGTTTGCTTGGCAATCCAGAATTTTGTGAGCTTTGCCTTTGGTCGTTTCCTGATGCTGATGTTCGATGAAGCAACGTGTTGTGTTTAGCGTTACACATCTTGCAAGATGAACGCTGGCATTCAGATGCCCGATGATTTCCTTGCAAGCAATTAAAACAAAGATTGTTGTTGCGGACTATCTCGCTGCGGTTATCAACATTAAGCGCCTTAAATTTGGTGCACTGAAATATGTAATGCTGTTCCTTGCACACAGGGCATGACTGCACCAGTGAAGTGTGCACGCTTTGTTGACGACTGCGAATTCCTGCTACATTTGGAGAGTAAGGCTTGTTCCGTTGAGCGCTTTCTAATTCTAATAGACGTTGTTCCAAAAAGTCTAAAAATTGTTGGAATGAAACCGACTCTGACTTACGCTCCCTGCACCACAACGTCATTGTATCAGGATCTAACTTCCTTTCCATGTGATATAACAAGATAGAGTCCCATTGCGCTACAGGCTCTTCAAGCGCCTTTAAGGCATTGATGCTTTCATTCGAATTGTTGAACAAACGTTTGATTTCAGAAGCCACGGGCATCTTTACAGATGGCTGATCGAACAACAATTCGAAATATGCGTTTTTGATTTTATCAGATTTGTTGAATTTATTTTTAAGGAGATCCCATGCAATTTCATAGTTGTCGTTTGTAGGCCTTAAATGTTTTATAAGTGACAAAGCATCCCCCTTAAGTCGTGTTTGTAGATATTCGAACTTTTCCACACCGGAGAGACTCGTTCTATTATGAACCATTGCTTCAAACAAATCACGAAAACGAATCCATTCAACGTACGTTCCATCGAACTCTGGAATCTGTATACTTGGAAGTTTCAAAGAATTATGTTGTTGCTGTTCATTGGTATTTGATAATGGAGACGTCGCTCCGGTACTAGGGTTTGTAGAAATCCTCTGCATTATAAGAGCCATTGTGCTCTGGTTTTCCATGAGAGTTTGCATGGCTGTTGCCATTTCTGAATTGGCTGCTGAATTTTCCATTACGGTATGATTTGCTTCCTCCTCACGTGCTCGCATGACGACCACAGTTTTGACAGCAAAATAGCTCTCTTCTATTTCACTTCGATAAGTCTCTTCAGCCGCTACCTCGTCAGGGGACCTCGCAAGAGAATCGATCTCTAATTGAATTTCCTCAAAATGCCTGAAAAGTTCGTCAAGTTTGACAACTCTAACTTTAATTTCATCAATGCTTGCATCTTGATTTGCGCAAAAGTTGTGAATGCGCGTGATCGCTGCTTTAACAATCTGTCGCTTTTTCTTTAACCCGTCCATTGTTCAAAAAAAAATTATCATTTAAAGAAAGGGTGCAAAGAATGTTGATTTTATGGAAAATGTATGATTATATTAACTTAATGTAATACCATTACCTTGGTTTATATTATTAAAACCAAAAAAACCTAGGAAAGAGTATTCAATAAGAATGAAATGGTATTTTAAAGGTAAAAAAGTTTGTCAAGCTAATAAAGTTCAAAAGATATTTAATTATATATAAAAACTAAAATTAGAATCAATTCGATTCCGTTTCAAATGACTATATTCATATAATATAAAAAGAAATATATGTCAAACTATTGAAAATATATTTTTTGCTATGAATAATTAAATGAGCATTAAGTTTTCTCTTGTCTGCTCCAATTTCAGATTTTACTGTATGGTGAATTAACTTTTCAACAACAATTAATACTTATATAACGCAACCAAGTTCAAAAGCTAAAATTTTCAACTATCATTTTGTGAATAACCTTTTGGTTGCAATTGAGCTCTGAACTACTTTGTGAGTTCGACAACCAATTTGATGTGAAGTTAATTCAATTACCAACTTTCCGGTTTAGATATATTTTGGTTTTTAGCTTAAATATAAACTTAACTATTGCATACAAAAACCAACGATATGAAATAATGTAACCTGCTTATGACAAACACGAGATGGCGTTTTCTGCAACGATGACAATTATTGCTTCGATTGTGTATGAGATTCTGCGCACTTGATGTGTCAGCGATTCGACTCTGCCATGCACTTCTACTGCGATGTTTGGACTACGCACCTTTGTGGCCACTTGCGTCCACCTTACCGTACCAAAGCGCTGTGCTTTGTGTGACTTAAAGCAACGAACAAATGTTCTCCAAAAACTCTCCTTGTGCGCCGTGTGGTGTTGCTACGGCTGGCAATGTTGATGAATATAGCACTTCGTGGTCTGAGCTGGTGCTCCGATGACTGCTAACTAATGCTCGAGAAGAAAAGTTGCAAAATCTTCACTGTGTGCGCCGTGTGCTGTAGCAGCTGGCAATGTTGATGAATATAGCACTTCGTGGTCTGGGCTGGTGCTCCAATGACTGCTAACGAATGCTCAACGCAAAATTCCAATTCCTGTGTCCGTCGTGAGTTGGCGAATGTTGAATTAATTTGCTGGATTCTTATTTGGCTCGATAGGACCAAAATGTTTTTGAATTGATGATTTGCACACGTACAAATTAATGAACTCAAATTAATTGCGGTTAAATTCAATTTTCTCTCTTTATTGGTGGACTGTATATAAACTTAAAACTTTTCTTATTTATATTACACTTTGTTATAAGTGTGATTTTTTTGGTATACATAAATTATGTGTATTTTTCACAGGGTTGCAAGTTAACAATTTCCTAACTTCACATCAGGGCTGAACAAGCTTGTCGACAAAAGTTTGTCGACATAAAAAACAAAAACTAACTTTCCAACAACAGGAATTCGCAAAAATACAAAAAAAAAAAAAAATATGTGTGGCAACCCCACCCACCATTTTGAACTTTAAATTTTGACATCAATTCCGAAATCAGCTACCCCCTAAAACTGCCAACCACGGAGTCCACAGAACATCACTTCGAAATAAAAACTTAAACAATTCTAAACTACCTCGAAATAGCTCGAACAGCTCGAATAGCTCGAAACTGCCCGGGTTGCTCGAAATACTCGAACTACCGGGGTTTGGTCTGACTAATTTGACCTGCTCGGGTACTCGAAAACCCGAAAATCGAGAGCCCATTGTCGTTGTTGCCAACACGTTGGCATTTATTCTATGTTTGACAAAGGAAAAAAATTAAAAACAACTGATTGAGGTGATAAGTTTCTTGTCATCTTACAACTGATATAGTGAAAAACAGTCTTTATAAACAGAGATCTATAAAAATTCTTTGAAATTTGAAATGTTATTTTCTTAAACTTTGGAGAGTGAAAATAAAAATTTGCTTATTATATAAGATTTCTACATCATTGAATAAGAAATCTTATCAAATAAATGTCTTAAAGTAGCTTAAAATTTGAGTAAGATTTTCTCTATGGAATAAAAAATTTTCTATAGAATATTATGCTTACACAGGCTTACAGAAAAACAAATTCCGGACTATTAGACCGGACCATGGTATTCCGAGGTATTTTTGCGTCCCGAATCCGATTCCGGGGTCATCTGAGTCCCATCACGTCCGAAAAACGAGATTTCAAGGTCATTTAGAGGTTAAAATTACCATTTTTTGGGACAATTTCTCAAGCGACCTAGGTCATCTGAGTCCCATCACGTCAGAAAAACGAGATTTCAAGGTCATTTAGAGGTTAAAATTACCATTTTTTTCGCAACTGGACGCGGGACAATTTCTCAATCGACCTGTTGAGTCGGAGGGTAGCTGTTTAGATATTGAATACCTTTCAAACATTGGAATGGAGTCCTAAATCTCGACCGAGAATATCATAGAACCATCCCAGTGGATAAAATGTTGCCATGATCGTTGTATCTCGTGGGTTTCGATCTCCCTGCCAAGGTATCCAGTTTCGACGATCCGTTCGCTGTGAGATATTGACTGTGAACCCAGCACTGCTATTATACTGAACTCTGCTACTAGCATCACCCAGGAACAACGACGTGGACATTGCAGATTCTGTTCCCTTTGGGGTGCTTGTTTACAGTGAGTCCCCTTGCCTCTCACTTTTCTCCCTCCCAATTTTTGCAGATTCTGTTCCCTTCGGGGTGCTTGCTTACAGTGAGTCCCCTTGCCTCTCACTTTTCTCCCTACCAATTTTTGCAGATTCAGTTCCCTTCGGTTTGCTTGTTAACAGTGAGTCACCTTGCCTCTCTCACTTTTTTCCCTCCCAATTTTTCAATCTTTCCGCGCTTGTTTATGGGGTCTGCAGATTTGCTCAAAACTCCTTCTAAGTGCCTTCTCTTATGCCCCTTGGTCGAATCCCTCTTCAAGTTCCAGCAGTAGTCTGCCAACATGTTGATGTCCCAGAAACCTTGGTAGCGTCTTTCCATCTCTTTTATGTCTTGGTGAAATCTTTCACCTTGTTCTTCGCTATAATGTCCAAGGTTTTCTGGGAGATTGTCCAAATGTGAATTCAAGAAATGGACCTTCAAGCTCATTAAACATCCAATGAATTTGCTCTCTCTTTGTGAAATTCAAAAAGTTCGTCTTAAGATGATATTCCCCACACACAACACAGAAAGACTCTCTATTCTTCAATCACTTATCCATTTTCCCGAGTGATTTTCCACTTCTGGGGAAGTTGGAGTTAAGGAGCTGGAATAGCCTGAGTTCTTCGATCTTTAAAATAAATGGAATGAATAGCCGAAAACACTTGATCTAAATGACCTTGAAATCTTGTTATCCAGACGTGATGGGCCTCAGATGACCTCGGCCGCTTGAGAAATTGTCCCAGGTCCAGTTCCAAAAAATGGTAATTTGAACCCCTAAATGACCTTGAAATCTCGTTTTTCTGACGTGATGGGGCTCAGATGACCTCGGAATCGAATTCAGGACGCATAAATACCTCGGAATACCATGGTCCGGTCTAATAGTCCGGACCTTTTTTTTTTATTGTAAACCTGTGTTATTCGGCAGTATTAATAAGAAAATCTAATAAAACAGCTCAATTAGGTGATCCCACTGATTTTGAGGTAGTTTTTGGCTCTAACGACTCTTAGGGATCGTTATTTGACTTTATTTGTTCATAATATATATTCGCGTATATTTACTTTTCTTCATTTTCTTACCCTAAATTAATAAAAAATTATCAGCTGATAAAGATGGCACTCACTGTGGATATGATTTAATGTTTTGAATCGTGAAAACCACAAAAACACTAAGTTTGGTTTTTTTATTTTTATTTTTTTTTTTTTTTTTTTTGATTTGAAATATTTTTCTTATTATATTCATTCTTTCTTGCACTTTTGCACTATTGTGTTGATATAAGCTTTTGAGTAAAAACTGCTTACCGTGAACGACAACTTAAATTTGTTGTTTTTTAATTTCAGTGATGCTGCCGCACCAGCGACCATCTTCAAAAAATACGTTAAAAAAGAAATGGACTAAACTGGTTTAATATGTTAATCAAACATAGAACCAAATATAAAATTTTCAAATTTATAGCTCTGTGTATCTATGAAACTGCGTTAACTTCCGACTGCGAGTGCGTTTTGTGTGCAACTAAAGATATGTATTGTGAAATTATGGATATGCCCAGACTTGTCCATGAATACGCGCCCAGTGCTACCAATACAAGCTCAAACAATTGTGGATTTTTCTATTTATTAACAAAAAAAAAAAAAAAATATAAATCAAGGGTATAACAACAACAATAAAATCATCACATATTGAAGCAATAAAACAAACAAAAACAACAACTTAAATCTAAAGATACATCACGGAGTGTGTTTATCTATGAGGAAGTAAAGGTAGTAGTAGTAGTAGTTTATCCAGACATCGTTCGACCATGCATCTGTCCGTCCATTTTTACTGTCATCCTTCTGTTCTGTAGAGTAAAGCAACACCTTCTGTTGTTGTTGTTGTTCAAGTGGCCTTTCTTCTAGCTATTCCCTAAATAATACTAAGTAAGCGCATTAAACACTGGAGTGTTATAAGCATGCTTAAGTTGCTGCTTGTTGTTGCTGCTGTTTTTTTGTTTTTTTTTTTTTACGGCTTGTATCTGTGTTATTGACAACGTTCTCGATAGAAATAATTTTATCTTGTTAAGGCTTGTTGCTTGTTTTTTTTTTTTTTTTGTTCGTTTTTACTTCTTATCTTGCACAACGGTACCATAAACATTATCTGCGCTATTTTTGGAAAATACTTAGCCAGTCTGCATGCCTGTCCGCCTATTTCCGTGTGCGTCTATAGCTATAGGAAGTGCCTACAACAACAACAATTATAGCAATAAATATTTTGGATTTACTTAAAATTAAATTTCAATGCCACCTTGAATTATTGAAGAAGAAGATTGTAGATAATAATTTTGTTGCGTTTCACAATTTGCTTATGTCAATTTTCTATAATATCGCAGGAGATTGTGGTGGCTTCATTCATTTTTCCAACAACTCACAAAGTATATTATTAATTGTTAAAGGAAACGTGATTTTTTTTTTTAAGGGTTTTTTAAAATAATGGAAACGACTTAGAATAAGACAAATAGTGTCAATGACAACATAAAGGAGCTCGTTTGGAACATTTTCCGAAAGCACCATTGAGAAAAAGACTGGAAGTTTAACATGAGCTGAAAAGTCACGGGATCGATTAATAAAAACAAGCGTTTTTTAAGCAAAGTTGTATTTATTCCTTAACACAGTTGCCTTCGAGGGCGATGCACTTGGTAAAGCGATTTTATAAAAGTAATATGCCTCGCATATTATATGCCTCCATTTCCGAGATGCCGCGCATATTATATGCCTCGATTTCCGAAATATAGGCCTCGATTTCCGCTATAACTATCTAACTTGTTCTG
Source organism: Coremacera marginata (assembly GCA_914767935.1). Classification (NCBI taxonomy): domain Eukaryota; kingdom Metazoa; phylum Arthropoda; class Insecta; order Diptera; family Sciomyzidae; genus Coremacera; species Coremacera marginata. Next base: position 11,252,266 of record OU612044.1, on the reverse strand, counting down.
AATCTCTCTGGAGCCACCGCATATTGGAAAAACAGCCAAAACCCACGCACCGCCTGTTTTTGACTTTTGAATCTATATTATTAGTGCTAGATACTTGAATTTTTGGTATTGTTAACAAAATATTTCTTGGAAGAAACTGATATAGCCTATGTTTGTTTTACTTCACCAATGTCTGATACCCTACAGCCTGAAGTTATGACTTTTAAAGAACTGCGCTGTGTGAAGTCAAAGAAGAATATTATTTATTTATTTATTTTATTTATTTATTCATTGTGAAAGTCTTTGGAAATACAATTTCCTTACAGACAACTTTAAAATAAAAACTTACTAACTAATATAAAAATAAAAGAGGAAAAAACAAAATTAAAAATTTAGTAGAAATAAAAAATTAAATACGAAACACTTAATTCTGTGTTCTTCTTGAACGACAATATCGAAAAAGAAAGATCTAGGTTATTTTCAATTGATAATTCATTACACAATTATAACGCCCGAGTAATAGGCTCATTAAGTGCATAAAGAGTTCTATGAGTTTGAGAATAAATTACGCATAGTGCTGTAACATTCTGGAAGGAATATTACAATTTACAATTTCTAATAACTGGTCACAATCGACACGACCTAATAAAAGATCATGAATAAATGTTAGCGATTGAATCCTCCTTGTTTCGAGAGTTTTGAGACCCAATAGCATGATTCGTGCATAGTTGCTAGACAAATATTCAAAGTTCAAAGACCGACGCGCAAAACGTGAAAATGATTTTTGAATCCTTTCCAATCGCAAGCAATGAATTAAATAAAAAGGACTCCATATAAAAGACGCATATTCCAACTTTGACCTTACAAAAGAGTTATAAAGGTAAATCAGAGTATTAGGAAACTATGCTACGTACAAAAGCAAGCGCTGACAAAGCTTTTGGAACAACATAATTTATATGATCAACAAAGGTGAACTTAGAGTCAAATATAACTCCAAGATCTTTAATTGAATTAACCTTGTGTTAGGGTGTACCCGAGAGCGAATGCGAAATAGTGGGAAAATTGTTACATTTCGTGTACGTCATCGCAAAGCATTTGTTAAAATTTAACGGCAAACCATTCAATAAGCTGCAAGAGAGCAAATTATTAAGATCTCTCTGTAAAAGAGCAGCATCATTTAGATTAGATACTTTACTGAACAACCTTAAATCGTCAGCATAAAGTAAAAATTTTGCTGATTGAAAACATTTGCTAACATCATTTATAAATATTGTCAAAAACAAAGGACCAAGAATAACTCCCCTGTGACACTTCAAAAGTGACAATAAAATTATTCGATTTAACGCCATTTATATCAACAAAACAAACTCTTTTTTAAAGATACGACTGAACCCAATTCAAAAAATTAGAATGGAAACCCATTTTGGCAAGTTTAGCTAATAAGACATTATGAGGAACCTTATCAAAGGCCTTAGAGAAGTCAGTATAAAGAACATCAACTTGATGTCCTCGTTCAAAAGATGACATGCAAAATATCGAGAAAACTGCCAAGTTTGTAACAGTAGACCGACCAGAAAAAAAAAACCATGCTGTTCAAGACAAATGTGTCGCTTAACTAAAAAAAATAATCTGTTCTTAATAACACTTTCAAAAAGTTTTGCAATATTTGAAAGCTTAGAAATAGGTCTATAATTGCAGACATCATTCTTATTACCACTTTTAAAAACCGGTGTTATGGAGGCCATTTTTCTTCACAGTCTAAAAAAGTTGCAGTCATTAAAGATTTATTGAAAATTTCACACAAAGGCTTTAATAAAGAAAACGCACATTTATTAAGCAGAATAGATGCTATACCATCATTAACGGCTTTAACCGAAATTTTCATTGTAGACATAGCATAGGAAATTTCTTCTTTCTCCAAAATAAAAGAACCAAGGTTTAAAAAAGAGACTACATTATTTAAAATTAACTCATCGAATACTGAAGTGCGCATAACATAATTAGATTTAAAGTAGTCAGCATATAGATCCACTGTGTCTTGAATGGCAAAAGAATGAATGCCATTGTAGTTGGTTGATGTAGGAATGCACGAACCATCCCGTTAAGATTGAATGAAATGCCAAAATGACTTCGGATTAATTTTAATATTGCTCTCACAACGCAAAATATACTGCTTGTAGAGAAATTTATTCAAAAAAATTAAATTCTCTCATGAAATGTACATACATTAAGTGACACTGTAGATCATTGGTTGTCTTAAATAATTTTAATTTTTATTGCGTAGTAGCTTCAGTATACCATGGTAATTTATTTACTTTAGGTGCAAAATGTGGAATATGTTGAGTGCATATGGCATACAAATTGGCTTTAAACAAATCAAAACACACTGCCACCTTGTGATTCAAAAACATCTCACTCCAGTTTGCATTAACAAACATTGCATTTAAAAGATCAAAATTACATAATTTAAAGTAAAAATAGTTATTATGCGGAGTAGATTGCACAAAATCATAGAACTCAAATGCTAAGACTAGAGGAACATGATGTATACCTAACGGAGAAATCGGGCATAAGCATTCCGATAACTGAGACTTAAAATTTTTAGAGACAAAAACTAGGTCTAACATTTTATTTAGTGAATTGAAAAAAGAATTAATTTGAATTAAATCAATACTAAAAAGACTATCAATAAAATAAATTTCGAGTTTCCAAACTCCAAACAATTTTACTTAGATTGAAATCGCCCAGAAAACATAAATGATTATCCGGATTCTTAAATGAAGATTGTAATCGAACAACATTACCAACGTGCGCAAACAAAATAAATTCCCTTGTTTCAACGCCTTCAAAGTTGAGGCACAAAAACTGTTTTTATGAAGTAGGCATTTGTGAATAATATTTTATGAACTTATTTAGAAATAGTTTGTTGTAATGTTGAAAATAGTTCAATTTTTATTTTTGTAAATATACGAAATTGTTAAGGTCAGCCATTTTAAGCGATCCTTGAAGCCATTTCTTTAAAAAATTATATATTTAAAGTAGAAAAACTCAACTTTGATGTACTAAACTTATGCGAAATATTTGCGTAAATCGTGAAATGTTTAGGATTATGTTTTATTCTCATATTATGTTTATTTATTTTCTTCATCTACCACCAGTACCCTACATTCGGAAATTAAAACTTTTTGAAAGATTGAAAACAGAACAAAAAACTTGAGTATGAAAAGTATAAAAAGAGTATAAAATAAAGTTATACGAGTACATGTATCAGCATTTAGTAATTATGGCTGAGTTCTTAAATGCATTTATGCAAAGCATCAGTGACTTTTTCTTGCTTAGTGACTTTTTCGGTGCTTAGTTGATTCACCAAAACTGCGCAAGTAGATTATTATTTTTAAGTATGCTTTAGTTACTCAGAACTGTCACGTTTATTTTTGCAGGTAGTTCTCCACATTCTTTATCCCATATTATCGAATTAGTAAATATGGATATCTTATATTTCGATTTTTTTTTACAACTTTACCGTACCTCAATAATATGAAATAAATTGTCGATTATGAGTTTTTTATTTTTATGTAGGTAAATTTATTATAAGGTCACGGTTTTGGTTTTTTATTTTCTTTGAAGCGAAGCTTTTTACGCCTCTCATTCTGTGATTTGCTTAACTGAAATCGTCAGTACAAAAACTTTTCTTTTTTCGACACACTTTTCTTAGAAATTTATTGCTTTCTTTGGTGCTTAAGTTTATTACAACAAGAACATTAAATTAAATATCATATATAAAAATCTTTCCTTCTACCGCCGTGGGAATTTGAACCCACACTCACTGATTAAGAGTTTACTACACTACGCATCGAGCCAAACTCCTTTAGTAGCAACGCTGTTTGGATCAGTGGGTAAAGCGATGGACTGGACATCGAAACTTTCACGATCGATTCCCACGGCGGGCAAAGAAATTTTTTATTTTTTTCTCTCTTTTTTTTTGTTGATAAAATGTAATGTAAAATTTACTGGTGTGAAATTAACGCGTATTTTTTAATTGCATTTATTTTATATTAAATATTTGAATTTAAAAGTTATTTTATTACAAGAAAAAACCATTACGTTATCAAATCTATCGCTTCTATCGTGTGTCCAACGACGCTGCTGCGCTTTTTTTTTGCTATGCTATGCTTAAGCCATTCATGCTTGTTTTTTTTAATTTGGTTTTTTTTTGGATTTTGGCATTAGGTGAATAAAATATTATTTTTGGCAGGGTATCGAAGTATGTGCTTTCAAAGCAATGTATTAAACAATAAATTACTTAGGTGAATAAGCATAAGTTTATATTTCCATACTATAATTTCCCAAGCCGACTTAGGTGATTTAACTATTGCTTTTTTTCTCGGCGTAGTAAAAATGAACATTAATGAATTGAAAAAGAAGTAACGAAATCAAATTTCAAATAAAACTAGTAGCTTCCCTGGTGTTGGACTTTTTGTACAAGCTTGTTTATGTCTGGCTATATGTTGATCGAGACGACACATCACAATGGCGATTTCTGTACTTTGTTTTTAACATATCTAGTGCAGAAAACTCAGCTTCACATAATTAGGTGATGGGAAAGGGACGCAATGCCTTTTCTGCCTTTCTCGAAATAACTATTTTGTGCATTAGTTGTGGCCAAAATTCCGTCAACAAAACATTATTGAATTTCTCTCGTAAAATGTAATTTTCTTTCAACTTGGAAAGTTCTTCTTGAAATTTAGGAATATCGTCGCCAACTTAGTCCACATTCACCTCACACGTATTTTAGACCCAGCTATGCTTAAGAAGTTCAACGTTTTCGGGTATTTATCTGTTCATTTCCATTTCAAGCCGTTCCAAATATTCTTTGAAAATCTTAACCAAATTGCGAAGGGAAATATTGTTAGAATATTCAAGATTGATGAGAAGAAATTATGCAGTTTTCTCTTTGGAAAGTTTTAGCCGTCACAGTGCGAGTTTGCTTTTGAACAAACTAATTTTCTCGCCTATGTCAACCATAGTCCGATTTCTTCCCTGCATGTCGGTATTTAATGCGTTCAATGTTCAAAAATATCGGTCCAAACGCTTATTTAGCCAGCCTAGCGTGGTCATTAAATTTGTCAGCCATCGGATGCATCTTTTTCGTGAGATAGATATTAATTTCATAAAAAAAACATATGTTTTTTTAAGCGCAAATGTCTTTGGTTCTACTTACACTATGGAAGTGTAGTATGCAGATGTAAAATAATAATTTCAAGTGACCTGTGTATATGATTTCGCATTTTTTTTTAATCAGAAATCCGTTCTTTTCGTGGCTCGCTATAGCGAGACTATCCGGGACCCACATTTAAGTCGCGACCTGAGGTTGGGAAAGGCTGATAAATTCATTAATGAATCTTCAAAAAGTCTTCATATATTAACTTTTGAACTCAACTCGTTGCTTATGAACTCGTATTTATGAAACTCTAAAAAACAACAAAAATGTGCATGCTGTTCTGCAACATAAAACTATGCATATTTTCTAACCAACATAAAGAAGTCGAAATATTCGAGAATCACCGGTTTTTGGTGAACTTTGAACCCGAACATCTTTAAGATTAGTTGTTGAACTAAATAGAGCAAAAATATAAAGTCATCAATAATCAACGAGCAAGCCAGAAATAATGCTTAAATTCTTGAAAAGTGGAAATAATAAAAATAAGGCATAATATCTATATTATTATTACGCAAGCGCATTTTTTGTGATGACTAACAAATCTATACTGTACACGCGATTTTCATGAGTAGGGTATCAATTGAAAGATCTTGCTCTGTAGATGTGCAGTAAGGTCTTAGTTTTTCTCAAATATTGTGTATTTTTTAAAAAAAGCTGAAACAATTTTCTATGAAAAACAATCGAATTTATTTGTGATGCCTAAAAGTATGCAATATATTTTTATTATAAGGCTACTTATAATAACTGGGCTACTTAAAAATTCAATAGAAACATAGAAAGATTCCATTAAATCCTTGGTTCAAAGGTCAAAATAGTTCCACATATCAAAACAAAATTACATATCACTAGATATTTTCTACCAGTTATTTTATAATTTTAGTGATATTTTTATTTTTTTCTTGTAATGCCAAATATATAACCAGCATTTAAAACATTTGAACAGCATTAAAATAAGATGCTATAAATTGCTTAAAAAACAATTGAACGCACAACCATAAATCAAACAAAACAAATTCAATTCCTTTTAAGATACAAAATTAATACCTCTTCGAGTAATTTATTAACGTGGCTTTAAATCGACCATTTTAGGTTAACTTCAAAACATCTAGCTAGCTCAACTAAAAATTAAAACAACAACAAAACAAATTGCATTAATAGAGAAAAAACACTAAATCAACTTTATTGAAGTTCGTGTGTTTCTAAGCTTTGCGAAACTTGTTTGCAAATGTGTGTTAACAACACTGAAGACAGTAACCGCCATAAGTAGGCAACAAGTGTTGTTGCATTTTTCCGCAGTTGAAGTTAATAAATTTACACAAACATAAAAATTAAAACAAAAAAAATTATTAAAAAAATAAACAATAACAGCAAAGTTGCTAGTCTACAACAAACTTGCTAGTCTGACTGCAAAGCTACAAGCTTGCAAAAACTGTTATTGACCAACATTGAGTAGGTGTTAAGGCGAGGTTGTGCTGTTCTTTTTTGTCTTTAAAGACCTGGAGTTACATAATGTTGCATAGTGCACGTTTGTAAGAGTGTTTTTAATGTCATACAACATTTGAGCTAGAAATGAAGCGTTGGCATACTTTGATAGGGATTAAGTTAAGTTAAGTTAAGTTAAGTTAAGTTAAGTTAAGTTAAGTTAAGTTCAGTTTAATTTAGTTTAGTTAAGTTAAGTTAAGTTAAGTTAAGTTAAGTTAAGTTAAGTTAAGTTAAGTTAAGTTAAGTTAAGTTAAGTTAAGTTAAGTTAAGTTAAGTTAAGTTAAGTTAAGTTAAGTTAAGTTAAGTTAAGTTAAGTTAAATTAAGTTGAGTTAAGTTAAGTTAAGTTAAGTTAAGTTAAGTTAAGTTATGTTATGTTAAGTTAAGTTAAGTTAAGTTAAGTTAAGTTGAGTTAAGTTAAGTTAAGTAAGTTAAGTTAAGTTAAGTTAAGTTAAGTTAAGTTAAGTTAAGTTAAGTTAAGTTAAGTTAAGTTAAGTTAAGTTAAGTTAAGTTAAATTAAGTTAAGTTAAGTTTAGTTCAGTTTTATTAAGTTAAGTTAAGTTAAGTTTAGTTCAGTTTCATTAAGTTAAGTTGAGTTAAGCTACGTTAAGTTAAGTTGAGTTAATTTAACTGGATTTCAGTAGAGCTAAGTTACAAGATTAACAAACTTTGAAGATTTATTTATAGTATTTATCAAACTCATCTCCAATCAGCCCCTTCCTAATGGTTTCCGTTATATTAGCGACAACTATTGCTAAGAAAATTTAAGATATTTTCAAAGCCAGCATGTAACGAATGACAACGTGTTAAACAGGATTCTGCTACAGAGTCCCGTAACTTAAGCCACACTCAGAGTTTAATGCAAGTTGACCTAATTTTAATGGACTTAAAAACAAGTTAACAGAATCTGCATTAGTATCCAGCAGACATAGGCAGCAGACTGCAGCAACCAGTCCCACATAACACAACCAGTAAGTGTAGAAAAATAGTTGCAATCAATTTTCTCTCAGCCAAACAGTCAGCTCTAAACATAACCCAACTTGGTTCCAAAGCTTCTCACAGTAATGACCAACACAACAAGAAAAAAAAATCACTACGCAGGAAGTTCGTAACATTAACTAATGTCAACTTTAAATCATTTTCTATTGATAAGAGTGTAAAAATAATGTATGCTGCAGGAAATGCATAGCTTATCTATGCAAATATAGTTGACTGAAAAGCAGACACCAGATTATGTGTTCAGCCGGTTTTGATTACAGTTGATGTTCTGCGTCATGAAAATACAAGTTATCGATATCGATTGAAGTTTGAACATTTGAATACTGTAATCAAAAACAATTGCATAATATTGACAACAAAATTTGCATAATTTTACTACGATATGATCAAAAGTTTTGGGAAGTAGGCCTGGAGAACGGTTGAGTGACACAAAAGAAAAAATAAGTTGTAATTGTTAAGAAAAAACGTTACATTTACAGAAAGCAGATATAGGCCAGCCAGCCTACACTACGCCTTCGTCTAAAACTAAACCCGTTCACAATGCAAGACGACCGCTAAGTAAAACGTAACCAACGTTTTAGCTGGCAGACTTAAAACTCTAATAAACAGACTGTAACAGAAACTATGATAAAGAGAATGCACTGGCTGATTTTTTGCAGCCTGAGCATTGGCTGCCTGATGTCTGTCTTTGATCTATTGTGCAAAAAATGTGCACTCAAAGTTAATAGCTATTCATTTTAGTTCAGTAGTTAAAATTTTTCTAAACAATATCTGAAGCCGTGTAAAACATATTAAATTTTTCGAAATTAATGACGATATTTTACGGCAATTATGGAGCACCCTACTTTATGGTGTACAGGAGTTAGGAAACAAGTTTAAGTGAAGATTAATGGAAAAGGTTGAAAAAAAATCTAAGCACTGGATATTGTGATCTGATATTTAATAGCCTTAAATATTTCTTATACACTTACACAAACACAGTGAAATGCGTTGACGCAATTGTGTCATGACGTAGTTTGAAATTTTTTTATTTCTGTATCAAAAGCACTCCATTAAGCGCAGTGAGTTTTTGAGTTTGGTAGGGCATCGAGATATAAGGTAAGGAGAGGATTGAGTGTGGTGTAGTAGGTAACGCATTGATTATATGACGAAGTTAGCGCAGTTTAACAACACATTATGCCATTAATCAAGTCAAGTTAATCTAGCAACAAGTTTCATCTTAAGTAGGTTGTTTCACAGTTTCATTAACAGTGTATTTTTCAAATTTTTAAATTAATATTAGTATTTTAAATTAATCAAGTTCGAAGAAACAAAGAAATAACAGCAAAAGAATAACAACTCTTTCAATTACTGCGCCAGTGAGTTACTTTTTATAAATTAAGTGTATCAACGATATAACGCAGTTAAATGCTTCAACTCAATAACGCAATGCAGCGCTGCGTTACACATGTCTTCTATACTATAGTAGGAAGTTAAATTGAATCAGTTGAAATTAAAAATTTACATCATTACAAAAGTCGTGGTGAAAAATTATAAAATATAAATTTTTGTCCTATTATAGTTCGGTATTTTCGCTTACCTTATCAGTGTGGCTTTCGACCTGGAAAGTCCACCATAGACCAGATTTTCACGCTACGACAAATCCGGGAGAAACCCCACGAAAATCAAATTGACACACACCATCTCTTTGTCGGTTTTAAAGCTGCGTTCGATAGCCCGAGAAGGGATTGCCTATACGCAACAATGTCTGAGTTCGGTATGCCTGCAAAGTTGATTAGACTTTGCAGAATGACGTTGAGCAACACACGCAGTTCCGTCAAGGTAGGAAATGACCTCTCCGAAACCTTTTATACCGAAAGAGGTTTCAGACAAGTCGATGCACTGTGTTATGATCTCTTCAACATCATCATGGAGGGGATCGTACGAAAGGCCGGTGTGCATCGTAATGGCACCATTTTCTATAAAGGTGTCCAGCTCCTTGCGTACGCTGATGATATTGATATTGTCGGCAGAGCCAAGAGAGATGTTACCGCTGCTTTCACCGCTATCGAAAAGAAATCAGCCAAAGCGGGTTTGACGATAGATGAGGGTAAAACAAAGTATATGCTGTCTACAAACAAGGGAGTGCGGCGTCTAGACTCCCACGTTTCATCCGGCAGCTATAATTTTGAAGTAGTCAAGGAGTTTGTATACCTTGGCACCGCCATTAATAACAACAACGAAATCAGCCTGGAGATAAAGCGAAGAACAATAATTGCTAATAGGTGCTACTACGGGCTCAGTAAGCAACTAAGTTCCAGAGCCCTCTCTCGATCGACAAAACTAACACTCTACAAGACGCTCGTTCTACCTGTGCTGCTTTATGGCGCTGAGGCATGGGTAGTTTCGCAAACTGACGCAGCCGCTCTGGGGTCGTTCGAGAGAAAAGTTCTTCGCAAAATCTTCGGTCCTGTTCGAGTCGGCGATGACTATCGCGTCCGAATGAACCACGAGCTGTATGAGCTCTACGAAGACATTGACGTAGTTTGGCGTATAACTGTGTAGCGACTACGCTGGCCAGATCATGTCCATCGTATGGACGACGAAGCTCCAGCGAAAAAAATGCTCGAGGCGAGGGTCACTGGTAAACGACGACGAGGGAGACCATGCCTCGATGCCAGATGGACCAGGCCGAGGAAGCCCTAACTGCACTTGGTGTATCCGATTGGAGAAGGCACGCGCAAAGCAGAGGCGCCTGGCGAGAGCTGATGAGGTCGGCCGAAACCCGAACACGGGTTGTTACGGCCACCTAAGTAAGTAAGTAAGTAAATTGCCAAGGACTTGGTTGATTTATAGCCTCAAATAAAAATTGGCAAGTTTAATGAAGGCGTTTTAATGAAGTACTTGATAGGTTGAAAACTGTCAAAGCCAGCTTATAAATTATACTAGGTCTTTTTAAATTGAACATAAGCTTTTTTCTCGGTGTATGTTAGTGGCATTCCTAGACATCGAGGATCTTTTTAGCGAAGCATCTCAAGTTTCGATTAACTGCCAATTGCTTACCAGCAGAACAGTCAACACAGAGTACGTCGGTTCCCAGGTCTGTTAACAGAGATACCCCTCAGAGAAGGGTCCTCTCTCCACTCCTATGTGTCGTAACAATGAAGAAACTACTACAACGCATCAAAAAAAACGGTCAGGAAAATTTAAGCCCGGCAAAGACGGATTTGGTTTCTTCACCAAAAGGTACAAAATCCTCATATCGAAGCCCCCGAACCTTAACAACATCGGACTTAGTCCGTTTCTGAGATTTGAGAGTAATAAAGTTTTTAGGACTATTCCTAGACAAGATACTTCTCTGGAATGAAAACACTGAGGAACCTATCAATAAGGTAAATATAGCGCTCTTTGCATGTTAAAAATCATTAGTTTAAAAATGGAGCTTCTCTCCCACTATAGACTGGTGGATTTTCATGGCTATCGTCTAGTCAATTTTACGCTATGGAGTAATTGTCTGGTGGCCGGCCACTCGTAAGTTTTCCGTATTAAACAAGTGTCACAAAGTGCAAATCGTACAGAACTATGCATGACCCTGCATGGGGGCCTGTAGTCTACTTCTACGGATGCCTTAAACGACATTCTGCATTCACCTGTCATAAACCTAATTGCTATGGAAGGCATTACTATCACAGCTTTGAGACTAAAGGAGTCTGGATCCTGGTCCGGAGTTGGTAATGGACACATGGAAATACTAGCCTCGGCCAGTATCCCTTCCAACACAGACTACAGAGGTAATCTTTGTCAAAAATTACAACGTGTGCATTCCTACACGACAGGAAGGGGAAAATAGGCCTCCCTATAGGGAGGGCACCATAAATATACTTAATGACGGCTCTATGGTCGAATGGCGAGTGGTTGAGAGAGTCTTTTCCCCTAACTTGGGGGTTGAGACCTCATTTCGACTACCCGATCATTGCAGTGTTTACCAAGCGCAGGTCTTGGTCATCAAGGAAGCAGCACAGCACCTCAAACAGCTGGGCACCCCGTAAAAAGTTGTATACATCGGCTCAGATAGTCAAGCGACGCTAAAAGCATTATTTTTCTACACCCAAAACTCTAAATCTCTTGGTGCATGGCACAAATCTCTCAACAAGTTGGACGAGCAATTCAGGGTCCACCCTACCTGGGTGCCCGGGAATTGTGACATATAAGGCAATTGCAAAGCTGACGTAATGGTTAAGAGGGGTACGACAAATGCTGTCCTTCCGGGAAAGGATAGGCTAGGTAAACCCTTAGCCACTTTCTTTTGGATTGGCCGGATAATAGTCCAGACATGAACCCCATAGAAAATATGTGGGAACTCATGAAAAGGGAAGCGGCTAAAGAGGTCATTACAACCAAAACACAGCTTTTGGATAAAATTATCCTTGTGTGGAATCATCATGCCACATCATGAGACGGCACAGAATTGCATCGACAGCATGCCACGCCGGATTAAGGCTCTCATTGGCAAAGGGTGGCTCAACAAAACTTTAATATCAACAAGATTTTTATATTTTTTAACTATTTCAAGAAAAACCAAAAAATGTTTAATAAATAAAGAGTTTTATTTGTTAAGCACCTGTTTGATAAATTAAACTCCACATTGCAATTTGAATTTGTTGGTAATAAATATCCAAAGACCAAATTGAAATAGGTGATAATTAAGATTTGCACAAAAACTATATAGTGCGTCCAATAATTTGGCCAGAGACTGTAGGCATACCGCAACAAAACTTTAAACGTGATTATCTCGAAACAACTTTTTTAAAAAATGCTTTTGCTGTAACTCAAAAAGTTATTGACCGATCAGGTTGAATTTTGGAAGATTTCTCTCTATATACACTCAAGATAAAAAATCAACAAAAAACTTTTGTTGGACGTATATTGACAAAAATTTATCAAATCAACCTAGGTTTTTGTTAATTTGACAAAAATTGTTCATATTGACAAAAACCTAGATTTATTTGACAAATTTTTATAAATATACGTCCAACAAAAGTTTTTTGTTGAGTTTTTTATGTTGAGTGTAGTTTAAGCATATCGTGTGAATAAATATTTTTTTTTTTGGTCAAAACTGTTTTTTTTTAAAAAATAGTCGAAAATCTGTAACTTAGATGAAACAGCCGAAATAAATTTGAATTTTTAACATTTTTATTATTTTACAAGTTTTCTTTCCTTTCCCAAGTCCCTTCCTTTTAACATATCTGTAATCGAAAAAATAACTTCTTTTGTTTCAGATAAATGAAGAAATTTTTACAGCTGCAGAACTTTTAGATACCTGCTCGAGGAGACACTCTGCAGAGCCTCCATTTTATAAAAAAGAACTCAAATGGTTTTTTTACAGTTCAAAGATGTACTACTCAAAAGATAGGAAAATAAAAAAATTATCGAATTTTGTAATCAGCTTGGAAAAATTCATTAAACTTGACTAATTTCACCTTGTCTAAAGGTATCTCCCCCCTTAAGTAGGAGACTAAATATCATGTCTACACTCCCTCCTTTCAATCTCTAAGATTGATCCAAATAAAATCAACAGTTTCATCAAATCCCCGGACTGAATCAACGAAGATAGGACAGGACCAGCTTAAATAGAATTACATGATATAACAATGGGCCTATATTGACCTAAGTGCGCGAGACGGTTAAGCCACCTCAACGATGCTAAACTAACCTAAGATTTAAACACAAACGATTATATGTATCTTGAATTATGGCAAATTTTCCGAGTCAGCTGGCCCAAAGTACAATGTAGTGCTTTTTAGGTCGAAATAATGACAATAAAGCAATGTTGCATCATGACACTCAAGAAACTTTGTCTCAAAACGAGAACTTTATATTTTCTCTGACAGCTAGGCTGCTATAAAACTGATGGAACAAATAGCTATAAAATCCAAGTAAGCCAAAGATTGCCCTGCTTCATTAGATGAAATTTCCAATTATTTTAGCATTTACTTAATTAATATGGGTGCCGGGGCATATAAGGACATACAAGGAAATAAAAAGGCAGTACAACTCGACAAAAATGATATGCAGGTGACATCAGTGAGTTTTTAAAACCCACCGGGTACCCCGTTAGCGACTCTTAAGCTGTTGCTCACAAAAAATATCACTGCAAAAGCCAAAATTAGATGCGCTGAACTCTCTACATGTAGATCATCAAAGCTTATCTGGCTGCTGAACTCTTGACCTACGGCGATTGAGAACAAATACTTCGCCTGATCCTGCCCTACTGGTGGTTGTTCCACACGGCACTGCTTGATAGGCAAAAATGTCGACAGCTTAGAATAATTTCTGTAGAAACGACAGGTACGTAAAGGAGGAAAAACTAACTCGCACCTTCAATGTGCCTGCTCTGCGCTAGTCAGAAGACGGCAACAATTTTTATTCTCATCTTTCATGAGTTTGACAACCTGTCAGCTATAAGAGTCAGGCGTCTCATGGTTCTTATCGATGTGGTTCTATTTGGAAAGAAACTTCATTGTTCCAAGTGAGCTGACGTATATTTATAGTCTATATGCATCAGCTGCCGCCTATCAACCTTTGAAACACCTTAAAATTTTTTCATTGATATTATCATTAATATTATTATTTATAGTTTCTTCAAAGATATCAAGAAAACCAACCATTTATTGGTTAATCATTTAAGATTTATAGATCTTATTATTTATAAACCTTGGTGAAATAAAAAAAAAACCCCATTTTTTAATAACACTTTATACAACAGAGATTATTTTTAATTTCTAATTAATTCTTTCTCCAGTTAACAAATTCTCATTTCCATTTAATGGTTTTTTCAAAAAATTTCCCAACAAATATTATGTTTTCTAGTTCCTTTTTTAATAGTTTTTACTTTGAAATTAAACACCGTCAGAGACGTGCCACGATTATAATTTGGCGAAAATTAATTTTTTATACGATTTCCACTTCAGTTGAAAATTAGGTCAACACTTTTCCGCACACGTTGTTAGCAATGAAGAAAAAAATTCCATTATATTTTATGATAATTAATCTACGTTTTTCACTCAATGCAATAACTCATAAGCTACGTGAACGATTGGGGGAAAATAAAGTAAAAAAAAAAAAAAAAAAAAAAAAACAAAATTCAATCAATCGATCTATTGCAAAAAAACAAATGCATTCAGCTAAGCAAACGAACGAACGAACGAAAATCAATTAACACTTTACAGCACAATATTTTGACCGACTGCACCACAAGCAGGTGATAACTTCTTAACCAATCAAGCACTAGCAGCTGCTGTAGCGAGTAAAGCTTTTAAGACTTCGATCGACTTAAAAGCTTGAAGTGCAGAACCACGCGTTGTTGAGACTCGATTTGAACTGATTTTGCGGAAAACTGCGCTGGAGTTCAATAGCATGGATAAAAGTTTGTTGCAGCAGCTATGGCAACAACAACAACAACAACAGCAAAAATGCGCCTCATCTTTATGCGATTTATTAATATCATTTTGTTTTTTTTTACCCCCTTCGTCATTTTTTGCTTAAGCATTTCCTAAGCAGGTTGCTGCTTAGCAGGCAGAGCCAAGCATTTGGAAGCCATTAGAAGCCACTCGCCACCAAGCCTGTTACTCACTCAGTTGGCTGCACAAACAGCTCAGCCGCCGCTCGCGCACCGATTCGCAAGGAATTGTAAACCAACCAAACAAGCTGGCAAACTTGTAGACGAAGACGAGACGACGACGTTGCAATTGAAGACTACTATGATGACGAAGAAGAAGAATCAGCAGCAGCAGAAGCCGCTACCTACAGGCAAGAAGTTTTGCTGCAGTTTGGCCAACTAACCATGCGAGACTTGAAAGACATGTTATGGTGGTCGCTCCAGTGTTTGTTGCTGTTTTGTCTTTGAATCTATTGAGTTTACACTCATGGGAAGAAGTTTGTAAAGAAATTTTTAAATTTTAAAATATATGAACAAATTTATAAGCATATTAGGACTGTTCCTGTCATCGTCATTTTTAGTAAATTTTGTTAGTTTTGCAAGTTTTAGTTCGAACAGCGCTCTTGTACTCGAAAAAATGTTAAAAAATCGTAAAAGAGTGTCAGAGCGAGAGAGTTAAAAATGTTCCTTAGCTGTCGATAGTAAAAATTTTTAGTCCAAGAAATTTCTGCCTGCAAAAATGGTATGTGTTATATTTCCTTAAATCAAGCAAAGAAATATAAACAAAAAATATTAAAATAAAGACATATAATGAGAAATGAATAAAAATTGTTAGATTGAAAAGTGGAAACATGAATAAAAAATGTTGATGTGAGCATGTGTGGATTTTAAAACATTGGTACCTCCTTAGAGACACTTCCTTATAAACATTATTATGACATTATTTGTGCCCACCCGGCATAAAATCCGACTTCGATATCGAAAATGAAAAAATTTACAAATAATTTGTGATGATATCTATCGAATTCGTTATCAATTACAATTCGGAGAAGATACTTTTGGCGGTTCGCTTGTTATGAAAAGTTATTCGTTTACGATTCCAGAGCGATTAATACTTCAAAACAAACCGCGAACAAAATTTTATTTTTTACTGTAAGGTGGATACTTTCTGATACCTTTTTTGGCACCATCAGACTTACTTTGATTATAACTGAAGCGGTTACACTCGCCATTTAGGAAAAATACGATATTTTTCTTCGATAAAAGTTCGTTGCAAAGTTCGGGCACTCTTATTTATGACTACAAAAAGTGTGAAACTTCTGACAATAATATGTGACTCAGCTCATAATTACGAGTCAGAAAAGAGTCTTGTTCAAATACTCTTTGCAAAGAGTCAAATCTTATAAAAAAATAGCCTAAATTATGAAGTTTTTATGAGTGCTCAGAATTATGACTTCAAAAAGAGTCTTAATAATGCAGATTTTATAAGCGCTCATAATAATGAGTCAGAAAAGAGTCTGAATTATGAAGGTTTTATGTGAGCACATAATTATGAGTCAGAAAATAGTTTTTAAGACTCCTTAGTACTCAAATTATGAGCGCTTCTAAAATCATCATAATTCCCACTCTTTTCTGAGTCATAATTTTTAAGAGTTTTGAAACGCATATCAATATGATTAAGAGATATTTATTTTCGATGATTAAAGCTTTTTTATACAAATTTTAAAGAGCATTATTATTTGATTACACGACACAGAAGCAAAGGTTTACACTTATATTCGATTGAAACCTTTGAGGGGAGGAAATTAATAAATCTTAATACATAAAAGGCAAGCATGATGCTCTGCACCTAATATCGCACAAACTGTAGTGCTTTTAAAACATACACTGTCCTGAAACATTTTCAGCCTGAAAGTATGCACAGAAAATTCATTTGATACTTATCAGTGACAAGATTGGGTTTTTACAATAGTACGTTTCTTATCTAAATACCTATTTTTTAATTGCTTCCAATCCGTCGTAGGACGGGCTTTAATACTAGTAATGAAATAATAATGTACATATATAAATATTATAGATATAGCAATGAACGTTCATAAGTTACACTTAAAACTCTCTTATTAAGTGCTTACACTTTGACTTAAAATGCCAACGCTTTATATTTTATATTTTTTTATAAACATTCCAAAAGAATTCACAAAGTACACATAATTCGGACTCCAAAAGAAGTCGCATTTCAAACTCAGGTAAGTGCCTTTGCAGGTTGGGAAAATAAATCACACTCAGAAATATAAATCTTAAAAGACTCTTAAAATAATTCTAATATTTGTTCGATATGAGTCACAAAAGCATCATAATTTTTATTATTTATGAGTCAGAAAAGAGTCTTAAATATGACTTTTATAAGACTCTGAAAATACTCACAATTCTAACTCCTAAGACGGACATATTTTGAACTGTTTTATGACTCGTAAACAACAAAAATTAGGACTCAAAAATTGTGTCCTTACAGGAAGAAAAACGCGCTCATATCGGAGTCTTATATCCATTCTGGTCCGCTACTAGTTGGAATTTCGTAATGAAAATTTCAGGTTTTGCTTATATTGATCAAATCTTGCCTCATCAGGCATGACATTTTCTGCTGGGAAATTATAAAGAAATTGATGAAAACATGTTAATGAACTAAAAAAAATGTAGGATCTAAAATGAGTCCAATATGAGTATGAGTATAAGTATGAGTATAAGTATGACACATGAGTATGAGTCCAAATATGAGTACGTGTAAAATGCACTTTCTTTTTAGCCATCTGAATAGATTCCCCGATAGCTTAGGAGATTACAGTGAGTAACAAAGAAAACGCATCCATCTGGGCTTAAAAGTAATGGAGGAAATATATCAGGGCACGTGGGACTACCATATGATGGCCAACTATTGTTTGAAACGATATTGTTACTAGGAAGTCCACTATCGGAAATCTTATGATGCATAGCTAATTTTTAAGATAATACTTTTTTTTTTAGATTTAACCAACACTCAGGGGATGCCCCCTATAAATGCGAAAGCAATGTGTTGATTCGGAAGACGGTTGATAGTTAGAGGGTGGAAAGTTGGGGGGGGGGGGGGGGGGGGGACGGATTTAATATTTTAATAATTTTTTTCAATTAATTTTCTTAAAAATAACTATATTTTTTTGATATATAAGACTTTTTAACTAATCCATTTTATAGAATTTCTTAAAAAATCATAATAGTACAGTCATTTGGTAGTTTTACCTAGAAAGTTTTCTGGGAGTTTTGAAAATTCGTATTTTTTATAGATTTCGAAGAAGAAGAGCACATCTCTTTCCGAATTTCAACTTTGCCACCTCTTATTGTTGCCGCTCGCGCAGCCATATTGGCAAAATGACAGTTAAAAACGGTTTTTCCTTTCCTTCGGTTTTTGAAATGTATCAGGATCGACCTAATGGGTAAGCATGAAAAAAAATTATATGAAAATAATCGAAAAATCTCAATTTTGCAATAAGCTTGATGGCACCGAACTTAATTAATCGATCGAATTCCAAGTCCAGAATCAGATTCTTCACCAAATTTAACATCGAAATAGATGGTTCGTGTTTTTTTTCCTCAAATCTAAAATGCATAATTTCTTATTTTAAAATTATCATATAACAAATTCGAAAATAAGTCGGATTTTCGAGCAGAACCGCGCCGTTTTCGACAATTTTTTCACTTTTAATAGCACAAATTATTTCATATGCAACCATCGTTTACAATTCCGGGAGGCACGCAGAATCCCAAATATTTTAACATTTTAAATACAAATCTAACGCAGTCTAATACAAAATATGTATTTTTAATATAAAAAATTTTATATATATGAATAATTGTTGAAAATTTTAGGTTATATGAATGAATTGTAGGGAATTTCTCTAGTTTCATTTGGTACATATATGTTTTTATCGTGAAATGAGTTGGAAAGGAGATATTAGCAAAAAACAATTTTTAGACGCCATTTTGCCAATATGGCGACGCGAGCGGCAACAATACGAGGTGGCAAAATTGAAATTCGGAAAGAACACATCGAAATCTATAAAATACAATCATTATCAAAACTTCCGAAAAACTTTCCAGGTTAAACTACCAAATGACTGTACTAATATTAGTTATTTGAAATAGATAAAAATTGTCAGAATGGAATTGTGGCGACATGTTATAACTACTTAAACTTCAATTTTGGACAATATGTCAACAATTTATTTGTTCCAACACATTCAACAGGCGACAATTCAATCAATTATCACTTTGGTTTGTTTTGTTCATACAAAACACAACAATTTTATCACATACTGCCACATCGATTTTTCGCTTCGATGGTCACTTCGAAAGTAAAGTTATAACATGTCGCCACTAGAAACATGGTCAATTGTATAGAAACAAAATACTTGTAAAAAATTGACTCAATGTTGCTGTTAAATTTGAATGGTTCAGTAATGAAGGCATCTGCTATGGTGCAATGGCTAGCGTGTCCTACTTGAAACCGCAAGGACGTGAGTTTTAGTACGGGATTGGATTGGAAGTTTCTAAGAAAGTATTATTTCTAATCTAAAAATATAATAAATGAAGTTAAACAATTTCATATTGAAATAATGAATTTCCAATAACTGTAAAGCACTGTTGATTCAAAGATATCAGATGTAGTAAAAATAAATCCATTATTTTTGCATGAAATTGAAGGCTTTATTTAGGACATTTCGAATGATTAGATTCAGCTCAAATATGCTATTCGATATCTTGTTGCCATCTCTCATAGAAACTTCATCACTATTGGCAAAAAACTGAGACGTTCGATTTTGACCAGTTTCTCTTGAGGCGAATGTTCTACCAGCAAAATCATTCACCATAGACAGGAACAGGTGGTAATCACTTGGTGCCGTGCTGACTATACGGTGGATATACGGCGGTTTTCGCTTGAAGTTGTCGGAAGTTCTAGACTATTCATCCCAATTTTCCACCGCTTTAGAAATGGGTCTATTTTCAGCAGCGATTCATAGATGGAAATTCGGTTCATGAGATTTTTTTGCGTTATTTCGTGTGGCAACCATACATCGATCTTCTTTTTGTATTCAGCCAAATTCAAGTGGTTCCAAACGGTTTTAGGGCAATGCTAAGCTCTTGGTCAATTGAAACAGTGCTTAGATGACAGTTGAACTCGACATTTTCTATGATTTTATCGACATTTTCGACAATTGGCTTTCCAGAGCGTGGTGCATGCATCTTTAACTGAATTTAACTGATTTTGAACTCTGAATTCAAAATCGTTCATTTTTAGCTGTTACATTATGAAGACTATAAACGCTATTCACATTTTCAGCCACCTGGCTTGCATTTTTGAATTAATCGAAGAATAACTGAAAAAAACATAGCGTATTTTCTCTTTGCTGGTGTCCATCTTTTATGCACGCTCAAACAGAACTGAGTCCAGCAATCACAAAACCGTTTCTGTTTTTAGCACGAAATCTTATCTTATAAACGCTATATAGACGCTCTTACATATTAAACATATACTATTATATTTTGTGTACTAACATTTTCGGTTGAGTGTAAACACGGCATCTATTTTCTTTACAAAAATGTGTCTTAATTGTGTGCAGCGCGCTTTGATGAGGCACAATAAACCTGCTACAAGTATAACTAGAATGCGGTTAGCCGCAGAACTTTATTGAAGTGCCTTTTTAATGTTTCTCTTTTCGTTTTTTCTTCATATTTTTTTTTTTTTTTTTTTGAAAATGCAGAGAATATCATATTTAAATTTCAGTTTTATAAAGGAAGTAGTTGGTTGGCTCTGACTCTAAAGAGGCAGTTTTAATGAGTATTAAAATGGATTACATTAATTGCAGGATTTAACATAAATGAGTTTTGAGTTGATGACTACTTAGAGCTGACAGAGTATTGCGGCTTTTTATAGTAGCATTTAAGTATTACAGCAGAATTGCATGTTGTAAGCAATTAATGAGATGGAGTTTTATAAAACGTACTAAATATTTATGAGATACTTCATTTAATCTCTAATCCTATACTTATTATACGAGCAACATTTATATACTTCTTTGTTATCGTATTCCCTAAAACGACTCTAGCGATTTCATTGAAATTTACAATATGGGTGTTTACGGGAATCTACCTCATTTCTAAAAGAATTCTCCACATTTTTAAGTAAAAAACCACAAATTTGACTTGCTCAAGCCATATGATTGGGCATTTCGTTACAGTGTGAACGAATGGCTAGAGTGTAGGCTAGAGTGTTATCACCTCGTAGTGCGTGAGTTCGAATCCTGCAATGTGGTCAGAATTTTTAATTTTTTTTTTTTCCACAGCTGGGCTAAACTAAATTATTATAGACTAAAAAATGTATATACTAAAAAATGTATATACTAATAATAACTAATGTATATACTAAATAAATAACAGATACTTTGGGTACCAAAAACTTTTAAAAAGTAGAGATCTAAAATGTTAAAGCGAAGGTTGTTTGCCAACGAGCAGTGAAATATGCTTCATTCCTCATTTCCTGCTAAAGAACGAAGCATGTTCTTCGCTCGTGAAATACTGTTAGCATTTTAAAAGTCTTCTATTTTAATGTTTTTAAGTCGTACTTTTTAATTATGAGGTCAAAGCTTTGGTCGAAAAAATGATTGATTACTAGATTATTCAACAAGTTTCTAATAGTATGTTTGCATATGAGGATTAAGAGAAAGAAGATTAGCCTAATCTCCTGTAATCTCAACGATTTACACTATCCTGATCGAGATTAACTTTGACATTTCGTTGCTTTGTTTTGTTTTATGTATTTACGTTCTCTAATATTTGTTAAATTCGATGCTTTACCTTACATTTTTCACATTTATATTTTTAACATTATTCACGGTGTACTTTTTACATTATATAAAACTACATTTATAAATTCAATATTATTTTATATAATTATACGTATATAAATTTAGCACCTAAACAATTTGTAAACAATTATTTGACATTTCATTTTATCACTTCTTTAGAGAGTTGCATTTTTTAAGTAGTTATCGATATTTACACGGTTGCAGACCTTTTTTGAGGAGATTAAGAAGTAGATTAATTTCTAATCTCGTTCCGAAGAGATTAACTTTTGTATGGCTAATCTCGTAAAAATCAACGAGATTAGCGAGTTAGTCTCCTCGAAGAGCTTAATCTCGATTTAATCCCGATATGTAAACGTACTATAAAATAGAAACAAAAAACATAATTTTATAGATTAAAATTCTTTTTATTATTCAATATATTCTCACAGAAGCTCAATACACTTGTTCCAACGTTCCTCTTATTTATGGATCACATCTCTGCAGTGTCTTTTCGGAAGGTCTGCAAATTACCCTTCTGTCGCTGCTATCACCTCTTCGTTTGATGAAAATCGTTGCCCACGCATGAATTTTTTGAGATCTGAGAACAACTCAGAGTCAGAGGGAGCTAGATCTGGCAAATAGGGTGGATGTTCCAACAATTCATACTTTAATTCTCTGGTTAAAGCAATGGTTTTTTAACTTTTGTGAACAGGTACGTTGTCCTGATGAAAAACTATTTTTTTTTTACTGCAAACCGGGTCGACCTAATCCAAAAGGTTGCTCTGATACTCAGAATTAATTGTTTTTCCAGTTTGGTGATAATCTACCAACAAAATATTATTTGCATACGAAAAAATCGATGCTATAACCTCCTTTGTAGATTTTTGAATATGAACTAACTTAGGAGCCAAAGTACCAGGTTCACACCACTTTTTAGCTTCTTGTTTTGATTTAGGATATTGGTGGTAAACCTAAGTCTCATCCATCGACGTATAAAATCCTTTTTATCCTTTTTAACACGCTCCAAATGATGCTGAGAAAGTCTCATTCGAATGTGCTTTCATCCCATTGTTAGCGAATGCAGCACCCATTGTCCACACACCATTTTCTAAATCTAAAACTTCACTATCGGAAATTTCAAAGCATTTTATTAAAAAGCAAGTAAAAAGGGCTTTATTCTACCTTGGCATAGTGCTTTTGAGAAGCTCTTTGCTCTCGCAACGAACTGAGATGCAAAAAAAGCTTAGCTTTCGCTTTTCTTAGTGCTTCAAAAGAGGGCTTTGGCTGTGTCGTAAAAGTTCTTGCCACTATTTCGAATATCTTGTCAAATTCGACAAAAAGTGAAACATAGTGAAATGGAAAAAATAAACTGAAGCTGGTAATATTTTAAGTAATAATTATCTAAAGTGATAAAAAAGTAATAAAATGAGTGGCAAGGATTCGAAACGTCATTTTAAAAGATTGGTAGCAGCGAAATAAATAATGAAGCTGCGCATGTAGGCACAAGCGATTAAGACGCCACAGACGCACATATTAAAAGTAATGAAATAGTGCAAAATGAAACAGCAATTTCATCAAATTTCAACCGTTGTGATGCGGACTACGTTCAAAGTGCCGACAGTTTTGTTTTGGTGATGAAAAGTATTAGATTAGGTGATGCTCTTGCGAGAGCAATTGTTTCCGGAACTGTTGGCCATAGTTCCTCAAAAGGATGCTACAAATGCTACCAAGAAAAATCGGCGGACATGCATTTCAACATTTAATTAATTTTCAACATTTCTATCAAAAATTAAAATCAAGCCCAAATAGAATGAAAACCACGAAAACATTCCATGCAAAAATGTAATCAAATAAATTTCCCAATTAATAACTTAACATTTTTGATATTTCATATATAATTTGGAAGTTTGTAAAATTGGAAAACCATCACGCCTGTTCCCCTTTGAAACATCAATATCATGAACAACACAATGCGTGAATTCCAGCCCAATATATTAATCCTATTAACCCAACGATTAATATGATCTCTTATTTTAGTAATAATCATTTCTTCTTTAACAAAATATCGATATGTAATTATAAATAGTATTATGCAATAATAAAATTTATCATTCAAAAAGGTTCTTTTTTTTAACTCATTATTGAACAAAAAAAAGTTTTGTTTTTGAGAGGCAATTCAGTCCAAAGATTGATACAAAAAGGGTTCAATTTCATTTCGGTTTTTTACAAAAGAACTTTTGTGTGGTTCATTTTTGAACTCATTTCCGAAGAAAAAACAGTTTGTTTCTGAGAGACATTTTCACCGGCGATTGATTCAAAAAGGGTTAATTTCCAAGTGCCGAAAGAGAACTTTTATGGTTCTTTTTTAACTCATTTCCGAACAAAAAAGAGGATAATTTATGGTTCTTTTTTTAACTCATTTCCGAACAAAATAAGGTTCGTTTTTGAGAGGCATTTTAGTCCGACGAATGATATAAAAAGGGTTCATTTATAAGCACCGAAAATGAACGTTTCTACCCGAAAAGATTCATAAATGAATTCAAAAACGGTAGTTTTGGTTCACTGGGTATAGTACGACAGTTACAGAGCCAAGAACTAATGCCGACTTTCAAAAAAAAGAAAAGGCACTAAATATCATTGCGAAAGTCATGTAAACTTTGAATATATGTCTCTGTGCTGTCAGTTTTTTTGTGTTCCCTTTTGTTCTTTTCGCATTGCTTTCAATTCTTGACCAATGTGAAAGGGGTCATTAATAGCGTCAAATGTTCTCCCTTTCGTTGCTTCTGATTTGCTGTGAATTGCCCACAAACTCTGAAAATTGAATTCAATTCTTGAACAAAGCGCTTTTTTTAACACTTTTTGAAGGAAGCCCCTTTTTTTAATCACTTTCCGAAGCGAGAGTAAAGCACTTTTTTGAACACTTTTTGAAGCGTGAACAAAGCTCTTTTTAAAATAACTTTCCGAAGCGAGAGCCAAGCGCTTTTTTGAAACATGGCAATGTTAAAAAAGGCGCTATTTAAAGCGATAACAAAGCACGAATGTGATTTTATAAAGTGCTTTTAAAGTTGTTTCAAAGCGCTTTGTTTCCTAAAGGGTTCACTTAAAATATGGCTCACACTGCCTAATGAGATGTCTACGGCTTCTACTAAATCTCTGTCAGTCAATCGACGTTCTTAAAAGACCATATCCTGTATTTTTGTTATGATTTCTGGTGTTGATACACTTTGTCAAGAATTGTACGACCACGTAACATATAAGCTCAGAAACTCAGTTGAACACTGTTGCAAGTGAAGGTAAAGGGTCCTTATACACTTCAAATAATTGTTCATGAATTTCAAAATGAACAATTTCATGAACAATAATGAAAATACAGCAAAAAAATGAGTACATTTTTGCAATTTACGGATTGTACATATACTTCAAAAAGTACACCGAGAAAAAAAGTTATAGGTAAATCACCTAAGTCGGCTTGGGTGAAGAGAATTGTATGGGAATTATAAACTTATGCTTATTTACCTAAGCAATTTATTGTTTAATCTATTGCTTTGAAAGCACTTACTTCGATACAAAAAATATTTGATTCACCTAAGCCCAAAATCCAAAAATACAAAATTAAAAAACAACAAGCATGAATGGCTTAAGCATAGTTTTGAGTTATTTTCTGCAAAAAAAAAAAAAAAAACACAGCTGCGTCATTAGGCACACGAGAGAAGCATAGATTTGATAATTTAATGGTTTTTTTTTTGTAATGAAACCACTTTTAGATTCAAAAATAACATAAAGTAAATTAAAAAACACACTTTAATATTCACATCAGTACATTTTATTACATTTCATCAACAAAAAGAATAGAAAAAAAAAAATTTCTTTGCCCGCCGTGCGGAATCGAACCTGGAACTTTTAGCAGATTTCTGTTGATAGCTGTAGCATAGCTTCAGTTGTAATTTATATTGAATAAGTCACTCAGCGCATCGAAGGAGTTTGGCTCAATGCGTAGCGTAGTGTCTTCATACACAATGGGTGGTATCGGTTGGTGTGGGTTCGAATCTCAACGGCATGCGAAGGTAAAATTTTTGTATTTGATATTTAATTTAATTTAATTTAATGTTCTTGTTATAATATACGTCAAGCCGCAAGAAAAGCCGAGAAGTCATTCATTTCTAAGAAAAAAACGGTGTTGATAAAAGACAAATAGGTGTTGCTGCCGGTTTCAGTCAAGCAAATCACAGAACGAGAGGCGGCAGTTTAAAAAAAAAAACAAATAAAGAAACATAAAAAAATTTTTTAAAAGCTTTAAAGGTCGGCGCTAATATAATCAGACTTTTAATCAGAAGCGCCAACTTCAAAGCATTTGTATTCATCAAGAAATTAATATATTTATGATAATAAAACAAATAAGAAAAAAATTAAGATAATAAGATTTCATAAATAATAATATGTTTAAATAAATTATCAAATATGACCAACAAATTAAAAGGAAAAGTATTTTTAAATTATTTTTTACTTTGTAGTGATTTTGTAGTCGGTTGTTTTTTTTTTTAAATTTTTATTTCTTCCTTTTTAGAGAATATGATAAATTTTCGAAAAAAGAGTATAAACAATATTAGTACAATTGTTCCGAAAAAATTTGTTCTATTAAATTCTGAAAGTTTGTTGGTTATTTCAAATATCTGCCTTTTAAATTTAAATTAGATGTCACATGTTTTGAAATTATTACACCCATTCTTGTAACGAGTTTTATTACCCTAGTGTCAATATTATTTGAGATATAGTGTTTTTGTAATATTTCAAAACCCCTTTGTTAAATAAGCGCCTACTTTCTTGAGCGTTATTTCCAATAATTGTGCCTACCTCTGTACTTTATTTCAGTACCCCAGCGTCAATATTAACTGCGATAGTGTTTATCTAGAATTGCCACGCCCATTTATCGAATAACGCATACTTTATTGACCATAATTTTTAATAATTCTGCCTACCCCTGTACTACAATAAATTTCAGTGCCCTAGTGTCAATATTATTCAAGATACACTGTTTTTCTAATATTGACACGCCCATTCGTCAAAAACCGCCCACTTTCTTTACCGTAATTTTTACTAATAATGCCTACTCCTATACCAAATTGCAGTACCATAGTATCAATATTATTCGAGATATACTCTTTTTCTAATATGGCCACGCCCATTTGTCAAATAACGCCCATTTTCTTGACGGAAATTTGTAACAATTGTGCCTACCACTACACTAAATTTCAGTACCCTAGTGTCCATATTATTCGAGATAAAGTGTTTTTATAATATTGCCACGCCCATTTGTCGAATAACGCCCACTTTATTGGCCATAATTTGAAATGTTAATGCCTACCCTTATACTAAATTCCAGTACCATAGTATCAATATTATTCGAGATATACTCTTTTTCTAATATTGCCACGCCCATTTGACAAATAACGCCCATTTTCTTGACCGTAATTTGTATTAACTGTGTCTACCCCTACACTAAATTGCAGTACCCTCGTGTCAATATTATTCGAGATACAGTAGTATTTAGTATTGCGAGATCTATTATTGCCACGCCCAGTTTTCGAATACCGCCCACTTTTGTTCGGGCACCTCCATGCTTATGATATCTATCTGTTCCCAGAAAATTATGGCAATCATGCATATGGTTTAAGAGTTATCGATGTACATACATTTAAAAAAAAAAAAAAAAAAAATCAGAAACCGACGAACTTGAGAACCTCCTCCTTTTTGAAGTCGGTTAAAAAAGCCAAAACCCGAAAAAAGTTATATATTTGAAATTCAAATTTTTTTTTAAGTAGTGTATAAAAAATTACCAAATACTTAGTTAATTTATTACCCAGTAAAAATTGGCAAGTTAACATGTAAAACTTAGGCGTTTTGATAAAATACTTGGGTGGCTGAAAACTGCCAAAGCCATCTTATAAATTATACTAGGTTTTTTTCAATTTAACAGAAGCTTTTTTCTCAGTGTAGTGTGTAATTTGTCTACAAAGTGTAAAAAAAACCCCCAAATGTAGTATTAAAAAGTAACATATTGCTAGCTCAAACACCGGCTGAGTACCCACCTACCTGTTTGAAAATTGATCTAATGGTTTTGGTATATAGAAAATAAATTTTAGGTTACAAATTAAAAAAAATAACTTATACAAAATAGACGTTTTAAATCTGTCCTGAGTAGAGCTCGGTCGTACAGGTACTTACTAATAAAGAAAATAACACCTTTGTAAATATGGCGCATTTTTTTTTTTTAACTAGTACAGTCAAGAATTTTAATTTCACTTAGTTTAAAAACACAATTAACTAGCATAAACACTCAACACTCTGTCATAAAATTAACTTACTTACTTACTTAGGTGGCCGTGACAACCCGTGTCCGGATTTCGACCGACCTCATCAGCTCTCGCCAGGCGCCTCTGCTTTGCGCGCGCCTTCTCCAATCGGATACACCAAGTGCGGTTAGGGCTTCCTCAGCTTGGTCCATCCATCGGAGGCATGGTCTCCCTCGTCGTCGTTGACCAGCGACCCTCGCTTCGAGCACCTTTTTCGCTGGAGCTTCGTCGTCCATACGATGGACATGACCCAGCCAGCGTAGTCGCTGCACAGTTATACGCCGAACTACGTCAATGTCTCCGTAGAGCTCATACAGCTCGTGGTTCATTCGGATGCGATAGTCATCGCCGACTCGAACAGGACCGAAGATTTTGCGAAGAACTTTTCTCTCGAACACCCCCAGAGCGGCTGCGTCAGTTTGCGAAACTACCCATGCCTCAGCGCCATAAAGCAGCACAGGTAGAACGAGCGTCTTGTAGAGTGTTAGTTTTGTCGATCGAGAGAGGGCTCTGGAACTTAGTTGCTTACTGAGCCCGTAGTAGCACCTATTAGCAATTATTGTTCTTCGCTTTATCTCCAGGCTGATTTCGTTGTTAGTATTAATGGCGGTGCCAAGGTATACAAACTCCTTGACTACTTCAAAGTTATAGCTGCCGGATGAAACGTGGGAGTCTAAACGCCGAGCTCCCTTGTTTGTAGACAGCATATACTTTGTTTTACCCTCATTTATCGTCAAACCCACTTTGGCTGATTCCTTTTCGATAGCGGCGAAAGCAGCGGTAACATCTCTCTTGGTTCTGCCAACAATATCAATATCATCAGCGTAAGCAAGGAGCTGGACACCTTTATAGAAAATGGTGCCATTACGATGCACACCGGCCTTTCGCACGATCCCCTCCATGATGATGTTGAAGAGATCGCAAGACAGTGGATCGCCTTGCCTGAAACCTCTTTCGGTATTGAAGGTTTCGGAGAGGTCATTTCCTACCTTGACGGAGCTGCGTGTGTTGCTCAACGTCATTCTGCAAAGTCTAATCAACTTTGCAGGTATACCGAACTCAGACATTGTTGCGTATAGGCAATCCCTTCTCGGGCTATCGAACGCAGCTTTAAAGTCGACAAAGAGATGGTGTGTGTCAATTTGATTTTCGTGGGTTTTCTCCAGGATTTGTCGTAGCGTGAAAATCTGGTCTATGGTAGACTTACCAGGTCGAAAGCCACACTGATAAGGTCCAATCAGTGTTTTTGTAATTGGCTTTAATCTTTCACACAGTACGCTTGAGAGAACCTTATATGCGATGGAAATAAGACTGATACCTCTATAACTTGCGCAGATTGTAGGGTCTCCTTTCTTAAGTATAGGGCACAGTACACTGAGGTTCCAATCGTCGGGCATGCTTTCTGCTAGCCATATTTTGCTGATGAGCTGATGCATGCGCCTTATCAATTCATCGCCGCCGGTTTTAAACAATTCAGCTGACAGGCCGTCAGCACCCGCTGCTTTATTGTTTTTGAGTCGTTGGATAGCAACTCGAACCTCTTCATGGCTAGGTGGTGATACTTCCACTCCGTCATCGTCGATTGGTGGCACTGCACTGTGCTCTCGATGGGCGGCATTGGTGGAATCGTCGCCATTAAGTAAATTGGAGAAGTGCTGTCTCCACAATCTAAGCACACACTGTGTATCCGTATTCAGATCTCCATTTTCGTCTCTACAAGTGGATGCTCCGGGCTTGAAACCTTGGGTTAGACGCTTAACCTGTTGATAGAATTTTCGTGCATCCTTCTTGCCCTGGTATACCTCTAGTTCCTCACGCTCACGCTTTTCCTGCTCTCTTTTCTTGCGTCTGAAAAGGCGCCTCTCTTCCTTCCTCTTTTCGCGGTAGTTTTCTCGCACGGCTCGCGTTGCAGCTGACTGCAGCGTTTTTCTATAAGCGGCGTTTTTTACTGCAGTCGCAATGCGACACTCCTGATCATACCATTGGTTCCGAGGTTGCGGGCGCCGGAAACCAATGACTTCTTCAGCGGCAGCGCGCATGGAGTGGGATATATGCGCCCAAAGTCCGCCGGCGTCGTCGAGTCCAGAGGTTGGTTGGTTGAGCTTAACCGAGAGTTGAGCGGAGTAGGCTTCGGCAGTCCGTTGTAATTGCAGCTTAGCGACATCTAGCTTTCGTTGCATTCCTGTGCGTATGTTCTTGGCATTGCATAATCGCATGCGGATCTTGGCTGCAACAAGATAATGGTCGGAGTCAATGTTGACCCCCCGAAATGTACGCACATCTAGAACACTAGAGGCATGCCTTCCGTCGATTACAACATGATCAATTTGGTTTCGCGTTTTTTGATCCGGGGACAGCCAGGTGGCCTTGTGGATGTCGAGGTGCTTAAATCTGGTGCTACTAACTACCATGTTTCGTGCCGCGGCGAAGTCGATCAGTCTTAGACCGTTGTTTGTGGAGGTCTCGTGAAGACTGAACTGACCGACAGTGGGGCCAAAGATGCCTTCCCTTCCGACTTTCGCATTAAAATCGCCGAGGACTATTTTCACGTCATGGACCGGAAGGTGGTCATATACGTCCTCAAGACTAGCGTAGAAAGCGTCCTTGACGGCTTCGTCCTTTTCCTCCGTCGGGGCGTGCGCGCAAATAAGGCTTATGTAGAAAAATTTTGCCTTGATGCGGATCGTGGCCAATCTTTCGTTCACAGGTGTGAACCGGGAAACAAGGTGGCGTAGTTTCCGGCTAACGACGAATCCACATCCGAATTCGCGCTTCTCCGCATGGCAGCTGTAGTAGATATCGCAGTGTGCTTGTTTAGAGCAGCCTTGCCCTTTCCATCGCATTTCCTGGATGGCGGTGATGTCAGATTGTATTGTTTTGACAAAACAATAAAACAAAACAATAAAATTATTGACAAAACAATAAAATTAACTTATGACTTGCAATAAGCTGTCAAAAATTGCTGACAAAACAATTTGCGTCAGAGTCAACGACAACATCAACGTTCGAAAATAATTGATGTCAAAACTTGTTTACCGTTAGGCAGCAGATGATGAATATTTATGGCAAAAAATACACAGCAACATTTCTGACTACGCCCTGAGGAGAAAAGCGGGAGTTAACTCGTATCAATGTCAATGTCGACTTAGCACGTTTGAGTAGCTGAATTGTCGAGTGTTTAAAAAAAAAAACTATTTGTTACGCGAGCGAATATGTGCACAGCTTTTTATATACACAGATGCATTTTACACGTTCAAAAATTGCTACATTGCCGCTGCCAAATTGACAATTAACTCATATCGTAAACGTGATTACATTATGTCTACACATTGTATGCCGTAGCAAATGCATTGATGGCATTTGTTACAAATGTGTTTTAATGAAAGCAAATTGAATTGAATTTGATTAAAATCAATTTAAATTAATTGCAATTGCAGCAACATGCAACCGAGTGAAAATTTTTATTGTCAAGCAGCGATTCCATCAGCGTTTATTGGACGTTCTCTCATAAAAATGGGTAGAAAATTAATGACCCTTTGTCATTTATTCATTGTGCTGTAGGCGTCATGTTGCGACATTTAATTGGTGGTGTAGTATTTTTTAAGAGCTTTCACAATCGATGCATAAAATGAATAACGTGGCAATGCTACAAGATCATTGTTTTATTTTCTTACTTCATACCAATTGAGCAAGGTTATTAATCATGATTTAATTCAGAGTTGCCTGCATCGATGAGCCAATCATGCCTTATTCTGACACTCATATTTGACACATTTTTTTTTTTTTCTTTTATTTAATTTTTATC
Source organism: Coremacera marginata (assembly GCA_914767935.1). Taxonomy (NCBI): domain Eukaryota; kingdom Metazoa; phylum Arthropoda; class Insecta; order Diptera; family Sciomyzidae; genus Coremacera; species Coremacera marginata. Next base: position 11,220,140 of record OU612044.1, on the reverse strand, counting down.
GATTTCTTCCAATGATGCAATTCAATTGTCTTCAAGAAATATGACTTTATTTAATGGCGTTTTTATTAACGAAACCCTGTAAAATGTGGTTACTTCTTCGAAATTTTTCAAAAGGCTAGAATTTATTGAGCAACTAGCTGGAATACCCGGCGCTGCCTGGGGGTGTGTAACATTCAGGGCGTGTAAAATGTGTGACCGAGATACAACCAACAATGCACAATCATCAATTGATCCACTTTCAACCAAACATTTTTTCGTCCTCAGGAAAGAGAATTTTAATCAGATTCAAATTATCAAAAAAACCTCACTTACTTACTTTACTGGCCAAATTTGCTTGCGATTTGAATTTTAATTAATTTAGAAACAATGTTTAAAGCATAGTCGAATTATGAATTTTAAACCTGATATAATGCTGGGTGCTTGGAAAATAACCTACTCACCTCTATGCCAAATAACAATACGATGGTGTAAATATATAATAAAGTCAATCGCCCCCGAATCGAAAAAGTAGGAGTTTTTTGCAATATTTGTACAACAGCACTTGCCGTACTCGAAAATCTCTATATACCGATTTGGATCCAAACAGAATGAGCGATTTTGGAGTTTTTCACGATTTCTTAAGAGTTTTGTACTACAGCACCCTCTGGTGTTCAAGATAGAACAGAATAAATTAATCTCAAATACTTACGGCATCCGAAAACCACCATAAACAAATTCATACAATTCGAATAAGTGGTTTGAGATTTTTCGAGGTTTTTATAAAATATTTGTACTACAGCGCCCTCTGGTCTTTAAAAAGAAACAAAATAGAAAAGTCATCAACACTCACCGTATCCGAAAACCCCTACACCGCGAAAAAAAGCTATAGGTAAATCACCTAAGTCGGCTTGGGTGAAGAGAATTGTATGGGAATTATAAACATATGCTTATTCACCTAAGCAATTGATTGTTCAATACATTGCTTTAAAAGCACATACTTCGATACCTTGCCAAAAAAAAGTATTTGATTCACAGATGTTTACAGATGCTGTATTAACAGATGCAGTATGTCGCTGTATTCTGTTAATAGCTGCAGCCTAGCTTCAGTTGTAATTAATATTGAATAAATCACTTCGCGTAACGAAGGAGTTGGTGTCTTTATACACAGTGGTATCGGGTTGGTGTGGGTTCGAATCTCAACAGCATGCGAAGGTATAATTTTTGTATTTCATATTTAATTTAATTTAAATTAATGTTCTTGACATAATATACGTCAATCAGCAAGAAAAGCTGAGAAGTCATTAATTTCTAAAAAAAAAAACGGTGTTGATAAAAGAAAAATTTGTGTTGTTGCCGATTTCAGTCAAGCAAATCACAGAACGAGAGGGCGTCAGTTTCAATAAAAAGGAATATAAAAAAACCAAAACCCGAAAAAAAGTTATATATTTGAAATTAAATTTTTTTTTGTTTTTAAGTAGTGTACAAAAATTTACCAAATACTTGATTAATTTATCATCCAATAAAGAATGGGTGATGTAAAACTTAGGCGTTTTGATAAAGTACTTGGGTGGCTGAAAACTGCCAAAGCCATCTTATAAATTATACTAGTTTTTTTAAATTTAACATAAGCTTCTTTCTCGGTGTCTATAAAAATTTTCATGCAAATTGAATGAGCAATTTCGAAATAAATTTCCTGTAAATCGATCGCAGCGCCACCTACCGGGTCCATTACAATGGACAGATTTAACACTTGAATGTGATTTATCAGCTATTTGCACCTGCCACTATTAATGAATACCAAAGTGTATAGGCAGGTTCTGCATTTCACTTTCGAGTGAAAGTGAAATGTAATCGATAGTTGGTATCACTTTTTACGCTTAAATTTAATTTTTATTCGAACTTAAATCGAGATACGAACCGAAAAAAAATTAAATAAAAACGTAAAAAGTGATACCAACTATCGAATTCATAGTGATTTGATTTCATTTTCACTCGGAAGTGAAATGTAGAACCTGCCCGATAAACGTATTTTCTGTTTTAGTTGCCTTTTACCACATTTTCAATTTCTTTTTTTTTTTATTTTTTTTTTTTTTTTGTAATGATACTTCGTGCAGTTTTTTTGAAGCGAAGCTTTTTATGCCTCGTTCTCTGATTTGCTTCAGTTAAATCTGAAAAATTTTCAACAGATTATTTTCTTAGAAATTTGATGGTTTCGTCATTGCTTGCGTTTATTACAACAAGAAAATTGAATACTTTAATAAATATTATTCCACAAATTTGTTATTCCACAAAACATCAAAAAAATCTACAAATTGGTTATGAACGATCGCAAATTGAAGGTGCTGACATTGTAAAGATATCAGATGGTAGTGTTTTTACCACTTTACATGAACATGTATGCGAAAGCTCTGTGCAAAGTGGATGCCGCGTGAGCTCACAGTCGACCAAAAATAACAACGAATTGATGCTTCAGAGGAGTGTTTGGCGCTGCTTAACCACAATAAAATCGAATTCTATCATCGATATGTGACAACGGATGAAACATGGCTTCACTATTACACACCAGAATCCAAAAGACAGTCAGCTAAGTGGACAGCAGTCGACGAACCGAATCCAAATCGAGCAAAGACCCAACAGTCGGCTTGTAAGGTGATGGCGGCTATATTTTGGGATCCAAAAAGGAACCACCATCAACAGCGACTATTACTGTGCACTTTTGGATCGGTTGAAGGCTGAAATCGACAAGAAACGGCCACATTTGCCGTTTGAAAGAAAAAAGTATTGTTTCACCAAGACAATGTGCAGTGTCACAAATCGATAAAAGCGAAGGCAAAATTGAATGAATTGGGCTTCGAATTGCTTACCCACCCACTGTATTCTCCAGATTTAGCACCCAGCGACTTTTTCCTGTTTTCAGATCTCAAGAGAATGCTTGCTGGAAAGAAATCCAAGTTCAATGATGAAGTAGTCGCTGAGGCCTATTTTAACGAGAAAGAGAAATCGTACTATAAAAGTGGTATCGAAAAGTTGGAAAATCGCTATACTCGTTGTATCGCTCTTGAAGGCAACTACGTTGAATAATATAATCAAGTTTTATCAAAATTTTGTTTTTTTTGTCGTACTTATCCTACGGACTTATTGATGACCTGTTATTACTTATTTTATTTTTTAAATCATCAAAATATACTTTCAAACAAACAAAAAACATATTCAACTTTAAAATAAACCATGTTGTAATTTCCATGTACAGACTTTTTTCTTTTTGATTTAAATTATTTATTTAAATTGTTCATTTAAAAAATTTTTTAAAAATATCATCTTACCTTTAAAACGATGGATAAACTGCTAGCTGTAGCCGATTCGGAGAAAACGCTGTCATGCGATTGGGACAAACCATCACGTGAGTAATCACTGCAAAGACATCAATTTTACATCCAAATTAAATAAATAAAGTGGTTAGAGAAAATTTATAAGCATAAAGTTCAGTCCTAAAAAACAACTAAATAATTATTATCTGTTAATTTTGTTGAGCATACATTTGAATTTTGTTAAATAATAAATTTTAAAGCCGATTATTTGGCAAAAACAGCAATGAATAAACAAAGGCCAACCATTTCGCCGGAAGTTACTTGTTTAGCTTCCAAACCGGCGCTTAAAGCGTCCACGTTAAAATATTAAAAAAAGAAAAAAGTAGTGTCAGCATATTTTCCTTTCAATTGTATTGTTTTTCTATTCATTACGAGTGTTTCAAATCAACAACAAAAGCAAGAAAAAAAAATACCAAACAATGCAAGCTTTGCAAAAACAGCAGAAAAAACTGTGCATAGAAAATGTGCAAATGTGCAAAATAGTGATTATTTGTAGAAAGTAAAAAGAAATAAAATCAGTGAAAAGTGAAAATTCACAAAAGGGTTAAGGCAAGCAGAAAGTCGAGTGGGTGGTTGGATGCGTGGCGCTAGGAAGCATTGTATTTGTGATTTTAATTTTTTTTGTGATTTTATTTTGCACTTGAAGGGCTTTTTTTTCGTTGCTGTTAATGAGTGTTTTTCATGGAAAATATTTGAATGGGCACTCGTTGACAACGTGCCGCGACAATCAACATCTATTTAAATTTAGAGAATCTTTAATATTTTGAATCAGCAAATTTTTGCGCAATATCGATAAATCAATTTATCATGCCCACCAAGAGATTTTTCTAAATAAGCTCATCAAATAAGATATTTTTTCAAGTTTAATTAGAGATATTAAGATTTAAGCAAGAAGTCGATGAGCAAGCAATTTTTTTCTATGCTATGCGCTAGCAGAATTAATACAACGCCTTGAAAATAATCTCACATAACAACTTATATCAATCGGTGCACAAGTTATCAGAACAATGGTAGAGAGCAAAACTATAGTTTCGCGATATCATCACGCTGTTAGCGATGATAGCTGTACAGCACCTATGCACGCGTGCATCGTATGCCCTGTCTGTCTCTGTCGCTCACACATGTGCGAGCACAAGCACACAGCTGAAAGAACAGAGCAAGTGTTATTTGGCCGACACTGCTGTACAGCATTCCTTTTTTGGGATTACCTAGCATCGACCAAGCCGAAGACCGAATTGATTACGGATTTCCATCCGATTACCGAACCAATTATAAATCACCGAAGCGATTACCAACCGATTACCGAACCAATTACCGACTACCAAAGAAATTACCAAACGACTACCGAACCTATTACCGATTACCAAAGCGATTACCAATCGATTACCGAACCAATTACCGAAGCGATTACCAAAGCGATTACCAACCGATTACCAAGCGATTACCAACCGATTACCGAAGCGATTACAAACCGATTACCGAAGCGATTACTGAAGCGATAACCAACCGACTACCGAAGCGATTACTGAACCCATTACCGATTACCAAAGCAATTACCAACCGACTTCCGAACCAAATATAACTTACCGAAGCGATTACTAACCGATTACCGAACCAATTACCAAACCAATTACCGATGCGATTACCAACCGATTACCAACCGAAAAGCAACCAATTACCAACCGATTACCAATGCGATTACAAACCGATTACCAACCGATTACCGAACCAATTACCGATTACCAAAGTAATTACCAACCGACTTCCGAACCATTTACCGATTACCGAAGCGATTACCAACCGATCATCGAACCAATTACCAACCGATTACGGAAGCGATTACCAACCGATTATCGAACCAATTACCGAAGCGATTACCAAAGCGATTACCAACCGATTACCAACCGATAACCGAAGCGATTACAAACCGATTACCGAAGCGATTGCCGAACCAATTACCGATTACCAAAGTTATTACCAACCGACTTCCGAACCATTTACCGCGTACCGAAGAGATTGCCAACCGATTACCGAACCAATTTACCAAAGCGACTACCAACCGATTACCGAACCAAGTACCGATAACCAACCGATTGCCGAACCAATTACATCTTCTAGTGCAGCGGCCTTATTTTTTTTTTTTGTTATTATTATTAATTTTTTCTTATTTTTATGTTCTATGTGATTTTTAATTATTTATGTTATTTCTTACTCTTAACCTTAGTTTCTATTTTCCATTCCTCTCTATTCTTCTTTGATATTATTCTTCTATGCGATCCACATGCCGAGTCCTTTTTAAGTGTGTTTTGATTATGCTTATATATGGGCATTTCCATCGTAACTCACGCGACATGCGTTCGACTAAAAGTTTCGTTTCCTCGGATGCTTATGTTATTAATGTAAAATATTTCTTATGTACATATGCCTTACAAGAAATAGCAATAGTATGATACACCAAAATTGTCGTTTCTGATACTAATTAAGAATAACAGTGGTAAATATGGGCGTAATTCACGCGACGCAAAAAGGAACTGTGTTTTACAAGTACGTTTAGATTGTAAAAATTCAGCGAATTTTACCATATAACCTGTTTTTGTATTTCATTTTTAAATAATGGGAAAACAGTGAAGTTTCATAATAAATCCACTTTACCGATGAACTTTGCTTATTTAGACATATATTGAGTTTCCAAAAAATTCCAAAAAACTCACGCGACAATGTGTAATCAAAGAAGAGAGAAAAGAGCTTAAGAAGAGTAACTAACATCTTAGTTCGGCCATGGTCGAAGCTTACTAGGGGTCATGTCCTATATCTTCAGTAATATAGACGATGGTTTTAATATTAGTTAAGGCATTGCAATTTTCAGAATGCGAAGTTCATATATATCAGTATTTTACTAAATAAAAAAAATTGAATTTCGAAACACATTAAATTTTTTTTTCTTTGACATTTTCGTGGAAATGCCCATATATACTTATTTTGTCAGTTGTAAATTATTTGGATTTCGACATCAGAGACAATCAGAAAACTGTGGTTGAAATTTTGTGTAGACAGCATGAAAGTTTAAAAACTGTGCACTTTAATGCTAGAAGTCCCAACGATTTCAATTTGGATTGCGTAAAACATGTCTTCGTTGATTCATCTGTTGATGTTATCTGTGTTTTAGAACCGTGGTTTCGCAAAGATATGAACGACTTCTATCTTAACATAAAAAATTATCAGCTTTTTAGAAATGATAGATTGGCTAAAAGGGGTGGTGGACTTGTAATTTATTGAAAGAAACAGCTGAAAGTAGATGTCGTGGGTAAATCTAGTCAATCAGTTGCGGGATTGCCAAACGCCTTAACGACGATTGTAGCTGTAGTTAACTAGCGAAAACTGTCATTTACTATGAAGCTGTGCATGCTCAATGACCGATAACGACAACTTCGAGTATCGTTAACTGTTTGGGAATCCTGCCATAGGAGTAGAATATATAAACATTGAGATTTTAGGCAATTATAATAAGATATTTGTTTCTTGCGTTTACAATCCTAACTGTAGTTGTTGCTTGGATCTCCTATTAATCCCCTTTGTCTTATTGTGCTGTCGACTATGAATACTTTGTTATAACTGGTGATTTTGGTGATTTTAATATAAATCTTTTAACCAACAACAATCTAGCCAGTAGCTTCCTCGACAAAATACCTGAAGTTGGGCTCACTGCAGTGAACACTCTTGTCGACTAGATTTGCAAATAACTCTCCTCCAAGCTTGCTTGACGTCTTCATTGTCTCCAACTTATCAACTGTTTTGCTTTTTGACCAATTATCTTTTGTCTCTGATCACGATCTGATATTCTGTGCATTAAATATCATCAAACGCAGAACATACAATTCCTTATACATATTTAGGCAATTCACAAGGTATTGTAAAGTTGTATGTTGTATTGTTGGAAGTGAAAGGGTTTCTCATTTTCTCCCTTGTTAATGAAGCAATTTTTTTGAAATTTTGGTTGTATGTTTTGTTTATAGTGGTTGTATGGTGTGTATAAACTTGACGTGCTCGGACTGGAAGTCCGCCTACCTCCTTTACGAAGTTATTTTTTATACTTCGGAATCACTTTGTATGGGAGGTACTTCCGGTCCGATCAGGCCAATTTTATACACATCAAACAACCACTATAAACAAAACATAAAACCAAAATTAAAAAAAAATATCTGTACTAATAAGGGAGAAAACCTTTCACTTACAACAATGCAACATTCAACCTTACAACACCTTGTGAATTGCCTAATTGCGATTTTAAGGCTATTAATTCTTTGTATCAGAATTTGGCGATCATAAATTGGTCAGATTGCTGGTTTTTACAATCAGTAGATGAGAAGCTGAGTTTTTTCATTGAAAAGATAAATCACCTCTTTAATATTCATGCCCCCTTGCGTACGCGCCACGTCATAAACAGTAGTTCTCCATGGTTTACGCGGTCACTTAAAATAACTCTCAAAAATCGTAACAAAACTTATCGTAAATGGAAAAGTAACCGCACTGCTTTAAATTGGAATGAGCATAGAAAGCCAAGAATGACGCCACATATATTGTAAGGCGGTCCAAGTCCAAATACTTTATGTCCAAACTGAATCCTTCGCTGCCCTCCAAGCAGTTGTGAAAAAATTTAAAAGGAGCCGGTATATTCAATAAAGACTACGAGGTTTGCGATCTAGATCCCAATCAGCGATTACTTCGAACGATTACTTCGTCGCTAACTCTGCATCGGATGAAAATCATTCCGCCGTTGATGATGATGATGATAACGGTTCTGATTTAGAGTCTATGAATGGTTTTCGGTTAAATGCTCTAAGTGAAATGGACGTAGCCCGCAGTGTAAAGAAAATAAAATCGAATGCATATAAAGCTCATTTTGCCGCATCTTCTTAGTCCGCTTGTCCATATAGTAAATCACTGCTTCAACACCTCGTGCTATCCCCAGACTTGGAAAGTGGCTACTATTAATTCCTAAAGCAAAAAAACCTAAAGCCTGCAACCCATGAGACTTCCGCCCAATAAGCATATTGTCCTCGGTGTCTAAAATATGTGAGTCCCTCATGGCGGATCAGATATCTCATCATTAAGTCTTTTTAACCTAATGTCTCATCTCCAGTCTGGTTTTTGGCCGGCGCACAGTTGGTTTACTGCTGTGGTCAAAATACTAGATGACGTTAGAGTACCTTTTGATAATGGTGATTTGACATTGCTCTGCTTGTAGGATTTTTCAAAAGCATTCGGCACGGTCAGCCACTCATTTCTTTGCAAAAAACTGTCTCTAACTCAGCCGTCCGATTCCTAAGAAACTACTTGGAGGGTAGATCCCAAAGTGTTCGTGTGGGTCATAATTTTTCTATGCTAAAAAGCACTTCTAGTGTAGTTACTCAAGGCTCCATACTTGGACCGTTGTTATTTACAATGCTTATAAATGATATGTTCAGCAAGTGTCACCAAAATGCATGCATATGCCGATGACCTCCAATTGTACCTTCCAGCCCATTAGGTCTAGTTGAAGATCTATGTGCTAGAGTTAAAGAGCACTAAATAAAGAGCAAGAGTATCTAAATGGGCTGATGAAAACTTGCTTACGCTGAATACCTTGAATTCATTTGATTTACCTATATCCAAGAATCCATATCATTATGATGACTTGCCTCCAATTCTACTAAATAGCGTTAAACTGAAACTTGTAAGCAAAGTCACTAATCATTATTGTCAAATTAACTCATCCCTGATCACATCAACTCATGCGTACATAAAGTGTACTTTATTCTTCGTAATCTCCGAATGACATCAGGTTTTGTGGCCGTTGAAACAAAAAAAAAATTAGTATTGCAGCTGATTATGCCAATCATATCATACTCTGAAGTCGTGTACTGCAAGCCTGATTCAGGGACCTTGCATAAACTCCTGGTCGCTTTTAATAATGCCCCTCGCTGTGTATACGGTCTCAATAGGCACGCTCATGTCTCTGCCTTTTGTAATAAAAAATTACTTCGGGACGGGATTTACCAAGTTACCTTGAAGCTAGATATTGCATTTTTCTACACCGGATCATTTACACACGTAGTCCTACATATCTCTTCGAAAAGTTGAAGTATGTGAAGATCAAGTAGAAGCATAAACCGCATGATTCCTACATTTAATTACCTCAACGCCAGTAGATTGTTTTTCGTCGCTGCTATTAGGTCATTGAATTCATTACCTAATAGTATAAAAAGTGTTTCAAATAAAAGTAACTTTAAGCATTTAATCTTCAAAAATTTTTTCTTCAAAAATTTTTCATAGCTATGTCCTTCTTACTCTTTCTATTTCCTCTCTCTCTTTCCCTCTCACTCTCTCTCTAATCTATATTATAGTTTTTGGGGGAATATATTGAATTGTCTAAATTTAAGTAATTTTAAATACCATTTTTGATATCTGTCTATTGTAAATCTGTCCATTGTAAATTTGGCATGCAAAATAATTATTCTTATATGCCAACAACTTTTGGTTTAATACATTAAAAATTGTAATTGAAAATTGAAATTGAAATTGAAATTGAAAACGGAAATTGGAAATTAAAATTGAAAATTGAAAATTGAAAATTGAAAATTGAAAATTGAAAATTGAAAATTGAAAATTGAAAATTGAAAATTGAAAATTGAAAATTGAAAATTGAAAATTGAAAATTGAAAATTGAAAATTGAAAATTGAAAATTGAAAATTGAAAATTGAAAATTGAAAATTGAAAATTGAAAATTGAAAATTGAAAATTGAAAATTGAAAATTGAAAATTGAAAATTGAAAATTGAAAATTGAAAATTGAAAATTGAAAATTGAAAATTGAAAATTGAAAATTGAAAATTGAAAATTGAAAATTGAAAATTAAAAATTGAAGATTGAAAATTGAAAATTGAAAATTACAAATTTAAAATTGAAATTGAAATTGAAAAATAAAATTACCGAAGCGATTAACAAAGCGATTACCAACTGATTACCGATTACCGAAGCGATTACCAATTACCGAAGTGAATACCATTAAATTATCGATTACCAAAGCGGTTTCAAACCGATTACCCAAGCGATTACCAACCGATTACCGAAGCGATAACCAACCGATTACCGATCCAATTACCGATAACCTAACCACAGTAATTGTATTACAATTATATTCCCTGCAGTAATTGACACTAGTACAGAACTACCGATTTCACTAGCCCTAAGGCAACCAGTATTAGTTCCACTTCAACCTACTTTCTTTGCATTCAACTGGCGAATTTTATGTCAACATGTCATAGGCAGTGGTCAATTCCTACCTTTTACACTCCCATTCCACTATTCACTTCACTAGTGCCCCATGGCCAGCTTATTCACTAGTCAGAAAGATAAAAAAACAAAAAAAACGGTAGGCATTGTGGAAGCAATCTTCAGTTAATAAATTTATACTTTTTTCACCACGATATTTTCCTCATGCTGTTTAACGAAATTGAAACACCTTATAAATTATGTTTTCTCGAAAATATTACTTCGAACTATATAAGCCATCAATACAAAATCAAGACGTCAGAAACATAAACAATAAGCAATACAAGCTTGAAGTTGATTGAACACTGACCCTTTTATGCATTACCTTGGGTCAAAAAAGAAGCTAGTTCGTATAGAACTAGTGAAGTAGCTAACGAGGAGAAGGAGAAATTGGTTACTTTCGATACTGGCGGGTTATGACAACACGCTTCTTTGAGATCTATACATGCTTGATTCCAATTGACACGATACCCGATTTAGCCACAACTGATTTTTTTTTCTATAGGATTTTGTCAAAGATCGAATACAGAGCTGCTAAAGTCTAACATCGAAGCTGCTCTCCATCAAACAAAACGCTCATTTAAAAGCTCAAGTGAGCATAAACGTAAATGGTGTTCATCTTTTCGGTATTACTTTTCATACTAAAAAACTCAATCGTACAAATTCTATTACAAAAAATAAAACACTTTTATAAAATTAATTCATAGGTGATATATGAAAAGCTATTAAAATGTTTACTGCATGAAAGCTCTTTCTTTGTGGCGCAAGCCAACCAACAACTGCTGCCATGGCGACAAAAAAATCGAAGCAGAATAAATTTGAGCCTGGCACGAAAGGCACGACTGCAGACAAATATTAAAGGAGCTAGTTTAATGCACACAAAATTGACACGCTCTAAAAATCAAGACGCCAAAAAAAGCGCAACCCATTCACATAGCCCCAAACATGTTCCCTCCCACTACAGCTATGCGACCTAAGCTAAAATTAGGTCAGAGCTAATTTATATGAGTAGGTCAATGAATCACGCATGCATGATAATGTGTGCGTGTGTATGAGTCAAAAACTATGAATACAACAATAATAAAATAACACTCACCTATCCACCAAACGTCCTTCGCTGAAACTGCGCTGACTGTCCGTCATTTCACCACCACTGCCATTGACGCTTGCATGACCAGCATTGCGCTCATTTCCAGCAATGACGCGACGGCTGCTGCTGCCCAGGCTACTGTTGGCGCTGCTATCCAGTTCCTGTGAGGAGTCCCCGAGGCTTTTGAGCTTCTGACGCTCCGCAAAGAAGCTGCGACTCAGGGCCGCATTAAAGGCGCCCGGCAATACAGCAACGCCGCCTATCGTCGACGTGCGATGAGCGGCAGTTGTAACCATGGGCTGCAGCTCCGAGCTAGTAGTGATCAGAGCATTGTTGGCGGAGGAGTGTGTCGTCATGGTGGACATGTTATACACATGTTGTTGACGTTGATGATATGTTGTTGCTATTATGCCGCTGCCGCCGGCAGCGTACATGGCTTCAGCGTCCGTTTGTAGCTGTTTCTGATTTTGAATTTGTTGTTGTAGTTGATGTTGGTGCAGTTGTTGCATTGCTTTTGGAGCTAACAGCATATTGCCATGGCACTCGACGAATCCTTGGATTTGGGCAACGACTTGCAGCCGGTGTTGTGCAAAGACTGCAGCAACTGATGTGCCAGCGGTGAGGAAGGCGACGAAGCTGGGGACGAGACCACGGATGATATTGAGGACAACGTAGCGCTACGCAGATTTTTCTCACTGGCCGAACCAAATGATGATGACGGTTCGTGCTGGTTGGCGTTCAGGTTGCGTACCGCTGCGGCAGCTGGACTGTCGTCGACACTCGTAATGGTACGTCGACGGAAGATACGGCGAAGATTGCGCAACGGATGAAAGCGACGACGTTTTTGTTGCTCTAGAACAGAGAATAGAACAATTTTAATATTAGGCACTGATAGGGACATAACGCGAAAGCGGGGGGTGGGAAAAGGATATTCCGTTTGCACTGCTTCTTCTGCTGTTTTCTTGGCTGATGTGGATGGATTAAACGATGGATTTGGTTTTTTTTTTGGAATTTTTAACACACTTAGAATTTTTTTAGCTTTTTTTAAATTTTTTTTCATTTAATATTTAACATTTTGTCATATTTTTTTTTAAATACAATTATTTTTGAGACATTTATCAGGGTATTTATTCGAAGATAAATTTAAATATTTTTTTAAAGTTAACGAAAAAAAATTCTACGTTATGGTAAAAATTGCTGCTTCAGCAAGTGGGTGGTAGGTGGGGTGGATAAGATATTCTTTGTTAAAAATGTTTTTGCAAAATCATAAAACTAATACAAAAAAAACACGCAATTTATACATATACGCAAACATAAAAGTTAAATATAGATGTATTCCGTTAAGTTGACAGCATTTACAAGGAGGACAACAACTTTACAAGTGTATCTACAAAATGCGTAAATATTTTATGATTTCTCATAATCAAAAGCGAAATAGCAGCAAGCAAAAACTTGCGTGTCATAAACAAATAAAAATTACTCAGAAGAGGGAGGATGAAAGAGGCATGAAATAACTCAGGCAATCAGAAGAATATCCAAGATATTGATTTTATTTCTGTTCAAATAAAGTAACAAATGTTCTCAAGTGTTGGTGTATGAGATAAATATACTATTTGTAAAACATGTTAACAGCTTAAAGTAGACAACAACAACAACAACATTTAGAGTACAACAACATAGTCACGGCTAGATAGAGTGGCAAACCATTCACTCTATTAAAGCCGCAGGACGTGTTGAAGGGCGTGAAAATAACTACTTCGTTGAACACGCTAAATGCCTGCCTCAGCGAATATTTGTTGCCAGCAGAAAAAGTTCAGAAGATTTATGCGAGCTTAAAGAATGCCGCATGTATGTTTAACCTGGGCAAAACCTAAACAGATTCGATCAATCAATCGCATATGGCGGTTTTTTTTAAGTTAGTAAAGAAGAATGAGGATGGCTATGTATGTGTGTAGTTGTGTCATTTTGCGTCAGTTTCGTGTTAATTAACAAAATTAAGAGCTCTTTAAATAACTGTTAAATATTTGATTTTAGATGACGCACCGTGGGACAAAGCCCTAATATTCCAGCGAAATTGAGTCGAAAGATTTAATCTGGCGAAATATTTTTTATTTATGTTTCTTTTTGAGTCATGTATGTATCTATTAGAGCACAGCATGAGTAGGCTTCTTTGCCTACTTGAATATATTTTTTTGCTGTAGAAAAGAAAAGCTTACTCCATCACATTTCTACTGTGCTCATACCAACACTTACATTCTCTTGTTTTATACACAAATAAGAAACGGCGAGAGTAGGAACACTATGCTTTACTTATACAAGAAGGTAGCGAATAAAGCATTAAAAAAGTGCATAAATATAAGTATTCATACTCTGAATATTTTGCGCATATTTTTATTATTCATCGCAAATATCTTTTGTTATGCGAGCGACTACTAATGTATTTTTTCTTTAAGAAATACGATTAATTCGCATTAAAGATTTACATAAATGTTTATTTATCAGCTTATAAAAACGAGCACATTAACAGTTATTCAGTTCACTGCAGCACATTTCTGAATTTTTGTGTAGATTATTAAATATTCAGATAAAAAATATGAAACTACGCAAGGTAGTACGCAAGGAAACTATGCAAAGAGATGCCAGGTGCCGAGATTTTCCACATCTTTCGGGATTTTGCGACTTAAACGGTATGGCGGGGAAAGCAGTGATCGATAGGGGGAAATTATAGAGCTAATTATAAGCTATTTTTAATAACAAATGTTTCAAGAAAGATAACATAACAGTACATAACATAACATAACATAACATAACATAACATAACATAACATAACATAACATAACATAACATAACATAACATAACATAACATAACATAACATAACATAACATAACATAACATAACATAACATAACATAACATAACATAACATAACATAACATAACATAACATAACATAACATAACATAACATAACATAACATAACATAACATAACATAACATAACATAACATAACATAACATAACATAACATAACATAACATAACATAACATAACATAACATAACATAACATAACATAACATAACATAACATAACATAACATAACATAACATAACATAACATAACATAACATAACATAACATAACATAACATAACATAACATAACATAACATAACATAACATAACATAACATAACATAACATAACATAACATAACATAACATAACATAACATAACATAACATAACATAACATAACATAACATAACATAACATAACATAACATAACATAACATAACATAACATAACATAACATAACATAACATAACATAACATAACATAACATAACATAACATAACATAACATAACATAACATAACATAACATAACATAACATAACATAACATAACATAACATAACATAACATAACATAACAGAACATAACATAACATAACATAACATAACATAACATAACATAACATAACAAAACATAACATAACATAACATAACATAACATAACATAACATAAAATAACATAAAATAACATAACATAACATAACATAACATAACATAACATAACATAACATAACATAACATAACATAACATAACATAACATAACATAACATAACATAACATAACATAACTTAACATAACATAACATAACATAACATAACATAACATAACATAACATAACATAACATAACATAACATAACATAGCATAACATAACGTATCATAACATAACATACCATAACATATTTTATGTTATTTTATGTTATTTTAGAAAATCCCCCCTCTGTCCCTATGTCACACTTCGTCACAAAGTCTTGAACACCTCCCCCTCCCCCATGGAACGTCACACTATATTTTTTAAAGTTTTGGTTTTTTTTATAATTTACCACTTTCAACACGTTATATTTATTATAAGTTTTATTATTATGGAAAGTACAAGGAATTTTGTCTAACCAACAATTACATGAAAAATTTGACCAAGAGCTAAACACAAATGAAAGCTTTTCTGACGTTAACAAGTACATCAACCAGTGGCGATATGTTATTACTTGAATGTTCGACAATTGTAAAAATTGTTGTTTGTTTTAAATTTTTATAACACTTTAATGTTCGATTGAACATGGAGTTATGAGGCTGTTTTCGATAACTGCCTTAGAGTAAAAATTCCCACTTCAATTCAGCAAAAAAACTGTTTGTGAAGCTGCTATATTTGTTGAAGGTGTGCCTTTTATGTCTTTGCTCGGTTTAAACATAGATTTAACTGACTTTTTCGGATTGTGATCCGTTCTTTGTATTGGGCGCGTTTTTATTGATAAAAAAATAAAGCACTATTTACAATAAAATTAAATTTTAAAAAAATTTTAGCAAATTTTAATAAAATTTAATGTTTTGAAAACTGAAATCAAAAATTTTCTTGTGAATTCAAAAACAAATTCAACATTATATGGAGTGAAAAATGTTTTCACTAACAAAATTTTTTGGTTAGTTTTTCTTTTTAGACTGTGAAAGATAGTTTGTTTTTAACAGTTAATTTTTTTGAATTTTTTTAAAAATTTATAAAAATTGTTTTGAAATTGATATAAACACGGAGTGTTAAGGTAACCGTAGTAATAAAATGAGTATATATAATAAAATCTTATATTTCTTTGTACCGAAACATAGCATTGTTGGGCATATTGGATATTTTGACCAAATATTGGATATAAAATCGCCTAAAATTTACTCTTTATTAATATTGCTCGTAAAGGTATGAACGCATTTGCTCTGTATGTATTATTGTTTATATATTAAAATGAAGTCACTAAAATTTGTTTTCCCTTTTGAAAGCTTTAATTTATTATTTTGTAAACGCGGAATAAAGCAGGAAACTAAGACTTAAAAACGGGGAAAAGAATTATTTTGTGTGCAAAAAAGGAGAATTTTTTCATTCACACTTGGCAGCGCTGACGCGAGATTTGCAAACTCAGCTCAGTGCAAGAGTGTTTGAAAAGAGAACAAATAAGCAGTTAATCTCTTGCGCAGATTTACTCTGCACTACTCGACCTATTGCTCGCTAGCAGTCTACTCCTACAACAAAGAGGCAAGGTATATTCGAATGGTGAATATATTCATACCGGTCTCTAGTATCTATGAATATATTTGGCTAGATTTTCTATATTCATTTCCATAAAATAAGAATTTTTATTTTAAAATAAGATTTTCAAATGAAAATGGAAACAAAATTTAAAAAACTTAAAAAAATTGTAGTTTTTGAAACTTTTTTTTAAGTGAAAATATCAAAAGCGTGTCAACATTTTGAAATTTCTAAAATGTTGAATCTCGTTACTTTTCTGAACATGAATTGTAAAATCCGTACGATTTTCGTTTTAAACCCTGGCTTTCCGAACTATTTAAAGAATTCAGACAGAACTTGAACTTCCTCAAGCGAACAGACCCTAAATCTTCTTCTGAGTCCCCAATTTCTGGTTTGCTGAAGACACGGCCCTCTCTGATAAGCTTTATAAAAAAAATCTTTTATGTATAAGGAATATACTATGCTAGCTTTTCTGGATATCTAAGGTGTTTCGGGTCGATGCGTCACTCTGCGCTCTGATAAGCAATCTGCTGATCACTAGAATTATCAATTCTACTCTCGCTGACGCAAAAGCCAGTAGATTTGTAGGAGCACCCCTCAGATGAGTATTCTATCTCATTTTGCTATGGAACTTGCCGGTCAACGAACTACTGAGGAAGTTAGAAAAGGTCTGTCGCAGGGTGGTTGCCAATGCATACAACGTTGCTATTGGTGTACATGAAAAGAATCCTAATACTCTCTGGAGCTGCTTCTGCCATCGCTATACAAACTCACTGCCTGGGTCAAAAGCTGTGGGCTGAAGGTAAGCCTAAATAAAACCGAGCTGGTGTGTTTTACGAGGTAGTATAAGATTCCGCCCCACAAATTCTTCGCATTTAGATGGCACTCAATTATCCTTCGTGGACACAGCAAACTAATTAGAAAATATAATGGATAGAAAGTTAAGCTGGAAACAAAATATTTTTTGGAAACAGTCAAGGGGCTGTCCGCAACTTTAACCTAACCTATATATTAACTGTATTAATTATTGCCAACATTCTTACAGAAAATGAGCAATATGTTTATTTAAAAATTATCAAAAATATATTTTCATTCCATGATATATTTCACTTACATCTCACTATGGTGTCAAAAGAAAATCTTTATCTTTAAGTATAAAAATTTATTGCGTCACAAAACTAAATTGCTTACCTAATACCATAAAAAATTGGTCAAAAACTACGATGTTTAAAAATGTGTTAAAAATATCGCAATAACCGATAAGAAACGATAACACGCTTTATCAATAAAATACAATAGAGTGCAAACTCCAAAAACAAACAACAAAATTTAAGCACGCTAGTTAAGCGAAAAATTTATATTATTGCCAAAAAAGGCAACAATTGGTGCGTCTCAGCTTAAAGTAAAACGTGCGCAATTATCGATAAATAGCCAGTAACAATGAACAATACAGTCATTCCGAGAAAATCATAACAAATGTAGATTAAATATAAAAACAAAGTGAAATTAGGAGAATGGAAAACAAAGTAAAAACAGACAAAAAAGAGAGGAAACACCAACGACACTCAAGGTCGTTTCTTATATTAACCCTAGATCAGTGTTTTGGCCACTTTGTTATTTTAAATTAATGTAATACTTTGTTCTGGTACCGACTATATAACTGTCTTGAACATTTTATTATATAACTGCACGAATAATAATATTTCTATGAATATCTGCCGCACCTAAGTATTCGTACGGACAAAAGACCTTGATATCATATAAATGGACACACAGTACCCTTCATTACACTTTTTTGATAAATTATTCTTAACTGGCTTGTATGAAAAATGTTGTATCTTATTAATATATTTTATTTTTATAAATTTGAATGAATAAAATCAGAACAAAAAATGGGGTTAAAATAAGGTTTTCCATTAACATTCCTTTCCACACAATTTTCATATATTTTAACAGGATTGCAAAAGAATACTAAGCACCAATGTACACGAAAGATAGATTATTTTATGCACACATATCTAGGGTTAAACCTTCGTTTGCTAGCACTGATTACATTACGAGCCAGTTGATGACAGCCATTATCAATGCCTCATTTGACAGCGTTGTGTAGTTGCATATTCAATTATATTTTAACTTTCACACAAATTGTCTTCTAACTAATTTGACTATGTTTTCGGCTGATAAAAATTTATTTTTAATTTTTGTTTTTCGCTGATAAATATAATTCACAAATCAAACCAATTAAAATTGGGTACTTTTTCGTTTGATAAAAATAAAGATAAATTATAAGAGAAAATCTGCACAAATCTTTTTAATAAAATTATTCTAGTTAAAATTTTATTTTATTAATTCAAATATTTTTGAGTTAGGTGCTATAAATTATTTAACTTAATACCATTAGTATTTGAAATATCTAAGCTTAGTGTGTCATAAAAGGCGCTCATTTTTAATTCTACCACTTATTTCTTGATTTTTTTATGTGAACGTAAGATTTCCGTATCAATTCTCTGCATGATCAACTTAACTCAATCATAACATAAACGAGCTTTTAGATTTTTTTTCAACAAGTTTGATTAATCGTTCTGTCGAATTAATCTTTAATATTCATGTTGATATAATAATTTGATAATGAAAATGTTTTTCTAAACAATCCCAGCAGGAGAGCGAGCGCTCCATTAGCGCATCTGAAGCACTCCAAAAAAAGCAGTAGAGCGCTTCATTGTCCTTGTGTATAGCGCATTTTTTAACATAGTCATGTCATCAGATGTATGCGCTCCGCTTTCGCTGTAGAAAATTTGAAATCGTAGCGAGAGCCGAGCGCTTTGTTCTCCTTGTAGTTGGAATAAGAATGCAGCGCGAACCAAGCGTTTTTTTCTCTTTGTAGTTGATATAAAAATTTAGCGAGAATCGAGGCTTTGTTTCCTTTATATTATGTAGCGTAATTTGTTACTCATAATGTTTTCATTTTTTATTTATGTACACTTAAAATATTACTTAAATGTAACTTTTTAATTGTCACTATATTATTATTATTTTTTTTTCTGAATCTATGCGCAGACACTTTAAACTTTGCACTTTGTTCACGTGAAACGATTTGATGATATGTTTAAGTTTTTAAAACTATTTTTTTTTACGTTAAAATCTAATTTTTTTTCTTCAAGTGCAACGTTGTCGTTACAGGAACTGCTACAAATATAGAGCTATCCAAACAGCACTATTTGCAAGGAGAATGAAGCGCTCTTTATGTGCATACAAGTAATGCGCATTGAAATTTTTTGCAAGGCATGTACTTGTTTGTTTATCGAAATTTTTAGTTATATGTAAATAAAAATAATTAATATATTTATCCGCCTTTGTTTTTGGGTAGAATTGTATTTAAAAAACATTTGGTTAAATTTAGTAAATTCATACTTATTCGAACTGATTTAAAACCGACAGCTCTATTGATTCAGAGTATGCTGCTAAGCCAAAATATTTTGAAAATTGATATATGCCCCTAGAAGTAAAAAGCGATTAATTACTTATTACTTATTACTTATTACTTATTACTTATTACTTATTACTTTTTACTTATTACTTATTACTTATTACTTATTACTTATTACTTATTACTTATTACTTATTACTTATTACTTATTACTTATTACTTATTACTTATTACTTATTACTTATTACTTATTACTTATTACTTATTACTTATTACTTAATACTTATTACTTATTACTTATTACTTATTACTTATTACTTATTACTTATTACTTATTACTTATTACTTATTACTTATTACTTATTACTTATTACTTATTACTTATTACTTATTACTTATTACTTATTACTTATTACTTATTACTTATTACTTATTACTTATTACTTATTACTTATTACTTATTACTTATTACTTATTACTTATTACTTATTACTTATTACTTATTACTTATTACTTATTACTTATTACTTATTACTTATTACTTATTACTTATTACTTATTACTTATTACTTATTACTTATTACTTATTACTTATTACTTATTACTTATTACTTATTACTTATTACTTATTACTTATTACTTATTACTTATTACTTATTACTTATTACTTATTACTTATTACTTATTACTTATTACTTATTACTTATTACTTATTACTTATTACTTATTACTTATTACTTATTACTTATTACTTATTACTTATTACTTATTACTTATTACTTATTACTTATTACTTATTACTTATTACTTATTACTTATTACTTATTACTTATTACTTATTACTTATTACTTATTACTTATTACTTATTACTTATTACTTATTACTTATTACTTATTACTTATTACTTATTACTTATTACTTATTACTTATTACTTATTACTTATTACTTATTACTTATTACTTATTACTTATTACTTATTACTTATTACTTATTACTTATTACTTATTACTTATTACTTATTACTTATTACTTATTACTTATTACTTATTACTTATTACTTATTACTTATTACTTATTACTTATTACTTATTACTTATTACTTATTACTTATTACTTATTACTTATTACTTATTACTTATTACTTATTACTTATTACTTATTACTTATTACTTATTACTTATTACTTATTACTTATTACTTATTACTTATTACTTATTACTTATTACTTATTACTTATTACTTATTACTTATTACTTATTACTTATTACTTATTACTTATTACTTATTACTTATTACTTATTACTTATTACTTATTACTTATTACTTATTACTTATTACTTATTACTTATTACTTATTACTTATTACTTATTACTTATTACTTATTACTTATTACTTATTACTTATTACTTATTACTTATTACTTATTACTTATTACTTATTACTTATTACTTATTACTTATTACTTATTACATATTACTTAGCGATAAGTCTTAAAATATCCTTGTAAAGTTATTGATGAATTTTGCAAGAATTTATGGTGAGGTTTTTAAAAAGGGTTATTCTCGTTTCCTTAACCCTTTATAACCCTTTTTATTTTTTTAAAAAGAGTTATAAATATTGAAAAGTTGACATATTTTTAACACCTGAAACATATTGATAACTTCAGAATATGTATGACACACCAGCGTTGCTGTGCGTGAATTCAAAAGTTTACATTTTTTTCTAGATTTCTTACGTCTGCCAATAAGCCTTAAGCATTTACGTAGAAGTTTAAATTAATTTTATTATACTATTGAACATAGAATTATCGATATATATATTGATAGTAAATAGATAAATAAAAGAATCATCTATAAGAGATCTTGTTGAAAATTTGAGAATTCATAACAAAAATCTATAATTTATAATGTTATCTTATAAAAATGGAATTATCAAGATTTAAAATATGACAGTTTCTTCAACTTAACGCATGTTTTAAACTATATTTGCAATATTAATTGCATAAGGCTTGATTTGTCAGAATAAATTTTGAGAAAATATTCTTTTTTTTCCTATACTCAAATATTTCTTTATTTTTCTTCAATAACCTGGATAAGTAATCAATAATTCTACTTTCATTAATAACTCTGCCTTCCCCCTACTACCCTAATAATATATATAACATGAAAAATGGTAAAAATATAAAATGTTTATTAAAATTTTGTCCACAAGCAAAGCTCATTAGTATTTAAGTCACGTTTTGACATAAACAATATACTACATATTTCCGTTTACCACAAGTTCTGTCATTATTTTTCTTCTTCATACTTGTGTTTTAGGCATAAAAAATTGTTTACTTTATATATAGTTTTCCCTACTTAGGACAAAAAAATGTGACTGACACAAAAAACCTAAAAATAAGTAAAAGTTTCTGTTTGGCCAAAACAAAATAAGAAAAAAAAGAAACAACAGGCGACAACAATAAATCTCGGATTTTCTGACGCATAGCTGGGATACTTGCAGTGGGCACTCTTTTGACAGCATGTTGATAATACTGGTCAACCAGTGTGATGGTTGGTGTTGGTGGTACTTGAACACACTCGAGTGTGACACGTGCTACACTAATATTTATGCCATACCTACCAATGTATATTTTTTAAGGCATTTGTACGTGCTTGTATTGCAGTGTTGTTATTGTTTTTTTTTTTAAGAAAAACCGTTAAATGAACCAATTAAAATATCCATAATTCTTGATAGGATTGAGCAAGTCGCGATTTTGTTGATCAAAGCTGGTGGTTGCGCTGAGAAATGAGTTTCTGAATAATCAATAATTTAATGAAAGAATCTTTTAATTGGAAAGAAAACTTAGCTCTGATTATAGTGACCTATTAATAAATAATATCAACATCTTGATTACTTTGCAGCATTAATCAAGTTGTTCCATAGAAACATAATTTTAAGCTTTATTGAAATTATCGCTGTAAAGAATTGGTGGAGGAGTTGTGGTTTACTATAAAATCATAGATTATTAATTTAAGATCTAAATTTCTAAGCACATTGTATTAAAATGAAAACAAAGAAAACAATTGGATAATGCAGAAAACAAGGGACCTTTGATAACCTAATTAATAAATTCTGTTAAACAAATATTTATGTATTCAATACCAGGTGCGAACCTTAATATTAATATTATCTCATATATATCATATATATATATATTCATATATATTAATATTATCTTTAATATTAATATTATCTCAAATGATAATTGTAAACAATCATTATATGACAAAACATCAAAATAATGAATAGTCAATGAAACTCTAACCATCCATACTTAATACTTAATACTTAATACTTAATACTTAATACTTAATACTTAATACTTAATACTTAATACTTAATACTTAATACTTAATACTTAATACTTAATACTTAATACTTAATACTTAATACTTAATACTTAATACTTAATACTTAATACTTAATACTTAATACTTAATACTTAATACTTAATACTTAATACTTAATACTTAATACTTAATACTTAATACTTAATACTTAATACTTAATACTTAATACTTAATACTTAATACTTAATACTTAATACTTAATACTTAATACTTAATACTTAATACTTAATACTTAATACTTAATACTTAATACTTAATACTTAATACTTAATACTTAATACTTAATACTTAATACTTAATACTTAATACTTAATACTTAATACTTAATACTTAATACTTAATACTTAATACTTAATACTTAATACTTAATACTTAATACTTAATACTTAATACTTAATACTTAATACTTAATACTTAATACTTAATACTTAATACTTAATACTTAATACTTAATACTTAATACTTAATACTTAATACTTAATACTTAATACTTAATACTTAATACTTAATACTTAATACTTAATACTTAATACTTAATACTTAATACTTAATACTTAATACTTAATACTTAATACTTAATACTTAATACTTAATACTTAATACTTAATACTTAATACTTAATACTTAATACTTAATACTTAATACTTAATACTTAATACTTAATACTTAATACTTAATACTTAATACTTAATACTTAATACTTAATACTTAATACTTAATACTTAATACTTAATACTTAATACTTAATACTTAATACTTAATACTTAATACTTAATACTTAATACTTAATACTTAATACTTAATACTTAATACTTAATACTTAATACTTAATACTTAATACTTAATACTTAATACTTAATACTTAATACTTAATACTTAATACTTAATACTTAATACTTAATACTTAATACTTAAACTTAATACTTAATACTTAATACTTAATACTTAATACTTAATACTTAATACTTAATACTTAATACTTAATACTTAATACTTAATACTTAATACTTAATACTTAATACTTAATACTTAATACTTAATACTTAATACTTAATACTTAATACTTAATACTTAATACTTAATACTTAATACTTAATACTTAATACTTAATACTTAATACTTAATACTTAATACTTAATACTTAATACTTAATACTTAATACTTAATACTTAATACTTAATACTTAATACTTAATACTTAATACTTAATACTTAATACTTAATACTTAATACTTAATACTTAATACTTAATACTTAATACTTAATACTTAATACTTAATACTTAATACTTAATACTTAATACTTAATACTTAATACTTAATACTTAATACTTAATACTTAATACTTAATACTTAATACTTAATACTTAATACTTAATACTTAATACTTAATACTTAATACTTAATACTTAATACTTAATACTTAATACTTAATACTTAATACTTAATACTTAATACTTAATACTTAATACTTAATACTTAATACTTAATACTTAATACTTAATACTTAATACTTAATACTTAATACTTAATACTTAATACTTAATACTTAATACTTAATACTTAATACTTAATACTTAATACTTAATACTTAATACTTAATACTTAATACTTAATACTTAATACTTAATACTTAATACTTAATACTTAATACTTAATACTTAATACTTAATACTTAATACTTAATACTTAATACTTAATACTTAATACTTAATACTTAATACTTAATACTTAATACTTAATACTTAATACTTAATACTTAATACTTAATACTTAATACTTAATACTTAATACTTAATACTTAATACTTAATACTTAATACTTAATACTTAATACTTAATACTTAATACTTAATACTTAATACTTAATACTTAATACTTAATACTTAATACTTAATACTTAATACTTAATACTTAATACTTAATACTTAATACTTAATACTTAATACTTAATACTTAATACTTAATACTTAATACTTAATACTTAATACTTAATACTTAATACTTAATACTTAATACTTAATACTTAATACTTAATACTTAATACTTAATACTTAATACTTAATACTTAATACTTAATACTTAATACTTAATACTTAATACTTAATACTTAATACTTAATACTTAATACTTAATACTTAATACTTAATACTTAATACTTAATACTTAATACTTAATACTTAATACTTAATACTTAATACTTAATACTTAATACTTAATACTTAATACTTAATACTTAATACTTAATACTTAATACTTAATACTTAATACTTAATACTTAATACTTAATACTTAATACTTAATACTTAATACTTAATACTTAATACTTAATACTTAATACTTAATACTTAATACTTAATACTTAATACTTAATACTTAATACTTAATACTTAATACTTAATACTTAATACTTAATACTTAATACTTAATACTTAATACTTAATACTTAATACTTAATACTTAATACTTAATACTTAATACTTAATACTTAATACTTAATACTTAATACTTAATACTTAATACTTAATACTTAATACTTAATACTTAATACTTAATACTTAATACTTAATACTTAATACTTAATACTTAATACTTAATACTTAATACTTAATACTTAATACTTAATACTTAATACTTAATACTTAATACTTAATACTTAATACTTAATACTTAATACTTAATACTTAATACTTAATACTTAATACTTAATACTTAATACTTAATACTTAATACTTAATACTTAATACTTAATACTTAATACTTAATACTTAATACTTAATACTTAATACTTAATACTTAATACTTAATACTTAATACTTAATACTTAATACTTAATACTTAATACTTAATACTTAATACTTAATACTTAATACTTAATACTTAATACTTAATACTTAATACTTAATACTTAATACTTAATACTTAATACTTAATACTTAATACTTAATACTTAATACTTAATACTTAATACTTAATACTTAATACTTAATACTTAATACTTAATACTTAATACTTAATACTTAATACTTAATACTTAATACTTAATACTTAATACTTAATACTTAATACTTAATACTTAATACTTAATACTTAATACTTAATACTTAATACTTAATACTTAATACTTAATACTTAATACTTAATACTTAATACTTAATACTTAATACTTAATACTTAATACTTAATACTTAATACTTAATACTTAATACTTAATACTTAATACTTAATACTTAATACTTAATACTTAATACTTAATACTTAATACTTAATACTTAATACTTAATACTTAATACTTAATACTTAATACTTAATACTTAATACTTAATACTTAATACTTAATACTTAATACTTAATACTTAATACTTAATACTTAATACTTAATACTTAATACTTAATACTTAATACTTAATACTTAATACTTAATACTTAATACTTAATACTTAATACTTAATACTTAATACTTAATACTTAATACTTAATACTTAATACTTAATACTTAATACTTAATACTTAATACTTAATACTTAATACTTAATACTTAATACTTAATACTTAATACTTAATACTTAATACTTAATACTTAATACTTAATACTTAATACTTAATACTTAATACTTAATACTTAATACTTAATACTTAATACTTAATACTTAATACTTAATACTTAATACTTAATACTTAATACTTAATACTTAATACTTAATACTTAATACTTAATACTTAATACTTAATACTTAATACTTAATACTTAATACTTAATACTTAATACTTAATACTTAATACTTAATACTTAATACTTAATACTTAATACTTAATACTTAATACTTAATACTTAATACTTAATACTTAATACTTAATACTTAATACTTAATACTTAATACTTAATACTTAATACTTAATACTTAATACTTAATACTTAATACTTAATACTTAATACTTAATACTTAATACTTAATACTTAATACTTAATATTTAATGTTTAATACTTAATACTTGACACTTAATATTCATATATATTAACAAAACTTTGTTTACTTAATTTTTCACTTCACTTCTTCGTTTATTTATTTTAAATTTCGTCGTGATCCCAGAATTTCAATTTAAGTTTAAGTTTACTTAATTTTTCACTTCACTTCTTCGTTTATTTATTTTAAATTTCGTCGTGATCCCAGAATTTCAATCATTTTGGGTGGACAGAGTTGCTGCCTAACGTTATCTGTTCACGACGCTTCGGATTGTGTAATCTGGTTTCTATCAATCTTGATAATATATGATGAATTACTTGCCTACCTTTTCACAAGGGGAACAAGGGACAAACCTTCACATGGCAACGTGTTTGACTGTTTTAGCCTGGTGAGGCCAGCATTATATACTTCGAAAACGTCTATATTAGACTCAGAGCACTTCATGGTGTTTCCTGAAACCGTTTGTTTGTCGGCTAACCTGAGCGTTAAACTACGAGGCTTAAATATGTTGTGCGTCGGGTTTTAAGCCCAACACTTAAAAAAATTATTTCATTGTAACGTACAAGAATAAATTGAAAAAATTACCCTTACAAATGCATTAATATAAAAATCGATAAGATAAATCGATGCAGATCATCTTCTCTAAAATTTATCATATTATTGATAAAGCTAAATCTTGCCTTATTAAGTTATTAATGCTTTTCTCAGTAATATATGATCGAAAAATCATTTATTTGAATTATCGATATTGTTTTAAGTTTAAATAATTAACAGATCCTCAAAGTATCAAACTATTACTTTGCTTGTAAAATGATACTGTTTAAATTATTGATTTATTTCCGAATTCATGTTATTCATATTTTATGAGATATCATGTTATAATATTTAGAAAATTCTTTCAAAAACATCGACATTTTTTAAATATATTTATTATATAATCGATAAGCTGTAATTTTTTAGATGAAGTAATCAATTTTTCGATAATTTTTCGATTTCAGACATATTGAGCCAGATGCTTAAATCCAAGTAATTAGATTTGCTTCAAATAAATATGAACACAGACTGCAGTAATTGCTTTTTTAGTGTAGAAATAGATAAACACACTTACAGACATTTAAACTATTGCTTGTAAATCTTTAGCAAAAGCATTTGCTTATTTTTTATTCATCAGGGTCATTGACATACACTAATTTTTTAAAATTATTTCTTAAATATTTACGTATATCGCATCAACAAGTTATGGATAAAATTACGCTTTGATAACATTAATAGTCTTTTAGTGAAACTTAGACTAACTGCCAAATTATTCAACTCATTTTTTTTATTTACATATATGTAAAATAGATAAATGTTCAAAATGGAATTATAAATTAATGCAAACAATGAAAAAATTTCTCTATACTTCTGTGATATTATTCATGTTCTTTTCAATCAAAATTTTTGAATAAGCTAAAACGTTGCATTCAAATTATAGTGACAATCATGTTTTCAATGTGCCTGTAACTTCATTCAGTTCACTTTTGTTTACACCTACCTATATTGCCCAAATAAGTGGCGTTAACAGTTATTTAAACATGACAGCACATCTTCGTCAAGCCAATTAATATCCAAATAAATGCCAAAATAACTATAATAAAACACGTAAACATAATGTGAAATATATGTTAATTTGTGATAAATTTATTGCTCTTTTCAATTGGCTGGACTTGCATTCAAAATTAAATGCATTTGTTACTAAAGTAAACAAAATCTCACGTTTGCCCACATTATAATTAACATAATTTTTGTTAACCATGTCAGTGGATCAAGTTTGAATTTAACAACAAAAAAAAGAAAAAGTCCACAAGTGATGCGTAATAAATTTAAATTCAAATTGAATATAAAAACAGTTTTTAACACTGACGTTGTTGATATCTAGAGGGGATAAAAGTGTCATTTCGCTAAATGCTGTCGGTGCAAAACACTCCGAAACCGTTAAACGTCGCTGTTAATACATCAAGTGTAGATTTGAAGAGGTTTGAGAAATTTTATGTCTCCCATGCAAACGTATTACGTAAGCAATTAACGGCATTATATAAGTTAGTGCGACTTTAAAGTTTGTCGCACAGATATAAAAATGTGCTGCACAAACTTTTGTTTAACTGGAAATATAATCGATTGTTAATATTTGTTTCATTGCTGCAGCTGTTTTTATTACTATTTCTATTTTGAAAAAGTGAAACTCTTTATGCTAAAAAAAAAAATTTTTTTTATTTTACCATATAAAAGCTTCATTGTTTTGATTTAAGAAATTATGCATGAAATACAGTCCGAGGATACTTTAACAGCTTCACACAATACGTTTTGAACTATTTTAAATATTTTGTATTTATATATTTTATATATTTCATATGCATATTGATTTTATTATAATTTTTATCATTTTTTTATAGTCTTTCATTCATGTATAAATTTGTTATTATTCTTTCTGAACCATATAGTAACTACATTATGTTAAAACATCCAAAGCTAAGCTTTTGCTCCAAAGTTGTTTCAAGCAAACAAACCTTGGACTCAAACCAAAATTTTACAAGCAGTAAAAAATATTTCTGTAATGCAGAAATATATCGTCACCTCAGTGCAAGACTATCAGAACTCAAAAATGTTGAATTTTTGGAAAAGTCGTTTTAGAAGAAGTTACAAAGAAGTTACAATCGGAACATTTTTCCACAAAAAAGTAGACCACATACATCCCTGCTTATGTATTTAGTACGAATTTCATATTTTTCGAGTTGTTACAGTTTTGCACTGAGGTATTTTATAATAACCTGACGATATTATGGTATTATGTACATTAGAGTGAAGTGACTGTTTTTTTTTTAATTAAGGGAGTATTCCTGGTTGGCAAACATTTTTTTTTATTTCTGTTTTTGCATATTTTTATAGCTTGGATATTTGAGAATATCGTCCTAAAAAGGTTTTCTTGAAATACGAAATACTTTAGGAGATATGGTCTTTTTTGTCCAGCAATGTTTTCGCCAAAATGCGATTTGCTTAATTTGGCTACTTTTTGAATGCAATGGTTTGAAGCAACCACCGAATTTCGTTCAACGCGTTCTTTAGTAGGTAATAATTTGTTTGTATATGCATTTTAAAAATAAATGAATACACATTTTAGAGCTTAGGTATTCGAATGTTGGAAGCGTTTAGTGCACTTTGAATTGAGCAATAAACCGGACGCGCGCGCGCATACGGTTTTTAAAAGTACAATTTTGATAAAAATGTTTGTTTGTACTAAAGACAATGGATAGAAAAATTAATAGAAATAAAAATTAAAGAAACACTGGTAGCAATCGAAAAACTCGTGCCTTGAAACGCCAGTTTCGTGGTAACCAACACGAAAGAGTTGAGTACACCGAATTCACAAGTACATCGGCAAAAAAACTTAAATATATACTTCCAATACTTCAAATAATGAACCTAATGGGCATCCCGATTGGCAACGTCACATATGATTTCGCCATGTCTCGGAACGAAGAACGTTTGAAAAGGTCCGAAGCCAGAGCTCTGGCCGCATCAAAAAAAAAGTAGAACTGCCCGAAGAGCACAAAGAGCCGCTGAGTCCTCATTTTTTGAAAAAGAAGAAGGAGTTCTTTATGGGGCTAGCATTGCAGATTGATATATGTAAGTATTTCACAAAAAAAAAAAATGTTTTATTGCCTAAAATTTTTTTTTATTTTTTTCTAAATCACGTTTTTGAACTTCGAAGTCTTTTTTCTCCGGTTCTACTGAACCGATTTTGATGAAACCAAGTGCAATCTACGCAGAATTGTCACTTTTCTGATTCCTATCTCAATCACAATTTCAAAGAATTTTTTACTATTTTTTTTTTTGACACTAAACTACAAAAAAAGACCCAAAATCTGTTTTTCATTTTTCAATGCCCGCCATTTTGTAAAAAATAATTGAAAAATTATAATTGAAGTAGAAGCTAGAACTACATCTGTACTGAATCTAACTCAGTTTACTTTTTCCATTTCAGTTGATCCAAAGTCGAGTTATCCGGGCCGCAAGCAGCATACATTTTTTTCAACGCCCAACTTTGAAGGCCGACATCTTCTTGAACAGCCCTCGTACAAAGGAAAAAAAAATTTTTTATTTAATTTAATATGTTCTAAAAACAATAAAACTAAGCCGAATAAACAGAATTTAAATAACTCTTTGCCTTTTCAAATGAGAAGTTTTTCAAAAAGGGTCCAAAAACAGCCTTCCAACCAGGAATACTCCCTTAAAGAAGAGATTGAGCTGCGAACAATCTTTTCCAAAATTTACACTTGCACAAAAGTTATTTGGGTTTTTTTAAAAATTAGCACTTTTTTCCCATATAACCAAGTACTGACATGTACCGATGCAAGTCGGCACGGGCTCCCGTGGTCCTAGGTACACAAAATTTTTTTAAAATTTATTTCAAATGTACCACATAAAAAAAGCAACTACGACTCTTTTGGGACACCCTACTGTGTATCCATAATTAAATTTAACTTTTTGACATTGCCAGAAAACTAAGCGGCCTATGCATAAAGTTCATTATAAATATTACATCTAAAATATTATTATTTTTAATAAATCCGTTTTTATTGGTTTTCTCAGGTATTTGATATTACCCAATAGGCAATGAAGTTACAGTTCCTGAACTTTAGATGTAATGTCTCTTCTAACGAAGGCGTGCATTTACTGCTACTTTTGGCGGTAGGACACATGACTTCCTCGCTGCTTCTGCGAGCGCTTCTATGAGCGCTACCCAGGGCAGTACAACAATTATATTTTTCCTACAAAAACTGGTTCTGTTTATATTTCAGGGTTACTTTTTCGTTAAAAGTTAAAATATAACATATTTAAGTTAAAAAAAACTGAATAATAACCAACGTCATGACTTAGAAATATTCTTATCTGACAAATATATGTAAAATAAAATAAAACCACAGAATAAATAAGTACACGCAGAGAAAAAATATGTTTATATATGTTTGGTTTCACAAACAAAATATTGAGACGGAACCACTTAATGATTAAGAACTTTTCTTCAATAGCATTATTTTTCGATATAAGAAGATATTAGTTTTGTCCAACATTAATATAATTGCCTTAGCTAAAAAACTAACGTCTACATTAATATGCTTGTGACAAAATAGAATTGTGTGTTTCTACCCAATAAAAATATATTTGCGTCACTTTTAAAATTAAAAGAGAACAGAACTCTGCAAATTTAAAACAAACAGAACTCCTTTCTTGTATGTGTTTCGCCTAGACATACATATATCTGTTTCTTTTGCACTTATATGAAAAATAGCGGAAACCTTGTTGCTTTATGCGCTTGCTTTTAACAGTTGCCAAGTCTTGGCGTCATTTTAAGTTTCAAGCAGCCGCGCCAAGCGTGTTGTAAAGTTTAGCTCTTGTGAAAAGTGTTTCTAAAAATGTTTGTTTAAATTAAAAATGTTTGTGATTTTAAATTAATTAAATAAACACAAAATAAAAGAATAATAAGGCGGGTCAGCAGTAAAAATAGTTTTGAAGCAACTTTGCTGATAAAGCAAAAAAAACTTATTGACTGTTTTCTAAACATATTTTGTTTGCTTCAAACCAACAATTACTTCTCAGCAAAAATTTTGTAATCACAGTGAAAAACTTTTGGCCTTTCTGTTGCTAAAATATGTTTCCAAGTAAATATAGTGTAATCATCGGTAAATATATTATGTTGTTCTTAATTATCGTTTTGAAAATAATTGCTTGACTGCAATTAAATTATGTATTCTCCAATTAACATATATTTGTCCGTGAATATTTAATTTTATTATTGACAAAATCATATTTCCAATCAAGCAAATAGTAATAGACTAAAAGTGTTCTCAGTCCATTTATAATTACAATATATTTATATGAAAACATATTTTCTTTAAAACAAATTATATTGTTTTTAAATTCAAACAACAAGTGCTAAAGTACAATTAAATAATGTTAAGATGCAAATATATATATAAAGAAAAATTGCATTAATTAATCATATTATATGTGGAACCAATTACGATTACTTGTTTCCAAGAAACATGCAGAAACATATTTTACTTCCTGCAAATTATGTTTGGGAAGGCCTCTTTTTTTCAGCGTGTAGGTATACATAAAAAGAAATAAAAAAAATAAAAATATTTTTTTAATTGTTTTGGTTAACCTCTTCTTTAAGCCATTCTAAAGGAGTGCTAATAGCAGGCTTCTTTAAGCGGGGAGAGCGGAAGGCCTGAAAACTTTGACCATTTCATATAAAAAGTATATGGGCTTGGATATGTGTAGAGTAGGCCTCCGACATCCATTTTAAGGCCTGCTAGTAGCAGGCCTCGAAGGCCTTCCAAATCCTACTGGGTAGGGGCTTAAAACACCACTCTCGAAGGACCTCCTGAAAGTAGTCTCTAAATAAATTGTAATAAATTGTTATATATTTTTATTCTTTCTCATATTTTCATATCATATTTTATCTGATAAACAGAGGTTAAGACCTTCTATAAACCAATCTGAACTCCTTTTTTCCAGCACATCAGAGTTTCGGAGAATTTGAGATTATTGCTTGGGGCTATTTTTGAGGTTATGCCGGGTTTCTTTCAAACTGAATTGTCATCGAATGTCATCGATTTTTCATTGCAAAGTTATGATTATTTTTCAATTATTTTTTTTTTAATTTTCATCATTTTATCGAAAACGTTTTTAATAGAAAAATTGTAGCTTATAGACTGAGCTTGAGCTAGTTAGTTTTCAAACAATTTTAAAAATTTACCTAATAAGAGAATCTATCAATCAAATCAAGTATAAGTTGGATTAAATAGACTTAAAAGACTGTGAAGTAAGGTTTGGAAATATTTAAAACAAAATTATAAAAAATTTACAAAAAGTGCCTTATGAGACAGATAAGGTGATTACCACACACACACTTGAAACACTCACGCATCACTTACAAAGACATTCGCTTGACCTTCTTTTCGAAATAAAAAAAAAAGAAAAAAAACCTAAGCAAACCTACAAGAATATAAGCAATAATAAAAAAGAACAACAAATACAATAAGCTATGTGTTATGGTATTTGTAAAAAAAAAAAAGTAGAATTAAAAAGGCAAAGCTGGTAACCCTGAGCTGACTGACTGCATGGCAGAAATGCATACCTACGACTTGCAGCAGCAATAAATCAACAAAAAATGGTGTTAAAACCTACAAATCGTTTAAGTTTTCTTGATTTATTTGCAACTAATTAATTAGTTAAATCAACTAAAGCGCCTACTAGAAGTTTGACAACAACATCAACAACAACAACTACAACTACTACACGATTGACAATCCGTGGGTAGCTGTGCTAATTGAATTGCTTAAGAAAATCATTTCAATTGGTACTATTCTGATCTATGAGTTGGTGTCGTGAAACTTGTTACCAAATGGTGTCAAAATAGTCATCATATTGTTGTTGTTGCGTCATGGTTGTTGCTTAGCTGTTTGTTGTTGGCTTAGCTTAGCTGTTGTGTTAATTTTATTTAGCTTAATTGTTTTGCTGTTCTTAGCAACTCCCACGCCAAGCTCTACTAGCTTTGAGCTTGCTTCTTTGTTGTCTTCATTTTTCAAGTAAACTTATTTGAATAATTTTTCTACAACTGAGCTAGATTTTGTACAGATGCTTTATTTATTTGTTTTTTTTTTTTTATTTAAATATAAAGCTGATTTCACCCAAGATGGCGGTTAATAATTTATGCTGTATTTTCTTAAATTCATCAGGCTTTATGCTGTTGTCAATTTTAATTATTATTTGCATTTTTTTAATCCATAAAATTTATAAGTCATATATTGAGTCATAAAGGTCTCTAGAGAGGCCCTAAAAAAACTTGTTTTGTTTTAATCGATAAATATTAATTTTATTAAAATCTATTAGTCTTAGTTTGCATTTTAACTCGTACGATACCCTTCAACTTCTTTTTAAAAGAAAATATTTAATGATCAATCAATTTCGGCACATATGTTTATTTTCATGAAGGTCAGCTTAACTGTTTTTCTATTATTGCATAAATTAAAATAATTTCTTTCAATTCATGCTTATATGAGACCATAAAAACTTGTGTGGAAGAGAGTTTTAATTTTTCTATGAACTCTTTACATTACTCTTCTTTCAATTTGAAGGCCGAGATAATCAAAATTAAATTTTAGTTCAACAACGTAAAAGAGCTTTGATGAGTAACTCCAAATATTTGCAAATACAGCAATAAACCATAATAATATTTAAAAACATAAACGCATCATTAATTAAGCTAAAAGTCAATTATTGCTGCATCGTCAGAAGTTAATTACACAAACAAAAAAAACTTAACGACCACACACAAAAAATTTAAGTTAATAAAAAGTGATGTAAACGAGTAACATTAAATGTTATACAACATTTTACTTGTTTCTTTTCAACTACTTCATGGATTGCTAAGCTAAGCAATTTGAATCTTAAGGGGACAATCTACTGTAAATCAGCCAAAAATTGTTTTGCGTTTTTTTATGGATATATGCCTAAAAAAATTTTTCCAAATGCTATTTTAAAATTCAAATTATTTCTGGAGCTATAGATATTTTTCTAAAAGCGCGCAAGTGCTTTCACTTTGACGTGTTGTGAAATATTTGAACACAAATGATAGAGAACTGGACCTACAAGCTTTATGCCGACTCGAAAGAGCTTATGTTCTCAAGAAGCTTTTCCTAGCAATATTTACTCTCTGAGGTTAGCCATTGTCTGCAGAGAGGTGACGGCCGAACAGAAAAATTAATTCAATTGAAAAAACTTTCTGTGTCGGATGGGAGATTCGAACCAGGGTTCTCTGGCGTATGAGCCACACACTCTACCCATTACGCCACGGCCGCCAAATGTTAAATTAATGCTTTAGAAATTATAAATAATTATTTGTAAAAAAATTCAATTTTTCCAAATAAAAAATTTTTGATCTAAAGTATTTATATGAAATCGCTTTTCAGCAGCATCATTTCCCGAATAGAAAACTGTTTTCCAGTCATAAATTTTAAGAAATGTAGGCTCTGGAAAATAATTCAAAAAAGCGGTTCCAAAAAGGCACTCGAAATGAAAATTTTTCAATTTCAAAATGTTGTACTTAAAAATGTATAACAATTTTTTAAAAAAATTAAGACTGCGGTAAATGCGATTGAACATTTTTTGTCACCTTATTTGATATAATTTAACTTAAACTTGTAAACCTTCCCAAACATAATTTGCAGGAAGTAAAATATGTTTCTGCATGTTTCTTGGAAACAAGTAATCATAATTGGTTCCACATATAATATGATTAATTAATGCAATGTTTCTTTATATATATATTTGCATCTTAACATTATTTAATTGTACCTTAGCACTTGTTGTTTGAATTTACAAACAATATAATTTGTTTTAAAGAAAATATGTTTTCATATTAATATAGTTTAATTATAAATGGACTGAGAACACTTGTAGTCTATTACTATTTGTTTGCTTGGAAATATAATTTAGTCAAGAATAACATTAAATATTCACGTACAAATATATATTAATTGGAGAATACATAATTTAATTGCAGTCAAGCAATTATTTTCAAAACGATAATTAAGAACAACATAATATATTTATCGATGATTACACTATATTTACTTGGATACATATTTTAGCAAAAGAAATACCAAAAGTTATTCACTGTGATTACAAAATATTTGCTTAGAAGTAATTGTTGGTTTGAAGCAAACAAAATATGTTTAGAAAACAGTAAATAGCTCTTCTCGGTTTTAATTATGTTGATAAGTAACCATATTATGTTTATCCGACATTACAATATTTTTTATAAGCACACATTTTCTAGTTGGAGAAAACATAATATGGTTGGAGCACCCACTTTGCCAGCGAATCACCCGCTTTATCAGCAAAGTTGCTTCAAAACTTACCTTTTTGTGCTGCTGAATCGCCTTATTTTTGTTTTATTTTGTTTTTTTTTATTAATTTGAAAACACAAACATTTTTAATTTAAACAAACATTTTCAGAAACACTTTAGACAAGAGCTAAACTTTTCAACACGTTTGGCGCGGCTGCTTGAAAATTAAAATGACGCCAAGACTTGGCAACTGTTAAAAGCAAGCGCATAAAGCAACAAGGTTTCCGCTATTTTTCGTGCAAGTGCAAAGGAAACAGATATATGTTTGTCTAGGCGAAACACACAAAAGAAAGGAGTTCTGTTTGTTTTAAATTTGCAGAGTTCTGTTCTTTTTGAGTTTAACAGTGATGCAAAAATAGTTTTATTGGGTAGGAAACACACAATTCTTCACAATTTTCGTCTATTAATGTAGACGTCAGTTTTTTAGCTAAGGCAATTATATTATATTAATTGGACACAACTAATATCTTCTTATATCGAAAAATAATGCTATTGAAGGAAAGTTCTTAATCATTATGTGGTTCAGTCTGAATATTTTGTTTTTGAGACCAAACATATACAGCCGTGGACACATAAATAGCACAAAAATACATGTAGGGTGGTTCACATAAATTTAAATAAAATATATAGAGGAAAACAAGAATT
Source organism: Coremacera marginata (assembly GCA_914767935.1). Classification (NCBI taxonomy): domain Eukaryota; kingdom Metazoa; phylum Arthropoda; class Insecta; order Diptera; family Sciomyzidae; genus Coremacera; species Coremacera marginata. Next base: position 11,181,930 of record OU612044.1, on the reverse strand, counting down.
TATTTCAATCGTATTTGAGTCTAAACATAAAAACTTAAAATCAGTAGTAACTTTGTTATTACGAATTAAAAATTAGAGAATTAATGAAAATTCTGAAATTGCTCCTTAGCTGAGATGGACGTATAAATAGCACAATTTGGATTCTGAAAAAAAGACAAAGTGATTTATTTTTATTTTACAATGAGCTTACGAATATGCTTACTAGTATTTGGCACTGTATCCCGAATTGTCCAAAACAGCCCGATATCTTCGTCCCATACTCTCCACAAGCTTTCTGACCATATCCTTCGGAATAGAGTACCAAGCCTTCTCAATTCCACTCCATAAATCATCTTAATTTCGAAAATTTTGGTTGCTTATGCTGACCTTCACATCATCCCATAAATTTTCTATGGGAATATGGCCAATTCAAAATATTTATTTTTTGTTTTTTTAAGCCAATCAATCACAACCTTTGCTGTGTGTTTTGGATCATTATCGTGCATAAAAGTCCACCTAATAGGCATGTTCTCAAATGCAAATGGTTTCATCTGGTTATTCCTGGTATACGAAAAATTGGCCCAACGCCGTGCCAGGAAAAAGCTCCCCAAGCCATTAAATTCGCTCCTCCATTCTTTAATGATTTTTTTGAATTTTTCGAATTCAACTCTTGGCGTTTGGGGCGCCGAACAAAAGTTTTTCCAACTAGTCCTATTAAATTTAGTTTCATCCAGAGCACGTTCTTCCAAAATTGGTCTTCTTTATTCACATGGGCCCTTGCAAACGCTAAACGATTTTTTAAATTTTTATTTTGTTAAGAGCGGCTTTCTTCGGCAAATGCGTCCATAAAGATTAGCTTCATGTAGTCTCCTAGATACTAGTCTTCTTGAAACATTAAGGTTATTTTCTTCATTTGTTTCCCTCATAATTTGCTTTGCTGACTTGAAAGGATCAGCCTTAATTTTGCGAACTATAAGTCTATCAGTAGCAGCGGTGGTTTTACGCGTTCTAGGATTGCGCGGCTTATTCTCGAAATTATTTGAACCATTTGATGTAACCAGCTTGAGTGCATTATAAACCATTTTTCGCGAAATTTTCAGAATATCCTCGATTTCAGATGGTTTTTTGCCTTTTCGACTTAGTTCGTGAATTATAGACCTTTTTTCTGGAGTGCAATGTTTGCCATGACCCATTTTATTTACAATCGGCGAAATTAACTGAATAAAACTCTAAAATTTTTACAAGCACCCGATCTTGTTAACTTTTATACACCAACTAACATGTGTGCTATTTATATGACCACAGCAGATCGTACATGCCTATACAGAAAGAGATGGCCTGAGCAAATAAAAGTAAGTAACGGTACATCTCTCTCGGAGTATTAAACAACGTCACACTGGAGTTTCAAAAAATTATAACTAAAGTTAATGAATGCATTATTAGGTTTAAATGAAACGTTTAAAAAATAAGTTGACATTTGTGCTATTTATGTGTCCATGGCTGTATAAAAATATTTTTTCTCTGCGTGTTCCAAATGTTACTCACCACAATTCTATGCTTCAACCCATAATGTATCAATCAATCGCGAAAATTTTCTAACACTATTTTTTTTTTTTTTGATTTTTTTTTTATAGGATAAAGTTTTTCTTGTTGTTTAACAGGAATTAAAACATTTAATTTTTTAATTAGCGGAAAATTTTCTGAAGTGTGTTCATAAAATTATCTTAAAAGTGCATTTATAAGATTTCTATTGGAAAAGACACCAATAACTATTATTTGTTTGAATTTGTTTGTTTGAAGTGTGTTTAAATTTTATTAAGTATTTGCTTATCTTACACAAATGCTTATCTTACAAATGAAAGCGTGCCTAGAAAAACAGAAAAATTTATTTGTTTTAATGAATTGGTCTCATATATGAGTTCATTGGTTCAATGAATTTCTGTTCCTTAACTAATTTATTTTTTAAATCAGGGAAATAGTTCTTACTTTCAAAGAACAGATTCATTAATCAAATGTTGATACATTGAAATCAATGAACTCAATGAACTCGTACATTAACTTAAAGAATGTGTTCTTTGGGATTAAGAAAAAATTAATTAAATCAAAAAACGTTTTTCTTGAATGAATGAATGAATCAATCAATTCTTTGATTTTTTGGTTCAGTGCATATCGATATATTTATGTATGTACAAATTTTACTTTATTGCTGCAACGCATTTCAGAACTTTTGTTAATCTTTTTCTAGAAAAATATTATTATGGTACTTGTATAAATAGAATTTGTTTTATTTATTGCTGCTATTACAAATATATTGCTAATTTGGCTGTTCTTTTTGTTGTTTTTTTAAAACGTAGTAGAAAAAAATTTTTAAAAAATGTCTACAATAAATTTTTATTTCTTCACATCGAAGAGTTGCCAAACTCTAGAAAATTACTGCTGATAACATTTTCAGCAGCGATAACAGGTCACTCGTAATCTTTAAAGTTATCAATTTTTTAATTGAATTACTGATAAAGTTTGTTCAGTCAATATTAATTATTGATTATAGCTTACTTTTTTTTAACTAAACATACTAGAAAAATTAGCTGCTTAAGTTTTATTTTTTTATTTATATTTTTCTAATTTCGTATAAGTGGAAAAAACAATTTCAGCAATGTTAAGAATTTTTCAATTTATATTTAATCACTTCACATCAGAAACCATGCAAAGGGCAAACTTTATTGTGTCTAAATGGCACAATCATTCCGCATTTGCAGCTCCTACAATTACCAGATAGAAAACCCATTTCACAATAGCAGAAATAAGATCAAACTTACTGAATACAGAATGAAATGTTTTGTCAAAAATATAGAAATATTTTTATAATAATCTGACGTAGATTTGAATAATCTTTAATTTTGTTTTATAATGCCTTTTTTTTAGTATAAACGATATTGGGAGAATTAAACGCAAAAGCAGAAAATCCAAAAAAATTATACTTAAAAGTGGATGTGATACACTGAAGATATGTTCAAGAGAGTTCTTCAGAATGCAGTTATAAGTTCAAAAGAGAATATACAGTAATCTGTACAGCGTTAGATATTTATTAGGATTAAGAGAGGCTGACTTTAGGAAATTTGGAAAGAAAAAAATGTCTCAAGTTGAAAAATGACTTACATTTTGACACTTTTAAATAGTCCAGTTAGCGTTGAACTGCTAGCTTATCTCCTTGAATCTCCTTGAATCACTTGTATAAAAATGTTTTATGTAATGTTTTAACAAATTTTAAAAGATTTTTGAATCTGCATATATATAATTCACTTTTGCATTAGTTTTGTCCACTTTAGTACTTAAACTGCTTTCGATAATTTTCGCGAGCTTTTTTTTTTTGTAAAAATTCTAGTTGCACCTTTTTTATCAATCGACTGCGGAGACTTTTTGATTGGTAAGTTCACGTAGCTTTTCAATTTTTGTAGTTTCACTTTTAACTTTGAAGCTCTTTTATTATTTATAGCTTAAAGTCTTTTTAAACAATATAAGCTTTCTTTAAAATAATAGTATGTCACTTTGAAAGCTTTTTCTTGTTTGTGGGCACTTTGAAATTTGAACGCTTTTGCTAAAGAAAAAACACTTACAGAAACTTAGCATTCGAAAGCTTTTGATTAAACAAAATAAGCACTTCAGTAACTAAAAACAAAAAATATTTTTGTTTTAACTTAACACAATGGATGACTTATGGATTAAAAAAAAACGTACAAATACTTGGAATTCGTTATTTTTCAATAAAATAAATTCAGGTTAGAAAAAATTAGTCACTTTAAGCTACAAAAGCTTTATTTATTATAAAAAAAAAGAAAACTTGCAAAGAGTTTAAACTTTTGAATTTATCACTTTTAATAAAAAAACTTGTAGTCACATCATACTCTGAAAGCTTTTTATTAAAAACTTCCGACTACCTACATTTTGTTAACTTTTTGTATGAAAAACTTCTACATATATTTACATTAATAAATCATTTTCATGATGTAAATAGTTAAAATATTTTCATAAAAAAACTTGAAACTGTCCCTTTGAGCTTCAAATAGTTAAAATATTTTCATAAAAAAACTTGAAACTGTCCCTTTGAGCTTCAAAGTTTTTTCATTATATCCAGTCAGTTACATATAAACGTTGAAAGCTTTTTATTTAAACTTAGAAATTGAAAGCTTTTTGTTAAAAAACTTACACACTCGAATTCGTTAGATTATTTAAAAGCTTTTTTCCGAAATAAAATTTGTCGACTTTTTGAAAGTTAAAAGCTTTTAAAACTTGGAATTCGTTAGTTTTTGATTAAAAAAATTACAGTCACCTTATACTTTGAAAGCTTTTCAATAAAAAAAACCTTCAGTCACTTTAAGCTTTTGAATTCGATACTTTTTGAGAAAAACTTACGGTCACGTCGAATTTTAAAAGCTCTTTAATAAAAAAGCTTGCGACTATTAACATTTTGTTAGCTTTTTGTTTGAAAAACTTGTTGTTACTCTTTTTCATCATGAAGTAAAATTCTTTTTCAAAGAAAAACTCACAACTGTCACTTTGAGCTTCAAAGCTTCGTTTTTACCTTCTACTTGAACATTTTTGATAAAACTGGGAGTTACTACAAAATATAATAGCATATCGATAGAAATTTTGTTATAACTACGAACGCAAATAGTTTCTAAAAGATTAGTAGCCTAAACTTTCAGTTCCTTTGGAGTTTGAGAGCTTTTTTCAATAAGAAATTACTGTTTTTTTTTTCAATATAGGCCAATCAAATTTTATTTACCTGCCTTTCTTATTGGTAAAATAGTAAATTTTTTAACTTTTCATTCAAAAACCTGCACCTGCAAAAGCGTTTTGTTAAAATAAGCTTGTGGAACTTGGATTCCGAACAAAATTTGACACTTTTTGATTTTTGAAACGTTTAATACCAATATTTTTAAATATTGAAAGCTTTTTATAAAAAAGGCTGGTAAAAATCGGATTCAGTTCAAATAAACGATCTTGTACACACTCTGTGCTTTGAAAACTGGTTTTGTTAAACTTTTCTTAACCTTTCCAAGTTTTTTTTTATAATAATACTTGTAGAACTTGGATTCAGTTCAAAATTTGAAAAATTTTTTAAAAAGTCTTGTAACTATTTTTAAATTTGAAAACTTTTTGTGTAAAACTTTTTACATTTTAAAAGCCTTCTATTGAAAAAGACTGCGATTTAGCTCAAAATTTTAAGCAATTTATTAGAAACATAGTAAACAAGCTGAACTCTGAAAGCTTGAAATTTGTCCATTTTTAAAGCTTTTTTTGTTAAACTTAAGTTTTCCAAGCTTTTATCTAAAAATACTTGTAGAACTTGGATTCAATTCAAGGTTTTCTTTAAGAAGTCGTGTAACTACTTAGATCTTCGAAAACTTTTTCTTAAAATTTTTTAAATTTTAAAAGCTTTTTATTAAAATAGCTGTAGAATTCGGATTAAATTCAAAATATTTCTTATAAGCATTTTATAAGAAACCTAGTAATTGTTCCAAGCTCTGAAAGCTTTTTATTGTGAAATTTCTAAATTTTGAAAACTTTTATGAAAAAAGGCTTGTAGAACTTGGATTTAGTTCGAAATTTGAGGCTTTTTAATAACCATTCTTGTAATCATGCTGCTTTTTTAAAGCATTTTATATTCAAATTTTTAAACTTTTTAAGCTTTTTATAACAAAATATTTCTAACTTGAATTTAGTTCAAAATGTGAAGCTTTTCTTATAATTAAAAAGTTTACATAAAGGATGTTCCATTAACTGACATTTTTATTCAGGCATTCGCCTTTTTGTGACAGGCGTAAAGTACTAAATCTATGACAGCTATCAACAGCAAATATGGAGCTTTAGTCATAGAGAAATTTGCGGTGTAGTGAAAATTCACTACAAAAATAGTGAATGTTTTGTGAAGGTTCTTAGTCATCGTATCGAACTTACAGTCTCGCACACTGTGGTCAATCTAATCAATAAATTCGAGTCCAGTGGCTCTGTTGTGAACGCGAAAAGAAGTTTTCATCCCCGTTTTGCCCGTTCAAACGTCAACAGAAATCCAACTGGCGATTGCAGCAATTTATTCAGAATTATGCCAGAAAGTCATGGAAAATTTCATGAAAAGAGCTCAAATGTGCAAGCAAGGTCGAAGCGGATATTTGAGTAATATTATATTTAATTCATAACCTCAAAGTCTCTACTTTATAATTCAATAAAAACTGACAGAAATTTTTACAAAAACTTGTTTTTTAATAAAAACCAAAATGTCAGTGACTTTTGGGGCACCCTTTATAAAACACTTGCAGTCATACTGAATTTTGAAAGCTTTTCAAAACAAAAACAATTTGCAATCGCTTTTAAGCTTGAGAGCATTTAAGTTTTACATAAATTAAACATAATTTAAAGATGTTTTGGTAAAAAATAACTTAGACTTAGCTTTGAACTTAGAAAGCTTATTTTGAAATTACTATAGCTTTTTGTTAACATCATTTTTAAGGCAATAACTTTTGTAATAAGCTGTTATTAAATATTATACCAATTATATACCACAATTATACCACTTCATTACCGCTTAGTTTTACAATTCTTCAAATAGTTTTTAAATGCATGTAGCTTTTTTCTAGGAAATATGCAGTCCTTACGATTACATTCAACTTTGAAAGCTTTTTAATAAAACTTTTTTGAAACGTACAATACTTTTCAAGTAAACTTTTAATTACTTTGAACTTTGTAAGCACATTTTGCAAAAACTTGCGTGGATGTTTGTTTTCAGGAAAACTTTGAAAAGTTTAAAGCTTTTTTGGTGTAAGAGAATGTACAAGATCTTTTAACGTTTGAGTATCGTTTCCTTTAATAATATGTTATGCTTCACCACTTGAATACACTTCTGATATAAACCTTATTTAAAACATTTAAAAACTTTCCCAAAATGTTAAAGCTTTAATAAAAGTTGCCTCACTTTAATAAGTATTTGAAAAGGGTTAATTTTTTTATTTCTTTTTTTATTAATATTCCATGAATTAAACACTTTTGTTATAAAGCTATATTCAAAGCTTACAGTCTGCTTTTACGCACTACGTCGTTTTGGTTTATATATTAATAATTATTATAACTATCGGCCCTTTTCTCACTTTTTTAATAGCTTAATTATTTTTTTTTTTTTTTTTTTTTTTTTTTTGACACTCGTTGTTGTCGTCGTCGTCAACGTTATCGTTGCTCACCTCTTTGCAGGTGAAGCAATTTTCACTGAATGAAAATAAAAAGCGAAAACATGATACGCTCGACATATGTCGAGCTAGTCGGATTGTGTGCTTCAGTTTGGTATGTGTGTCTCTATAGCGTGAGGTGCTCGCATAGCAGTGTTGAACGCTCTATCAAAGCTTGTACAAGCACAATGCAGGCCGCTAAAGTCAAGCCAACATTTTTACCTACCGCTACGTCAGCCATCTACCTAGGTTCTCTCGCACCTTTTATGCGGTATGTGTGAGCGTTGTTTTTATTTTTTCAATTTTTGTTTTCGTTGCTGTTTTGCCTCATTTGTTCACAAGTTCATTTGCTCATTCTATGTATGTTTATTATTGTTTTTGTTGCAACTGTCGAATTATTTATTTGTCAGTCATACACTTGTTTTTCAATGAAACATTTTTAATAAAGAATCAATTTGGCAACTCTATATATTTTTTAGTACCAAAAATGGTAATACAAAAAATGCACCAACTATGATACGGTTCGTTAAGTTCAATCATTCGTTCATTAAGTTGTTCAATCGTTTTCTTTACTGTTTTTTTTTTATCTCTGCAAAGCTTTTTTTGAACACGCTAAGCTTTCACAGTTTAGTTTGACACACTGTTTATTGGGGGTTGATTATTTAAATCAATGAGAAAGCAAAAGTTAAAACTGGGAGTAAAAAACTGTGAGCACATGTTTCAACAATAAACAAGGAGGCGTGACAGTTAAAGTCGAGTTAAACTTTGTTTTATTAAAAGCGTTTTGTAAATATAACGAATTAATTCATTATTTCCAGTTTTATTAATACATGAATATTAATTTAATTTATAAATTTTTTAAAATGTATACCCCAAAGCGTACTGCGTAAGGTGTATATTAACTTTGTCACTCCGTTTGTAACGCCAATAAGGAGACGTGGCAGGTATCGAAAAGTATATATATTTTGGATCAGCATCACCGCCTGAGTCGATATACGTGTGTCCGTCTCCCTCTCCGACTGTCCGTCTGTGATCACGGTTACTGCCGTAGTTTCAAAGTTATCGCGCAACTTTATATAAGCTGCTTTCTAAAAAATGAAAATCAAGTTTAAGAATGAGCCAAATCGGTTAAGAACCACGCCTACCTCCCATACAAAGTGACTTTATTTTAACCATGAAATCTCTTAAAAATCCACCAAAATTATAGAAATGCCATGAAATTTTGCAAGTAAGCCTTAATCTTCAATATAAATCCTGACTATTAAAATTTAAAAAATCGGATAAGAACCGCGCCTACTTCTCATACGAGATGGCTTTATATTACCCGTAAAACCTATTAAAATTCTGCTCAAAGTCCAGAAATGTCTTGGAATTTTGCACATAGGCTTTGATATCTAATGAAGGCCATCACTATGATATTTGGCAAAATCGGATGAAAACCACGAATACCTCAAATACAAATTGGATTTATTTAAACCCTAAAATCTCTAAAAAATGTGCAAAAATTAAGGAAATGTCTTGAAATTTTGCACATAAGCTTTGATATACAATATGAACCATCTCTATGATACAAAGTGAACCATACAAAGTGGCGTCATCGAAATAGGAAAACTTTCGTAAATACAGGGTTGTCAATATTCGAAGCGCCCATCTGGCAACACTGTAACTTTCCGCAGTGATGCCAAATGGACTAATGACATACCGCGTTTGAAGCGTCATTCCAAGCAAATGTTTACAATGGAACAGTACACGCCACGCGAACGCTCTAAAATTGTTGAAATTTACATTCAACAAAACAAGTCAATAGTGAAAACTCAACGTGCTTTCAAAAAAATAAATAAAGTGAAAAGTGCGCCCTCCAAGAAAACCATTTATTGTTTGTATGAAACTGAAAATCCACAAGAGATTCCAGAGGTACCTCTTCACGATGCAAAAGTCACTGTTTGGTGCGGCGTTTGTGCTAAAATGCTCATTGGGCCGTTCTTTTTCGAAGATGAGAATGGCCACAGAGTTACTGTCAATCAGGAGCGTTATCGCGATATGATAAACAATTTTTTCATGCCAATCGTTCGTCGAAAGCGCATCAGGCACTACTGGTTTCAACAAGACGGCGCGCCACCACACACAAGCCGCACTACAATCGATTTTTTGAAATGGGCGCTTCGAATATGGACAACCCTGTTTATAAAACTGAATGTCATCGTAACTGTCTTGGCTAAAGACTTCCAATATACTTCAATACGGCGGCGGGGGTGTATTTTAGCTTCGGTACCCTGCATATTCATATTCACATTCATATTCATATTCATATTCATATTCATATTCATATTCATATTCATATTCATATTCATATTCATATTCATATTCATATTCATATTCATATTCATATTCATATTCATATTCATATTCATATTCATATTCATATTCATATTCATATTCATATTCATATTCATATTCATATTCATATTCATATTCATATTCATATTCATATTCATATTTTCATATTCATATTCATATTTTCATATTCATATTCATATTCATATTCATATTCATATTCATATTCATATTCATATTCATATTCATATTCATATTCATATTCATATTCATATTCATATTCATATTCATATTCATATTCATATTCATATTCATATTCATATTCATATTCATATTCATATTCATATTCATATTCATATTCATATTCATATTCATATTCATATTCATATTCATATTCATATTCATATTCATATTCATATTCATATTCATATTCATATTCATATTCATATTCATATTCATATTCATATTCATATTCATATTCATATTCATATTCATATTCATATTCATATTCATATTCATATTCACATTCATATTCATATTCATATTCATATTCATATTCATATTCATATTCATATTATGTTCAAAGCAACAAATCGTAGGAGTTAATGTCTTGGCATTTAAGAAGCTTTATATTAAACAACAGTCAACAACTATTTCATATTTTTTTTATATTTTGCTCCACTGTGCACTGATTTAAAATTATATAAAACATGCATGAGAGGAACCGCATCATGCCGACCCTATAATAATGATTTTTAACTGCTTCCCTTTAAAGCACACAAAGCGCTCTTGCATACTATTTTACCACTACTATTTTTACTACTTTTTTTTCCTTTTTTATTGCAATTTCTTGTTGCTAAGTTATGTGTACCCTCCTGCCCCTTGTGGCCAACTCATCGTTGCTGCTTTTGTCAAACAAAAAAGTAAAAAAAAAAATTATAGACATCAGGTTACACTCACTGCAGCGGCGAACGTGCCTCAGCGTTGCACTTTATTAGCTGTAGACAGATTCCAATCAAAGGCTTGTCTAGGCGTGTCGCTTGTGTCATGTGCCTTCTGACAACAACAACAACAACAGCAATTGCAATAAGCAGCAACATTGATTTTCCAGGCTTCAGATACTTCAGCGCATTCAGCATAAATTATTGACAATGAAACTTGATGATGATGATGATGATGTAGCATCAGACGTCATGCCATAGTTAGTAGAACAATGAATGCAGCAGCAAAATTTGTTATAGGAAGCGGTTCGTTTTGAAGTGCTGGCTGCCTCTTCTAACAAAAGTCAGTCATGAAAGCCTTGAAAGACTTTGGAAAATTCAAAATAGTTTATGTGGTTGTGTGCGAAAAATATTCACAGTTATGCTTGTGACGCTTTTATGAGCATGATGACAAGACGTTGAGTAACTTGAAGATAACAAAATAATTAGTTTATAGATGACAGAAAATATTGTCCATCACTTAATGAAATTCTTTCGATTTTGTTTTTAAGCTTTTGTGTCGTTTTCCTCAACGTGTTTTTTTTTTATTTATTAAATTAAAACGAACGTAAGTACTTTTTTTAATTTTTCATATAACAAACATTTCATTTTAAAAACTTTGCATTTCCGCCTTTTACTTTGCCTTCACAGACCACTGTACCGCTCGCAGTATGGCTGCCCTTTAAAAACATGCTGTATTTGAATTTTTTTCTCATAAAATCCTACACACACATCTACTCTTTAGTATGTGTGTGAGTGATGTCAACCTAACATAGATTTCAACAAACGATACAATTTTATAGCGTTGCATTCATTCATTGTTTTTCACTAGCATGACAAAAAAAAACTAAAGAAAATTGAATATAAATGATATAAAACAATAGAAAAATGAGCCGCCGAAGCTGCATGTAGCAGAAAAGAAACAAAAATAATATGGTATATATAGACGTATTAATATTAAAAGCAAAGCGATGCACAAAGCGTGCTGGAAAAAATTATAATAATAATAAAAATAGTTTAAAAGATAATAGAGCAAAAGTAAATAAAAAAAAAAAACTAAAAAATAGAAACCAATACAAAATTCCATATGGACCCGGTTAAAAGTTCAACTCAATATTGAACGTGTATTCGTTGTTGCGCACGCGCCTATAGTACATGTCCGGTGCGACGAACCCGTAGAAAGATGCACAGACAAATAGGCAGACAGCCTGTTACCTCAGAAAAAGTTAGGGCGATGGACTGCGATTGAATGCTTGATAGTACTGAGCGAATGAATGTCAGCGTCAGGGATGAAAAAAGATTTATTTACCTCAGAAAAAGTTAGGGCGATGGACTGCGATTGAATGCTTGATAGTACTGAGCGAATGAATGTCAGCGTCAGAGATGAAAAAAGATTTATTTGCCAGTCAAGACAAAGAATCCGCTAAACAAGGCCTTTTTTTGAATACAAAATATTTCATTTAAGTTTTATAAGTCTTATGCTGTAATTTAAGATCGTATTGGTAAATGGAAGTATTAGAGAAACCGACTATTTCTTAAATACAATGTAGATGATTCTAATTTACATTTGTGCGAATATGGCTGCCAAAATACTGATGACGTAGTAAGCGGCTAACTGAGTAGGTTTGCTGAATATGAAGCGCAATTCAGAGAGTATACAAGAATTTAATATATATATTAATACATATTCATATTCATATTCATATTCATATTCATTTTCACATTCATATTCATATTCATATTCATATTCATATTCATATTCATATTCATATTCATACTCATATTCATATTCATATTCATATTCATATTCATATTCATATTCATATTCATATTCATATTCATATTCATATTCATATTCATATTCATATTCACATTCACATTCATATTCATATTCATATTCACATTCACATTCACATTCACATTCACATTCACATTCACATTCATATTCATATTCATATTCATATTCATATTCACATTCACATTCATATTCATATTCATATTCATATTCATATTCATATTCATATTCATATTCATATTCATATTCATATTCATATTCATATTCATACTCATATTCAATTCATATTCATATTCATATTCATATTCATATTCATATTCATATTCATATTCATATTCATATTCATATTCATATTCATATTTATATTCATATTCATATTCATATTCATATTCATATTCATATTCATATTCATATTCATATTCATATTCATATTCATATTCATATTCATATTCATATTCATATTCATATTCATATTCATATTCATATTCATATTCATATTCATATTCATATTCATATTCATATTCATATTCATATTCATATTCATATTCATATTCATATTCATATTCATATTCATATTCATATTCATATTCATATTCATATTCATATTCATATTCATATTCATATTCATGTTCATATTCATATATGTTGCAGAATGTGTGCGAAAATTGCGTACGGATTTTGGAAGAACAGAAGCACCGTCAGCACTGTATGTTCATTATCTTGTGAAAAAAGTGAAAGAAACTGGCATCCTCATCGATAAACCAAAGCGTGAAAAGCCAAAAACAGTGCGTACACACGAGAATATTGCTGCTGTCAATTCACCGTCGTTCTCAACAATTGAACATTTCGGAGACATCATTAAGACGAATTTTGCATAAAGACCTTGGTATGACGCCATACAAAGTCGAATTGGTTCAGGAGTTGAAGCCAACTGACCATCCAATGCGTTTTCGCTTCGCTGAGTGGGTTTGCGATCGACTTACATAAGATGCCGATTTTGCCAAAAAAATCATCTTTTCAGATGAAGCTCATTTTGATCTTGGCGGGTATGTAAACAAGCAAAATTGTCGCATTTGGGGCACAGAAAACCCGCACGCATACATTAAAAAGCCGATGCACCCAAAACGAGTCACTGTTTGGTGCGGATTTTGGTCCAGAGGCATAATTGGACCATTTTTCTTCGAAAATGAGCAAGGAGTGGCCGTTACAGTCAAAGGCCATCGTTATCGGGTCATGTTAAACGAATTTTTGTTCACAAAAATTGAAGAGGAGGATATTGGCAACATTTGGTTTCAACAGGACGGCGCTACGTGCCACACAGCCGAAGCTACACTCGATGTTTTGCGCCCTGTTTTTGAAGATCGCATTATCAGCCGCAGAGCTGATGTCGTTTGGCCACCTCGGAGCTGCGATTTGACACCGTTGGACTATTATGTGTGGGGTGCCCTCAAAGATAAGTGTTACGCCGACAAGCCAGAGACAATTGACGCTTTAAAGGACAATATTCGTGAAGCCATTGGTGAAATACAGCTGCACACAATCGATAATGTGCTTAAAAATTGGACCGATCATGTAGGCTACTGCATGGCCAGCCGAGGCAGCCATTTGAATGAAATTATTTTCCATTATTAACCGGAAGGATTGTACATTCAAATAAAAAAAGAAATTTGAAAAAATAGTCAGTAGTTATTTATAGTGGGAAAATGTCTGCTAACAAGATGCTCAATAATTGGGGCCACGCTTAAAGTGGTGCTCAGATGGACCAACTCAGTCGGTTTAAACATCAATTCTGCAAAAACAGATCTGCTTTTGTTTACAAAAAGGTACAAGATACCTTCGTTGATACCACACAAAATTTACAATACTCGCCTCATTTTAGACAAATCAAACGAAATGTCTAGAGTCGTCCTTCACAGTAAACTGACATGAAGAATCAATGCTGACAAAATGCTAAAGAAAGCCACCAATGCTCTATACACATCCACATCCAAGAAGATATCGCTGAACAAGCATGCCATAGAACAAGCACAACGGGTGGCCAACATATTTACTGATAGATACAAATTGCGTAAGGTAAGGTAGCCTTATAAGCTACCTGACCACTACCGCATTTTCCAGGCGGAAGTGTTCGCCATAAGGAAGGCCGCGCAGACAGTCCTAAGTATAAAAACACATCACTCTAGTATAAACATCTTTGTTAGCAACCAAACAGGTTCCAAGCCAATAGGGCATTGAAAGGTGGAAATGAGAAAGCGGACGGATTAGAAAACTAGGGTGCTGGGCTAAAATTAGAGTGCAAACAACATGTACCTATACCGCAACAAGAGTTGTACAGAAACCTCGAAAAAAGGGCCACACAGGCAGTGAATCGTACATGGAGAGAAACGATAAAATATAGAATCTCGAGAATCATGTGTGATACTCGATGCGAAAAACAGATTCTATTCATTCTGTCACGACCGTGCAAAGACTGTAGAACACTAGTGGGTAACCTCAAGTGGTCACTGCGTGGACGCAGCTCACGCGAGAAAAATGGGCATCATAACGAATGACAACTATAGGAAGTGTAAGGAACCAGGCCCTGCTGAGACCTTAGAATACCTATTGTGCACTTTCCCTCCCCCCGCCCCCCTTCTTAAATCGAAACTTAAATACTTAAACTCACCGACGTTTCCGTCACTAAAAAATGTAGCCAAAACCTTTCCTTAAACCCCCCTAAAATTTTCGAATTCAACGCAAATCTTTACTGACTTCTTTTAACTCCATACAGGCCCCTTTCACCCGGTACCACTAAGAAACATTATGGTCTATGTAATTTCTGCTAGAAGGCAGCCGGACTTTGGTGGAGAGAACGAGACCGCATTTTTACAACTTCAATAGCAAATTGTGGGAAAACTACAATTGAAATGATGAAGAAAATTTATTTCTGATCTGAACTGATTGAGTGGTATTAATTAATCAATATTTATTAAGTATTTTTCCCATAACTAATTCAAGTCTTAAATTAATTACTAAATTCAAACTTTTTCCTGAAATTTAAATTTATTCAAAAATTTTAACAAATTATATTTTGACATTTTTAATTGCTCACATCACACTTGCCCTTTTCGTTTCTTACTTCTATTTAATTCTGCACCATTAAACTCTTTTAGTGTTCTGTTGTTGCCTATTAAATTGCTACCTCGTCGCTTTAAATTTCAATTCAATTTGTTTTCCGCATGCTGCACCATTTTTTCTTTTCTTTTTTATTTATTTTTTTTTTTTTTTCTTCTATTCAAACGCTAACAAGTAAAGTTTTCCTCATTTCTTGCACGATTTTTCTTTGCGTAACGTGCGATCAATTTTCATTTGTAGAGCTTTTCATTTCGCGCTGCTTGTGAGTTTTTCTGCATTATAGTTTTTTTCTCTAAGTTTTTCTTGAATCTTTTTCATTACTTTACTATTTTTTTTTATTTTTTTGTTTTTGTGCATTGTTGTAAGTTGAATGCAGTTCGAGAAAATCATATTGATTGCAATTTTGTTGTACAACAACAAAGGTGTTATTTTTGCTTCACTACCTGATGAGTGACGCACTCATCCGTGCGACAAGATAACGTTACCAAATTTTGAAACATTTAACGTACACAAAACTTTGTATTTGCATTTTGCAATGCATTATAAAGTTCCGTAAAAGGCAAAAATTTTTGTTGTTTTTTAACCAAATTTTTATTTTAAAATTAAAAATAATACAAAAATAAAAAATTTGTAATTATATTTATTTACACATAAATTAAAATGCAATATGTTTTTTATAAACATTACTAGATATTTTTTCCATTTCTCCTATGCATTAAGAAATGAAACTGAGAGACTTCATACACATTTTGTTATTACGTTATATAGAATAGGTATACGAAATACAAACTTTTTAAACCAAATTTCAAAGTAATTGCTTCTAAAACGTATGGAAATGTTTATGGCATGCCACGCTTTAAGCTTGCTGCTGGTAAACCCGATGCATCAAAAGAAAATAATTCACTCACCAAGCCTGTCTATCTGCATAAATATGATGAAAATCGATTTTAAATTGAAAATTATTTTGATCACCATATTATGACATGATGCATCCCTGGTCTGTCAAAAGCTCGCTTAGCCATTCAGCCCAACCCAAAGTTTGATGCTTAGCTGCCAGGACATTCCTTTAAGCCACAGAACAAAGACTGCGCAAATTTATGGCATCGATTTTTTTAGGGCTTCCTTTAATTTTTTGTTCACCCTTTTTCTTTACATCTTGCTAAGCAACATGTGCATAAAATAATAAAAACAAAAAAAAAATAATTTTAAATGTAGCCAATAAATTTCTGGAGATATCAACGAAAAACTGATGCGGCTTTGTTGCTGTGTATTCACCTTTTGGAGTTAAGGGATTACATTACAGAGCAGCAACAGCAGAGGTGGCAATAAAGTAAAGTAAAATTACGTTAGGGTCTACGTTATTTCAGTTCACGTCTTCTATGCGGAATGTCAGAACAATTGTTATTAAATCAATCTAGCTTTCCTTTGGGAGCTTATATTAGATGGATTTGTGTAGAAGAAATTCAGAAAGAGCTTACTTTGTTATAATGTGGCAATAACTGATAATGAAGTGCGTTGCAGGCTTTTTGTATATTATAGAAATGAAAAGATTTTTGAAAGACTTAAAGAGCGTTTGCGGAGTATTGTTGATTATGGTTTTTATAGTAATAGTTTTATAGTAATGTTTTTATAGGAATAGTTATAGTAAGTTGCTATTTTAGTAATTAGAGGTAATTTTTAAAATTTTCATGGCGGTTTATCATAGTCAAATACTTATACAATTTTTAAAAAAATTAAATATTTTTAAAAATTTATAGCACAAAAATAATAAAACATTTAACTCATATTGAGTCTTTTGAATCATATGAATCATTTAAGTCATACGAGCCATTGGAATCATGAGTCATTTGGATTTTATCAGTTATTTGAAGCAAACGAACAATTTGAAACACATGTGCCATTTGAGACATATGAGTCATTTGAACCGCATGAGTCAATTGAGTTATATAAATCATTTGACTCACAAAAGGCATTTGAATCATATAAGTTATTTGAATCAAATAATGAGTCATTTAAAGCGCATGCGTCATTTGAGACACATGACTCATTTAAACCGAGTGAGCCAATTGAGTCACATGAATCGTTTGAGTGACAAAAGTTGTTTGAGTCACAAAAATCACTTGAGCCATATGATTCCCTTGAATCAAATTAGTTATTTGAGTTATTTAAGTCATGAGTCATTTGAGGTATATGAATCATTTTAATAATATACCATTTTCCAGTAACTTCAGTAACATGAGTCATTTGAATCATCTGTTATTCGCTTCATGCGCCATTTGAATCATTTGAGCAGAATAAGTTGTTAATGTTATTTGAGTCATTTGGCACACATTAATCATTGGATTTATTTGAGATTTAATTTTTAGAATCCCATAAACCATTTTCGTCACATGCTATTAAAGCGTTTTAAATTAAATGAATCATTTGTGCAATCATATTAGTCATATTAATCATTTGAATCACATGAGATTTTCATTTAAAGCATATGAGCCATTTGAGTCATACTAGTTATTTTAATCATGAGTCATTTGGATTCCATTAGTCATTTAAACCAAATGAGTAATTTTCATCTCATGTGTTATTTGAGTCATTTGAAGCCATTTGAATCACTTGAGACGATTGAGTCATTTGAACAATTTTAGTCACATAAATCATTTAAGTGATTTGAGTCATTTGAATCAACTGAATTATTTGAATCATATGGGTTATTTAAGTCATGAATTATTTGAGTTATATGCATTCTATAAATATTATACCATTTTCCAGTCATTTCAGTAAAATCAATCACTTGAATCATCGGTCATTCGCATCACAAACCATTTGAATAATTTCAACAAATTGTCATAGGAATCATATGAGTCTTATTGATTATTTGATTGACCTGCATTATTTGAGTTCTATAAACTATATATGTCAAATGCCATTTGAGTCATGAGCCTTTGTATGAATCATTTGAACTATCATGAGTCATATTAAGCATTTGAATCACGACAGCTTTTTGAATCATGAGTCATTTGAGTAACATTGAAGTTAACTGAGTTACATACACCATTTGCGTCATATGTCTTTTGAGTCGTGAGTCTTTAGAGTTATATGAATCTTTGGCTTAAATCTACTTTAATAAAACTGCTGTATTTCAAAAAGTTGTTTGGGCCAAGGGCGAGGAGGAGCGGCCCCATTTTTCAATACATTTATTAAGAAATGCAATCTAGTACAAAGCAACTTTTTTGCAGAACTTATACCCAGAAGAAACTAATGCAGCGTGGCAGGCATTGGACTAACTGGCGGTTATCCCTAAGCAGCTGCCGCAGGCCACCTATTTAAAGAGAACTTACACCCAGAAGAACTTAATTTCAGAAATTATATATATGTTTATTTCAACTTTAAGCCCCTCTGCCGGCCAAGGGGATCGGCAGCGACCTATTTTTTCAATACCATTATAATCTACGAAAAAATGCTACATAATGCAATTCCAAACAACTTTTTGAAATTTAATCAGATTCATTAAACTAAATTTTTCCCCCTCATGTGACTTAAATGACTCAAATGAGCCATGTGATGTAAATAGCTTATGTGACTCAAATGATTATTATGACTCAAATGACTTATGCAGTTCAAAACTCAATAGCTCATGTGACTATAATGACTCATGTGACTCAAATGACTCAGGTGGCCTAAATGAGTAATATAACTTAAATGGTTCAATAGATAGGGAATACATCTTAGACCACTTGAGTTATTTAAGTCACATGGTTCATTAAAGTCACACGAGTTATTGAGTTTTGAATCGTATAAGTCATCATTCGAGTCACATCACACACATGAGTCATATGAGTCATTTGAGTCACTAGAATCATATGAGTTATTTCAACTGTCATTTGAAATATTTGGGTGATATGAGTAACTTAAATCCATTGAGTCGTGTATGTAACTTGAGTCACATGAAACACTTGAATCACATGAGTTATATGAATGCTTTGAAAGGCCTAAATCATTTGAATAAAAGTTTTATTGATGTTCTACTTATAGTTTGAATGATATACCGAAAAATTAGGATTCTGGAAAAGTGGCATGCCCCTCGTCCAACGCACGTAAAATTTTGCCAGTGAAACGGCACGTCTAAATTTAGGCTGAATACCAAATTCCGAGGTTGTACGACCTACAATTCCAAAGCTATTCGATAACATAAAATTTAATTTATATGGTAGGTGATACGCGCCCTTGTCCAATTTTCGCCTCCTTAGTTCGATGGGCACCAAACACTCTAGCTCTACAGAAACACTCTAAAGACTTTGCTACAGTTTCCTTGAAAATTTCATAAAAATTGGTTTAGCGGTATCGGAGTCTATACCTGACAAACACACCCACATACATGCATATCAATTTTTATATATAAAGATAAATCAATTGATATGGAACATTTGAATCATGAACCATGAATTTGATATGAATCATACAAGTCAAATAGAGCTCGTCCATATAATGCATCGCATGTTTAGGGGGTTCGAAATTTTTGTGCCAAAATATGACATGGGTGGGGTGGAGCCGGTCATGAGTTGCGTTACAAAAAAATATGCTGAGGACGCGTTATGGTTGGAAAAGGAAAAAATCGATTCTTTTTGCATTACTGACTTTAAATATGCTGGAAGCGTTCAAAACTGGTATAAGTCATCATGTACAGCGATTCAGAAAAAAAAATAATCTTATAGAAATGTTTTTATTTATTGAAAAATTTTTTTGTGATTATCAATAATGATGTACAGTTAAAAAAAAAATATAAAAACTGAGCTATCATTTTTTTCATTACAAATTAATAATATGTAAATAAATTCAAAAATTCTAGAAAATAAGTGTGTGTCGGGACTTCTGAGGGGAAGGGGTGTGAATACTTTTTGACACCGTGTGACATGTGAAAGGGGGTCCAAAAATGTGTGACATATAATATGAGCGACCCCATAGTTGTCTCGCATGGATATAACTACTAAAAGTTATGCAAGTCATGCAAATCATGCAAATCATGTGAGACATTTCAATCGTGTGAACCTTTTGAATCATGTGAATTATTTGAATGATGTGAATCATTTGAATCGCATAAGTCAGTTAAGTCAAACGAGTTAAGCAAGTCATACGACTCAATCGTATGAGTCATTTAAGTCATGAAAGGTATTTTAATCATATGAATTTTACGAGTCATTTAAGTCATCATTTTAATTATGTCATGTGACACAACCTTATGAGTTATAAGTCATGTAAAGCTTTGCATCGCATGAGTCATATGTGTCATTTGAGCTATGCAAGTCATGTGCATTAAAGCAAATGAGCCATGAATCAAATCGAATTCAAAAAAAAATAAAAACAATTAAAATATTTATCATGGTTGAATTATAAGGTTGTCGCAAGGGAGAGAGCGTATGCCCATAATTGTCAAATCGAAGATGACTGCTCATAGAAAATCTGCAAACGCTCTCTTTTCTTCACCCGTTCTTCTTTCATATTCATTCGCAAAATTGGCTGATTTTGACAATTATGGATACTGCGAAAAGAGTGCGATCAGCCCAGCGACAACATTATAATTCAACTATGATATTTATTAATATTTTGTACACAAATTTTAAACTAAATTGCAGAAATATAAATATATGTTTGTAATTTAAACACGTGTTGTTTTAACCTACCCACGTTTCACTTCAATACAGAAACGCACTAAACTTTAACGTTTCATTTTAGGACTCATTCAAAAACCTATTCCTACAAATCTATTCAATTTATTTTGCATAATATTAATTGCTTTTCAACATCGTAATCCTTTAAGACCTGCGGGCGTATTCCTATAACGTAGAATCCTTCAAATGCGCACTGAAACATTTTCACTGTCGATTTATTTTCTTAACTTTTTGATTGCTCAAATCTACGCAAACTTTGCAGGTACTCAAAATAAAGTTAATGGACACAGCCAAAGACCTTCTGCTGCACTTAAGGAACTTCCAAATAACGGAAACATGTAACGTCAAAAACACTTAAACCAAAAAATAATTGACATCTCGGGGGTGAAAGGAAAAGGAAAGAAAATAAAAACACAATTTATGATTATTCTAGCAGCCAGGTCGGAAAGGATGGCAAGGACTAACGCTAAGCAAACACGGTGAAAAATTAGAAGCGGGTTGAAATATTGTCGTTAGAAACTTACCAGCTGTTGGAGCTGCTGTCTCGGAATTCGCTGACATCGCACCCGGTGACATTGGCGCCAACGATGTTGATGTTGCTGCTGTCAATGTTGTCTCCGGCAACGAAAGTGCACCCGACTCATTGGCATCCAGTTCAAGAGGTGGCGAATTTTCGCGCACGCAAGACATGAGACCAGATGACATTCTGCAAAGGAAATGAAGGAAAAAAGTTTTTTTTAATTTAAGCCATAATACAGGTATTATTTCAAGGTGGCTCAGTGCCAGCTGTCAGGCTTGGAAGCCTATTAATTTACATCACACAAAAAATAATTGAATTAAATTTAAGCAGCAGCTTAATTGAAAAATGTTGCTATATTTTCATTAAAAATAATTTAATTTGCAGAGCAAAAGAGTAGATTACAGTTGACATAAGTCAAAAAAATAATGTTTCATTTTAAAAATAAACAATTTTTGCACTGAGATACAAATAAAATAGGGAATAGTTTTAAGAAATTATTAAATTTAACAGCGCAAAAGAATTTTCATTTTTAAGATATGAAAAGTAATATTGTCAGAAGAAGAATTTACTTGAATTAAGGCCTTACATACATATAGCAGCGGCAAAAAAGCGCTAAAAGAAAAACTGTTTTTAGTATGATAAATATTTATTAACGATTTTATTTCAGTTTATTTTTACCAAAGACCTGCATCAAGTACTTGAAAAATTAAGCTTTTTCAAGTACTTGAAAATTCACTTGAAAAAACCAAGCAAAGCAAGCTTCGTATCAAACTAATCAATAGCAAGCTTTACTGCTCTGCTGCGAACAAAAAACTTGAAGCGCTTGAAATTTTCGGGAAAATACTTGAAAAGATTGATATGTTCGGGAAAAGCTTATAAGCTTGCAAGTATCCAAATAGTTCAAATAGTTCAAATTGGGAAAGCTTGCTGTCTTGGAGGTCGCTGATTACGATTCTGATGTCAGAATATAAAAAGTTGTTTCGACACTAGGGTGGACCGTAACAATACTTTTTTATGATTTTGACAGATTTTGCCCCATTTTTGCAATCTAAGTCGGATCAATTATTTAGATTCTGATGTTATGAAGATGATGTTCTGAGATTATAAAGTTCCATATCTCGAAGAGGAAGCAAAATAGGTAAGATCTTACCAATTTTTGGGGGTTACAATGCCCCCATTTACCATATTTTAAGAGAGGACGTTAAAACACGTGTTTAAATGTTTACTGAAAGTCAAATTGTAAGTCATACACGTGTTTAGGTTTCTCACTAAAAATATATCGAATAGGGGGGGTAAAAGATCCCCTATTTGTTTGTCTCAAAAATGCTTCCTCAAATAGGAACCCCCAAAAATTGGTTAGATTTTACCTATTTTGCTTCCCCTTTGAGATATGGAACAACATAAAATCGAAAGATATCGAAAAATCCTCGAAAAATCAAAAAATAGAAAAATGCCATATCTCGAAGGGGAAGCAAAATAGGTAAAAATTAACCATTTTCTAAGGGGCTTCTCAGAAAGCATTTTTGAAACGCAGAAATAAAGGGGTCTATCAATCCCCCCTTTTGCACATTTTTAGGAAGGCACGTCGAAACACATCAGATTCCAAATAATTGGCCCGATTTACAGCACAAAATATTTACAAAAAAAAAACCACGAAGAAAACATTTTTGAGGACCAACCTTATCAGCGACCCATATTTTTCACAAACTATTTTTAAAACTATTTATTTGGGTACACCCTGGTGCCCAACAAATTTTTCTTTAACTATACTTTTCTTAAGCAACTTACTTGTTAGTTGAAAATTCACAAACAAATTCAAGCTTTTCAATCTCTATGACGTACGTTTCAAGTCTGCTACCGCTTGTTTTTACATCGTGTCGTAGATCACGCGTTCATAAAATCGGGCAACATGCTGACGTCGACTTGCCTAATTTCAAGTAACTATACTTGAACTTGATTGAAAATTATCAAGTTTAAGCGATCAAGCTTAAGTTTAAGAAATTGCAAATGAATAGGCTTATGCAGTTCTCTGATTTTTACATAAATTACAATATAAAAAATCACGTGATGCACAGCACTAAGAAAAAAGTTCCTCAATGGTCGGCGTCATATCTCCAGTAGATGTTGATCGATCTACAAAATTTAACAATATTCTCGTAAAATAAAGTAAAGTTTTTTAAATAACTTATAGAGTAGAAGTTATAATATGTCGAGCCGGAATTTTGAAATTCGAATAATTAAGCAATTTATGGCATTTTAAAGATAATTTGCATCTTAAGTCATAAATTTTACGCTTGAATTATTTTTATAAGATTTTTAAATCAAAATAACAAAAATTCGTCTAGTATGTCGAGTCGAATTTTTGTAGAGAAAACAAGTTCGAATATTTAAAAAAAAAATTCCATCAAAAAATATTGAAAACTATGAGTTATCATGCCGACCGTCGGAAAAAATAGTTTCGGAAAAAAGGCGTATAAACTTTGAAGTGCGATGCAAGAACTTTATGCATTTATTTTTTATTTGTTTGTTTTATACCATAAGCTTAACTTTAATCTCCCATTCCGGCTTAGTATTGTATACCTCCCCAGTCGGTAATTACTTGTTTTTGCTTACCCATGCCATAAAGCCATAAGCAGGCCAGGTAGAACGAGCGTCTTGTAGAGTCTTAGTTTTGTCGATCGAGAGAGGGCTCTGGAACTTAGTTGCTTACTGAGCCCGTAGTAGCACCTATTAGCAATTGTTGTTCTTCGCTTTATCTCCAGGCTGACTTCGTTCTTGTTATTAATGGCGGTGCCAAGGAGCTGGACACCTTTGTAGAAAATGGTGCCATTACGATGCACACCAGAGACCTGCAACGAATCGTTTTTTACGATTCAAAATCACTCGTCAAAAACTGAGTGCGAGTGCGCACAACAACAACCAGTTCCACGCGAAGCATTCTCATAACAGCGATGAGCCACGAGTGCCGCTGCTTTCACTCATCGCTCATTAGAAAGACTGCTGAATTCTAAGCATATGATTCTAAGCACCCTCAATGACTCTAGAGTCATTGAATGATTTTCGTGCACTTCAGTATTGGCGTGCGTTTTCCTTGTTTTACTTTTGTTCTGTGTTTTACGTGTTGATTAAGATAAATAGCCAGCTTCTAAGTTGGGGATCGCTAGATCAAAGAATTAAATTGTAGCAAACTTACTTCATACTTGTATGTTGTCTATTATTTGTTCCTTGTTGTTATTGTATTGTTTTTAACCAATCTTTTAAATCACTTTCATACTTGCAATGATGAATTGCTGATAACCTTTATGTTTAGGGATGCCATAAGGAAAGCGGCAATCCAAAATAAACAGGATTGCCGCTTTTAAAAGCTGTTATAGTGCGTTATAGTGACAAAAAATTTTTTTAATAAAGTTAATTTTTAAAATGCAAAATATATATATGTTTGCAATAATTGCATATTTGATCACAATAAACCAAAAGCTGAAAGCTACAGGCATGCGTAACGCAGCAAAAACTCTGCGCTGGTACACATTTTACTGTATGAGCAAAATGCGTTAACGCAATTGCGTCATGACGGTTCCTGAGATAATAGAACTTGAATCAACGCAGTTTAATTGAATAGCACGTAAATTTTTTTTAGTGTAGTGAGTTGAAGAGCGCATTGTATTATTTGATGAAGTAAGCGCAGCTTAGTCTCATTTAGAAAATATTACAATAAAAAAGTTTGAGCGCAGCGTAGAGCTCAGTATCTAATCAAAATAAACACACTTAAATTTCAATCATGCAGTCAAACAGTACTTTTTTTCAAAATTTATACAGCAATATTTTTATTAATAATATTTAAAATTTTTTTTTTTTTTTCATTAAGTAAATTTAAATATTTTTTTAATACTATTTCAAGATTTATTTTCATACATTTGCCGAGTTATTATTATGTGTATATAATAATAAATTTATATATTATATGTATATATTATATGTATAATAAAATATGTCAGCGGTAACACTGCACGCGATTTCCCTTAATGACTCTAGAATCATAAGGGATGATTCTAGAATCATTAGAATCATTGAGCGGCATTCTTATGAGCGATCAGTGAAAGCGGCGGCACTCGTCTCTCATCGCTGTTATGATAATGCTTCGCGTGGAAGTGGTGGTTGTTGTACGCAACCGCACGCACTCGCATTCGGTTTTTAGTGGATGATTTAAATAAAGTCATTCGTTCGAATCATAGACTCATTGCAGTTCTCTGATGCACACCTGCCTTTCGTACGATCCCCTCCATGATGATGTTGAAAAGATCGCAAGACAGTGGATCGCCTTGTCTGAAACTTCTTTCAGTTTTGAAGGTTTCGGAAAGGTCATTTCCTACATGACGGAGCTGCAATGTTGTTCAACGTCATTCTGCAAAGTTTAATCAACTTCTTCTCGGGCTATCGAACGCAGCTTTGTAATCGACAAAGAGATCATATGTATCAATTTGATTTTCGTGGGTTTTTTGCAGGATTTGTCGCAGCATGAAATTTGGTCTATGGTGGATTTTCTAGGTCGAAGGCCACACTGATAAGGTCTAATCAGTGTTTTTGTTTTATTATATTATATTCAATTAAATTCAAACAAAAAGCAAGAAAACAACCAAAATCTCGATTGAAAAAAGATAATTTATATTAAATTCTTTTTAGAATATATTTTGTTGTAATGTTTTCTTGATGTAATTTTGTTTTTTAGATGTAACGAAATGAACTGCAGTGGAACCTTGAAATTTCACTCTTCAATTCTCGTCTAAATTTCTTCAAACCGCCTAAGAAGTTTCTCCTCAAAAAAGGTGAAAAAATGTGTGAAAAAGAGTATTATCTCTAATCCAATAACAAATTGATAAAAATTTTTGATGCAGATTGGTAGAACTTTTTCAAGCCAATAATATGTGACAACTTTTGTTTATACAATTAGTACACTAGCTAACATATTTACGAAAAACATGATTTTTGGAGGTTTTTGGAAAATGGTTTAGCTAACTGGAGGCTTTCGTTATTGCCAAAATATTTTGGGAATCGTCATAAAACACATCAAGGTTCATTTTTTGATGGTTACAAATGGAACTTTTTTTTTTCAAGGCACCTTAATACTCATATGTGACGGCGCACTTTCATATAAAATCAAGTTCTTTAAACAAAATTTTGCTGAAAATAAATTCACCGAATCCATTTGCTTATGAAGAACTGTTTTTAAGAATTTAGCATCAAATATGAAATACAATGATTCCAGGACACATGAATAACTGATTATACGGTGTACGGATAACTGGTGACAATAAATCTTCTCCACGTTACATATCTTATATGTATATCTGCTCAACTCACATACATGATCGACTAACTTATCTGGCAAATTAAAAAAACTTCCACATGAACTTTGGACTTGGCGGCGCCTTGACATTCTCCATGGATGCAGCATTCCCATACATCTTATAAATAAAAATTTATTCATTGCTTGTTGAGTGCCAGCAGACATCAACGTTGTCTGCCTGTAACTGCATCTGATATTCTCTGTCGAGCTGTGAGTAATTGACTTATTTTACTTTATTTGTAGTACAGACATTGTTCTACTCGACTTATTGTCAGCGATTGAAGGGGGAAAATGTTATATTTATAGCGTTTATATTGTACTTTGTAGCGACTTAATTAGCTGGAATTAAAGTAAATTATTTAATGTTTGCTTAAAAGTGTTTATGGCGCTTGGGCGCCAAACGATTTTTTTATTGATGATGATTGCATTGCTGCAATTCTGGGAAAATAAAATGAAAATGGTCTATCAAAAACTTTATACTATCACTTGGCAGGACGCTCTCTCAATTGGAAATAGACTGGTTTTTAGGGACAGTCAGACAGTATCCAGAAAACTATCTAATAATGGAGTACAAAAACCTTAAATGTGCTTTTATCACAAAAATATAAAATGAAATAGCTATCAACCTGCTCTCAAGAATAACTAGAACACATTTTTTTTTCGACAGCTGCCTAAAAGCATTCTAGTATTCCTTTTCCGTTTCCGTTGTAATATAATCGAAACATTACCATTTTCAGCTGTAGCTATGTTTCATTTTAATTAGAGTTAGTTCGTTAAGCTTAAATTTAGCTTGACGTATTTAAGTAATTTCGACTCACTGCTTAGCTGAATTCACTTTAATATGTTTTTGGTTGTTAAGGCCTTAATGTAGATTAAGGATACCGTGTTTTCCTGTACTTGTATGTATTTTTATGAACAATTTTTTTGGTACTTTTCATTGTTATTGTACTTTGCTGAATACTTCCATTTGGCTATTTATTTTTTGTTTCCTGTCGTATTTGTGTTTATTTTCTTGTCATGTCACGGAGTTGCTGCTAAAAGTTTTCCTTGGCTTATTTTATGCTACTCATGTTTTGTTTATCTTTATCTTTTTGTTTTTTTTTCTTTGTTCTGTTGTTTTTTGAGATTTTCTTCTTCTTGATAACATATTGAAATTTCCATGATTTGAGGCATATTTAGGCAGCGCCCTGATGACAGCTTAAGAGAGAGCTTATATCTGGCTTTCATTCATATATTTTTATTGCAGATAAAGTGACAGGCAGTTGCAAAGATGCGGAATAAATTATTAGCGGTAAGATACACTGATACCTACTTGCGTTAATGTCACATAAAAATACAACATAATGTTAGGAATTAACTTCCAAGTCATCATATTTTGTCATCATAAGCTTTGTTATGACACAAAACGTCAGCTTCATGCTATCTATCATAAAAACTTGTTATCTTGACTGATTGCATAACCAGAGTCAACATTTGTGGAGGTAAAACTCGAAAATAACCAAGTCCAAGCAAATTTAAAACAAAGTTATTTTGGAAAAACCTTTTTCTCGATGTTACTCTCGAAGACTAACCAAGTCATAACAAAAAATGATTGAAAAAATTAAATTAAAATTAATTTTATCTTAAATTTTGTTATTTTTATGTACACGAAATGTTTAATTTTCTGCTTACTTTTAATAAAAAAAAATTTATTTAGAAAAAGTTTTCATTTCATATACTTAGTTTCGGTTTCAATGAAATATTACAAAAACTGCCGAATTTCGGTTTCAAAATTTCAGTTTAGGTCGGACAGTAAGCATAACATAACATAACATAAGATAACATAACATAACATAACATAACATAACATAACATAGCATAACATAACATAACATAACATAACATAACATAACATAACATAACATAACATAACATAACATAAGATAACATAACATAAAATAAAATAAAATAAAATAAAATAAAATAACATAACATAGCATAACATAACATAACATAACATAGCATAACATAACATAACATAACATAAAATAACATAACATAACATAACAAAACATAACATAACATAGCATAACATAACATAACAAAACATAACATAACATAACATAACATAACATAACATAACATAACATAACATAACATAACATAACATAACATAACATAGCATAACATAACATAACATAACATAAAATAACATAACATAACATAACAAAACATAACATAACATAGCATAACATAACATAACAAAACATAACATAACATAACATAACATAACATAACATAACATAACATAACATAACATAACATAACATAACATAACATAACAAATAAAGGAGATCATGGGAATATTTTTTTATGGTTTCTTACAAACACCAAACTTTCCGCCCTTGAACCGTTATTTTGGATGCTAGGAAATAAAATTAGGGGATTTCGCTATGGGATCAGGATGCGAACCTTCCATGGCAACGTGTCTGATTGCCTCAACCTGGCGAGGCCAGCATTATCCATGTCGAAATCGTCCGAAGTCGACTCAAACCTCCTCGCGAAACTAACTGGCATCCATTAGTTTGACGGCTAATTTGAGTGGCGGGTCACTCCGTGGACCTTAAATATCAAATGTGCGCAGGGTTTGGGTCCCGCCACATTACTACTGCCCAATGAAAACTAAACCAGCCTCGGATAAGAAGCCCAATTACGCAGACGAACACCGCAAACGGCGATGAATTCATAAGGCGCATGCAACAGCTTATCAGCATATTATGGCTAGCGGTAAAGCATGCCCGACGATTGGAATCTCAGCATACTTTGTCCTATACGTAAGAAAGGAGATCTAACAATCTGCGCCAACTATCGAGGTATCAGTCTTATTTCCATCGCATATAAGATTCTCTCAAGCGTACTATGTGAAAGTTTAAGGCCGATTACAAAAACACTGATTGAACCTTATCAGTGTGGCTTTCGGCCTGGAAAATCTACCACAGACCAGATTTTTACGCTACGACAAACTCTGGAAAAAAAACCCACGAAAACCAAATTGACACACATCATCTATTTGTCGATTACAAAGCTGTGTTCGATAGCCCTAGAACGGATTGCCTAAATTCAACAATGTCTGAGCTTGGTATACCTGCAAAGTTGGTAAAAAATTCCAGGATGACGTTGATGCACCTCCGTCAAGGTAGGAAATGACCTCTCCGAAACCTTCAATACCGAAAGAGGTTTCAGACAAGGCGATCCAATGTCTTGCGATCTCTTTAACATCATCATGGAGGGGATCGTACGAAAAGCCGGTGTGCATCGTAATGGCACCATTTTCTACAAAGGTGTCTAGCTCCTTCCGTACGCTGATGACATTGATATTGTCGGCAGAACCAAGAGAGATGTTACCGCTGCTTTCGCCTCTATCGAAAAGGAATCAGCCAAAGTGGGTTTGACGATAAATGAGGGTAAAACAAAGTATATTCTGTCTACAAACAAGGAAGCGCGGCGTCTAGACTCCCACGTTTCATCCGGCAGCTATAACATTGAAGAGTCAAGGAGTTTGTATACCTTGGCACCGCCAATAATAACAACAACGAAGTCAGCCTGGAGCCTAATACGAGTAGGTGCTACTACGGGCTCAGTAAGCAACTCAGTTCCAGAGCCCTCACTCGATCGACAAAACTAACACTCTACAAGACGCTCGTTCTACCTGTGCTGCTTTATGGCGCTGAGGCATGGGTACATCCGCAAACTGACGCAGCCGCTCTGGGGGTGTTCGAGAGAAAAATTCTTCGCAAAATCTTCAGTCCTGTTCGAGTTGGCGATGAGCTATATGTGCTCTACAAAGACATTGACATAGTTCAGCGTATAACTGTTCAGCGACTATAAGTTTTTCTCATTATAATTCTTTTCCTCATAAAACAAAAATAACAGTACGTTCAAAAAGTCCATTGGATGACACATAGATGGCGTTAATAGATTTTTATCCATATTATTTTTATTTAGTACCAACCTTCAAACGATACGTATAAAAATTTGACAACAATCTAACAATTGATTCGTGAGTTATAGCATTTTGTGTGCTAATATTGTTATTGAAAAAAAAAAAAAAATGGAAAAAAGTGACTTTCGAGTTTTGATAAAGCATTGCTTTTTGATGAAAAAAAAATACAATGGAAACCAAACAATGGCTGGATAATCATTAACCGAACTCTACGCCATCGCGACAAATGTTAGAAAAGTGGATTGCTGAATTTAAACGTGGTCGTACCACCACAAATGATGCAGAGCGCAGTGGACGCCCCAATTAGACTGTTATTCCAACAAACATCAAAAAATCCACAAATTGGTTATGAACGATCGCAAATTGAAGGTGCACGAGCTAGCTGACATTGTAAAGTTATCAGATGGTAGTGTTTTTACCATTTTACACGAACATTTGAGTATGCGAAAGCTCTGTGCAAAGTGGGTGCCGCGTGAGCTCACAGTCGACCAAAAACAACAACGAATTGGTGCTTCAGAGGAGTGTTTGGCGCTGTTAAACCGAAATAAAATCGAATTCTATCGTCGATATGTGACAATGGATGAAACATATCTTCACTTTTACACACCAGAATCCAAAAGACAGTCAGCGGAGTGGACAGTTGACGAACCGAATCCAAAGCGAGCAAAGACCCAACAGTCGGCTTGTAAGGTGATGGCGTCTGTATTTTGGGATGCGAAAGGAATAATATTCATCGACTGTATTCAAAAAGGAACCGCCATCAACAGCGAATATTACTGTACACTTTTGGATCGATTTAAGGCTGAAATCGCCAAGAAACGGACACATTTGCAAAAGAAAAAAGTGTTGTTTCACCAAGGCAATGCACCGTCTCACAAATCGATGAAAACGATGGCAAAATTGAATGAATTGGGCATCGAATTGCTTACCCACCCACCGTAGTCTCCAGATCTAGCCCTGGGGGCTGGCGACTTTTTCCTGTTTTCAGATCACAAGAGAATACTTGCTGGAAAGAAATGCAAGTCCAATAATGAAGTAATCGCTGAAACTGAGGCCTATTTTGACGTGAAAGAGGAAGCGTACTATAAAAGTGGTATCGAAAATTTGGAAAATCGCTATATTCGTTGTATCGCTCTCGAAGGCAACTTTGTTGAATAATATAATCGACTTATCCTACGGACTTATTGAATGACCTGTTAATGGTTTATTTTTTCTTGATAATATTCGCTTGGTTTTAAAGATAAGACATTTTTCATTATCAATTTCTTCTGGTCAAACTTTTTCAACAATTTAAAAATGGTTCTCCTAATAATTCTTTTATTTATTTTTTTTATAAAGCTATTGAAAAAACACCATTTATGTATGACACGAATATATTGCGTCATAATTTCAATAAAAAAAATAAACAAATTTAATTTAAATTTTTTTTATTTCAAAACTGATACAGGCGAACAATTCATCATTAAACAAAATGTTACAAATTTTATTTTCACCGAAATTTGAAGACGCTGATGTCTAGACAAACTTTTTTTTTTTTTTTGTTTACTAATGAAACTCACAAATTTTATTCGTTTTTACTCAATTCGCCGAAGTACCAAAAGTAAGATTCAACTAATTAAATAACTTTATACACACAAGAGTTAAAATTTCTTCAACTTAGCGAATTTTCACAACATTATTTTAATAAGCAGTAATATCCTGCTTAATATCAACCCCACGTTGATATACGTATGTTTATATGTACGCATAAACTGTTATACAGTATTTAATTTTCGCTGTTGCTACTTGTGTGCATCCTGTCGGTGCACAGCATGCCGAATTCAAGTAATTATGTAAAAAAGACGGAATAATTATTAAAACCACTCGCTGGTGAATGTTGGTAATTCCTCACAATTCGCCCCCCTCTTCCACTTCGTCCTTCCATGTAGTGTTCAGCGAATACACTTGGGCAAATATTTGCACTTGAAAATTGAAACTGTCGCCATGTTAGGGTGTGACTTTGACAATGTGTGGACTAGTGTGTGTCTGTGTGTGTGTAAGATTTGAATATGACATAAACAAGCGACTTAATTTTAATGCTCCTCTGAAGTGATGATTAATTCTTGGTGGCTGTTTTTTCATTTTCAGCTTTATTAATTTAGCCATTTTTGCGTTATTAAAAAGTCGCACCCACTATAATTGTAGGGGATGTTGGCAATCTTAGAATATGCCATATGCATACCCAGCTCACTTAGACAAGACAGTCCATCGTGATACCGCAGCACACAGGCTTTTATTAATAATGGAACAAACTTGAGCTCCTGATGAACCCTTTTAGATGCCTGACATCAGTCGTTGACAGGTCGTCAAGCTCATGAAAGAAGAAAGAGCCTAAATACTTGTGCCTCTTCTGGCTAGCGCAGGACAGAAGCACAGAAGATGGGAGATGGTTTCTTCCTCTTCCTCTTCCTCTTCCTCGTCCCTGCAGCTTCTAGAGAAGTCATTTGAGATAACTCCTAACCTGTAGGCATGTCTGCCTATCAAGCAGTACCCTGTGATGACAGCCACTATTGTGGCTAATTCTAGTCTTGCCAGTGAGAGAAGGGCTCTCGATGATCTAGTGTCGGCCAGTTAAGCCTTGATGCTCTGCTTAACTGCTCTGTTGGCTTTCGATATGATATTGTTACTGATTAGCAGCTTGAGAGTCGGAGAGAAATATAGACACCCTCGTTTCCATGGTGCACCATTGACCCAGTATGTTCTAGGCGGAATAAGCGTACCATACATTCCTTCGAAGGAAAGCGAGGGCTTGCAGTAATCAGTCCTTGATGGAATGAAGTGTTAAGTATGGATGAGTGACCTGTTGTCGTACTTTTCCATACTCCCAGTTCTCTAAGTCTTATCACCGAATAGGCGCTGTCTGTTTGGCAACCAGGTCCAGTGGTAGAAGATGAAGTATGGAACCTCAGGCATGATTTTTGGTTTCGCACCTTTCAAAAAGAAAGGTTTATTTATTGAAAAAAATTAAAGTCCAAGTTTATTCATCCAAATCAATATTGTCGCCTTCAAAGTAGTCCCCGTCGGCTGCAACGCACTTATGCGTTTGCTTGATCCAGTCACGGAAATCTTTTCGAACACGGTTTTTGGTATGGCCTTCGGAGCGTTCACCGGTTTTTCCATGACCTCTTCTTTGCTGGTGAAACGCGTTCCTCGAAGCGGTTTTTTTTACTCGATCAAACAGGAAAAAATCACACGGAGTCAGGTCAGGTAAATTTGCCGGCTGCTGGATGGTTATCGTGTTGTTTTTCGCCAAAAAGTCACGAATAAGATGAGCATTGTGCGATGGTGCATTATCGTGGTGCAAAATCCATGATTTGTTTTGCCACAACTGCGGTCTTTTTTGGCGAATTGCTTCATGTAAACATCTCATAACGCCCAAATAATACTGTTTATTGACCGTTTGACCATCTGGCAAAAATTCATGGTGAACTACACCATTGTAGTTCATGAAAACAGTGAGCATTGCCTTCTTTTTTGACTGAAAACGACGTGGTTCTTCGGTCTCGGTTCGTCTGGCGACCGCCATTCACTCGCCTTCTGACACGATAGAGCAGAGTCACCGTAACATTTCACCAACATTTTACGCGTATCGGCGCAGTTGAAACCATTTTTCACACAAAATTTATCTTTAGTGTCGAACACATTTTTCTACTATGATTTTAAATCAATTGATTATCCGTCTTTGTATCGTGATGCACTTTTAATTCCGTGGAACGAGGTTTGGTTCTGTCCGTCTGTAGAAGATAAAATGTGTACATTTACTAATGAAATTAGTGATATTTTTGCAAAACATGTACCGATAAAGACTGTCACTATTAAAAATCCTTCGTACCCTTACTTACTTATTTAGATGGCCGTGACAACCCGTGTCCGGATTTCGACCGACCTCATCAGCTCTCGCCAGGCGCCTCTGCTTTGCGCGCGCCTTCTCCAATAGGATACACCAAGCGCGGTTAGGGCTTCCTCAGCCTGGTCCATCCATCGGAGGCATGGTCTCCCTCGTCGTCGTTGACCAGCGACCCTCGCCTCGAGCACCTTTTTCGCTGGAGCTTCGTCGTCCATACGATGGACATGACCCAGCCAGCGTAGTCGCTGCACAGTTATACGCCGAACTACGTCAATGTCTCCGTAGAGCTCATACAGCTCGTGGTTCATTCGGATGTGATAGTCATCGCCGACTCGAACAGGACCGAAGATTTTGCGAAGAACTATTCTCTCGAACACCCCCAGAGCGGCTGCGTCAGTTTGCGAAACTACCCATGCCTCAGCGCCATAAAGCAGCACAGGTAGAACGAGCGTCTTGTAGAGTGTTAGTTTTGTCGATCGAGAGAGGGCTCTGGAACTTAGTTGCTTACTGAGACCGTAGTAGCACCTATTAGCAATTATTGTTCTTCGCTTTACCTCCAGGCTGATTTCGTTGTTAGTGTTAATGGCGGTGCCAAGGTAAACGAACTCCTTGACTACTTCAAAGTTATAGCTGCCGGATGAAACGTGGGAGTCTAAACGCCGCGCTCCCTTGTTTGTAGACAGAATATACTTTGTTTTACCCTCATTTATCGTCAAACCCACTTTGGCTGATTCCTTTTCGATAGCGGCGAAAGCAGCGGTAACATCTCTCTTGGTTCTGCCAACAATATCAATATCATCAGCGTACGCAAGGAGCTCGACACCTTTATAGAAAATGGTGCCA
This sequence comes from Coremacera marginata, assembly GCA_914767935.1. NCBI lineage: Eukaryota > Metazoa > Arthropoda > Insecta > Diptera > Sciomyzidae > Coremacera > Coremacera marginata. The sequence continues at coordinate 11,146,273 of OU612044.1, read as the reverse complement.
TTACGATGCACACCGGCCTTTCGTACGATCCCCTCCATGATGATGTTGAAGAGATCGCAAGACAGTAGATCGCCTTGCCTGAAACCTCTTTCGGTATTGAAGGTTTCGGAGAGGTCATTTCCTACCTTGACGGAGCTGCGTGTGTTGCTCAACGTCATTCTGCAAAGTCTAATCAACTTTGCAGGTATACCGAACTCAGACATTGTTGCGTATAGGCAATCCCTTCTCGGGCTATCGAACGCAGCTTTAAAATTGACAAAGAGATGGTGTGTGTCAATTTGATTTTCGTGGATTTTCTCCAGGATTTGTCGTAGCGTGAAAATCTGGTCTATGGTGGACTTACCAGGTCGAAAGCCACACTGATAAGGTCCAATCAGTGTTTTTGTAATAGGCTTTAATCTTTCACACAGTACGCTTGAGAGAACCTTATATGCGATGGAAATAAGACTGATACCTCTATAACTAGCGCAGATTGTAGGGTCTCCTTTCTTAAGGGCAAAGTACACTGAGGTTCCAATCGTCAGGCATGCTTTCTGCTAGCCATATTTTGCTGATGAGCTGATGCATGCGCCTTATCAATTCATCGCCGCCGGTTTTAAACAATTCAGCTGACAGGCCGTCAGCACCCGCTGCTTTATTGTTTTTGAGTCGTTGGATAGCGACTCCAACCTCTTCATGGCTAGGTGGTGATACTTCCACTCCGTCATCGTCAATTGGTGGCACTGCACTGCGCTCTCGATGGGCGGCATTGGTGGAATCGTCGCCAGTAAGTAAATTGGAGAAGTGCTGTCTCCACAATCTAAGCACACACTGTGTATCCGTATTCAGATCTCCATTTTCGTCTCTGCAAGTGGATGCTCCGGGCTTGAAACCTTGGGTAAGACGCTTAACCTGTTGATAGAATTTTCGTGCATCCTTCTTGTCCTGGTATACCTCTAGTTCCTCACGCTCACGCTTTTCCTGCTCTCTTTTCCTTCGTCTGAAAAGGCGCCTCTCTTCCTTCCTCTTTTCGCGGTAGTTTTCTCGCACGGCTCGCGTTGCAGCTGACTGCAGCGTTTTTCTGTATGCGGCGTTTTTTACTGCAGTCGCGATGCGACACTCCTGATCGTACCATTGGTTCCGAGGTTGCGGGCGCCGGAAACCAATGACTTCTTCAGCGACAGCGCGCATGGAGTGGGATATATGCGCCCAAAGTCCACCGACGTCGTCGAGTCCAGAGGTTGGTTGGTTGAGCTTAACCGAGAGTTAAGCGGAGTAGGCTTCGGCAGTCCGTTGTAATTGCAGCTTAGCGACATCTAGCTTTCGTTGCATTCCTGTGCGTATGTTCTTTGCATTGCATAATCGCATGCGGATCTTGGCTGCAACAAGATAATGGTCGGAGTCAATGTTGACCCCCCGAAATGTACGCACATCTAGAACACTAGAGGCATGCCTTCCGTCGATTACAATATGATCAATTTGGTTTCGCGTTTTTTGATCAGGGGACAGCCAGGTGGCCTTGTGGATGTCGAGGTGCTTAAATCTGGTGCTGCTAACTACCATGTTTCGTGCCGCGGCGAAGTCGATCAGTCTTAGACCGTTGTTCGTAGAGGTCTCGTGAAGACTGAACTGACCGACAGTGGGGCCAAAGATGCCTTCCCTTCCGACTTTCGCATTAAAATCGCCGAGGACTATTTTCACGTCATGAACCGGAAGGTGATCATATACGTCCTCAAGACTAGCGTAGAAAGCGTCCTTGACGGCTTCGTCCTTTTCCTCCGTCGGGGCGTGCGCGCAAATAAGGCTTATGTAGAAAAATTTTGCCTTGATGCGGATCGTGGCCAATCTTTCGTTCACAGGTGTGAACCGCGAAACAAGGTGGCGTAGTTTCCGGCTAACAACGAATCCACATCCGAATTCGCGCTTCTCCGCATGGCAGCTGTAGTAGATATCGCAGTGTGCTTGTTTAGAGCAGCCTTGCCCTTTCCATCGCATTTCCTGGATGGCGGTGATGTCAGATTATATTGTTTTGAGGGCTTCCGCCAGTTGGATAATGGCACCTTCCCTATAAAGGGTTCGGACATTCCAGGTGCATATCCGTAAATCATTGTCCGTTTTTCGTTTGCGGTGGTCGTCAACGTAATTGGGGTTCTTATCCGAGGCTGGTTTAGTTTTCATTGGGCAGTAGTAATGTGGCGGGACCCAAACCCTGCGCACATTCCATGTTTAAGGTCTATGGATCGACCCGCCGCTCAAATTAGCCGTCAAACTGACGGATGCCAGTTTGCCGTTGCCCAGGGAACACCACTTGGAGGTTTGAGTCGACTTGAGAAGATTTCGACATGGATAATGCTGGCCTCGCCAGGTTGAGGCGGTCAGACACGTTGCCATGTGAAGGTTCGCCCCCTGTTCGCCCCCTTCGTACCCTTGGTTTAAAAAAAAAGTCCAGCTTGCTATAAAAAAGCGAAACAAGTTGCGAAGTGTATGGAAAAGAAACCCTTCAGCTGAAAAATGGGAAAACTACAGGTGTGCCAGAAATGCCTCAGTGGCGATTATAAGGCAGTCAAAAATAAATTATTGTTTTTTTTTTTTTTAGTTTAGTTTAGTTTATTAGTGTTTCGTTTTCTAATACAAAAGATATAATAATCTTAATATAGTATTAGTGATATTTTGTTCATAATCAGCGGAAGTAATATAATATTAATTAGTTAAAATAACAAAATTAACTTAAAACTATTAAGGAAAAGAATAAAATAAAAAGTTAGAGTTAAAAAACTAGGATAACGCAATTTTTAAATCATTGTAGTACTTAAAACGGTTGTATTCGTATAATGTAATGTCGGGCCAGCCGAACAAGTATTGATAATTAATTTTAAACAATTTTCGGAAACTATAAGTGATAACATAAAATTAAGAAATTAAAGATATTACAACAAAGAGAAATAATTATAAAGTTTAACTTTGAATTGCACGGGATTAGTAACAGATTTAATATTGGCAGGTAGAGAATTCAACAGACGAATTGAATTTATATAGAATTGCCTCTCCGAAATCAAATGAGTATGCCTTAATTGTATAATTTGAGTTGATCTATTTGATCTGAGAAAGCGTAGTCGGTCATGTAAATATTTAGGTTCTTTGTAGACAATTATTTTCTGTAAAAACACAAGTACTTTGAATTGTAATAAATTGTCGAAAGTCATATTGAAAATTTGTCTAGAAAACGTGGAAATGTGATCCGATCGCCCAACTTTGAAGGCCGACAACTTTTTGAACAGCCCTCGTACAAAGGAAAACATTTTTTTTTTTATTTAATTTAATATGTTCTTCATACAATAAAAAAACACAATTTAAATAACTCTTTTTGTTTTCAAATGAGAAATTTTTCAAAAAGGTTCCAAAAACAGCCTTCCAACCAGGAATACTCCCTTAAAAGATTGCTGCCGCCTTTGCAAGAAAGGGACTCCACTAAGCAAATGCGTAATATGTAATTTTCACTTGTGCTGCAACCCTCATAAAAATTATTTTCTTTCAAGCCAAACTTAAAAAAAACACCATTTTTATATACATTCTTTAAAATAAACTATGAACTTTTCTTCATTGTGTATTGTTATTTATTACCACTATGGACAATTGTTGCTTATAAGCAACTTTCCACAGGACCTTTTAGAAAGGACATAGTGCTGTAAAACTCTAAAAATAGCTTATTTAGGGGCAAAAAAAAATTGTCTAAAAAGATTTTGAATTTTTCGGATACCGGACTTGAAAGCTGTCCTCAAAGGGTTAAAAACCCAAAAGGGTCCTAAAAGGGTTATTGGTTTCTTACTCACAAAAAAATAGTGTCTTTTGATACACAATGTAGTTAGCGCAAAAAAAAATTTTAAAATAATACCATGCTGCATAAAAAAAAAACACTTAAAAAGTTAAAGTTGGTGGATTTTTTCTTTTCTTATTGCTGCCCTAGTAATTTAATTAAATGCTAAACTACATTTGTGCATTTAACAGAAACAAGTGCCAACTGTTAGACATCAACAATGTTTTTTTTTAACCAGCGCCTATAAGTAGGCAATGGAAATAATTGCTTCATTCATACCTTAACACTTGCTAAGCTTTTATTTTTTATCTGCTTCTTGTGCTTTACAGTTGAATTTGCTTCAATTAACATTTTATCGCGCTAACAGAAACTTTTTTAATGCTCTTAACAAAGTTTTTATTTTGTTTTGTTTTTTTTTTTATTTCAATAAGTGCTTTTTTCTGTTTTGTTTGCTTTTATGTTGAATGCTTTGTTTTCTCATTTGTCTGAATTAATTTTTTTTTACTTTTTCTTTCTTTTAAATTTTTTACAAAATATAAGTAAAAAATTGCACGCTTAGGCGTTAGACATAAATGGCCCATAGCGTTGGTGGATGCCTGCTTTGTTGAAGCCACAGCCAGCCACCACATTTTTTACACCTTCCTACTTTCCAGTGCAGAAGCAACCACAACAGCCGCTGTTTAACTTTATACATTTTTTCATAGCTGCAACTTAATTTAGAAACCGCAACAGCAACAACTACCGTTACATTATACTTTACTTTCGTTACATTCACATCAAGAAGCGTAGGCAGACATTTACTCTTTTTAATTTTTTTTCATTAACCTTCTATGCGGGCGCATAAAAACTTAACAAAAGTTGTCATAAAAACATAAAAAGACAGAAACATTAATTTTTTTTTTTTTTCAACTAATTTGCCCTAAAGTTTTGTATAGTATTGCCATATTTTTTAACAATAGCTAAGCAATTTTTTTTTTGCCACAGTTGTTATAGCTTTAAGCGTGTCTTCAAAGTGTATTCCACCAATTTGCTACTTGATGGTTGCACCTGAATCATTGTAACTATCTGCTTGCGTTTATTTTGAAAAATTTTATTTCCGCAAAAATAAGCATTTCAAATTACTACAACAAAGCTTTCTTTACATGGAAAATGCATTTAACGCCAAAATTTCGCAAAATTTCATTAAATATTTACAGTTATTTCATTAACATAATAACGGTAATAAACAGCAATTAAAACGAGTAAAATTAATATAATACCCGAAATATTGATATAATTGGGTATACGTATAACGGCGAAAACAACCCAAAACTCCATAACACCAACTTATGAGTTTTTTAAGAAAGAAGAAATTTTTTCTAAAATTTTTATTAAACTAATGGGAATATTAAAAATAATAGCAACCTTACTCAATTTTTACATTTTTTATTTAAAAGAAATGCTTTTCAGTTATTATTTTATTTTTGCCCAGTGTAACAATGATTTATGCAAATTCCATTTCGGAAGTATAAATTTAAATGAGTTTATTGATTTATTGTTATGCCGCCACTCCAGGATCAAACTAAGGATCCTAGAACCTTCACCAAATGAAAAGACTTGACGACTTAAGTTCTTGAATTATAATTTGATTTTATTTGTAATCAAATTATATCTCCTTCAGTAGACAATTTTATTTATAAACATAAATACAACTACACATCGACTGGTCTACGACTTAACCTCGTAAGTCAACAAGTCCATGTTTTCAGGAGTAGAAAAAAACTGATTTTTTCCTTAAGGGGAGATAAAAGATGTAATCTGTTTTTGTATAATGTTCAAGGACTTATTGAGAAATAAAACGGAACAAAATTTGGTGCACATATATTTTAAAAACCCTTGCAAATAATATACGAGATTACTGCTTATAAAAACAGGCTTCTTAATATTCACTTATGAGGTTCCGACTTCTGTGTGTCTAGATATTACTTCCAAAATTTCATCCAAATATTTTTTGAATTCTAAGGTTTGTAAGGCGGATTATTAAAAAAAAAACTGCGTACAATTTTGAACATTTATTGTATAGTTATGGGTAAGAAAACAGGAAAAACTTTAGTACTACTTACTTACTTAGGTGGCCGTAACAACCCGTGTCCGGGCTTCGGCCGACATCATCAGCACTTGCCAGGCGCCTCTGCTTTGCGCGCGCCTTCTCCAATCGGATACACCAAGTGCGGTTAGGGCTTCCTCAGCCTGGTCCATTCATCGGAGGCATGGTCTCCCTCGTCGTCGTTGACCAGCGACCCTCGCCTCGAGCACCTTTTTCGCTGAAGCTTCGTCATCCATACGATGGACATGACCCAGCCAGCGTAGTCACTGCACAGTTATACGCCGAACTACGTCAATGTCTTCGCAGAGCTTATACAGCTCGTGGTTCATTCGGATGCGATAGTCATCGCCAACTCGAACAGGACCGAAGATTTTGCGAAGAGCTTTTCTCTCGAACACCCCCAGAGCAGCTGCGTCAGTTTTCGAAACTACCCATGCCTCAGCGCCATAAAGCAGCACAGGTAGAACGAGCGTCTTGTAGAGTGTTAGTTTTGTCGATCGAGAGAGGGCTCTGGAACTTAGTTGCTTACTGAGTCCGTAGTAGCACGTATTAGCAATTATTGTTCTTCGCTTTATCTACAGGCTGATTTCGTTGTTGGTATTAATGGCGGTGCCAAGGTATACGAACTCCTTGACTACTTCATAGTTATAGCTGCCGGATGAAACGTGGGAGTCTAAGCGCCGTGCTCCCTTGTTTGTAGACATTTATCGTCAAGCCTACTTTGGCTGATTCCTTTTCGATAGCGGCAAAAGCAGCAGTAACATCTCTCTTGGTTCTGCCGACAATATCAATATCATCAGCGTACGCAAGGAGCTGAACACCTTTATAGAAAATGGTGCCATTACGATGCACACCGGCCTTTAGTACAATCCCCTCCATGATGATGTTAAAGAGATTGCAAGACAGTGGATCGCATTGCCTGAAAAAACTTAAGTACATTTATGTAAATATATAAAAGAAATATTAAGGGCCAATTTCAGCGTCTGTCTGATAGTGTTAGATGGATTATTAATAATTTTCAAGAAAATAAATTTAATTTGCAAATATCTATATAGCAGGCCATTCAATAAGTCCGTAGGATAAGTGAGAAAACAACAAAATTTTGATAAAACTCGATTATATTATTCAACATATTTGCCTTCGATAGCGATAAGTGCACAGTAATAGTCGCTGTTGATTAGGGTTCCTTTTTGAAGATAGTAGATAAATATTATTCCTTTCGCATCCCAAAATACAGACACCATCACATTACAAGCCGACTGTTGGGTCTTTGCTCGCTTTGGATTCGAATAATCGACTGCTGTCCACTCAGCTGACTGTCTTTTGGATTCTGGTGTGTAATAGTAGAGCCATGTTTCATCCATTGTCACATATCGAGCATCAATTCGTTGTTATTTTTGGTCGACTGTGTACTCACGCGGCACCCACTTCGCACAGAGCTTTCGCATACCCAAATGTTCGTGTAAAATGGTAAAAACACTACCATCTGAAATCTTTACAATATCAGCTAGCTCGTACACCTTCAATTTGCGATCGTTCATAACCAATTTGTGGATTTTTTTGATGTTTTGTGGAATAACAGTCTGATTTGGGCGTCCACTGCGCTCTGCATCATTTGTGGTGGTACGACCACGTTTAAATTCAGCAATCCACTTTCTAACATTTGTCGCAATGGAGCAGAGTTCGGATAATGATTATCCAGCCATTGTTTGGTTTCCACTGTATTTTTTTTTTTCATCAAAAAGCAATGCTTTATCACAACTCGAAAGTCACTTTTTTCCATTTTTTTTCTTTTTCAATAACAATAGTTGCACACAAAATGCTATAACTCACGAATCAATTGTCAGATTGTTGTAAAATTTTTATACGTATCGTTTGAAGGTTGGTACTAAATAAAAATCGTAGGGAAAAAAGCTAGTAACGCCACCTATCTGTCATCCCATGGACTTTTTGAACGTACTGTTTATTTATTTGGTTGAAATATTGCTTGCAAATATTCCGTATCTAGTTTTGAATTATTTTCGTCCTGTAGTAGCTCATTCGCTTCCTTTTCTAAGTTCACTTTCCTTTGATGTTGCATGCTAGAGATGAGCGGATCTGACGTTGCCGTCAGAAAAAGATCTTTATTATTGCAATTGCTTGACATTTTTCTGGTATTGTGTTCTCTATAAAATCTGTAATCCTTATTCCTTTTTTCCTGAGCTTCCTCCGATAGATTTCCAAGTGGTACTAAATGACATTTAATGACATCTTCTGCATGATAAATAATTTTGTGAACTGTTGTTCCATGGGTATTTCGTTGTATATATTTTTGCAGTTTCCTTAGCTTGGCTTAGCTTAGTTTCCTTAGATTTAGTGATCACAATAAATTTTTTCGCTTCAATTTGTTCATTGCATGCAAGTAATTCGATGATTATTTTAAACCTGGAAATAAGGTTTAAATCAACTCCTGTTACTTCAGATGCTCTTTCCGGATCTGAGAAGAATCTTCTTGCTGTTTGTGTAAAGTTAACTTGTGTAACTAATCCATATTTTCGGTATTCATCTTGGACGTGTTTCTTCTTTAAACTTCGTAACTCCTTGTTGGTGGCGTTGTTGCTTACTGATGCTGTAGGTCCGAATTCCAAATCGTAACTGATTTTCAGTATGTGTTCCATAAATCGTATTCTTGCATGTAGTGGTGATACTCCAAATTCATATGCATCAGTATTATCTATTGATTTGTCTGGGACTTGGTTTAATTGGATTGTTGTTTTATGGCATATGATGCAGCTGGATGAACCCTTTGTTTCAGTCAAAGCCTGGCCTACTTTTCCATCAATCATTGTAAGCACTAATTGGTAGCTTACTTCGATTTCCTGCCCATTCATTTCTATTTGTAATGGATGAAGCTGTGCAATTTGGGCTCTGATATCGCATATTTCTTTCTTAATGGTATCCCGGGTTTCCTTTTTTAATTGAAATTTTATGGGCCTGCAGTATTTCGTTGAAGATGGTGTGCGATTATTCCAAATATCTCTGATGTGCGTTGTGCTGGTCGATGGCTCTGAGTCTTCCAAAATCTTTTTTAATCGCAATGGTACAAATGACACTTTGAACGTATCCGTGTCCAAGGTATTTTCTCATAACAATTCCTTGTATTGTTTTTGTCCGGAAGAACCATCACATCCCCATTTGCAAAAAAGAATTTACTTGCAGTGTCCATATTGCTTCAACTCATTTTCTTAAAATGATTGTAGCAAGCGTTGTACTGTGTGATCAAGTAATGATTGTAGTTGTACCTCTGCCGAAATTGGTGTAATTGATTGATTTAGTTAGATGGCAAACATTTTCACTTCCGATTTCATCAGTGATATGCTTTAGCTTCCACCTCTTAGATCTAACGCTGCAGTTGTCTAGTTCTTTTTTTTTTATCTTCCTGCGCTGTTTTTTTCGGTAGTTTTTGAAGCTCTCCGCACAGTAATCTCGCATTCCAGCCATTTCTTGTTATGTTTATAAAATCTTTCTTTTGTGTAGTTATACTGGCTGTAGAGCTTTTTGTAATTGTATTTGAATTTTTGAATCTATTTATTTATTTCAAATTGCAATAGCTGAGATATTATAGCAACTGAGATTGTATCCGAATATCACTTCCTTATAAGCCTTTCCATACCGTAGTGCTTTCCTAAGCCCTATGTCAAATATCAGTACCTGTATCTATTTACTTATTACCTGCACCAGTTCTATCAAGGTAAAATTTAAAACTCCAAAACTCCACATTTTTCATACAGTTACAATGAAATGGTTTGAAAATAATCTAGATGCCTCAAAACTCCAAAATTGCACATGTTTCATACAAGTAGAATGAAATGGGTTTTTAATTACCACAACCTATATATATTTTTTATATGCACCTGTCTTATAGAGTTGGAATAAAATGAGTAAATATAACTAAAAAATCTTTTAAAAAATAGGAATATACTTGTAGAAATGCGTTTAAGTTAGCGTCATTCAAATATTTGTGTTTCAGTAAAACGAGAAAAGCTTCTACGGGGGGATCGTGGGGGTATAAAAGTATATATGGGGTGAAAGAGGAGACTTTCACCTTTAACTGGATGCTTTCATTTTTTGATCCGTTTTGATCCTTAGAAGTTCTATTCCACTAAACTTAAAATTATAAAAAAAACAGTAATTTTGAAAACATTTCGTAACACCCAAAATATAAATAGTACAGCTATAACCACAAACAATAATTTAACGATAATAGTACAACCAACCTACAACCTAACAAAAAAAATTCAACCCTCTACTACTCAAAGATTGTCTGACTGCGCGAGATTTCAGAACGACATAAATGCCTTCATATTCTTGTGCTCAACCAATGGTACGGCACTTAACTTCTCTAAATGCAAGATTATGACGTTTTATTTATATTTAACTATCGCTGCCAAACTCAAGAATTTACAAGAGTGTTGCTAATAAAAGATCTTGGAGTTTACTTCGATTCAAAACTGACTTTCAGTCCTCACAGAGATTGCCTAATTTCCAAAGCCCATTCGCAGCTCGGTTTTGTCAAGCGAAATTCTAAAGAATTTATATTCCTAGTTAGATCGGTTCTCGAATACGCTGCTATAATCTGGTACCCAATTTATCAGAATGACGTAGATCGGATCGAGAGAGTACAAAAAAACTTTACTAAATTTGCGCTATATAGATAGATATAGTAAATATTAGATTTAGTAAAATTAAAATTTAGTAAAATTATAGATTTTAGGATGTTTTTTATCAGTGTACCTTAAATAAAAATGTATTCTGTTTTTATTTTACCAAACAGCCTAAAAATGTGTTTGGCGAGAGTAAAAAAACATTTGAAGACATTTATGCACATTTATCAGAATGGTATAAATCAGAAAACTTTTTGAAGTTTTTTTTTAATAAACATTCTGTAGAGATGTTGTCATTTTAATAATTCTAAATTTGCTTTCATAATTATTGCGGCAGCGGGACTCGTAAAATTACACATTCGACTATAAAACTGTCATATTTAACATGCCTATAAATGTATCTTTTTTAAAGCAAGCGAAGTTTTGTTTAAAACAAAAAACACTTAAGAGGGCAAATCTCCCAGGAAAGAGCAAACAAATTACTTTGATTGCCTAATAAAAACTTGATTGTTATTTTTTTTCTTTTTTTTTAAATATAACTTGTTGGGATACTTTTCAACTTGTTCAATGATCTCTTCACATTCTTCCTTCCTGTTAGCTGTAAGAATGTTTAAATTTTGTTATTGGGTGAAGGTCAAAGTACGAAATCACAAATGTTTCAGTTCCTTACCTGTCACTTGAGTTTGCTCTGCCGCTATTACTGCCAAAATAACAGATGAGCAACATGCTCAGATTGAAACGCAATAAAATAACATCTTGTTAATGGCAACAAACAATTTTAGCCCGCATCAAATTTCTACTTGAAAAATTTCACACTTCAGGAGGCTAAAATAAATCGATATTTTTTTATTTGGCAGCACTGTTCAAAGAGGTTATTCATCTAAAACGTAGCTAACATTGATGCTGTGTGTGCATATTGACAAATATTATTTAAATTTTTAACTTATTTATAAAAGTTGCCTGCATTCTGCACTCAAGTGTAGCAGCGCAGAGCCAATAATTTAATAACATTTTTAATATATTCAAATGATGTCATGCCATAATTTAATGGTATTTTTATCACATCGCATTAAACTTCGACACTTTTTTTTCAACAATTAAAATTTTTTTTAATTTTTGTTTATATTTGCATGTTTTTTACACACTAATAACACACTTAAACACCCCCTCACTATCTGTTCGTGTCTGTTTTTCAAACTCATCAATATATATTTTGTTGACCTCGTCGTAATTGCAATGCGTGCGACAACCACGAATTTTTCGAAGCACTCCGCTCTGCTGGGGGTGAAACAACGCAATGAATTTCAATTTTATGCTGCAGTCCAACGTGCGGCCGCAACATTTTGTAGTAGACAAGAACTTAAAGGAGTGGAGTAAAAATAAAATATAAACCAACCCACAAGGACTGGACTGAGTCAACCAACAACTTGTGGATGCAAAAAACATGAGCACGTATGTGTATATAGTGCGGAAGCAACTCAACTGTAGTTGTCGTCATAAATTAGTAGCAAGCAATTAGTTCAGTTAAAGCAGCAACACTTAATGCGACGATATTAATAAAAATTAATTTTTAATAATTATCCCTAACGTATTTATATGCTTTGATGATGCTGTTCGGGATGCTAGAAAGCATTGAAAAACTTACGCTGCAAATAGGAATGAGTACTTAGTTGCTCAAGGTCAAGAAGAAACAGCACTTGCGCATTAAGTAGTAGATTTTACGCACTCTCTGGGGTTGAAAATTGTACATCTGACATGTATACATTTTTATGTATTTGGTTAGCAACATTGTGTACAAAATGTTGCTGTATAAATGTTTGTTGCGAGATTTGTGTAGATGTTGTGTTTAACAATAAGGTTGTTCACAGTGTTTACTCTTACGATGTTATCTTAATCATAGCATTGCACGCAGAGGTTGGGACTTTTATAGCTTTTGCGCAAAGTCTTTAAAATGAGAGTCTTAAGAGACTTTTATTATGAAAAAGTTATTTTTTATGATGAAAAGTTAAAGTTATGTAATAGGAGTTATTTAAACCTTTACATTTTAACTCTTATTTCAACTTTTATGAATAAAAGTTCACAAAGGCCTTAATTCTTAAAAATATTTTATAAAAGTATTCAGAGAAGAGAAGAAGATGGGAAGTTAATCTCTGGAATGGGACGTCTGAAACAAAAACACAAAAAAAAACTAGTAAGGGTGGAGCTTCGGCAAAGTACCGAAGCTAAAATACACCCCGCGGCCATTTTGAAGTATATTCGAAGTCTTTAGCAACGACATACACGATGACATTCAGTTTTATATATTAACGAAAGTTTTCATATTTTGATGACGTCACTTTGTATGGGAAGTAGGCGTGGTTTTGATCCAATTTTGCCATATATCATAGAGATGGTTCATATTATATATCAAAGCTAATGTGCAAAATTTCAAGACATTTCATTAATTTTGGTTGATTTTTAAGAGATTTAACGTTTAAAATGAAACCAATTTGTATGGGAGGTAGGCGTGATTTTTATTCGATTTTGCCAAATATCATAGTGGTGGTCTATGTTATATATCAAAGCCTATATGCAAAATTTCAAGACATTTCTTTAATTTGAGCAGATTTTTAAGAGATTTTACTTTTAAAATGAAGTCACTTTGTATGGGAGGTAGGCGTGGTTTTCATCCGATTTTTCCAAACTTCATAGCCAGGATTAAGAAGATTAAGTTCACCTGCCAAATTTCATGGCATTTCTTTAGTTTTTGTGGATTTTAAAGACATTTTACGGTTAATATAAAGTCACTTTGTATGGTAGGTAGGCGTGGTTTTTATCCGATTTGGCCCATTTTCGAACTTGATCTTTCTTTTTTAAAAATAAACTTATGTTTTAAATTTCATCGCGATAGCTTTAAAATTTCGGCTGTAATCGTGTCGACAGACGAACAGCCGGACAGACGGACAGACAGACGGACACACGGAAATCAACTCAGGAGATGATGCTGATCAAAAATATATATTTTTCTATACCTGCCACGCCTCCTTCTTGGCGTTACAAACGGAATGACAAAGTTAATATACCCTTTACGCAGTACGCGTTGGGGTATAAAAATTCTTAAAATGGGATGCCTTCCGCCCGACAATATACCATAATATTTGAAAAATTGAAGAAAGAAAAAATTGGGCATTATTTAAAAAAAAAAAAAAAATCGACCACATTTTTGGACTTTTGCTAACTCATTTTTTTTTTAAATCTTTTTTAGATTTTTGGGTAGATTGCCTTAGAGAATATGTTAATAAAGAAAATTAAACAAGGTTTTTCAAAATCTGCCCAGCCAATCCTGATATAAACTGCCCGCCATATATGGACACCGGATTTTTGTCTTTGGCGCCATCTATAACTCATACAAATTATGAAATTTTTTTTTTTATTTTTTCAATCTTTAAGGATGTACATATTTAAAAAAAAAATGTATGTATATCTAATAGAGGACCCAAGTTATTAACTTTAGAAAACTGTTTTCATTTCCTCTATCCGAAATGATACCTTCAAAAAATTTCTTTCATTTATTTAAATTATTTTGAGAGCTTTTTTATAAAGACTTTTATCGAAGCTTTTAAATATAAAAACTTAAAATAACTCTTATTAAAATAACTGACTTATTGAAAAAAAAATCTTTAAATACTTGTATAAAAATTTTTTAAGAATAAAAGCCTCAGAAGACTCTTATATTTTAACTTAACTAATATTTTTATATACATAAATTTAAAGTAAATTTTCACAATATTTATAATTTACGGATAATTTCCTAAAGAAATAGAAATTTATAAACGGAGAGCCAAACATTCTCAGTATTTCTTATGAATAAATCAAAACTTGCTTAAATCAAAAAAATAGTTCAAAGAACATTTGGACACAAAGATTTGTACGATAGGAGGGGGTAGGAGGGGTAAGGCAGGGTCTCGAATCGAAGTAGATAATTTTATGTAGAAAATGGGTTTTATTATTGTACCACCTTGTTCAAAAAGAAAGGTTCATTTATTGAAAAAAATTAAAGTACAAGTTCATTCATCCAAATCAATATTGTCGCCTTCAAAGTACTCCCCGTCGGCTGCAAAGCACTTATGCCAACTCTTGATGCAGTCACGGAAACCTTTTTGGAACACGATTTTTGGTATGGCCTTAGTCCATGAAAACAGTGAGCATCGCCTTCTTTTTTGACTGAAAACGACGTGGTTTTTTCGGTCTCGGTTAGTCTGGCGACCGCCATTCACTCGCCTGATGCCTGATTTGCGTGTCATACTCGTATACCCATGTCTCATCACCAGTAATGATGGATTCGATGAATGATTTGTCGTTTTCAACTATTTCCAGCATGTCTTTCGCGATAGCAACTCGGTCTCTTTTTTGCATGAAATTGAGTTCTTTCGGTACCAACTTCGCAGCGACACATCTCAAGCCCAATTCATTCTTCAATTTGTTCTGAACGAATCCAATTGAAATGCCGACGAACTCTGCTATCTCTCTAATCGTCAATTTAAGATTTTTGATCAACATTTCTTTAATTTTTTCAACATTTTCTTCGGTAGTCGAACACGATGGCCTCCCGGTACGAGGGTCGTCTTCTACTTGGTGTTGGCCACTCACAAATCAGTTAAACCACTTGTTTGCCTTCTGATACGATAGAGCAGAGTCACTGTAACATTTCACCAACATTTTGCGCGTATCGGAGCAGTTGAAACCATTTTTCACGTTGCTCAATTTTTTTCTTCCATCGTAAGAATCGAAGACACGAAAAAAGTTGTTGTAAACAAAACACTGTCACTTTACCAAATGTCAACGAGAGACGCTGATATTTGGCAGCCTTGTCATAGACACATATGGCAACCTACTAAGAACAATTTTTCGAATCGGACAGTTAAGTCCGGTTCACAGCAGGGATGATATTGACTTAGTTGGAAAAGGGCCAGAATTCAAACAAAAATTGGGCCAATTTGACGTTAATAGGGCTTTTAGTTTTAAAATGTGGCAATTCATTATTGAAGACTTTCTATTTGGTCACACGGTCATGCCATGGTCTCACAAATAGCACACTTTTTAATAATCTCAACAAGTCCAGTTTAGTTTTGCTGAATATTGTCAAAATTTTAAATTAACAGTTTTGGGAAACCAAAAACTTTGACTTTTTCGTGTTTTATTTCGTTTGTGCCGTTTAAGCCGAACTTGGGAGGAAGTTCTTGGTTGATCACAAAAATAGCACACTCTAATTTAAATGATTAAATTAAATCACTCTCCATCTTAATAGTGTTTAAGGTGATTATTTCAAGCTTTATTTTAAGGTGAATGAGCAATTTAATGTAGACTCTTCTCCGTTAAAACTTGTAAGAAGACGTTGATTAGAAAAAATTCACTCCTGTCAAAAAATATATTGAGGCATGGCTGAATTTAACAAAAAATAGTTTCATAAATGACCACAATTTTAGAATAAAGAATTTTGCAAGAAGAAAATTAAGTCAAATTACATCTGATAAGATGACAAAACAATCGCCAAGAAATAAGTTTGAAATTTGCTACCAAAACTTCATCAGGGTATAGAGAGATGGTACTGGCCTGATTTTCTTAGCGTTGATATTGAATTGATAACAAAATGGATTAATTTGTATGTATATTAAGACATTGTCAGGACTACAATGGAACCTTTAGGGCTCGTTTTTTTCATATAACGTGGAAAACAAATTAATTTTGTAGTTGAGATTACTAAAAAGTATGCTTTTTATGTGATCATGGCTGTATGTAACGGAACTTATTTTAATGAGAACATTTAAAAAGGCGATAGGAAATAAAGACTTAATAAAAATCACCCAAAATTTCTCCATACAAAATTCGGTTAATTTTCGTTTAGAAACCGCCAAAAAAAATATGCGGTTATGCACCTTTTTAGACGAAATTTCGTTTTTCGGTTTAGCTATTTGCCATACAAAAATCACCTAATTTTTTAGGACTAAATTTCACTTTTTTTCGTGTGATAACGCAAGCTCATTTTTGGGGATGACTATCAAATCTATACTGTAGACGCGATTTTCATAAATTTTAGGCAATTTTCTCAAAATTTTGGGCATATTTTCGTTTTTATTATGTGATTTTTTCGTTTTAGTGATTTTTAATTTTATATTTTGTGCGAATTTTCTGTTGACGATATTTCCTACCTCCATTTTCTACCTCCAAATTTAAAATTTTGTAGAACGATGGCATAGTACACAATGTTGTCAACAGACATCAACCATAAAACTTTTCTTGTTAAAAATTGCGATTATTTTTTTAGCTTAAACTTTTTCAAAAGGGCCTAAAACGACTAAAAAGGGCCTCGGGGTTTTTACAATTAAAAAGGGCTAAAAAAGCCCTAAAAGCCCCCAAATATCATCCCTGGTTCACAGTATGAATGAACCTTTCTTTTTGAACAAGGTGGTATGTAGGTCAGAAACGCTAAGGCCCATATTAGACGATGTCCGTTTGTCCGACGAAAATGAACACTTTTTAATCTCTTGTCCGCTGGATGGTCACACGACAGAAAATTTAGGGCGGACACATTTGACATTTCATTTAGTTTGAGTACATTTTCTACTGCACTTTATTTTGTGCACTTTGAAAACAATTACTTTTAATAGCAACGTTGCGTAGATACAAAAGTGATTGAAAGTTTTAGAGTTGAAATTGTTATTTTATTGTGTTTTTATTGATACGCGGTATTTCTTTATTTTTTATTCAACGCTGTTGATGTCAGCAGACAAAATGAACTTATTTTGTCCGCCTTACAAAAAGTTCATCCGCTCTCACTCTAACTGTTTTTTGACAGTTTCACATTGAAAGCAACAACAAAGATCGGACAAACGGACATCGTCTAATATGGGCCTAAGTGAGTAGCACTAGATTGAGCATCTCAATATAACTCTCAAGCGCAGGAACACACACAAAGAAGTGTTGACTTCAAAAAGGAAAGCACAACAAAATTTAACAAAGTGCCCACTCCTTATAACATGTATTTGTAATATTTTGACAGTTGTAGCTTCCAAATTTGTATGTTATAAAGATAGTGGTAGTGATGTAACGGTACATTTTCTTGCAATCAATACTATTAAATTATTTAGCAACATAATGTGACACAGAGCAACAAAGTGTCAATTTGTTACACTCTGACAACATGCTGCCATTTATGTCAAAAAACCGAAAAACAAAAATAACATTAAATTCGAGCAAACTACGTAGTAAAAGTGCGCAGTTGCAGGAATTCTTTTTTCATTTTTTTTTTTTAATATTCTCTATCCTCGCGCGATGACTAGAATTCCTGCTTTTTTCACTTATTATTTTTTTCCCTTCTGTCAACCTGACCTAGTCAACTACATTCAAAATTCAACACATGCAGACCAAATATGGTAAAAACATAAAATGTTGCACAACAACAAAATAGCATTTTTTGTGCGTCTCTCTCTTTTTTCTCTCTCTCACTGTCTTTATCGTTTTCTTCAACGAAGGCATGTTGCTAAATGCTCTGGTTTAATTAAGTTGGGCGCGCTAGTGGAAAATCTCCTGAGATATGACCACATTGCAAAAAAATTTTGTTTATTATGAAAGTAAAGTTAATTAAATTAATGCAAACAAGTAATTGAAATACTTTGCAAAGTTAATTTTTTGTTGCCATGCAATAATAATGACGATGATGATGATGATGATGATCAACGTAGAAGTAATACCGGTGGGAATAAATTTAAGCGCTAGAAAAACTAACAGCAGCTCATAAAAGGTGTCAAAGCTGAGGAAGAGCAAAGTTTTTATTGCTGCACAAGGAATAACTTTAGAAACGAGAGGAAATAAGTGTATGTATTTGAATGTGTGTATATGTGAGAGAGAGTGTGTGTGTGTATGACACAAACTTTGGCAAGTTTTTAAATTTTTTAGATTTGGCAGGAAATTCAACATTTAAAAGTTTTAAAGCGAAAATTTACTGAACTTATAAGAGTCAAAATTGAGTAACAGTAATTTTTTGCTCGAAACCATTTTTAGACTACTGCATTCAGATAGCTTCTTGTCAAAGTCAAACAATATTTCAACTTTATGTCCTCAACTATGGTCCTTATAATGCCCAATTTAATACCCTTAAAAAAAATCATTAATTCTTTAGAAGCTAAGCAGTTAACTGACTAACTGATAAATCCATTAAAATAAGCATCAGTCTGTATTTCAATTATTTTCTTGTATCCGAAAAAAAAATTCAATTATTGCTCTTTCATGACCTAAATCGTTATATTTTCCATTTCGTGTTAAATTTCGTGTTCAAATTAAATTTTTATTAAGTGAAATACGTTTTATTTTTCCAATTTTATCCATACATAAATTCATTCGAAACATATGTTCCTTTTTTATATTAAACTGTGTTTTTTCGGAAGAAGCAATTTTTTCCTTTGATTAGAATGAAATTGTTTTTTCATTCAATTTAATGTGTAGCTCACCTGGATATCTATGCAATCAGCCACGCATGTATTCGAAAAAGTTGGTATTTGTTTCCTAGATTTTTGTTGATTGTTGTTGTTGTTGTTGCTTTCGTTTGAATTTGGTTTGGCTAAGTGTTCATTTTTTTGCGGTTGAGTTGTTAAGTACTGAAATGAGAACAAAAAAAAATGGGAAAAAATTAATAAAATAAAAATGTGAAATTTACTGTTAACAAGCTCTACAGTTTATAATTATACTATAATATTCCACTTCAAAGTGTTTTCTATCGATGAGCATTAAACGGATTGTTTAAATACATTCTTAACATGTTGTTGACATCAAACAGAAAAAAATCAATGGCCATATATATCAACGTCATGATCCAAAACACTTTTGAAAATTATCTCCACCATTATCTCATCTAATGATCATAAAGCTTATTGAAAAATTCTAAGAAATATCATTCGAAGTTTTCGTTTTGATCATAGAGCTTATTGAGAATTACTGAAAATATTGATCGAAATTCCGCTTTGAAAATCAGATTATATAGTTAAATTCTAAAAAGTTTTCTAACTTCTTAGGAATTCTGAAAATATTTTTTACTAAAAACAAAATAATTGCTGAATTCAAATAATAAAAAATTATTGTTAATGGAGCCAATAGTAAAAAAGAAAAAACGTTGACACTCTCAAAACAATCCCAATAATAGGTCATTTCGTATAAGACTGGCACCATAGAAAATTGAGAATTTTCATAAATATTGTATTATATATTGTTTTGCATGTTCATCTCTAAGTAATTGCACAAAGCACTACTTAGCAAAAAAACGGTTACTATACGAGTATCAAAAAGCACTAAATCCAGTGCAAACGCACTGACCTGCAACACTGGTGCACAGATCGACGCTGCATTAACGCTGCAGCCACACGTGATAGTACTGGCATGCTAATAAAGAATATGTATTTACTTCGAAAATTTTCCGAAATAATCAACAAATTTCGCTGCGGCCCCACGTGATAGTAAATTTTCATTTGAAAAATGTCGCCAAAGCCAAAGGTTCGACCACTTTTTTATTCCGTTTGCTTTTATTCAGTGATGATTTATATGCCAACACAGCACCAAACTTAAACGGGATAAAAATGGGGAACTAATTATGTTGTAAAATGTGTTTATCAATATTTTTCAAAATGAAATGCAACTTATTCATATGATATTTTATGTGTCAAATGAGGGCAATTAAAATAATTGCATATATTTCACTACAAGACATGAAAGAAAAGTGCATATTTAAAGTTCGAATATTTTAGGGAGAAAATACAACACTGTTTTCTTACTTCGATTTCGCACTGGCTGTGGTTGTCGAAATTCACTGTCTATGAGCTGTCAACTTCGATTTGACAATTATGGGTACTCGCTCTCTCCCTTGCGACAACCTTATAAATCAACCTTGGGACTGCCAGTGATGTCAAGGTGTGAGTGTATTAGTGAAAAGTGAGAGTGTATTGAGTTTTTCGAACTGTTACTGTCTTCGGACGTGTAGCTAGGGGGTAAAAGAGAAAAAACAAAAAAAAACACAATTTGACAATAACAACCCTGTAGGAAAATCAACTAATTTAAAAGTAGTTGATAAAGTAGTTTTTTGTCAACCACAACTAGTTGAAATTCTGACTTTTTTCCATAGAACGAACTAACTTATTTTGTATGGTGATGTCCGCTAAATAAGTCAATTGACTGTCGTCTGCATATATTTGCAACTACTTGTTAAATTAGTTATATTTAAACTATTTTTTAATTACTTTAAAATAACCAATTGAAAACTATTACTGGTGGCCTAAAGTTAATAATATTTGATGAAATAATGTGGTTAAATGTGTATAAACTTGTAATCTAATCAAAATTTGCAATTAAAACATGTCAAAATCAGAGTAGTTGCCACCTTAATATAATTCAAAGTAGTTTATCAATCACTTGTTTTTAAGTAGTATTCAATCACTTCATATATAATGCAATAAAAACTATTTCGAATTGAAGTGGATGCCGCCTTAATATAATTCAAAGTACTTCATAAACTGGGTTATTTTAAACTAGTTTTTTAGTTAGTTGTTTTTAAAAACAAGGTAGTTTGTTCCTATAGAGAACAAAGAAAGCTTTGTACATGTGTGCAAGCTCTGCCGAGCGTTCTCTATAAAGAAAAGTACCGTTATCGCAGCAGTGCCACAGTGATGTGCATTTATAACTTAGTCAGTTCAATTTATTAACTCTGTGAAGATGGGTGAAAATATAATTAAATAATACTTTCAAAGTAATATTTCAAAACGTTTAAATAATTTTGTTATAGTTAATCCTGAAGAAGTAATAGTGAATACTACATATATTCTCCAAGAGGGAGTTCCAATAAGAGCAGTAAGCTTTTTGCATATATTTATATACTCCCACGCGTACTGTGTAAGGGTGCAATGGGAATACACTTTGTCACTCCGTTTGTTATGCTCACAAGCATGCGTGGTAACATATGTATAAAAAAAAAATGACAAAAACTTTGATCTTTACAAAGACAACAAGATCTGGATAATAATACGAAAAGCTTATCGCGACAAAAGTTTGCATACAGGACATTGCCGTCTCTCGATTAGGAAAAGCGATAAATTTGAAATTTTTTGCTTTACATTAAAATAATAATTTATGATCTTAATAAAGTTATTTTTTAATTTCTCTTCTAATCGGTCGTGCTCATTAACGGCATCCCGAAACGAAACTTCAACTATCATACTCAAAAGTAATCAATTCATAAAGGATCCTTCAAAAAATTGTGAAATGAGTAAAATTTTGTCACTTCAAAGTAAAAGCTATTATAAATAAAACTGCGCCAGGGACTGCCAAAGCAATTTTCCCTGGCAAAGCAAAATATTTCACCACTTTAATAAAAAATGGACCAAAATCTGGAAATTATTGGTTTAAAAGTAGCCAATCATTTTGGACTACTTTCTTGTCGGTCACTGCACATATATTCTTGATCAACATCGCTACTCGAGTCTCGAGTAGATTTAGCAAATATGTCTATGTGATGACGATTAGAGCTGTCATTAAAAATTTGGGGCTGTCGTTATAAATTTTGATAAATTTCGATTGATAAAGTTCGAAATTTAACAAAAGCTTTTGAATCAGAAAAATCGGTCAAAAACATTTATTGTATCTCTTAATGCGATCTCTTTTGCGATGAAAAGATATTTGTAACAATCAGTCGATTTCTACAAATATTCAGATGCAACTTTGCGAATGTCTATTCAAATACTCGTTTCGTCGCTACGAAGCCTCAAAACATAACTAAGAAGTAAAACTGGAAGATAAATACTTAATAGTCCAGATCCGCTTAACGCTAACAGGGATGTAGAAGTGAATATTGAGGGCATTTTAAATTTAACGGCCCAAAATATGGGAAAAATGGGTTTATAGAAAGATTACTTAATAACAAAAAAAAACATAAGACTGCACTATTTTGCACTATAGGAAGTATTGCCTGGTTTCTTGGCCAAAAGTCGAAGTATAGTCGTTTCTACACAAAACTATGTTTTAGCGTGTTTTCCGGAACGATGATTTAGAATGAAAAAATAAAAAGCTAAGAGCTCATTACGGCGACCAAAATTTTTAAAAATCTTTTTATATTTGGGTGGGTAAAATAGTTCGGACGAGAAAAGAAATGAAGAAAACGTATAGCAGAAACGTAATCTACGTTCAGTTCTAAGAAAAGAAACCATAGGTCTAAAATCAATCCCTATATTGCGTCTAGTGAGGTCAAAATTTGCATATGGAAAAAAATTTCAAACTGAAACAAGACCAAAAGTGTTTTTTTTTTTTAAATATCTACTTACTGTCAGAAATTCGTATGAATATATTCATCAGGAACTGAATATATAAAATAACATCCGTATATTAAAATATTGAAAAAGTCCTAACTTTCAATCTTAAGATTATATTTCGATAATATTTGCCAAATAATTGTTAAATACCTAACCTCACACAGTGCAAAAAATGGAAATGATGCCATTTTCGAATAAAAAAGCCAAAACTTTTGACTCGTTCCACATTTTCTTTATTTTACTCTTCGCTTTCAATAAGCATTATAAAACATTATGTAATCTAAGAGTCGAAAGTTAGGGCTTTTTCAATTTTTTACTGTTTATTGGCCGATTTAGCCCATTTTATATATTCAGTTCTTAATAAATGTATTCATTCAAATTTCAAATTGAGCAAAGGGATATCTGGATAAAAAATCATTTTGGTCTAGTTTCAGTTTGAAATTTTTTTTTTACCTCCCTGAGAGATATAAGGCTTAATTTTATACCTATGGTTTTTTATAAAAATTTTCTTAGATTTCCTAGAAAATCTTCTTAGAAAATTATTTTTCGATAAATTATGTACACACCTAAAAGTATAAATATAAAATTAAGTAGAAGAGAATTTTTTTGTGGAAATGATTATGAAATTAAAGAAAAAAAATTCAAAAATTTTAAAATGTCGATCAAACAGTTGTCCAAAACTCTAATAAATACTTGTTCCTATTCGGATTATAGTTATTAGAATTAGGATTTGCAATTGTTTCGAGGTTGTCAATAATTTTGTTATGTTGTAATGTTGTCAATAATTTGTAATGTGTTATCTTCTGTTTATATTTTTGTGTTTCGAAGGAATCATTATTTGTTTTAAGGAAAATAGCAAACACCATTTTGAAACTTTACTAGTACAAAGAAGAAGTTTGTCTGTGTTCATATTATATTTAAAAATTTTTGACGGAATATGCGAATATGCGACGGAATTTTGAGAATATGCCCTTGAAAGGATTTTTAGGAGTTATTGCCATTTTGATGGTGCGGCATCTAATCTAGTTCGACCGGCACTCAAATCTTTAAATGCGTTTTTTTACACTACTTTTTCCAACACGTTTGACATGATATCTCAAGTTCTAATGGTCCGATTAACTTAAAATTTGGTGTGGACTTTTTTTATATATCCCTCTAGGACCTAGAACTAGAACTAGAATTATGTAAACATTTTGTGTTTTAATATTTTTAAAAAACTCAAAACTTTCAAAAAAGCCAAAAAATAAAAAAACATCTTGTCCGGATATTCCTTCATTCTTTCTAAATAACAATCTTTTTTCTCAATTGACTAGAAGGGTTGAAAACGTGCCAAGATGGAGGCACCCTTTTTTTAGCACCCTTCCCCCCACTCTACCAGCCTGTAATTTTTTAAATTTAAAATTTTTTTTTCAATTTTTTGGTGTGTTATTGCAGTATTTGTAAAGATATAATAAAAAAACATGGATCGTAAAAATATTTTTATTTTTTTTTTTTAATTTTAAAAAATTCCCAAAATTTTTCCTCTAACTAGAAAACAGCCATAAACGCAGTTAAGAATGTAATTATGTTAAAGATCAATAAGATAAGTAATTAGAAAGAAATAACCAATTTTGAAATACTCTTAATGCTAAATACAGGCTGGTCAAAATCGAAAAATATTTCTGAATAATTTTAATATACATATACATAAATACATACATATATATACATAATATACATATACATAAAATAATATATTTAATATACATATATTAAATTAAGTCAATATCTGTCTTAGAAAAAGAGATGAAAAGCAAAATGTAAACCATTTAAACATGCGTTTTAGGTCAACCCCAAAGTGATTCGGGTGGCATCACTTGCTAACGGTAAAAAAAAAATACAAACATATTTTTGTGGTCTTAATAAAATGGATGGACTTACATATATTTTTGTCAATTTTTTTATAGGCCATCTTACGCTTTGTTTTGTGATTTTCTTGAGTGAAATCTCCAATACTACTCCTTTTTTTGACATCCTTTTCTTATAAATTGATGTTTCTTTGTTTGCTTATGTCTGTTACAACTGTAATAGAATGAAAATGTAATATTAATACATTAAAAATATTTCTTTGATTTGCTGTGGGAATCGAACTCGTACCCCATCGATTAAAAGTTCTGTACACTACACACTGATCCAAAAACCTTTGTTACGCAGAGTTGCTGATTCAATATTAAATGTGTATAACTGAAGCTATGTTGCAGCAGATCACAATAATCTATTTATTACAAGGATTGTGTATTGGCTATTCTACATATCCAATATACTTAGAAGCTATCCAAACAACCAAAAAATAACAAAAATGTTGCTCCCACTTGCTACAAGATGTCACCAACGTCGGGTTTTTTTTTTTTGTGAATGCGTTTGTGTTGTTCATGGTACATGTTTTTATTTTTTGTTTTTGCATAGCGCGAAGAAGAAATTAACGATTGAAATGATAATCAAATAAATAAAATAATAATGAAATCCAAAAAAAAATTTACTGATGTGAATATTAACGTGTGTTTTTTTATTTACTTAACGTTGTTTTCAATTTTTGAATTTAAAAGATATTTTATTAAAACAAAAACCATTCAATTTTCAAATTATGAAACTGCGAAAACCTTGTGTGTCCAACAAGGCGCAGTGAAATAACTCCCAATGAAATACTTACTTACTTACTTAGGTGGGCGTAACAAACCAAATAAAATAAATATGAAATAACTCCCAAACAAAACAAAATGAACGAAATAAATCCCGAGAGAAACGAAATAACTCCAAGGATACATGAAATAACTTCCAAGAAAAATGAAATAACTCCCAAAAGAATTTAAATAACTCCCAAGAAAAATTAAATAACTCCTAAGATAAGAACAGTAACTCCCAAATGCGAATAAAAAGGTTTGGACAATCGAAAATGCGCCCTTGAAAAAAATAGGAGAGAAGTTAAAAGAATTCAAATTTTACAGAAGCAATTTATATATAAATAATTTCCACAGAGATTTTTTTTAAAATTGTTGAAAGATTTTCTTTTACTCGTAGCTGTGCAATTAAAAAAAAAAACAAAAATTATAAAAAAAAACAAAAATTATAAAAAAAAAACAAAAGGCAGTCGTTTCATTTGAACATGACAAGAAAATCATAAATAAAAATGTTCTTAAATTTTTTTATGAAATAACAATATATTTTTTAAACACCTTTTCAGAAAAATGAAAAAAAAAATGTTTATAGTATATATTTGTTTTATTTTTTTTTTATTTTTTGTTTTTTTTGCCTCCCCTTCTTACAGCAACCAGTTGCATTACAATTAAAGAAAAAAAATGTGGCAATACTTGGCACAAAAACTGACAGCTAGCAAGCTGGCGCGAGGTCGTTTAAGTTATTAAAAAGTTTCATAATAAAAGCTTTAATTGTGTTGTGTTAAGTGAAAAATTATAATTGCTTAGATTTCTGGCAAAATTAACAAGATTTAAGCAAATGATGTTATTTTCTGAAGTCTTCATGGTGCTGCATATAAAGCGTCAGAGCGGAAGCGCTTGTTTGTAGTAAAAAAAGTGTACTTTTTTAATATTAACTATAAACAAAACATTAACAAAAACTTATAAAAGCGAGTGCTTAGACAAAAATTATCAAAGCACAAAACCAACAACAACAACAATTAAAAGCGCCTTTCCTTTAAATGTTTGTGGTTTTTTTTATGCAATTAATTATGGCAAAGTAAAGTACAGAGCAAAAAAGCGCAACATGGCAGCCAGAGGCCAGCAAAGTAAAAAGCTGTCATGCTGCCGGATCTGACATCAATCGTAATCAACGCATTGTTTTGCAGACAAACAGAAGCCAGTGTTTCGCTTTTATTATTGTTAATATGCTGGAATTTAAGCTTAAGATATGCTTTAAGTTTTTTTTTCTTTTAGTGCGGAATTAAAAAACAAAAAATAAAAACATTTAATATGCGCGCTTTAAGTTTAACATAATTTGCCGAGGTTATCTCTATGGTGCATTGATTTTGACATTTGGTCACGGTGTATGCGGCAAACAAAAAGTGTCGGTCGTCACACTTTGTAGTTGTAACATTTGGGACTTTAATTTTTTAAACACTTTTGAGGTTATGTGTTGGGGTTAAAGTGAGAGTTTATTATTTCGTATGTTTGAATATAAAAAATTAACTATTTCGGGTTAATGGGATTTTAAAATTTCGTTAAGTTTAAAGTTGTAGCAATAATGATTAAGAAATACACATTTTTCCTAATTACCATTTAGGAGCTAGAGATGGCCAGTGTATGCCATGAAAACCTTCATCAACCAAACTTTTCCTAATCTTTTATTTTGTTTAAAAGTTTATTTCTTAGAATATCGCATAAATAACTAAAGAGTATCTAAATATATCTCTTTGCTTCAAACGACAACCGTTTTCAAAACTCTAATCAGTCTTAGTATAACTCACACGTAAACACTTAAACCCAGTTGAACTTAAAACAAAAATGTTTAGAAAAGTTATAGTTTACTACAACAACAACAACAAAATCCCTTTTCAATAAACTCGCTGTCATTTCTTGTTGTTGTTTCTTGATTGACAGCTTGAAAACGGGACGACGCCCGCAATTAAAGTCGAAACAACCCTCATAAATATTTTATACTCAATTTTGTTGTAAATATATTTAGAATTTTTGCAATAAATATTGCAGGACATGCGTGTTTTTTTCGCTTCGCCTTGCATGCTTTCCTTACTATTGTTCTTTGATGGTTTTTGCAAATTCTTTGGGTAAATATGAACAAATCAACCCTTTATTAAATTCCTGCCAAGTTGTCTACAGGGTGGGTTTTAAACTGCAGAAAGCTTTTGGCGAATAACAAATTTTTCTCAAATAATTACAAAAAAGCTTGAAAATAATATGCCCTATATAGTTATACACTATTAATTCTTTTAAGTGAAATTCATAAGTTTTATTTTAAATTATAAAACTAACCCACAAATAACACAGGGTGGCGCATAGTAACGTTATAATTTAATCAGTGAATAAATTTCTTATTTATGTTTTTTTTTTCAAAATTAACTTTGGAATACTTGGGAAATTTGTGATGGAAAGACTCAGCACAGAAGTTATTCAAATTCATTTTGAAAGTCAGCATTTGATTATGCAGACACAAATATGATATCGTGATTTCTTTCATGTTTGAAATGCACTAAGAGCTCCAACAATTTATGGATTAATTCACCGTTTTGGGAAACAAGGAGCTGTCTGTGATCTTCCGCGTGCTAGAAGATCTCGTACAATTCGAAATGATGTGAATATTGCTTGGTTGGAAACAAGTATTAAGGAAAACCCCGAAACTTCCACTAGGCAACGTTCTCAGCAGTTTGTGATGTCTAGGCGGTCTTTGCAAATAATTTTCCATATAAGATTCAAATGATTCACAAGTTAAAACTAAATCAAGCACACGAACACATTCAACTAGGTCAGGTCAGACCTAGACCTAGACTTAGACTTAGACTTAGACTTAGACTTAGACTTAGACTTAGACTTAGACTTAGACTTAGACTTAGACTTAGACTTAGACTTAGACTTAGACTTAGACTTAGACTTAGACTTAGACTTAGACTTAGACTTAGACTTAGACTTAGACTTAGACTTAGACTTAGACTTAGACTTAGACTTAGACTTAGACTTAGACTTAGACTTAGACTTAGACTTAGACTTAGACTTAGACTTAGACTTAGACTTAGACTTAGACTTAGACTTAGACTTAGACTTAGACTTAGACTTAGACTTAGACTTAGACTTAGACTTAGACTTAGACTTAGACTTAGACTTAGACTTAGACTTAGACTTAGACTTAGACTTAGACTTAGACTTAGACTTAGACTTAGACTTAGACTTAGACTTAGACTTAGACTTAGACTTAGACTTAGACTTAGACTTAGACTTAGACTTAGACTTAGACTTAGACTTAGACTTAGACTTAGACTTAGACTTAGACTTAGACTTAGACTTAGACTTAGACTTAGACTTAGACTTAGACTTAGACTTAGACTTAGACTTAGACTTAGACTTAGACTTAGACTTAGACTTAGACTTAGACTTAGACTTAGACTTAGACTTAGACTTAGACTTAGACTTAGACTTAGACTTAGACTTAGACTTAGACTTAGACTTAGACTTAGACTTAGACTTAGACTTAGACTTAGACTTAGACTTAGACTTAGACTTAGACTTAGACTTAGACTTAGACTTAGACTTAGACTTAGACTTAGACTTAGACTTAGACTTAGACTTAGACTTAGACTTAGACTTAGACTTAGACTTAGACTTAGACTTAGACTTAGACTTAGACTTAGACTTAGACTTAGACTTAGACTTAGACTTAGACTTAGACTTAGACTTAGACTTAGACTTAGACTTAGACTTAGACTTAGACTTAGACTTAGACTTAGACTTAGACTTAGACTTAGACTTAGACTTAGACTTAGACTTAGACTTAGACTTAGACTTAGACTTAGACTTAGACTTAGACTTAGACTTAGACTTAGACTTAGACTTAGACTTAGACTTAGACTTAGACTTAGACTTAGACTTAGATTTAGACTAAGACTTAGATTCAGACTAAGACTTGGACTTATATATATAGTCGCCGTTTTCAAGAATTGTGCCTAGAAAACAACGAGCTTGTTCCCAAACCCATAATAAGCGATGAGGCGCATTTTCACCTCAATGGTCACGTGAATAAACTTAATTGCAGACTATGAGCCACCCAAAATCCAAGAATAATTGTTAAACATCAAATGCACTCACTTAAATGCACAGTATGGTATGGAATAGCTTCAGAAAGGATCACTGGAACATATTTTTCCGCACATGACGAACAAGTTGCGATTAATGTGAACGGCATTCAATGCCGGACGGGCAATGATTGACAATTTTTTAAGGCCATAGGTATAGAACAATACAGAATTGTGGTTCCAGCCAAATCGAGCCACAGCTCATCCAACTATGACTCTACTGCGCCATATTTTTGGCGATCGAATAATATCGCGATTTTCCGATTTTAACTGGCCACCGCTTTCAGTCGACTTAATGGCTCCCGATTTTTTTTTCTTTAGGGCTACCTTAAGGGTAAGGTGTATGCACAGAACTCTTGATAGTTTAATACTATTGTACGCTTTAGTTACTGCACCAGGGCAAGTTTATTCGGATGCAAACTTGCCTGTCCAATGTCAGGAGTAAACGAGGATGGTTGGCATTAGTTGAATAGAGGCGTAACATTCGTGGAAAACTCTTATCTACTTTCGTAAAAGATAAGAGTTCACCAGAGCTCGGTGTTGGTGGCCAATCTTGTCACTATGGTAGATTCTTGTGAAAAAAGCCTGCAATGGAGTAGCAATTGTCCAGTTGAAGTTGTCAATACGGGTATAGTTAAGCCCGTCAGTTGATGGATGACCTTAGCTATCCATGGCAATGAGACTAAAATAAAGGCTTTTTGTAGGGCACATTAATCCTTTCACTAACTCTGTAGGTGGCGTTGGTGTTTAAAACAAGCACCCTTCATTTTCGGTCACTGATTTAATTATTAATACCAAAAACGAAATCAGCCTGGAGATAAAGCGAAGAACAATAATTGCTAATAGGTGCTACTACGGGCTCAGTAAGCAACTAAGTTCCAGAGCCCTCTCTCGATCGACAAAACTAACACTCTACAAGACGCTCGTTCTACCTGTGCTGCTTTATGGCGCTGAGGCATGGGTAGTTTCGCAAACTGACGCAGCCGCTCTGGGGGTGTTCGAGAGAAAAATTCTTCGCAAAATCTTCCTGTCCTGTTCGAGTCGGCGATGACTATCGCATTCGGATTTATCGCATCCGAATGAACCACGAGCTGTATGAGCTCTACGATGACATTGACGTAGTTCGGCGTTTAACTGTGCAGCGACTACGCTGGCTGGGTCATGTCCATCGTATGAACGACGAAGCTCCAGCGAAAAAGGTGCTCGAGGCGAGGGTCGCTGGTCAACAACGACGAGAGAGACCATGCCTCCGATGGATGGACCAGGCTGAGGAAGCCCTAACCGCACTTGGTGTATCCGATTGGAGAAGGCGCGCGCAAAGCAGAGGCGCCTGGCGAGAGCTGATGAGGTCGGCTGAAACCCGGACACGGGTTGTTACGACCACCTAAGTAAGCAAGTAAGATTTAATTATCATGCCCCGAATCAACTTGGTGGAGTGCTAGACAAGTATTTTTTAGAGCACAAACTGCGCACGGACAGTTATAAGAGTTCAAATTGAGCTATTGAACTTTTGTCTCACTGCTGGGATGTTGTAGAGCCACATCTGGCGGGACCCAGTTACCCAGGGTGGCTATGATGGGTTGACCCTTCGGGGAGACTCATACTGGCTGTGGTTTGTGTACATCGCTTGCATAGGTCTAGATTGACTGGCGGGAGCCGAGCAATTAGAATCTGGTTTAACAAGTACACCTGCCGCAAGGCTTAAGTACTTGGGTTGGCCAGACCTAGGGTAATATTTCATGAAACAGACAACCAGACCTTATGTGTTGTTTATGTTTTTGGTGTCATTGAAAAGAAAATTGAATAAATTACAAAATTGGTCTCAAAGTAAAATTTCATTTATTACGCGAAATTCTGAGAAATTTGCACTCAAAATTGAAATTTGGTAGTTTCAATCGATTGATCTCATCTTCACACGAACACAGTTCGGTAACGGTTAAGTTGGTGGGGTTTGTTGATATACCGTTGGAAAGGTGATTTCATTGCCCTTAAAATCAAAATCAAAATTCTGCTAGAAACAATAACGTAAACCAAAGTCGTGAAATATTAATAAACCATGTACCTCCTAAGAATGTGAAAATAGACCCCCCCCCCCCTACCATACGATTTTTTGCTCACCTCGACATAACCTTTCAGCTCCGTAAATAGTTGCACTCAATTGCGGGACACCCTGTATATTAATTGTTTTATTCAATATTTTATTTTTTTGATTTGTTGCACTTTTTTTTCGATATTTTAACCTGCTTCTCTGGTATTGATACAAAACATAATCAATTTTCAAATAAAATTAATGCAAAAATAAAAACATATTGATCATGACTACCCCTATTTAAGTTTGTATATCAACTTCAAAGGTCATGACTTTGCAAATTAAATTCTAAGTAATCGAAAGAGGTACAATTGATGTCAATTAGTATTCAGTTCTGCAACTCAAATAAGTCAAGCATGTAGCACTTGTTTCCCCCGCGCCCTCACTATTAATCGTGTGAATAGCAGCTCTTTAATTAAATAGTTTACTGAATTGTATTTAATTAGTTTTAAGCTAATGAAGAACATTGAAGGAAAATCAATGGAATGAGAATGGGAATAAGCATGACAAGTTAATTTAATGCAAAGTTAAACAAATTAACATAAAATAAGTTACTGGAATCGGTTTGAATTTACATTAATGTATAGATTACAAATGTTTGCAAGATGTTTATAAGAGCGAATACAGATTGTAAATAAATGAAAGTTAAAAAAAAAAATGATCAGAAATTATTTTGAATGCCTTTAGAAGGTGCATTCATATAGGGCGAAAACAAAACAAGAATTTTTGAAAATATTCCAACGTACCAATTGGTGGCTACTTCGTGTTGTTTTCATCCTATAGTTCTGTTGTTATCGGCTCAACTTTGTTTTTTGATTGTTCACAAAAGTTTTTTTGTACAGATTTTGTGAATACTTTTTTTAAAGTCTTGAAATATGTGGCATTTTGACGTAGAATTACGTCTTATGCGCCCCATACACAGTGCAACCAAGCTGGAAGTGCAACCTGGAAGTTTTTGACAGTTATCAGAATGAAGTTGCAGCGTGTGTGTCGAAGTTATGGAACTCATTGACGGTTGCAACTCAGGTTACGCCAATATTTAAATCATTTAATAAAATGAAAAAAATTTGTATTGTGAAATATCGCTTTGAGGTTACATTTCCAGCTTTGTTTTGGCCGCAACGTGTATGGGCCGCATTACAGCACGGTTTGTATGGCTGAGGTCAGACGATGATCGTTTGAACGGCATTCAATGAACTATTTTAACTCTCTTTCACATTTTGATTGTTGGTCGGTCAGACGGCTGCGAATTGATTGGCGTTCAATTTTTGGGCATTTCATAAATATCATTACTTTTTCTTCTTTTTAGTACTTTTTATTTTGTACTATAAAAAAATTGCTCTTAACCAGTTCTGCTTGGAAGGTATTAGTGAGCTCATGCATCATGTAATCAATCAAATTAGAAAAAAATAGGCTGACTAATTTTGACATTTTCATAGAATCATATATCAAACCATGTATCAACCTTGTCAAAATAAGGCAGCATGTAAAAAAAAACATATTGAACAATTTCATGGGATGAGAACACCTTACAATAATCTCACTATGGTAGTAGTGACAGTTGGCTTCATTAAATGGCTATCATATGTTGCCATTTGCCTGTACATTTTATTCTTTTTTTAATTTTTTCGTTTGCTACTTTGTAACATTTTTGACAACCTATTATTGCCAAAAGAACCGTCACTACCACCTTCTTAGTGGCATCATGCAATTATATTCACACAATCAGCGACCACAGGTTGTCATTTGGCTGTATATATAACTACTTGTTGATGTTTTTTTTTTTATTTTCTGCTTTGTACCATTTTTTATTCACACAAACGGCGACCATAGGTTGTCATTTGCTTGTATATTTAATTTATTATTTCTTTTACTTGTTTTTATTTTCGACTTAGTACGGTTTTTGACAATCTATGAAAAATGTAAACAAAAATAAGAAGTTAAATATACAAATGGCAAGCTATGGTCGCCGTTTGTGTGAATATATCCAAGAGCTCTTATTTTTATAAAACTCTTTTTTTTATGTTGTAGTATAACAGTACTACTTATTCTCAAAAAATACTCTTTACCTACAAAAAGCCAGCATATTCGTCATTTTGCCACCTAGAAACACTTTCCTGAATGATGATTGCTGTCATGTGCAGCATTCAAAAACGAATAAATTTTGATTGGCCTACAATGTGTTCATCTGCTCTCGCTCTCACTGATTTTTGACAGATTTGCATTGAAAGCAAGGTTGATTTATAAGGTTGTCGCAAGGGAGAGAGCGAGTACCCATAATTGTCAAATCGAAATTGACAGCTCATAGAAAATCTGCAAGTGCTCTCTTTTATCATCCATTCTTCTTTCGTAGTCATTCGTAAAATTGGCTGGTTTTGACAATTATGGGTACTGCGGAGAGAGTGCGATTAGCCCTGCGACAACCTTATAAATCAACCTTGATTGAAAGCAAGAACAAAACATATCGAACGCCGTTCAATCATCGTCTGACAAATTTTTTCAAGGCTATGCTAGCATTTTTTGGGGGGTAAGGCTGCCTTCTGCAGCCTTCAATATTCATCGTACAAAGATAAAATTTATGCCAAAATATCAGTTATTTTGTGCATAAAAGGAATATTTAACTTTGGATTTTGTAACTTTTTTAACAAAGCCACAAGATAGCAAAAGAAAAGAAGAAAAATTCACATTTTTGTATTAGAAAAATGCATTGATGATTCAGTTGCTGCTGACGCTCATAAGCTTGTTGCTTTAGTTCGTGCCGAAATCTCGATCGCAACATCGTGTTGTTTGTTCAATAGAATCGTTTTATGAATTTCTCAGAGCCTTACAAGCAATGCTTACGTATATAAATGCTTGCGCTGATAAGAAGCTTTCAGTCTGCTGGCAGGATCCAATCAGTCAGGGTGGCGTCGCTTTGTCCGCCTAATACTTGAGAAAATAAGACGTTGCAATATGAAGAAGCGGTGCATGGTTCATTATATTAGTTTATATTTGGTATTTAAAAAACGCAGCGCTACTACATATAAACCATTATATAAATCAAGAATTGTAACTGCTTGTGTTGGTGTTATTAATACGAATGTATCAAATATTTGCATATATATATATCTTTCGTTTTTGTACTTAGGTATTGTTTTTGTTAATCTTCAATCAAATAATATATAAATAATACAAAAAATTATATTACTACTATGCTGGTTTACATATACGGAGACTGAAGGCTGATATGGTTGTAATGCTATTAAAAACTTCATTTATTTTTAAAATATAATAAATTCGAATTATGTATTGAACTAATTTTATATATATATAACATATTAAAAATATATTTTGTTTGCTAAAATTTAAACATCCAAGTAAATTAAAAATATATATAAGTTCTTTACTGCAGGTGAAATAATAAACTCATATTATTCCAAAATATTTATTTTAATTTTTTAAACAAAAGATTGCATTATATTTATTTTAACCAACATAAAAATGAACAAAAACAACAAATTTATTATTTATCAATTTGCATTATATTTATTTTAACCAACATAAAAATTAACAAAACCAACAAATTTATCATTAACTATAAAATAGTTAATTAATTGCCCCCCGCGGCCATATTGAAGTATATTCGAAGTCTTTAGCAACGACATACACGATGACATTTAGTTTTATATATTAACGAAATCTTTCCTATTTTGATGACGTCACTTTGTATGGGAGGTAGGCGTGGTTTTCATCCGATTTTGCCATATATCATAGGGATGATTCATATTATATATCAAAGCTAATGTGCAAAATTTCAAGACATTTCATTAATTTTTGTTGATTTTTAAGAGATTTTACGTTTAAAATAAAGCCACTTTGTATAGGAAGTGGGCGTAGTTTTCATCCGATTTTGGCATATATCATACAGATAGTTTATATTAAATATCAAAGCTTATGTGCAAAATTTTAAAACATTCCTTAATTTTTGCAGATTTTGAAGAGATTTTACATTTATAATTAAGCCAATTTATATGGGAGGTAGGCGTGGTTTGTCTATATTATATATCAAAGCCTATATGCAAAATTTCAAGACATTTTTTTAATTTGAGCAGATTTTTAAGAGATTTCACTTTTAAAATAAAGCCACTTTGTATGGGAGGAAGGCGTGGTTTTCATCCGATTTTTTCAAATTTTATAGCCAGGATTAAGACTGAAGACAGCAAAGCTTAGATGCCAAATTTCGAGGCATTTCTTTAATTTTTGTAGATTTTAAAGACATTTTACGGTTAATAAAAATAAAGCCACTTTGTATGGGAGGTAGGCGTGGTTTTCATCCGATTTGGCCCATTCTCGAACTTGATCTTCCTTTTTTCAGAATAAACTTATATTTTGAATTTCATCGCGATAGCTTTAAAATTGTGGCAGTAATCGTGTCGAGAGACGGACAGACGGACATACAGACGGACACACGGAAATCGACTCAGGAGATGATGCTGATCAAAAATATATACATTTTTCTATACCTGCCACGCCTCCTTCTTGGCGTTACAAACGGAATAACAAAGTTAATATACCCCTTACGCAGTACGCGTTGGGGTACAAATATATCAAAAAAAAATTCTACGTCCACACTTACGATACTATCAAAACTGTGTCTATTTTCTGACTAAGCGAAACGAAATGATTCACACATGTTGAAAATTCGTTCTTTTAGGTTAAAATAATTTTTTGATGAAACGAAAGTTGAAAAACATATTAGTTATAAAATTCACCCCTTAGTTTGAAATGACTTTTTTGACTAAACAAAAATGAGAAACTCAATTTAAATAATTAAAAAAGTGAAGTAACAAGTTGAAAAATTCGTCCCTTAGGTTAAAATAATTTTTTTTTTTTTGACTAAATAAAGAAGAAAAATCCGTTTTAAATAGTTGAAAAACCAAATTTAGCAGTTAAAATAGAATAAAACGATTTTTTTTAATAAAAAAAATGAAAAATTCGTTTTAAAGAGTTGAATATGTGAACTAATAAGTGTAAAAATTCGTCCCTTATGTTTAAATAAGTAAATATATATTACAGCCAACGAAACTTTAACAATTTGAACTTGTAAATTAAATAAATAGTTTTATATGGGAAAACTTATTGATTTCAACCACAACAATTCCAGTAGGGTTGAAAATTTAGATCTAAATTTTTCACCGTGTACAACCCCTAATCGTAACAGTTCATGCAGGTCTTTGACCTAGCTTTTTCCTATGCCTTGTTTTGTTTATGTTCTTAAAAATTCTGTTGTTCTCAAATGAAAATTCTATTCTGGCGGTCTACTATTTTATTGTGTGTAAGTAAGAATGTAGGTGACGGTCGTAAAGAAAAACCAAAAGAGGTTTTAAATATAGGGTGGCACCCTTTCTAATAGCACGATATGCTATTGAAGTGCCATGCTTTTAGGTTTTACTGATGCAATCGATGTCATTGGCCTAAGAACTGGTGAAGTCAGTATGGGTAGTGTCGTCAGATTGGAAACAAGAGTCGCGTTGAGTGGGTCTTGTAGGGAGCAAAAAAAAAAAAATGAAGTAGCTGGTGGTATCTGGTGCTTGTACCGTGTCACTAAAAAAGAAACTTTATATATTTAAGGTGGAGAAGAATTGCTTAAAACTTTTAACGACTTAAGTCATCACACTAAATGAACTATTTTGTTTCGTAATTATTATCAAAAAACATTTCCGATGCGGTATAAATAGTTTTGGTATACTTTAAGCTTTTCTGAATTTTTGAAGCGAAGCTTTTCACTCCTCGTTCTGTGATTTGCTTGGAGTGAAATCTGAAATCTTGCTAGCGCTTATTACAACAAGAAAATTGAATACTGCAATATTAAATAATAAAAATGTTTTTCGGCCTGCCCGTGGGGATCGAACCCACGTGCTATTAAATGAGAGTCCAATACACTACCTACCAGGCCACAAAGACTTGATATAAGCAGTTGTTAAATTAATATTAATTATAACAGAAGCTATGCTGCAGTAGATCGACACCATCTATCCATAGATAGAGGATTGTGTATTTGCTATGCTACAACTATCAAAAATTTGCTTTTATTTGCCACAAGGTGTCTCCAGCATCGGTATGTTTGTATTGTGAATGCGTTTGTGGTGCTGTTGGCATAGATTGTAAATTATTATCTAGAGATTGCATCAACTCTGCTAAATCTCTGGCATGTGTTAACAGAGGTTAACAGAGTTTTTTTTCTTCATGTTTTTAAGTGAAATAACTCTGTTAACACATGCCAGAAATTTAGCAGAGTTGATGCAATCTCTAGATAATAATTTATACTCTATGTTATCAAACGCATGCATGAGTCAGTGCAGTCAACTTCACAACCATGTGTGGAGAGTTCAAATGGAGAGTCGCTGGCATTATATGCCCGTATATGTAATTGGCGTGGAAATTTGACATTCGACAATAACAATAATTCTTTAAAAGAATTTAAATGTTGATTTATTAAAAAGAATAAATTATTAAGCTATTAAAGCTATGTAACTGCGAAAAAGCTACGCTTCTCTCGTGTGTCCAATGACGCACCTGTGTTTTTTTGTTTTGTATTCCGTCTTGAAATTTACACTACTTAAGGTAACTACTTTTATTTTTTACGTGTGAAAATAGTTTATTTTACAAAATAAGAATCGGACTTTTCGGTTGCTTTTGAAGTTGTAAATATTTTATTTCTATTAGCTTGTTAGTATTATAAAATTACCACTCTCTAAAAAATTCCGCATTCCGACTATAAACAATAATTGGCATTTAGCTACTATTTATACTAACATCATCATTTCTTGGAAAAAAAAAATAAAGATATATGCTACACTCCATAACAAATGCTTATCTGGTTTAATTCTGAGCTTTGTTTATTTGTGGCTGAAGTTTTATTCAGATTTTTTGAAGGGTTCTTAAATATTTGTGAGTTCAAGACTAGATTGTTTGCATGAGATTATTATAGTTGTTGTTGTTGTTTTTGCTGTTCTACAGATTATTTTATTATATGTATTGTAGTAAAATGTAGCAATTAAATCATCTCGTTCTTTCATTCCATTCAACAACGTGTGGAGAATGTTGAAACTTTTAGAGCTTTTTTTTCTCATTCAACTCATTCACTCATTCTTTAAGCTCTGGCTTAAAGAAGTTAGTATTTAATATAAACATAAAAACATGATGTATGTTGTTGCTCTCTACTCGTATTATAAACGTTTAATATTCCAAAGAAATTTTGGCATTTTTTCTATTACTTTTTTTTAATATAACTGCTTCTAAGTTTAAGTAGCTTTTTATGCACTTTTTTAAGCGGATATGCTAAAAAAAAACAAAAACCATTTGCTCATATTTGTATTTTCACAAATTTATCACTCTTGCTCATTCCTGAAAACTCTAAGAAATGTTTAAAAGCTACCATTATGCATTCTACTAAGAAAACCGTTATGCACATACTTTTTTTTGCTATCGATCGACCATTAATATTAAAAGTTTGTAAACTTTTTAAGCACTCGCCAAGCATAGCTTGTGCTGCTGGCAGTTTTGTAACCAACTTAAGCAAAAACCTTAAAAAGGAGCAAGTAAAACAAAAGGCTTTTGAGAAGCACAACTTCTCTGGAAAAGGGTTGCCAGCTCATTCAATTTTAAGTTTTATTGTAGCAAGTTTGCTGCAAAAAAAAAGAAAAATTTTGCAAAGAAAAACTCGCTGTAGAGTGCAAAAAGAACAATACACAAGCTGTAAAAGCCCGACATTGTTTTGCTTTCGAGTGTGTTTGTATGTTTAATACAATATATGTGCTACCTTTAATATTGAGTTGTATACATAATCTACTTTACATATCCTCCAACATAGTTTCTTTTTTTTTTTCTTTTGCTCACAGAACGGCGTATTTCTTAAGCTGAATGAAATTATGTAAAAATAGCTAGCTACCTGGGGGAAACATAAAAAACATTCATAAAAAAAAATGGGAAAAAACACTAATACTGTAGTTAAGCCTGACAACAATATCCAACAGTTAATAGCTGGGGCGTCTTTAGACAACCCTAACAAAAACAGGGTTGTCGTGCCAGAAGGAAATAAGATAACGGCTTCCGCAGCTTTGGTTTTACTTTAGTTTTGTTCATAATTTTTGACAGCATATAAAAAATGTATACACATACACGTATTAACACTGAGCATTTAATTTTTAATAAAAAAGAAACTCCTTAAAAATAAAATATTTATATTTTAAGATTGATCAAATAACATCTTATTTAGAAAGGTCTTCAATTCAAAATAGGCCAGTAAAATACAATTTTGTTCTTAGTTCAGAAGTTTGTCTCATTCTGTCTATTGACTTTTGGTGCCACGCCCACTTTTTAAAGTTTTATTTTCCTTTTACTTAACTTAAACTTTAACTTTACTTAACTTTTTTGAGAAAAAGTCCAAGAAAGTTAAATTGAAAACCACAAGGTTCGGAATCAACTAAATATCTTAGGAATAACTCTTAATCTAAGTCCAATTTTAATTAATTTGAAAAAATTAAGAGCTGGGTCGAAGAGTTCCTAGTGATTGATGGTAAAAAGTGATAATTGCAAAAAAGTCAATTCCATTACAGAAATATTAATTTTTAACTAAACACCTCGAACACGAATACGAATTGTAATTGGAAATTGAAATTTCAATTACTTTTTCATAGACTCATTCCTTATTTATTGAATGAACAATAACGAAAATGGCCATTTCAGCCTTTGACCGAGCTTTTTATGATCAATTTGTGTTGTACGTGTTGTGATATGTTTGAACACAAATGATCGAGAGCTGGTCCTACAAGTTTTATGCCGACTCCGAACGGTTTATATTCTTAAGAAGCTTTTCATGTCAGATTTTACCCTCCGAGGCCCGTCACTGTGCGCAAAGAGATGACGGCCGAACAGAAAAATTAATTCAATTGAAAAAACTTTCTGTGCCAAGTAGGATTCGAACCAGGGTTCTCTGTCGTATGAGCTACGCACTCTACCGACTGCCCCACGGCCGCCACTTTATTAGAAGACTTTATTCTAATCTATCAAAAACTGTCTTTCGTGCTTAAACACTAGAGAGAATCCTGGACCTACAACTAAAGTACCTTATAGTCGAGCAACTAATCGCAAAACTGATTGAAAAACTTGTTGATGGTTTTACCTGCAGATGCATAGACTAGTTTTTCAATTCTAGTACTAAAACTTTTTCATCTTGAAAACATTGCGCATAGTGTATTGAAAATGAATGCAAATAGTATTTTTTACTAAGAATCTGACGTTTTGTTGCTGATTTTGCTTCAAACACATCACCAGTTGTAGAACTGGTTGATGTGAAATCGTAAATAATCAAAACTTTTTAATTTTTACCAACTGATTGATAAACTGATTGAAAAACTGAAAATAACACCTCAACTCATCTACACACGACTTGTTTTCAACAAGCAGCAACTAGTTTATCAACCAGTTCTGCGATTAGTTGTTCGTCTATAAGGCCCTTAAGAGACATTCACCTTAGAGACTTCCATATCTACAGCCTAAGATGCCTACCTCAAGGAGAAATCGACGAAAACGATTCTGCATGAGCCTATTTATAACATCGAAAGATCAACAACAGCCAACTTGGAAAAATCCAACTTACTAGAACCTTAAATTGGGATACACCTCAAGCAGGGGTGTTAACTCCCCGTCTGCACAGAGAGAAAAAGAAGTGTAAGATTATAAAATTTTCAAGTACAATTTGCCTAAGACCTTCGGCCAGAATGGGTAATCTAAGTATTTGTATAATACAACAAAGAAAATTTAGGCAACCTTCTGCTAATATGGGTTGCCGTAGATTTGAGGCAATATTAAAAGACTTAGGTATCGTAACCTTAGGTAAGT
The DNA here is from genome assembly GCA_914767935.1 of Coremacera marginata. Taxonomy (NCBI): domain Eukaryota; kingdom Metazoa; phylum Arthropoda; class Insecta; order Diptera; family Sciomyzidae; genus Coremacera; species Coremacera marginata. The sequence continues at coordinate 11,104,664 of OU612044.1, read as the reverse complement.
TATACCTCTAGTAGTGAAGATTTCCTAAGGCCTTTGCAGCAAGCGCTTAGTAGTCTTATGAGATTTTCGCTGTGATCCACTTAGCTATTATACGAATAAATTACTTCGAAATACATGCACGTTAGTACAAATGATAAGAATAGGAAAGCAAATAATGACCGCATATAACAGAAAGAATAGCAATGAGTAAAAAGATTGCAAAAACCCCAATTTGCTTTTGCTCAAGTATCTTTGGCATATTATACAATTTTGGCATACTTAAGTTGACAAAAAACTTATGAAATTTACACAAATTTCTTAGGCTTCATACAAAAGTAGTTACCCAAGTCATTTCAGGCAATATGACGTAGGTATTTTTCTGTGCGTGTGACTCATAGCTATGAACTCATAGCGAAATCGACTTAACAATAGTGGAGTCAAGGTGGTAGTATATACCTGCAATAGTAGTATATGTTGTAATCGTAACTGGACTGTTCGCCATCTGTATAGTAGTTAGTGGAATTATTTCTGGAATCTTTGGATAAACTCTGGATAATTAGTATATCCTAGCAAGACATCACTGATGCAGATTGACTTAATGCAGTTAAACTATAAACAAACATTGAGCAAAGGATTAAAAAGACTTCCATAGCCTTATACGCTTATAAAAAACATTTGACAAAAGCTGCTTTTTTCAGCCAAAAACACTCTTATCTCTCCATACACCACAGTGGTATGGCGAATTCTGACGTATGAAGCACTAGTGTGTTGGCCTGCATTGACTAAAGCGTACAGTTGAATTGTGCTTTTATCGAATACTCATGCCGTATTGGCTGAATTATTCGAGTCTAAGGACCTAGGGTAATAGTTTATTAAACAGACAGCCAGCACATAAATGTATACTCCAACAACGGGCCCGTTTATGCTTTACAGAGTAAAAATACTCGGACATCTGGCGGAGCAACACGAACTCGAAGCTGTTCCACAAACACAAAGCATCACCCTGATTAAGAACATTATAAATTACATACTGTCCATAATAGTAACTCCGCCAGGTAAGCAACTCAGTTACGCCTGCCTGTCCCAAGCCAGGTTAAGGAGGAGGGTTGTTTGTAGGATACGTCCTGCAAACGTAAAAACTGATAGGGCCAACCAAGAGCTCGGGGTTGCGCCCACCTTGGTAGCAGGTCATATTCAGCATATCGATATGAAACAAGCCTGTGAAGGTATAGCAATTGACCTTAGAATTTGTTAGTACGGGGACAGTCTTAACCCGTCAAATGGGGTAGACCCTATCTATTCACCGCACTGAGACCTTAATTCGGGCGTTTTGCAACAGATGTGAAGTGTTTGGCATGCGTGCGTAATAGGCTTTCCAAAGTGGTTTGCTTGTCAAGTGCTTGACTCGCACCCTCAAACTGGCACGGCAGTCACTGAGGGAAGTGTTGAAATTGTTGTGAAAACTAAGGGTTCTCATATTGAGCACGGCAGTCCCTGAGAACAATGGACAAAACTCTATGTTTGGATAATGAAATCCGAACGGCCAGAGTAAGAGTGGCATTTGCAAAGGTCCTCCAGAGTAGGTACCAGTCATGTGTAATAGCTTCCAGTTGTGTCAGCAGCTGAAAGTTGTTAGCCTAGCCCTTCAAGTGCTCATTGAGCACAGTCATGAATAAGAATGCACTTTTTCATAATTGCATTTGTGTGTTCTTGGTCTTTTTGCGGGGATGTTCTGGATCCTCATTTGACGGGATCGAGTTGCCCAGATGACTGTCGTGGGCTGGCCCTTCGGGGAGTCTCGTACTGATTGTGGTTGTGTGAATACTACACAGGTCTAGATCGACCGGCGGGGTCGCGCAGTGGTACAACCGGGCTGGCATATCTGTCTTAATATGCAAGAGATTGGGTAGGTCTCGTCTCCACTAGTAGATGGATGATAAGTACGTCACTACTGAAGTCTAAGCTGGTACTGCTATTACGGGCAGTATGTAATTTATTACATAATGCTCCTAATCAGCAGGGCACTGGGTGATGCTTTGTGTTTGTGAAACAGCTTCCATGTTCGTGTTGCCACACCGGATGACCCGTATGTTTTACTTGTTTAAAACATAAACGGGTCCGTGTTGTTGTACAACACAAAGTTCTGGTTGTCTGTTTCATGAAATATTACCCTAGGTTTTAGATGACCCAAGTTATTTAAGACTTACGGCAGGTGTAGCTTGGTAATCCAAAAATCGTCTGTCCATAATAGCAGCACCAGTTTGACTACCGATAGTGACGTACCTTCATTGTCATCTACTGGTGAAGACGAGACCCATCCCATACAAGCCCTCTTGCATATTTAGCAGATATGCTAGCCCAATTCATGCATCCATGAAATTTTTTATAACTGACCGTGCCCAGTTTGAGCACCTTTAAATGCAACACTGATCCTGTCAACTACTATCTGTTTGTAGACTACTGTCAAATTTTTAGCTCGCTGTGACGCTTGGTTTGTGTTTGGCAGTCATTGACAGCAGACGATCTTGTGAATTTTGGCAAAAATGGGGAAAAGTGAATTTCGTGTGCTCATTAAGCATTATTTTTGCGCAAAAAAACCATCAGCCAAACCAAGGAAAGGCTTGATAAATACTTTGGGGACTCTGCACCATCCATTTCAATGATTAAGAAGCGGTTTACTGAATTTCAATGCGGTCGCACAAACACAAATGACGCCGAACATTCTGGACGCCCAAATGAGGACACCACATCAGAAATGGTCACAAAAAATTCACAACATCGTGTTGGCCGATCGCAGAGCTAAAGTGCACGAGATTGTTGAGGCCGTAAGCATCTCAGGCGAACGGGTGTGGAACATTTTGCGTAATCATTTGGATATGAAAATATTATCCGCAAGATGGGTGTCGCGTTTGCTCACTCTAGACCAGTGATGAACAAACGCAAACAACTTAAGCTGCTTGCGTGTATGTGTAACGTTTAACGTTTGTAAGCTTCTCACTGAAAGAAATATAACGTTAAAGCATTTTGAAAGCTTGCTGAAAGCTTTATGTACAAAAATAATAAAAAATAGTCGCGAATAGCAAAGTTATAAAATCTCATCTAATTTTTTTATTATTTCTTCTATATATCATTATTATATGTTTATTTTTATTATATGTTATAATTATTATTATTGCAAACATTACATTTATTATTAAATATATTATGTATAAATTTAAAACAGAGTTACATTACATTACATTACATTAATTACTAAATTACAAGTCAATTAATGTCACTACAAAATTTATATTCCCTGTGCCATATATATTTTAGAATTGATTATAAGTTTTTTCATGAATATGGTATTGAAAATTTAGTATAAAAAATGTTGACAGGTGATAAACTTATACGGCTTATACCATTTATAATAGTTTTGCCCATTTGCACGAAACCTCTTAATATTTTACACTATATGTCAAGAAATGTCCAAAACAGGTGACCTTCATCTTCGGATTATAAAGGCATTCATACTTCTATATGAATATCCACCTATGCGATTCTCTTCGGCAAGCAAATGTTTTTATTTATAAAATAAATTTAGAAAGAGAAAGAGAGAAACATTATTTATTAATTGTTTAGACAAAATTTACCGTAAGACAAAATAAATATAAAATAAACTATTTTAAACTTGCAAACTATGAAAACAATGCTGGCTTACATGACTAAAAAACGCAGCGTTTCTTAAGTATCAAATGTAAACATATATAACAGAACTACACATCGCTTCCATGTTTTATTCTTTTCGGTGTACAAGCACAACGTAATTATTTTGAAATCTAGCGAACAAAGCGACATAACCATGCCTGATTCGAGTCTACCTGCAGACTGAAAGCTTTTTGCAGCAGTAGAATTTATATACGTATACATTTTTGAAAAAGCTCTTAGCTCGCGAGCTGATTATGTTCGTAGCTGCTCTAGACCATAAACGCGATCGTATGACTGATTCAAAGGAGCGTATTTAGCGATTAGTAACCGTGTACAAAACATGGATACATCACTACACACCAAAGACAAAGCAACAGTCGGAACAGTGGACTTCACCGACCGAACATACTCCGAAGAAGGCGAAGACGGTGCTATCGGCCGCAAAGATTATGGCGACAGTATTTTGGGATGAATGCTGTATAATCTACATCGATTACCTTCCACCGAAAATAATGATCAATGGCGAATACTATGCAGCCGAATTGGACGCTTTGAAAAATAAAAGTTCCCATTTGGCAACAAAAAAAGTGCTCTTCCATCAAGACAATGCGCGCGTTCACAAAATTCCATGAATTGAAGTACGAATTGCTTCCTCATCCAGCATATTCCCCAAATTCAGCCCTCAGCGACTATTTTCTGTCTGCAAACCTGAAGAAATGGCTCGGCGGAAAGAGGTTCACCACCAAAGAGGAGCTTATCATCGATACAGATGCCTATTTTGAGGACCTTCCGAAAACGTATTTTTCGGATGGGATCAAAAAATTGGAGAAACGTTTTTCAACAATATGAAGAACTAGCTTATACCAGGCGCGCTTTGAGTTCCGAGGCTGTGTGACCTATAATTCCAAAACTGTTCGATATGGAAAATTTTAGGTATATTTAAGGTGCCTTTTACGATCGGCACCAGACTTCACAGGAACCCTCTCAAGGCTTTGGTATAAAAATTTGCTTCGCGGTTTCGCAGTCTTTATGTGATATACACATATACCCACACACGTATATACATCAAGTCGCCTCACGCTCCTTAGAAAAAAATAGTTCTTCAGTCCGGTTCATCAAAATAATCCATGGCTTCTGTTACGATGATCCCCAAAATATTTCGAATAAAAATATTGGCTGGTATGGTAGTTAAAAGAAAAAAACAAACGGTTTAAAATAAGAGTAATGAAAAAGTTCTTTTGCATCAAAAAGCCTTAAATTATTTCCGTTGGACCAAAGATAATGCGGATTTTTATGGATTGTTTTAACTTTTTTCATATTATTTGCACTAAAATTCAAATGAATTTTTTCCCATACAACTTTTAGCCAAATAAATTGTAAAATGTAAAAAATGTGTAAACTTTTTGTAATTTCATTCAATTTAATTCTTCACTTTACACTATATTTTATCATCAATAGATAATTTATTTGACAAATTTGACAAAAAAAAAATTTTAATTTTAATTTTAGCGAAAATAATATAAAAAAACACAGTTAAAAATTTAATGAAAATCCGCATTGCCTCTGGTCCGACTGTAAAAATTAAAAATTTATTGATGCAGATTGGAAGAACTTTTTCATTACTATTATTTCTGACCATTTGTTATTTTGAACACCAGTAAATATTTTTACAAACAACTCGATTTTTAGAGCACATTTCAAACCATTCCGTGGCATAATGGTTGAGGTGCGGCTTGTATGACATAGAACCCAGATTCGAATTCCATCTGATACAGAAAGTTTTTTCAATTGAATTCATTTTTCTGTTCGGCCGTCACCTCTCTGCAGACAATGGCAAACCTCAGAGAGGAAAAAATGCCATGAAAAGCTTCTTAAGAACATAAGCCGTTCGGAGTCGGCATAAAACTTGTAGGTCCAGTTTTCGATCATTTGTGTTCAAACACTCCACAACACGCACAACACAATTGATCATACGAAGCTCGGTCAAAGCCCTTTCAAGGGCTTAAATTGGCCATTTTGTTTTGTTTTTTTTAATTTGTGGGTGGTACAAGTGGGCGTGGCAAATTTTAAATATATATATTGACTGCCACTTAGAGCACCTGCATATCAAGTGTTACTATTTAAACTTGTACAACTCAGGAATAAGTATGATTTCGAAAGAGTGGCGTAGATATAGTGCGGCCATGCCCAATTTTTTTACATTTGCCGACAGTAATCATATGAACTAAATTACCAAATCTTAGTCTTCTACGGCAAAAGTCGTCTGATATAAAGCATTTTAACTGATTTGTGTGCGGTAAAAGTGGGCGTGACAACATTTATCTATGCATAGTGACTGCCACTTGGACCTATAGCACCTGCATACCAAGATTCACTATCAAAACGTGTACAACTCAGGAATAAGCATGATTTCGAAAAAGTGGGCGTAGATATAGTGCGGCCATGTCCATTTTTTGTACATTGGCCGACAGTAATCTTATAAACTAAATTATCAAATCTTAGTCTTCTACGACAAAAGCCGTCTGATATAAAGCATTTTTACTGATTTGTGGGCGATAGAAGTGGGCGTGACAACATTTATATTTACATAGTGACTACCATTTGGATCCATAGCACCTGCATACCAAGATTCACTATTAAAACTTGAACATCTCTGGAATTAAAATGATTTCTGAAAAGTGAGCGTAGATACAGTGTGACCACGTCCATTTTTTGTACAGTCACCGAATGTACCAAAACCTACCAAATTTTAGTTTTATATGATTAAAACCGTCTGATATATTTTTTTTAAAAAAAAAATGCTATAAATATACATCAGAATATAAAAATAAATATATTCTGATATATATTTATAGCATTTTGTTTTTTGGTTTGTTGGCGATAGAGCCAATTTGGGTTGTATGGGAGGTACCACGCCCCCTTGTCCAATCAACACCAAACTTCACAGGAACACTTTCAGAATGTTGCTTCAGTATTCCTAAATTTCATAAAGATTGGTTCGGCGGTTTTGGAGCCTATACGTGATATACACACATACCCACATACCCACATACAAACATTTATTTTTATATTTATAGAGATAGAAGATTCATTTAGCATAGATTTAAAACTATCCCTAGAAATAGAAAAGTCGATGCTATGATTTCTAGAGAGCAAATTATAATCATTCATACTTCTAGATATTGGCTCATTGAGCACATAGTTACTACTATGAAATGGAATGGCCAACATGTTATGTTGACGTAATTGTCGCGAAGGAAAAAAGTAATTAATAAGATTTAACAGATCTGGGCAGTCGATTTCTCCTGCTTTCGAGGGATTGAAGTCGAATAAGCAAACATCGCGTATTATATGAGGGAAGTGGCTCAACAAAATTTAAAGATCTAAGCGAGAATTTTAAAATTTTGTTTGCACTCGTTCAAGTCTTGCCGAGTGTGTGTTGCATAATATGGGTTCCAAATAAACGACGCATATTCGAGTTTGGAACGTACAATTGAAGTGTAAAGCAATTTATGAGTATAATGGTCTAAGAATTCTGAACTTTTACGGCGAAAAAAGGCAAGCAGAGAATATGCTTTCGGAATTGTATAATTTATATGTGGCTCGAAAGTGAATTTAGTATCGAAAACTACTCCCAAATCAAGAATTTCATCAACCTTTTTTAAGAAGCTATTATCCAGATGATAGGAGGTGATAAAATTATTTTTTATTTTAGCAAATATAACATAATAACAGTTGGAAATATTCAATGAAAGTTTTTTAGCTCTACTCCAATTTATACAAATATTTTGTATAAATTTCTTATAAAATTTGTTAATAATTCTTTTCCTTTTAAATATTCTCCATAATTTAGTTCATTTAACTGTAACTTAATTTAAAAATTGCTACAATACATATCTCGAACGTTGCTCTCAAAGGTCATAATATTATTTCCACTAAGCTGCAGATGTTGTTGTTCCAACTGTTTTGTTCAACAACTTAAAACGATTGTTCCAGCAACTGTTTTGAAAACAGTTTCTTGATGAAGTGTTACTTGTTTATTTTTTTTTTCTTTCTTGCACTCTCATTTTGTGCTGCTACGCTTAAGCAAAAATTTATTTTTAATAAATTTTTTTCCAACTTCTTGCCATAATATTACCGCTTGCAAATTCTTTTCGCTTCTTATTCTACTTAATTGTGAAATTTTTAATTAATTTTTGCTCAAAACCAAAGCGTATTTTTTACTTCTTCTACTTTGAGTTTATCTTCAGGTGTCTGGTTTTATTCTGTTCTGTTTTTGAAGTTGATCTTAAGCTGATCGTACGTTCGTTATGGTTACTTGATTGTGCTTGGCGTGCACTCATGTACCCTGGACGAGCTCTTGAGCGCATTTGTGTCTGCCTTATTATTGGTGCTGATTGTACCGCAACAAGAAAATATTAACAAGAAAAACACATTTCATTATTCTACATGTGCTTAGCTATTGTATTTACAGATACATAAGTATCTCAATTTGTAATTTCAACTGTTATGTTTTCGGTTTATTAATGATTTTAATAAACTCAGCAATAAAAGTGTTTTTTAAACCTTAAATGCAGTATTTGAAAGTGTAAAATATAGGTAGTTAAATTATTCTTAAGCTGGCACACATTTCCATTATGAACAACTCCATTGATGAATTTTTTTTTTTTTTTCTAATTCATTCTGTGGTAATTCTTAAAGTTACTGCACAGCAATCTCATAGTTGACTTCTTTTATTTATGCTTTATAATACTAAAAATCTACCTTCCAATAACAGAAAAAAAAAGTTCCATCGAATATTACAAAAGCTGACCTAGCTGCAAACTTAACTTTTCTGAAAGTTTGTCGTTTTTTCGTCTTATTTATTTTGTTTGTTAGGAAAGTCGTCTTCATCGCAACACTTTCAACGCTTGTAGGCATTTTTTTTTTTCTTCACAATTAAAAAGTTAATAAATTTAAATTAATTGGCTAAGTTTGTAGATTTTGTTGTTTTTTAATAAAGAACTTTTACTTTACTTTGTGGTTGAAAAGTTTTGAGTTTATCGTTTATCACTTGGTTGAGCAAGCTGTTACTTAAGTTTAAGGTTTTCGTTTTTTATTTAGCCAATAAATGAACTAACGTGGTTAAGACTTAAACAAATATTTGTATTTTTCAACAATATAATCAATACGTTTGTTTTAATTGGTTTAATGAACTCAATCCAGCCCCACAGTTGATTAATTATCGCTTTGAATGTGAGTTTTTAATGTTTAACTTATAACTAGCGATATTCTAAAAATTGAAACCGAAAAACTCGGTATCATTTCATTAGGAACTTTAACGTTCTTCAATTTGCTTGATTATTTAATTGTTTCGAAATGAAATTAAATCAAGGATTAAAGATTTATCAATCAGATTTATCAGCAATTAAGTGTTGTGGATACGTGTATAATAACCAAAATATTTGTTAGAAAAACATTTTTTCCCGGGGCGCTAAGCCACACCAAATACTCAAGCTTGAATTGGAAATCCTTTTGAAATTAGAATTCTATTGCTAAGACGACATACCTAAAAATTTTAAAAACACACACCTCTTGAGTTCTTGCTCTTTACACGTTGAGTGCCATATGACCCACCGGTGGGTCACGCAAAAGTTTCTCAGAAGGCCAAGTGACCCAGCGGTGGTCACAGTCAGTAGAGATCTGAATAGATGTGTTTTATATGGCTTGCTATTAAGGTGGAACATGACATTCGCGGCAGAGAAACAGACCTTTTTTTAAAAATTCATAACTCAGTCAAAAACAAACATTTTTCCAAAATTTTTTTTTATTATTGTAGAGAATTGAACAAATTACAAAAAAAAAAAATTCAAAAAAATATATTTTTCACTCTAACATGGTTTTATAGAGCTCCAAACTGGCGGCAGAGAAAAAAAAGGGGCCTCGTGGTTGCAGCACTGGGAGTTGCAAAAATTGTCCGATCTGGAAAAAAAATTACTTTTTTAAATCTTAACAAAATTGATTATCGTATGACATGAGCTTTTTTATAAAAATTTTTTTTCAATTTTTGGTGATGTTCCAAATTTGAAAGTGTGTTTTTTCGAAAAAAATATTGACTTCATAAAAAATCGAAAAAAATTTTAAAAAAAAGCTCATATCATACGATAGCGAATCAAGTTTAAAAAAATACAAAAAAAAAATTAACCCGCTAGTGCCGCAATCAATACGAAAAACATGGTTTCGAGATAAACGCGTTCAAAGTTTGCGAACAAAGAAAAAAAAGGTTACCTTCAATCTGCAATGCCTGCTTCGTACTGTATGCCTTCGTTATCTTGTGTTGTGCTGTTTCTTATAGTAATTTCCAATCGCTTAGCAATTCAGGCTTCACCCTTCACCTTTCAAATAGGTACGAAATAACAACCACCAAAAGTCAGGTAGCAAGTAAAACAAGTATATACCAGCTGCCGTACGTAGGTAGCGCAAAAATTAAAAATGCGCTCTCACTAATCCGGCTGTAACTTTTGAACCCGTAGGAATTTTTCCATGAAAGATTTCTTTTCTTAGAATCTTAAGAATATTTACTAAAATACAAAATTATTAAAATTTCAAAAAACTGCCAATGTCATGTAACCCCTTAAAATAAATTCTTTTCTTCTTTTGCACCTAGTGGAAAGTCTGTTCTTAAAATACGAAAGGCTAAATTTACATTTTTGGAAAAACTCTGGTTTTATTAGCATATTTTTGGCAATGCTTTTTTTTTTTGTAACTGTTAGATTAATTAGATTAAAAGAAACTAATGTTTTTTGTTGAAACAATCAAGACTGAATGTTGGATTTCCCTCACATGAACTACAATAAGTTGACACTTTCTTAGCTTTTTTTGCAGCAGATGCTCTTCTTTCATTTTTGTTGAGGTTATTGTAGCAGTTAGAACATCGTTTTCTTATTTTTCTGTTTGTTTTATCCACGGTTCCAAATTGCATCAATTGGTGTTTTCTGATAGGTACTGATTGAATTTCTTCAACCCCTACTCCACAAAGGCTTTTACAAAGTGACTGTCTAAACTTGACAATTCGTATGTTTTTACTCAAAAGCAATCTTATGGTACCAGCGGATTGTTTTTCGTAATGGTGTGAAATAGCTAGCCATTTGATCGGACACATCAATTCCTTGTTTAGCTTGGTTGTACTCTAAGATCACTTCAAGCTTTTTTATATCCTGGCCATCACGAGTTTTTTTTCTAGTTGAACATTCTACCAGACCGTGTTTTGTGCTCAACATCAAAACATTGCGTTTATCTCTCCATTTAGAAACAAGTACAGCAGCACACTCCCGGTCGATAGTTTCGTGTTTGCGAAGTTTAGCTACAACAACATCTTTCGGATTTCCAACTCTATTTTTGCGAAGAGTTCCAATAAGATGAGCTTTTTACGGCTGAACAATAATCTTGCAAGGGATACAGATGTATAAAAATTGTCTGTAGCAATTGTTCTGCCCTTGTCCAAATACTTTTCTGCCAGATCTACGACAATTTGAGTGCTGTGGGAAGTTAAAGGTGTTGTTTTTCCTCTCTGATTGTAGGAATAATTTTTCCTGGCGTAAATACAGCTATTGTATGTATAACTATTCGGGTCACAGAGTTTATATACCTTGACTCCGTATTTGTGGGACTTACCCGGATTGTATTGGCGAAACATAACTCTTTCACGCCAGGAAATCATTGACACGACTACAGCCAGTACTTCTCCTGGGGTCCTAGCCCTACAACATTTCCAATAAGCTACTTATTTTTCACAAACGGTTGCTTTCACTTGCTGGATTTTCCCTAAAATGGATAAACTTCAAAAGCAATTGGAATCTGTTCCGGGACATTAATTGTGGGATAACTGTATTGTTATAGAAGTTGTCCTTACTCCAATATAATGATATAGATGGGTATTTCACAATACCCATGTACATAACTATACCCAAAAATTTTTTTATTTCCGATATTTCAGTGTCCTTTCAATCTTTAGTCCTAGAATTTCGAGTAATTGTATTGTTTTTTACGTACTTATTGGAATTCAAATTAGTTTCGGTAACAATTAATTGATATAGATCTTCCGTTACCATTAGACTAAAGAAATCAATAGGCTTCATTTGGGAAAAAATTCTGTTTTCGGTTGTGTCGAGTTCAGGTGGTTCCAAATTAAATTTCTTCAGTGATACTTTTGTAACTTGTGCCCATTCATGTGAGGACACTGTTCCAGATGTTCATCTGATTTAGAAGCCTGGAAATTAACATCCCCATTATCAGAATTCTGGTTTCCACCTGCGTTTCTATAAAATACATTGGGTCTCATAGTGAAATTTTTATCTCTATCCATGGTATTGCGATCAAAATCTAAAAAAAAATTATAAACAAAATAAGCAGAAAGGAAAACAAACGAAAAAAGAGTGAGTACACCGGTGGGTCACTCGGCACTTAACACAAACACTTGTCATAAGAGGCCATATGACCCACCGGTGGTCACACTCTTAAGACACATAAAAAACACTCAAAATTTGAAACAAGAGACACAATATTGAAACAAAACACACAGAAATATATTTAATACAAAAAAAACACTGTTGGCACCCTGATGATATTCTTTTTTTTTTTGTATGGTGGCAGTCAACGTGTTAAACTAAAGAGAAACATGTTACTTTGTCTCTCTTCCTAAACAGAGATAGTAAACATTGTTGCTGACGTTGTTTAATGTTCCATTTTTACACGTCTCTTAGTTTCTTTCTATTTTTATCGTTTTTATAATATTGGCAAATATTTTTGTTAAATTTTTACTATGAGTATAATAGCCGTATTTTGTAAAACTCAAGCGATCACGTCACTTAGGATTTTTTGCCTGGTAATAAGTTTCCGTACAATGTTGATTTATAAGGTTGTCGCAAGGAAGAGAGCGACTATCCATAGTTGTCAAATCGAAGTTGACAGCTCATAGAAAATGCTCTCTATTATCATCCGTTTTTCTGTCGTAGTCATTCGCAAAATTGGCTGGTTTTGAGAATTATGGGTACTGAGAAGAGGTGCACTGCGACAACCTTATAAATCAACCTTGTTTCCGTACAAAATTTCAGTGAGAAAAAGAGAGTTAGTTTTACTTCATATGAAAACGGAATCGCCAGACAAAAACCACAAGTGACGTAGTCGCTTGCGTTTAACAAAATACGGGCACAAGTGTAAACGTCTCCGCTTGTCAGTCGATCACGATAGATTTATTAGAAGCTGGTGAATCCATAAGAAATATTGGGAAATAACACAAAATAAGCCATACGACGCGTACAAAGAATAAAAAAGAGATTTGATATTACAAATTCTAAACCAAAATTAGGACGCCCAAAGAAAATCGATGATCGATCTTGCCGCCATATTGCGCATTTGGTAACAAGCGGCAATAGTGTTTGTCCGGCTGAAGCAGCAAAAACTCACTCTTGGAGTTGAAGCAAGCCCGTGAACTGTACGTAGAAATTTACGCAGTATAGGTTTGAAATCTGCAGAAAAGAATAAACAACTTAGATGCTGCCTACAACCGTAAGTCGGTTTCCGCCTGTTGTAAGAAATTGCGCCAGCCATTTCTGTTTTGCGCTTGCTGGCACCAGTTGGAAGCTCCAAGTTTCGTCAGGTTGTCCCACACTTGGTCCCTCCAACGGAGATGCGGTCATCCTCTTCTGTCCTCTTGCCCGCCGCTGGGTAACGAATCGAATATTTTCTTCGCTGGAGCGTCGTCTTCCATCCGCTTAACATGACCTAGCCAGCGAAGCCGCTCGATTATTATGCGCTTTACTATGTCGATGTCGGTGTATAGCTCATACAGCTCATTATTTCATCGTATTCAGTACGCGCCATTAACGCAGATTGGTCCGTAGATTTTACGAAGGATCTTCTCTCGAACGCTCCCAAAATCTTTTCATCAGAGCTCCTCAACGTCCAGGTTTGTGCTGCATATAGCAGGGCGGACATGATTAGTGACTTAAAGAGCGTGACTTTTGTTCGTCGAGTGAGGGCTCTGCTTCTCAATTGCCTACTGAGCCCAAAGTAACACCTGTTGGCAAGAGTTATCCTTCGTATTTAATCTCTCTACTGATATCGTTGGTGGAGTTAATGCTGGACCCGAGGTAGACGAAGTCCTTCACCTCCTTCTCCTCGAAGGAGGTCAATATACGTAAATAGTGACGTGGGTGCCAATACGCTGGGACTGTTTGTTTGTTGACACCAGATATTTCGTCTTATCTGCGTTTACTGCAAGACCCATGCGGCTCGACTCTCCTTCCAATTATGGCGAATGATATCAATATCATCGGCATACGCTAGCAGCATAACACTCTTATAAAATATTGTGCCGCTTTATCTCAGATCAGCAGCTCGAATGATTTTCTCCATGATTAGGTTAAAAAAGTCGCACGATAAGGAATCACCTTGTCTGAAACCTCATTTGGTAACAAAGGGGGGGAGAGGTCCTTCCCGATTTTAACTGCGCTGCTGGTGTTGCTCAGTGTCATCCTTCATAGACGGATTAATTTTGCAGGTATACCAAATTTAGACTTGGTGGAGTATAGGTGATTCCTTATTGGACTGTCGAAAGCGGCTTTGTAGTCGACAAAAAGATGGTGGGTGTCATTCGCTTCTCTATGGTCTTTTCCAAGGATTGTCGTAGCGTGAATATCTGGTCGGTGGTAGATTTTCTAGGTTTGAAGCCACACTGATAAGGCCCAATCAGTTGGTTTACGATGGGCTTATATAGGCGATATTTAGGTGGCTTATTCCACGGTAGTTGGCGCAAATAGTGGGATCGCCTTTCTTGTGGATTGGGCAGAGTACACTGAAGTTCCAATCGTTTGGAATGCATTCTTCCGACCATATTCTGCATAGAAGCTCGTGAATGCATTTAAATAGAGCTTCGCCTCCGTTCTTAAACAGCTCACCGGGTAGACCATCGGCTCTTGCGGCTTTGTTGTTCTTAAGCCGTGTTATGGCTGTCAAGACTTCATTATAGTCGGGCAGCGGAACTTCAACGCTGTCATCCATAATTGGGGTTTCCGGGATATCATCTCAACTGGCGGGATTGTTATCTTCATCGCCATTTAGAAGACTAGAGAAGTGTTCCCTTCATAGCGTCAGTGTACTCTGGATATCTGTCACTAGAATCCCGTTTTCATCCTTGCAGAAAGAGGCCCTGGTTTTAGAGCCATCGACCAGGCGTCTTATCTTATCGAAAAACTTTCGGGCCTCGTTCCTGTCACCATACATCTCAATCTTCTCACACTCGCGGTTTTCTGCCTCTCTTTTTATCCGCCTGAAAAGACGTCTCTCGTCCCTCCTCTTCTCTCTGTATCGCTCCTTAGTAGC
This sequence comes from Coremacera marginata, assembly GCA_914767935.1. NCBI lineage: Eukaryota > Metazoa > Arthropoda > Insecta > Diptera > Sciomyzidae > Coremacera > Coremacera marginata. Next base: position 11,089,637 of record OU612044.1, on the reverse strand, counting down.
ACGCGTTACAACCGACTGTAGGGTGGCTTTGTAGGTGGCTTTTTTCTCTGCGGTGTCGTCGCGACACTCTTGGTCGTGCCACTGGTTTCGACGGGGACAATAACCACTTCAACAGCCGTACGCATAGAGTGGAGATACGTGCCCACTGCGAGCATATATCGTTGATCGAAGAAGTGCTTTCTTGAAGCAGGAGTGAGAGTCGAGTGGCGAAGGCTTCGGATGTCTGTTTTGACTGCAGCTTTTCGACGTCTAGCTTTCTCTGTGTAGGATTGCGCACTTTCTTTGTAGCGCACAGACGTGTACGGATCTTAGCTGCGACAAGATAATGATCCGAGTCTATGTTAGCACCACGGATCGTGCGTACATCTAATACACTGGAAGAGTGCCTTCCGTTAATCAAAACGTGATCAATTTGGTTGCGCGTTTTTTGGTCAGGGGACAACCAGGTGGCCTTAGGGATATTGAGATACTTGAATCTAGTGCTACTTATAACCATGTTTCGTGCTGCGGCGAAGCCAATCAGCCTCATTCCGTTATCGGATGTGTTGTCGTGGAGGCTGTACTTTCCGACTGTTGGATCAAAGATGTTCTCCTTGCCAACCTTAGCGTTGAAGTCACCAAGCAAAATTTTTATGTCGTGACGGGGACAGCGCCCGTAAGCATCTTAAAGGTACTCGTAGAAAGTATCTTTGATCTCATCGTCCTTGTCCTCGGTCGGAGCATGCGCACATTTTAGGCTTATATAAAAGAATTTAGCCTTGATGCGAATTATGTCAAGTCGTTCATTCACAGGAGTGAATCGCAGGACGTGATGCCGTAATCTCTTGCCAACTACAAGTCCGCACCCAAACTCGTGCTTCTCCGCATGACCGCTGTAGTAGATATCACAAGATGCTTGCCGAAAGCAACCCTGTCCCTTCCATCACATTTCTTGGATTGCAGTGATATCAACTTTGTATCTTTCCAAGATATCAATCAGTTGGATAGAGGCACCTTCCCAATTAAGAGTTCGGACATTCCAGGTGCATAACCGTAAATCATTATCAGTTTTCGTTTGCGGTGGTCGACATCAGATTTGAGGATCATTTTTTTCATATTTCTTTTGTAACTTTTCATTGAAATGGTTTTTTTACGTGATGGGCTTCAAACCCGACGCACAACCTATTTAAGGCTAGGAGACCCGCCGCTCAAATTAGCCGTCAAACTGGCGGATGCCAAATTTATAAACCTTTTTCTCACAAATCCAATCAATAATTAACATCGATAATTCTCGATCAATCCTAAAACTCACTAAACGTTCAGCCAAAAACGTTATCGTTATAAGTAAATCTGATGTTTTAATTTCTTGCTCACTCAATTCTTGAACTTTCAATGATTTATGAGTGGTTCAAAAGCACAATAAATTAAAGCTTATAAAAATTTCATTTTTTTTTTAGCAGATCTCGGCTTAAGTGACTTAAGCCAGGTTCAAGTTGAGTTGTCAAAGCTGGGGCGTAAAGACCACAACAAACCAAAAGTATATAGTAAATTTCGCTATGAAAAGTGACTCAGAAGCATAATTTTTCTATTAAAAACCAAAAAAAAAAAAAAATAGATTTTTATTGAAAAATTTATCGCCTCATAAAAATTACACAAATGCGTTTTTAATCTATTTTAATTGTATTCGTTAGAGGAGAAAAAATGCATAAAACCAATAAAAACAAAAATAAATGCACGTCATAAAATTGTCAATGAGACAAAAATAAAAGCAGTTCAACGGGTTAAACAACCGGCTGAATGAGGTAGCGGGAGTACATTTAATGGCATAAAAATAATGATGCATTGGAAGCCACGAAAAAAAAAAACATACAAAAATATTGACTCATACAGCGGAAGATGCAATGAAAGATGCACGCATGAAAGAATCAAAATAAGAGCGTGCACTAAAAAACTAGGCGCAACTTCAAATACAACAACAACTACAGAAAGAGCGAAAAATATCAACACAGAGGGGGTAAAACAAAAAGCATTGCCAAGCATTGTAAAGCTGCATTTATAACTAACAACTACTAAGGAACAACAACAATATCAAAAAGATTAGAAAAAAGCTTTAAAAAAAACCAATAAGAGCAACTTTTAAGAAAGTACTTAAGCTGGCATGCCGAACTTGAAGTTTGCTAAAAATAAAATTTTATGGAGATCACAAAAAAAGCAATGGTGAAAAAAGTGAAGTTGGTCACACTTTTTCTGCAGCATAGAGTATATAATTTTTTAAACAAATTTTCTTCAATTCATGTTGGGACAGTAAAAAAAATTACAAAAACAAAAAAAAAGTAATTTCTTTGGCTTGCATCTCGAATGCAGGCCAACGTAAGTGAAGAAATATTTTTTTTAACACACGAAAGCACTGAATACGAGTAAGAAATAAAAATTAAAAAAAAGAAAAAACAAAAAAAAAACCGTAGAAAAAGGTACAAAATATATATAAAAAATTCAAACTGCAATAAAGAGCAAACTGCTCAAGTACAACAACTAAAACAGCCACAACAACAACAACAACAACAACAGCAGCAGCCAAAGCACACTGCTTAAATATTATTTTTCATATATGTTGGTGCTCTTGTTGTTGTTGTTGTTATTGTGTTTGTTTTACTCAGCAAACTCAAAGGTTATTGAACTGTGACATGAATTTCTTTTTTGTTGCTATTTTTAAGACTCTATTTTTTCCTAATTTGTTTTTGGTTTTGCTACTTTTATATTTTTTATTTTATTTTCATTTATTGCATATCTTTTTTCATTTTCAACAATTTGCCACAATTTTCCAGCAGCTTGAAATTTTTATAGCAAAATATTTATTATTATTTTTTTGTAATTTTACTTTCATGCTTAGCAAACATTATGATTGTGTTTTGCTAAATTTTAACATTTAATTATAGTGTAAAATTTAAAAACATAAATAAAGTGTAAAACAAACACTAAGCTAGACAGACAACTTGTGCAAAATATGCTGTTAAAAAAATAAATAAAAATTGTGATGGCCATTTGGTGAAGAGTATAAATGAAGTGCATTTTAACATTATTTAAAAAAAAAAAAAAATATGCACGTCATGAAATAACAAAGAAATGCTTTTAATTTCTTCACACTTAATTTTAACTAACAGTTAAATTTTCACCTAATTCGATTTAAAATTAATTTTCAACAATTTTAGAACCCAATTTCACAGTGTTCATTGATACTTCGATTAGAGCTTAAGTTGTGGTAGTGAGAATTTGAGCTTTAGAGCAATGATAACCAAACGCAAACAACTTAAGCTGCTTGCGTGTATGTGTAACGTTTAAAACTTCTCACTGAAAGAAATATAACGTTAAAGCATTTTGAAAGCTTCCTGAAAGCTTTATGTACAAAAATAATAAAAAATAGACGCGAATAGAAAAATTATGAAATCACAATCTAAGTTTTTTATTATTTCTTTTATATATTAGATTTTATATATGTTTATTATATATTATTATATGATTATTGCAAATATTATTGTATTTAAAATTATCTACATTATCACCCCTATGCGGCGTTTTCTTGACAAGCAATCTCTCAATAAAATTTGTAAAGAGTTTTATCAAGCCAAAGCTTTATTAGTATTCTGCAACAAACTTGATAAATGAAAAGCTTTCAAAATTCACCACATGAGGTGAACTTCTATGGACAGCTGATTTTATAAAATATGTCATAACATTTTACGAATAGGGATACACCTATTAAGTATTTTTGTTTATTTGATTTTATTAAATATTTGTGTAAAATAAATAACTCATACTTATAGGAAGCCGAGATATGATCGTGCCATATCGGAGCAGCTGCAATTTTATGTTAATTTTTACCGCGAGCGACCACAATTGAAAGCTGGAAAAAATTGCCCGAAGTCGCCGCGGCAAATGCAGGAGCTCTCGAACGATCTGGCGGATGGATTAAATCTCACGAGGCCCAACTCGGACAGCAGCGAAGTGGAAATAAGTAAGTGCTATTTATTTTTGACGAGTTGTTGTTATGGCCATAAGAGGCAAACAAAAAGGCAACAGACAGTGTCTTACTTGTGTTGTGCGTTTAACTTCTATCTCTATTCTATTATCGCAATCTGCCTAATTCACATCTACTTCATTTTTTTCTTCATTTTCTTCATCCTCTAATAGCAGCAATAACAAAAGGACTTCTTCTTCCATTTTCCTAAATGTCCACAAAAGTTAATAAATGTGTATCAAATAAATTTGACTGATAAGATTCAATCAGTTGGCTTACGATGGGCTTCAGTCTTTCATGCCTAATTGAGGTGATTTACCCACGGTAGTTCATGAAAATGGTGCGAACCTTCATTTTTTGTTCTTAAGCCGAGCTTTTGCCTGTCAAGACTTCATTATAGTCGTGCAGCGGAATCTTAACGCTGACATCCGTAATTTCAGGGATATCATCTCTATTGGCGGAATTGCTGTGTGCATCGGTATTCAGAAGACTGGGGACTGATCGGATAGCTGAAAATCAATGACAGAACAGCGAATAGTTAAACTATTATAATTTAAGAGCCGAACAAACATATGATCAATACATGTTGCCGAAGAAGATGTTATACGAGTTGATACATTGAAGCAAGATTCTAGACCACTGGCAGACAGTAAATAAAGATATCTATCAACGTACAAAGAGTTATCAAGAATGTTTAAATTCATATCACCAACTACCACCAGGTTTTCATTTTTTTCACTGTCAAGAAATGTACTAAGATGTTAACTGATGGCCTTAGATTGCGTCTTGGCTATATAAATAGTAATGCACTAACCACAATGCTTAAAATATTAATTTTAAAAATATTTTTTTTTAATTAAAACTTTGCTATTGTTTTAAGTTTTACAAACTTCACTAAATTTGCACAATTTTGCCATTAAAGTATGTTTTTTTTTTCTTATAACTTTAACAAATTTTTTATTGTAATTTGAACTTTCAATGCCACAGGAAAATATTGTTGTTGAAATTAGAGAAATATTTTATTTAATTACATACTCAGTGCAAGCATACACTTATTCATTAAAGTAGCGCTTCAGATAATAACCACAAAAACGGAATCAAGACAACAAAAACCACAAAAACGGATTACCAACTGCACACACTTACAGACACACACACACGCACACACCCACAACCAAACACATCTACTACAATCTATGTAGTACACAAAAGTCAAAGATGTTTGTCTCAAACAGTACGAGTACCAAAACCGCGTAGCTGCTGTTAATAGTGAAAAAACAAGAGTGTAAGAAACCAACAACTCGACGTCTGACTGCAAGATTGAGTGCTTGTACCATGTTATACAATACTTTAAGCTGAGTACAAACAAGTATGACGACTACTTCAAATAATCGGCCACAACCACAATTGAGATGATTATGAGCAATATTAACATCATTATTATAACTATCAACATATGTTTTCAGCACATTTTCCGCCAACAACGTCATTATCCACAATGGCAATATAAACATCATCATTATTAACAATGATCAGCAACAACAAAAACAACAAGAACAACAATACATGAGATCGCGTCACAGCAAATAGTCGTGAACTAGGAATGGGCATTAAATGCATACCACATGCGGCATTTTTTAAAAAATGTGGTAATCCTCACCAGACATACGAACATAAGTATTTCAAGAATATTAAAGAGAACCAGCTGACGTAGCAGCAGCAGCAGCATTAGCTGACGCACATCAGTACTGTTTGACAAATTGCACAGTTCTTGCAAGAACTTGTGGCATAGATAAAGACTCGGGAAATAGCGTCTTATTATAATAAAGGCTATATATTTAAAAAAAAAATGTAATTTACAGCATTTTTCTAAAATGTAAGAGCAGGATTATTTCATCAGATATAGATAATCTAAGAACTAGCAGATTTTGCACATGTCGGACACATTAACAAATTAAAGAAGTTAAGCGAAGTTGAATGCTCTCTTTGGGGATCTTCCACATCTATCACAACCGTGAGATATTTAGGCTATTCACAGTTTAAGTACGCAAGCTAATTCGTATCTTAATCTTTACTTTAAGTCTTCGAATAACGTATTACAGAGCGGTTTGTATGGGGGTGTTTTCGTAAAATCTTTCATGTACATGCAACGTTTTGTTCACTTTTTGGGGTTTGCTATCAGTTATATGACGAATAAGACGAATATCTAAATTGGGATTTTGTCACTTGTTTAATAAAGTCACAAAATAGCAAAATCTAAGAAGAAAAAATTTACATTTTCGTACGAGACTACTCATGCATAAAATACTTCAGCAGCTGCCAAAATCACGAACGCAACATCGTGTCATTTGTTGAAGCGAATCGTTTACGAATATTTCTCAGTAACTGTTTGTCTTACAGGGCAATAGGGGGCGAACCTTCACATGGCAACGTGTCTGACTGCCTCAACCTGGCGAGGCGAGGCATTATCCATGTCGAAATCGTCCCAAGTCGACTCAAACCACCTCGTGGTGTACCCTGGGCAACGGCAAATTGACAACCGTCAGTTTGACGTCTAATTTGAGCGGCGGATTACCTAGCCTTAAATAGATTGTGCGTCGGGTTTGAAGCCCACCACGTAAAAAAACTATTTCAATGAAAAGTTTAATAAAAAATATAAGAAAAATTATCCCCAGATCTGATGACGACTACCGTAAACGAAAAACTGTTAATGATTTACTAATATGCACCTAGAATGTCCGAACTCCTAATTAGGAAGATGCCTCTATCCAACTGATTGATATCTTGGATATCAAACTAACTAAGCATACAAAATTTCATTATCATAGGAGCACTCCTTCCATTTTTTTCCAAATATGTATCAGCGCAAGACACTGTGAGACGAACAACGTATCCTTATCCTCATCCTTATCTGTGTCCTAATTTTTGTCCTAATTTTTTTTTTATTATTCTGGTTCCTTTTTTTGTTTCTAATTTTGTTTTTATTTTTCATTTTCTTTCTTTTACTTTGTTTTTGTTATTGATTTTTTTTTTTTTTTTTTTGTATGGCAATTTTTATTTTTATTTTATTCTTGTTTATAATTTACTATAAAGCAGAAAAAGGAAAATTTCTTATCAATTACATGACATAATAATTTAGCCTTGACAACTACCTATTTTCACAGAGCGTCGACCAACACTTGTCAAAATCAATACAAAGTTTAATTTTTCATCTGTTTTGCTGCTTATTCGTTTCCCTTTTTCTATGCTTTATTGACAAATGCTGGTCGACAAAAAAACTGTCACTTCTACCTTGTAAATTATTAAATCATGATCAATTACAATTGTTTTTTTTTTAAATAATTAGCTCTGGTTTCCCAATTTTACGAGCATTGCCGCTAGTCAATTCGCTCTAACAGCACAAAATCATTAAAATTTCAAGTGAATTTTTTTCATATTATAAAGCCTTTAAAGTTAAAAAAAAATCATATTTTTTTTATAAATAAGGGGGGTAGAAAAAAAATAAAAAAAAAACACTATTTTCAATACCATAAAGAATGACATTTTGAAAGCAGCTTTACTTCAGCCATGATGACGATTAGTCATGGTGATGAGCACAAAGAATGGCAATTTGGTTAGTCAGCCAGACAGACGCAGACAGAAATGGACGTGCAGAGACAGCTAGCTACACAGCGATGAGGCACAGTTTGTCGTCTTGCACACTTCGTTGATCATTGAGCCGTGAAGGAAAAAAAAAATCAAAAACCAAAAACTTGAATATAAACATAAATTTCAATTTTATTGAAATTGTTAAAAAAAATAAACAAAAATAAATTTTAATAAAACAACAAAGTTGATATCCATGACTGAACATATATGGTGGACATTTGTTAAACAAGCGGAAATGCAATAAAATAAGCCATGCTGAGTGACTAATTCGAGCGACCACAACAACAAATTTGCATTCTTTTAAGCTACTGAGTTAATTTAACTATTTAAATTAACTTGAAATTTTTCAATAAGCTTAAACAATATTTAAAAATTATTCACTGTTTTATATTTTTTCACATTATAAATATCTACATAATCTTTAATAAATTACTGTCAATTTATTTAAATATTGACTCATATCGCCATATATATTTATATTGGCCTGTTGTGCGTTAGGCATGCGCATGGCTCGCATTAACGCCCCAAAATGGAGACGTTTTTAACGATATCGTAACGGCATTTTTGCTGGCATTTGATCGGTATGTTTAATGTTTGTATGTCTAGTAGCTAAGTTGGAATGTGCTTCACATAAAATGCTGTATTTTTTTTTTTTTTGTGTTTGCTAAATTGACTCATTTAAACGTTTGGTGTTTGTTTTTTTTTTTTTTTTTTTTTGGAGCATTAAAAGCCGTCATATGTAAACAAATGATAATTTAGTAGGTTATGTAAACGACCTTGGCATTATACAGGTTAGAAACAATGTTGTCTTATTTGAAAAAATGGGTTGAAATTTTAACGTTAAAGTAACGAAAGTGTGAAACTGGAACAGCACGAAAGTGACAGTCGATCAGAAATTTTTTAATTTTCAGCAGAAATAAAAATTCTTATTTTTCCATTTTTTGAATAAGAATTAAGATTATGAAATCTAAGGAAATTGAAAGATATGAAATCTATGAATTTAAGGTGAGATAAATAAATAATCAATCTTTTTACCACCGAAGACGACTTTAAGAAGCAACACCTTTCTGCCTACCGTGAAAAATCCACAATTTTAAAAAAAAAATCTTTTTAAAAAAAAAACAACCGACTACAAAATCACTAAAAGTAAAAAATTACTTTAAGATTGCTTTTCCTTTTGATTTCTTGGTCATATTTGATAATTTATCTAAACATATTATTACCTATGAAATCTTATTATTTTCATTTTTTCCTTATTTGTTTTATTATCATAAATATATTCATTTCTTTATGATTACAAGAGCTTTTTAGGTCGGCGCTAATATAATCAGACTTTTAATCAGAAGCGCCAACTTCAAAGCATTTGTATTCATGAAGAAATTAATTTATTTATGATAATAAAACAAATAAGAAAAAAATTAAAATAATAAGATTTCATATGTAATAAAATGTTTAGATAAATTATCAAATATGACCAAGAGATTAAAAGGAAAGGTAATTTTAAAATAATTTTTTAATTTGTTGTGGTTTTGTAGTTGGTTGTTTTTTTTTTAAAAAGTTTTTATTTCTTCCTTTTTAGAGAATATGATAAATTTTCGAAAAAGTGTTTAAACAACATAAATACAATTGTTCTGAAAAAATTTGTTCTTTTAAATTCTGAAAGTTTGTTGTTTATTTCAAATATCTGTCTCTTAAATTTAAATTAGATGTCACGTGTTTTGAAATAATTATACCCATTTTCTAATATTGCCACGCCTCTTTGTTAAATAAGCGCCCACTTTCTTGAGCGTTATTTGTAATAATTGTGCCTACCCCTGTACTTCATTTCAGTACCCCAGCGCCAATATTAACTGAGATAGTGCTTATCTAGTATTGCCACGCCTATTTATCGAATAACGGATACTTTATTGACCGTAGTTTTTAATAATTCTACCTACCCCTGTACTACAATACATTTCAGTGCTCTAGTGTCAATATTGGAGATCCACTGTTTTTCTAATATTGCCACGCCCAGTAGTCGAATACCGCCCACTTTATTGAGCGTAGTTTGTACTAATAATGCCTACCCCTATACCAAATTGCAGTACCATAGTATCAATATAATTCGAGATATACTCTTTTTCTAGTATTGCCACGCCCATTTGTTGAATAACGCCCACTTTCATCAGCATAATTTGTAATAATAATGCCTAACCTTATACTAAATTCCAGTACTCTTGTCTCAAAATTATTCAAGATACACTGTTTTTAATATTGCCACGCCCATTTTCTTGACGGTAATTTGTAATAATTGTGCCTATCCCTACACTAAATTGCAGTATCCTAATGTTAATATTATTCGAGATACAGTAGTAACTAGTATTGCGAGATATGGCATTGCCACGTCCAGTTCTCGAATACCGCCCACTTTTTATGGGCACCTCTGTGTTTATGACATCTATCTGGTCACTAAAAACTATGGCAATCAGGCATATGGTTTAGGAGTTATCGATGTACATACATTTAAAAAACAAAAAAAAAACAGAGAAACCGACGGACTTGAGAACCTCCTCCTTTTTGAAGTCGGGTTATGAGCATAAATTCTACCAAAATAGTTATTTTTTTTTTTTTATTTTCACAAATAAATCACAAAACATAATCAGTAGCGATTCTCCATACGGGCAGAAAGTACTTTAGCCCTCTCCCCCCTTCCCCCCTTGAAGAGTTTTTTGTATGGAAAAATATAGGACAAAAGCTGTTTTTTTCTTAAAAATCTATATTAATGTGGAAAATCGTTTTGCGATACGCTCAAGCCCCAGTCTATCGTCCTTCGTACCGAAATTTGGGCCGAAGTGCGAAAAAATTGCGTTGTCTCAAAATATACCCTATTTTGGCATTCGCATGACTGTGGGTCCGCGAAAAAAAAATTCTTAAAATCTCAAACTCCGGATTTAGTTTTCAAAACAATAAACCAATCTAAAAAAAAAATTGGGCCAAATCGGAGATGGTCAGTGCAACTTAAATTACACTTCATTGTGAAATAGGCGATTTATCTATTTTCTAAAATAAGGAATTTTTTAAATATAGGAATATTTGCAATTGAAGAATATTTAATTTTTTTCTTGTACTATTTTCACGTTTATAAAATTTAATAAATAACAGCGTACGGAAAGGTCCGCTCGCGTACCTTTATGAGCGTATCATTCAAAAAGGTACACAAGAAATCGTACGCGCTCTCGGACGTGTACCCTAGAAAATAATTTATTGCTCTCGTTCACGAGCGCGTACGTTTTGTTGAGACTTTCAAATGAGATCTCATTACGTGTGCCTACCAAACCGTACACGCTCGTGAACGAGAGCGCAAATGAGACTTTTAATGCTCATGAGCCGCTCACGAAGATTAAAGGCAGGAATGAAATCTGAGCAGTTTAAAGAAAAATGTATCTCCCATAGAATCCATTGCAACTTTTATGATTTCTGTAGACTGTGGACAAAGATCTAGGTTCCACATGGCTTATACAGGGTGTCCCGCAATTGAGTGCAACTATTTACGGAGCTGAAAGTTTAGCTGAGAAATAACGTGAATCAAAGTCGTGAAATATTAATTAACCCTGTAGCTCCTAAGAATGTGAAAATAGACCCCCCTCCCATACAATTTTTTGCTCAGCTCGACATAACCTTTCACCTCCGTAAATAGTTGCACTCAACTGCGGGACACCCTGTATATGATACTAGTTCGGTCATTGGATCTTCTTTAGGTTCTGTAGACTCCTTGGACAAAAATTATGGATGTTTTGGACAAATACTTTCCATTTGGACATTTAGGTTCCAATTGAAGTATATTTGCAACTTGTTAGGTCACTGGAACTTTTTGGATTTAGTGGACTCCTTGAATAAAATTTTCTCGACAAATAGGTTTACTCGGGTCAATTTAATTTTGTTGGATTTAATGGACTCCTTGAACCAAAATCTGGGTTTTTTTTGTCAAATAAATACCACTTGTACAGATAGGTTCCTATTGCAATCTTTTTGTAACTAGTTCGGTCATTGAAACGTTTTGGGTGTAGTGGACTCTTTGAATAAAATTTTTTTGACAAACACGTTCCACTTGATCAAATAGATTCCACTTTTAATATTTTGGCGGTTAGTTGGGTCATGTTAATTTGTCTGTGCTTAATGGATTCCTTCTGCAATATTTTTTTATAAATAAAATAGGATCCACTTGGACAAATACGTTCCACTTACACTATTTTTGGAACAAGTTAAGTGATCGGAACTTTTTTGCGTTCAGTGGACTCCTTGAACACAAATACTGATTTTTTTTTAAATAGATTCCACTTATAATATTTTTGAAAATAATTGGGATAAATGAAGTTCTTGGAAAAAATCATTAATTTTTTGACCTATTACCCAACTAGTTTCAAAAGTGCAAGTGGATCCTATATGTTGAAGTGGAACCTATTTGACAAAAAGTCCACGAAACCTAAAAAAGTTAAAATTATCCCAATATACCGTAATTAACCCAAGTGAAACCTATTGGCCATAGAACTATATATTTTTGTCCAAGGAATCCACCAAATCCAAAAAAATTCAAGTGACGCAAATAGTTTGAAAAATATTAAAAGTGGAAGCTATTTATCCAAGCACAACGTATTTGTCAAAAAAGATTTGTATAAGGAGTCTACAAAACTCAAAAAAGTTCCAATGACCCAAGTAGTTCAAAAACAAATCCAAGTGGAACCTATATGTATGTGCAAGTGGAACCATTCTGTCAAAAAATTCTAGATTTTTGCCAAAGGAATCCACTTAACCCACAAAAGTTTCAATGACCAAAGTAATTCCAAAAATATTGAAACTAAAAAATATTTGCCAAAAAAAAAAAGATCTTTGTCCAAAGAGTCCACACAACCAAAGAAAACGCACTGACCCAACAGTTCCAAAAATATTTAACATGAAAACTATTTGTCAAAAAATGTTTGTCCAAGAAGTCTAAAAAAACTCAAAAAAATTCTAATGTAACCCAATTGCCGAAAATACATCGGCTTTTGTCTAAGGAGTCCATAAAAACAATAATAATTTCTTTAACCCATCTGGGAGCTCCACTATACCCTTTTATTAATAATTTTTCTTTTTCATGAACCGTGAGCTTAAATCGTCTCATTTGCGTACACGCTCGTAGACGGGTACGCCAAATATTTTTTGTCGTTCAAGTTCATGAGCTAGTTCTATTGCTTTGAAAATTTGGCTCACGTACACGGAGATTGCTCGTTCGCTCTGCTGATCCGCAAAGATTCTGCCGCGCGCGCCCATTCATGCGCACTTGGTCCTGAAGTGATGCCCAAATCTTGCATAAAGGTCTGAAAAGCAGTAGAGCCTTCGTTAAAAAGTGATGCTGCTATATATGCTGCAATTTCAACGACAGTTGCGGTACCACTCACTGATTTGGGACTAATTTTCCATATGAGTTGGTTGTAGCTTTCGTTGTTGCACTGCGTGAAACCACCCAGACAACGTTCCAACAGCGTGTCTTTGCTTAAATCTTCATATATTGTCTTTATTGCGTCTAAAACAACAGCTGAAAGTGAAGAGTAACTGTGCTTGAATGATCGTTATGTTTTTGCTGCTTCAGCCTTCTTCCACTCGCACCACGATTCATCGCATTTTTCATGCTGTGGATTTTCATCAGTAGAAGAATAATGATAAAAAGTCGCCCATATAGCGTTCCTCATTTTGTCCACAGAATCGTGATTTTTTCAAATTGTTAGCTCATAATACACTGTTCATTTGTCGATCATGTTGCCAGTTAGTTTGCCTTTACCGGAAAGAGTTTTCCTCTTCACTTTTTTACCAGATTTCGTTTTTGCATCGATCACGTGCGATTTCACTGTCACGCAGACGTTTGCCAATCCTTTTTTGGACGTGTCCAATACACTGTTTCTTCAAGCGAAGCATTCGTTTTGATTTTTTCGCTGATGTAATAGACGCTCAAGTAAACTAGACTTTCGTTTTTCGATGCTGCGGCATTACTCTTTTTCTTGGTCGGCCTACTCTGGGGCCACTCTGTGTACGTCCTTCTCTGCCAGTTGCTTTCGGCATTTTTTCGATGATAAATACAAAATTGTATTTGTATTTGTATTCTACATCGAAGGATACAATGTACGTTACACATTTTATTTACCTGAAGATATTAAGACGAAAAGAGGGGATAAAAGTAATACAATAGAGACCGAAACAGTTGCCGCTCGCCGCTCAGCGCAGGTAGCTAAAAGGCGCGCAAAACTAACAAGGAAAGGTCCCACAATAAACCTTTTCTTCACACTTCACATATCAAAGATACTGTTACCAACCTACTTTTCTGTATTTCAGATGCTTAAAAAAGTATTATAAAAGTAAAAACAATGCAAAAATATTTGTAAAATTTTTAAAATATGCAAGGAGATTCTAATAAAAATGAGCAAGGGAAGTACATATATTGCATTTCATAATTAACAGAAAATGAGTTTTGTGAATACAGATACACACGGTATGAAAATATATTTTTAATAATAACTTTTGATTGGAAAAAAATATTAGGTTTTTTTTTAATAAATTTTTTTTTTAGGCTAGACTATTTAAAAAAATTTTAAATTTTAAACTATATAAAAAAAAGATTAAAAATATAAATGCACAGCAAATGGCATTTTTGTAATAGTTTTTATGAAGTAATTTTATTGAACTTTTTGACAAAAAGAATTGAGTGAAATATATTTAATACCAGCGGAGATATTTGCATCGAAAATCAATCTTTAAATTTAGGATGATTTTTTCTCATTCTCCGGGCAAACAAGTAAGAAGCACACAGTTTGTATCGAAGCACTGTAGAATATCAACATTTCGGATCAAATATCTACACATACGGAAAGTTCGAGTTTCGAACAAAGTTTTTTATACCCATAATGTAGTCGTTAGCTATAACAAAATATTTTATTTTTAAGAAACTAGCGCCTTTTCTCATAAGAAAATTTTAATATAGAAAGGTAAAAGTAAAAAAAAAAACAAAAAAAAACACAGGTGCTTCGTTGGACACACGAGAGAAGCGAAGCTTTTTCGCAGTTACATAGATTTGATAGCTTGATAAATTTTTCTTTTTAATAAATTAACTTTTAAACACAAAAAATTAAAATAACATAAAATAAATACAGAAAACATATATACTGCTTATTTTTTTATTGTTGAATGTCAAATTTCCACGCCAATTTCATATACGGGCATATAATGCCAGCGACTCTCCATTTTAACCCTCCACACATGGTTGTGAACTTGGCTGCACTGAACAAATGTTTTCCTTCAACAGCGTACTACCTAGGGAAAAAAATTCCGCTGCTGTTTATTGTCAAAAAATGTACTTCTTACGGTAATTTTGTTTTCGTTTTTACAACAAATTTGCTTTTACTTGCTACAAGATGTCACCAGCATCAGTGTTTTCCTTTGCGCGTTCCCATCAAGAAAAAACAAAACACACCATTGCTGGTGACATCTTATAGGCATAAGCCAAAACATAATCCTCTATCTATTGATAGATTGTAACGAGCTACTGCAGCATAGCTTCTGTTATAGTTAACATTCAATTAATAACCATTTTTAACACAGCTTGGTGGCCTGGTGGATAGCGTAAAGAAATCGTCATCAATTGGGTCCGAGTTCAAATTCCCACGGGGGCAAAGAAATATTTTTAATGTTTATTAATTTTAAAGTATTTAATTTTCTTGTCGTTATAAACGCAGGCAATAAGAAACCATAAAATTCTAAGAAAAAATCTGTCGAAAATTTTTCAGATTTCACTCCAAGCATATCGCAGAACGGGGTGTAAAAAGCTTCGCTTCAATAGTTAAATTATGGCGAAAAAACCTTAACCATCGATTGAACACGTATAAAAAAATACGTCAACCTTAGATTTTTGCCCTCTATCACATATCCGAAAATCATTGAAATCGGCGAGTGACACCTGGGGACCTTTCCTTGTAAGTTAGAGGTACGGTTATTCAACGTAATGTAACTTCGTTAGTTTTGCTCCGAATGACCTAAAAATTTAATACAATATTCTTCAGATGTTGTACTTTCCGAAACAAAAATAAAAAAATATGAAAAAAAAAAGTTGTCAAACCTTACCTCCCCCCTTAAAAAGAGGTGATGCCGTCACTTGGAGACCGGCAGCAACTTTAACGCTCCATAACATTTTAAAGATGGTTAACTTTACCCGCTGTGGTAAGAATAGGTATACATAAAGTATCGTTAGGTTTAATGTTAATATTCTGCTCAAATAAATTTAACTTAAAAATCACTGTATCTTCCAAGCCAAAATTAAAAAAAAAAAAAGATTTTTCCTTTTTTTTAAGATTTTTATAAGAGTACCTACTATGCAAGCTGGTATGTAACTGTTATGAAAATAATAATTAATTTTATCTAAGCCAGCGTTAAGACCATTATATATGACCAATAAAAGATAGATCATTCAAAAACTAATCAAAGTGAAAATAATTTGAAGTGTTTAATTACAATTTTTTTTTTTTTTTTTATTTTAATAACACAGATTTATCTACAACATCGTTAAATCTGTAACAGCGCTCTTAATCATGAATCTTAATAAATCATTAACAAAACAGGTACTACTATAATATAGACAAAATAATAGCTTGTAAAATTCACGAATTCTGCACGCTAATTAGCGGTTAATGTTGGCAACAAAAGACAAGACAAAATATATGAAAGAAAATACAATGAAGTGAAATCAAAAAAAATGAAGAACTTGAAAGAAATGACAGTTAAAAAAACCATAATAAAATGTCAGCAACTGATAGCAGCACAAGAAAAAAACTTTAATTAGTCAAAATATTGTTAATAAAATAAAGAGAGAAACACTCTGTATAACCTAAACTAACCTCGGCTCAAAAGTGGGTTAAGCTTATTTGAGCAAAAAAAAATTGCAAATATTAAAAAAAAAAACATAAGAAATCAGTTTTTAATAATAACGGCTTCGAAAACAACAAAAAAGCAACAAGAGGAAGAAAAAAGATAAAAGCACTTTCAAGCGCACCTTAGAATGTGGTTTTTAGAAAACTATATTAATAACCCAAAAACAAAAAAAAAAAAAAATTAAAATTGAACCGGTTGAATACATCAAATTGTTATTAGAATTTAGCAGGCCAAGCACGTTATTTTTCGTTGTTGTTGCTGTTGCTGTTCTTATTAATACGAGCGCCCCTATACTACAGCGCACTTAATACAAACCAGCTTACAAGCAAAATTAACACTCTTCGACCCAGCCTAGAATAACGCAAAAATTCAGAAATAATTTCTTATTTGCAGATATTTATGTGTCTCAAAAACTGGCTGAACAGGTCATAAGTAAATCAGGATTAGAGGTGAATTTATACAAAAATTTTGGACTAAGCTGGTTATGATAATAGTTTTAGATGCAGCAGCTTGTTTGGTAATGTTCAAATTTTATTTGTATGAAGTAATTTTTATAATTAGCCATAAATTTTTGTCCGTTACGAATAATAAAAAAAAAAAAATAAAATTTAAAAATTTTTGCATAGAATATGTTTTAATATAAAAGGCAATTTCAGTCTAAAAAGGTGCACAAAAACTATGTCTAAAAACTCTTTTGCGCCCAAAGTGAAAGCCACAAGATTATATATTAAAAAAAAAATACTTTCGGGCGCACCTAGATATAAAAAGTAAGTAAAAATGTTCTGAGAGCTTAATGGTCAGATCCAAAAAATTAAATTACAAACAAATAATACCTAAACAAAACCTGTTAAATATGCCACATTATAATTATATTCAGCATGCTCAAGCACGTTTTTTGATATAATTGTTGTTGCTGTTGTTGTTTTATTGTTACTCATATCGACGCCTGTACTGCGTTGTACTTAATACAAACCTACAGAAAAAAAACACTCTACGACAGAGCCTAGAAACACTCAAATTAGCATTTTTGTTGGCAAATATTTATGAAAATTTTTATTATTTCAGAAGCTTATTGTTATTTTTAGATTAGCTTTTAGCAAAAATTTTATTACGTACTTTAAATAATAAAAAACATAATATTTTTGAAAAAAATAACTATTTATTGAAGTAAAAACTTTTTGGTAGGGGTAAAAGTTATGAATTTGTTTCAGCACTGTTAACGTCAGCAATGTTATATTATCACCAGAGTTAATTAGACATGGGTAACGCAGCAAAAATCGCTGCGTTGATACACCAACTCAAACGCAGTTTACTGTATCAGCAGAATGCGTTAACGCAATTGCGCCATAGCGTACTTTGAAATGCTATGATTCCTGTATCAACAAGGACTTAAGCCACGCAGTGAGGACCAACGCGTTTTTGGTCCCAAAAAATTCGCAAAAGAGAGCGCAAATGAGATATCCAGTCTTTTCAAATGTTACTATTTTCTGCTACACAAATTTGGCAAAGCAAAATTCGCAACAATTAGCAAACTGCCATATTTTGACAGCTTATGCTAAAATATTGCGTCAGCCAATGCCAGCTGATGGTAAAATTTAATAAAAGAAATAATAAAATGTAAAAAGATGTTCGGCAGGCACATTTCAAAGGATGCAAAGTGGTAAGCAAGTTGACGTTTCTTCAAAAGTTGCCACTTGTTGCGAAAACCTTTTCCCGTACTCAAATTTTGCAATTTTTCACACAATGAGCGCATTTTTAGCTTACTCTCTGCAAATTTTGCAACTTGCGAATTTCTGCAAAAAAGTACAGGAACACACCTTATATTTTTTACTTTTACTTTGAGCGCGTCATTTGCATTACTGCGCTACTGTGTTAGTTTTATTATTCAACAAGTGTATCAACGCGGAAGTGCTTCAACTCATTAACGCAACGCATCGCTGTGCTACCCATATCTAGAGTTGATGTCATCGCCCGTAACAAGGGTTTTCCTTAGAGTTGGGTTTTGATAAAAAAGATCTATAAGTAGATACCAGTAAAAAAATTAAAACCAAGGATATGGAAATTTTTCCAAGCAAAAAACGTGTTCTTTTAAGATTATTCGTGAATGTACCCATTTTTTAAATTACCATAAGACCATAGCTGACAAGAGTTTATTGATTTGTTTTATTAATCAAATAATTTAATTCAAATTTATTAATTTAATTTAAATCAATTAATTAAAATTAATTTCAAATAATAAGTTTTTGATTTATGCCTTCCATATTTTTTTTTTTTTTGAGAAATGGTCCAAATAGAGAATTTTTAATTGTCTTTTAAAAAGTAGGCTGAAGTGGGGTGATGTATAACAGGTTTTTATTTGCTCAAATAAAAGTGTTAAGAATTGAATTTTTGATTGATTTTAAGGCGTATCCCTTGCAGAAGAACAAATTCGAAGTGTGTGTTATCATGGATGTTGAATATTTTGAAAAATGGATGAAGAGAACAAAAATTTGAGTGTTTTTCAAATCGGTGGGGTGATGTGTAACAGCAAAAAAATGTTGGTTTAAAGACCAGGAACTTTAATTCTCTATGTTTATTTTGACTTTTAATATTTAGTAAAAGTATTTTGATAAGAACTTAATGAAATAATAGCAATTTCCCGTAAATCTTTCTGATTTTCAATGCACACACACACATATACGTTGAAATTAAGAAAAAAAATTATCGTTAACTTCAATAGAATGTATGAATCGCTTTATTTATTGCAAAAAAAAATTAATTTTAAAAATAAAATGATTATTCGTTAGAAATATTCACATCGACGTGACAATTCTCACAAATAAAATGGCTTACAAAAAATAAAAATGGCGCTTGCACTTGTTGCATTCGAGTGCATTTTTGTGATTTAAATATTTTGGCAACAAATCGTGCAAAAATCTCGATCTTCTTCGGATTAGGGCGTAGAGCGCTGGTTTTGCGGCCGAGCCACTGCAACTTTCTTGTCGTTTGTTTGATTTTCTTTTCCATATTTTTTTTTTTACCACCTCTTGCAACTGTAGCCTTTTCTGTGTCGTTGTTAGAACACTGCTTTTCATTTACTTCATACAACGATTGGATTTTGGTCTGGTCAATGTTCATTAATATAGGTTAAGTCACTTGAGAGAAAAGCACTCTTTTTCTGCATTTGCTCGAACTGTCAAAGTAGCTGTTAGCTAAAAATTGTACAGATTCGTGTTTTTTTTTCTTGATTTCCTTTCATCCATTCTGACAGTTCGACCGAGCTTCTCTCAAGTAACTTAACCTGTATTAATGAACCTTGGGTCTGGACTGATTAGTATGAGCTGGGCCGATCTCTTTTAATGCCGTTGATGTGATTGTATTTCAGAGCTTGACGTTGTTGCCTCTTTAATGTCAATTCTAATGTGTTAGATGTGTTACACATCACCCTACTGTGAGTGTTACACATCACTTCAAGTCACTTTTTTCTCATTGATGGAATTTTACCACAACATGAAAAAATGTGTAATCTTTTTTTATATCTAAAGATATTAAACAATAGCATATTTTACTTTTGTACATTTGCACTCACTTTTAAAATCTGAAGAAAATTTTAGCCAAAACGCTATTTTTTATAAATAAAAAAAATTTCACACTTTTTAAGAACTCTAATGAAATATATGTCTGTCTACTTCCAACACTTATGAAAAAGTAGATGCTATCAAAAGAAACATATTGCAGTAGTTCATTCACTCATATGTTAACATTTTGTACGAAAAATATCAATAGGGGGGTTCAGACAATGGCACAAGTTGGCGCGCATGGTAGGACAAACCAGGTATTTAACCGTTCGAATGCTCGAAATCGAAAAGTTTTGATTTCAAGGTTTGATGAACAGTCTGACACTGGCGTGAACATGTGTTGGACGAACACGTCGAACTTTGCCATATTTAAAAAATTACAAAAGGTAGAACACGTTGTGCTTATGTGCAAATTTTTAATTAATTATTAAAAGTAATGCAGTTTTACATAAAGGTTTTTAGCTAGAGTGGCTTTTGGCAAGGCAACAATTAAAAGCAACAATTATTTTTCACAATATTATCGGCTAACATAGGCTAAATGAACGAAACTCGCAGCTTGAAAATTTGTTGCTAAATGAAGTTTGACAACATGGTGGATCGTTTGGCCGCAACGCTAAATTTACAATTATGCCAGCCATCAAACCTAGCTTGACAACATGTGCTATCGTCTAAACCCGCCTAATCACTACAAATGCTATACTTCGTTAAGATACTTTCTGTAATTAAGAAAATTGTAAAGAGCTTTTATATTTTCGCCAAAATGCGGAACATTAACAACTTGTCAATATTAGCTATTTTGTTAATGTGATGAGCCTTGTTAAGCTAGTAGGATACGGCTGTAAGTCCTAAAATGACATTAAGTGCTGAAAACGCTTACTAACCTCTAAGGTTGCGCGCATAAATTGAAACCTTGTAAGCATAGAGGTTTCATCAAAATCACCATCGGAATCTTCAAATTTTGTAATGCAACTCTGTGTTTATGCTTTTTTTCGTAAACTACAAAAGGGAATGTTCGATTAAAAAATTAACCTTCCAAACTTAACTTCCAGACTTAACCTTCCAACAGACAGTGTTAACAGTTTAGAGTTTACGAAAACATTTTCAGCCAATCTCGAGTTTAAGCTGCAATGTAAACGTAGTATTAAGGCCCACAAAAAATGTCAAGTCAATCGGCCGGAGTCAACAAGTTTTAGAATGGATCAATACATTGCTGATATCTTATACTATTAATATTCTGCAAATACAACAAAAAAACAACAAAACCAACAACGCTGGCACACATAAAATTTTAGAAGTTGTAACTATTATCTGCATTTAAATTTATGAATTTGATTTTAGTCAAATTTTTGAAGTTAATAAAATTTAGGCTTCGTCCCGTTCTAGTTTTAGAATCGAAGAACTGTTCAGCGAAAAAAATGTTTAAGTCAGTCAGCCCATTGCTGAGCTCTAATCGTGATAACGCTTGTCGAACTAGTTGCACCATGGGTGAATGTGCGAACTAGCCCCCAGTAAAAAAATTATTTTTAGCATTTAAGGGTGTGTGCGAATTGAACCAAATTGCTGCCTAAGCTAAATTGTGTCGATAAAGCAGTGTTTCTCAAATTAATTTAAGAAAATTCCGAGCTACCTAAATGCTTGCTAAATTAATGACATTTCTTAAGAGAAGAGAATAATGTCATTTCTTAACCTTTAACCTATTTGTATTTAGCCTAAATTAACCTTAACAAAACTTCGCTGCTTTACCTTAATTTAGTTTAGGTAGCAATTTAGTTCAATTCGCACACACTTGTCTCATCTTTATTATTTTGTCCTAATTGATTTCCATGAACATTTGTTGTGTAGTTTAACTGCAGCTGTGGAAACTTTCTTTCAAGTTTAACTGAATACTAATTCGAGCTTATTTGCACTTGTGACTAATTATCCAAGCTTGAGAATTTTTTTTATTATTGCAATTAGCAAAAAAAATAGCTGTATATTTGTTATTTGTTTTATTTTTATTTTGACATTGGAAATCGCAAAACAAAATTATTTTAAAGTTAATTTATCTTCTCAATATCAAGTTTTGGCTTGCACTTAAGCAAATTGCCTTGCTTGCTCCCTTTTTAAATGCAATCCTCCCCACATTAACATTTCAAAATAATTATTATAATTTGTAGTTTTACTTAATTATTTTAGCGTTACGCTAGATGCGCGCCGCAACGCTTGCTAAATTAATTTGTTTCTTGCGTTCATCTTTATTTTATAGTTTTTATTCGATACATCATTTATACTCGTTATAAATGGCAGCTGTTATTAGTTCTCTTTTGTATTTTATTTCATCACCTTTTAAGCTGCTCCGCATTCGCAAGATTTCAAACGTTTTAGTAAGTTATTTTTAATTATAATATTATTTTTTTTTTTTACGTTTAAAAAACTGTTAAATACTGCGTAACGTTTGCGATTTAGTGCACAACATTTTACAGTTTACATTCTTTAACGAAATCATGATGAATAATATGCTGCAAAAATGTTTACGATGTTGAAATGAACTATGAAATATTAACGCATTATTAATTTTGATGCATTTCGCAATGCTTCGTAATCGATATTATGGCAATAATTTTTATAACGCTTAAAATTCGAAAGTTAAAAAAAAAAACATCATCTTGAGTGCAACGAGCTGTGCATACATGCAATAAATAACAGTAACAGTTATGGTATGATTTGACGTGTATGGTATGATGGATTTGTTGTGGTAAGTATCATATGATGGATATTTTTTTTACAATTTCCGAGTTTCTGCATAAATCTTAAGTGTTTATTTAAACTATTCATTCCATTCATAACCTGGAATACATAACAACTGTATAAAAAATCGTTCGTGCGGGTTGGTGTCCGTTAAGATCTCAGGAACGGTAACACCTTAAGGCACCAAATTTAAATTTGTTGTCAAGGCTTATATCTCGAATAATACCAAAAACAGTTGACACACCCCCTATTCGCGCCCAAAAATCAATAAAAACGCTATATTTAAGTAAAATTCGGTTATGTTGAACTAAAATGTAATTTAGTTCGTATGGTTACTCTTGGCAGCTTTACTACAAATGGGCGTGGTCGAATTATAACTAAGTCCACTTTTAAGAAATCATTATAATTCCTGAGTTGTACATGATTGGATAATGAGACTTGGTGTGAAGATGCTATTAGTCCAAGTGGCGGTCATTTATATGCAAAAGTTGACACGCCTACTTTTACCAACCATCTTTTATATAAAGCTGAGTATCATCGTGCCTCAACTTTTCCTGCACCTTTTTTAATTTTAATCGAACTCCTATTGTTTGTCCGATTTCAAAAAATTTTCGGGATTTCGGACGTTTTTGTCTAAAGTTTTCAATTTAAAAACAATTTGTAATCAAAACACAAATTTCATCAAAATAACAACATAACGTTATCAATTTGTAAGTGAATATTTAAAAAATTCTAAAATGTTATATGAAAAAATAAATTTTGAAGATGATAACATTATGATCAATTTAAAAACGTGTCGGTTTTTTCGGTGTAACTTTTCGATAATATACACCTATCCCAAATACATCTCTGGATCGTATGAAAAATTTTTAAAAGAAGCGTCCGAATGAAATGTCCGACACGCTGGATTTGCCAATATATTATTTAGTACTTTGAGAAGTTTTTAAACGACAAGTCATGGTCGGGGTGAGACAAAAGGCTTTTCAATTTAATTCTTATTTAATTCCTTCTATACCATTTGTCTGACTTCAACTAAGTTTTGCTCACATATTCTTTGGAATAATGAGTTATCCGTATATCAGAAAAGTGGGCGGGGTTACACAAAGGGCATTGCATTTTAAATTTATTCTAACACCTTGTACATCGTTTTACCTAATTTAAGCTTAGTAAATTGAGCGATATTAGGGGCTGCTCATAAATTATGTAACACTTACGTAAGTAAGTAGGGGCTGTTCATAAATTACGTAAGGGGGGAGAGGGTCGAACATTTGTGACGAAATGTGACTTGGGGGAGGGGGAGTGGAGGTCGTTCGTTACGTCACAAAAAATTTTAAATTCAGTTTTCAAATTTTTATATTAAATTAAAATTTAATTGTTGGTCAAACACAATGGAACAATGTGAAATTTCCATGTAATTTTCGTAATTATAAAACTTAGATCTCCCCCTTAGAGGTGGGCGAAGGGAAGGGGAGGGGAAGAGGAGGAGAGGGAAAAGGAAGAGGTTAGACTTTATGACGAAGTGTGACATAAGGGTTCGAGGTCCAAAATTTAACAAAAACATGTTACGTAATTTATGAATAGGCCCGTATGCAGGGGGGCGTGGCACCTGAATTCTAATAACACTTATTCTAAACGGTTTGTCTGACTTTATCCAAATTTTCCTCATGTATTCTTTTTAATATTGAGCAGTCCGTAGTCTAGAAAAGTGTACAATATTAGATACTGGGGCGTATCACTTTAATTTTAATCAAACTTCTTCTACACCGTTTGTCCGATTTTAACCAAATTTTTCACATTTATTTTTTTTTATTTTGGACAGTCTACAGAATAAAATAGTATGCGGAATTAAACCTATGGGGCTAAATTTTGAACATATATTCTTAGTGTAATCTTCTACACCGTTTGTCTGTCTGGTTAGTGTAATGAACAATCTATAGTCTAGAAAATTTGTTGGGATTAGATTAGGGGGCTTACCAATCTAATTTTATTACTTTAATTTAGCAAATATTTTCACCATCTTAATACATAATAGGCAAGCATAATGCTCCGCACCTAATATCGCTCAAACTATAATTATTTTTTGCCATTATAACAGTGCTTTCCCAACGTATACAGTCCTGAAAAATATTTAGCCTGAAAGTACGCACAGAAAATTCATTTAATACTTATTATTGACAGACCAGCATGCTTGCCTTTTATGTATATAAATGCTGTCAGGCTGAACATTTTTCCGAACAGTATATACAGTTGTAAAATCACTGTAATAATGACAACAAGCACCATGTACCAAGCACCATGCAAAAATTAGGCGGTTTTAAAATTCATAATTCAAATATGCCTGTATGTACAGCTTAAAAGCTTAAGGTAAGAATCAGTCTCTTATTAACTCTCCTGGCCAACTATAAAGAACAACTGCAACAATAAGATGTAAGCAATAAAAAACTTTTCAGTAAGCATCTAGCTTGCCATGCGTATTTAAATTTAAATATTTTAAGCATCGCAACCATAAACAAATTGAGCCGGGAACTTTGTAGAATTGTTATTTAAGTGGCAAACAAAGTTTATTTGATATGGATCTAAACTGGATAAAGATCCACTTTTTTATAAAGGCTGAAGCTTTACTCCTGAAATTGGAAATTTTATAACCAGAAATAATCACAAAAAATATATGGTTGAGATTGGACCCATAATCGTTGAACCATATATTATAAACGGCCTGAATGCTATACCACTTTTCACACTTTTCACACTTAAGCGGAAAATAATGTTCAAACATTATTCTCAAATAACTGTTAAAATTTAAGCACACTCGTTGTTACGGTACCAACACATTCAGGTCTATCGTTGTGAAATTATGCAATTAATTAACAGTACGTGTGAAGTAAGAAATTCATACATTCTAGAGTTGCAATATGTAAGAGACATTGCCGGCCACATCTCAGATATTTCGGGGGCGTTATGAGTGCAATATTATTAATGAAAAACTCTTTGACTCGCTTATCGACATATGAAATTTTGCTTAAATGTGTAACATTTTAACTCATCTTGACACATGGGTGTGTCTGCACTTTTTCTAAAAGGTTTAACATTTTGTTTAAATTTAAAAATAAGTTTAAATAATTTACTTTTCAACTGCTAAACACACTTCAGACTAAACAGCAGAGGAAGCACATTTTTTACTTAAGCTACAGTAGTGAGTTTTTGCACTTTGTTTATTTTGAAGTGCTTTCTTCGAAACGGTATGCCAGTCATATTTATAACGGTTTATGTAGTAAATCGAGCTCAGCGAAATGCTGTAAAAAAACCTAATATTATTATTGCCATGGCTGTTGCTTTTTTCCATGTAGTAATGCAATTTTTGTTCGCTTTTATAGATTTTTCTTTGTGCCTGTTAGTCTCGAGTTTTAATTTGATTAGAGTAAACGTAGAAGCATGCAGGCATGTTCGCAGCATTATTTCAATATAAACAAACATACATGTATGCATAAATAGTATATTGAAATTAATTGCTCGTGTTTGTCATGCCAATACATGCTACACATTTTATGCAGCAGGGTGTGTCGCAAAGTAATTCATTGTGAATTAATTTTGCAATATTGCGTAGTTAGTTTTTGCTACTCGTATATTTGGTTTAATAAAAAAAAATGCTCAACTTTTTGAAAAACTACTACTCAAATAGTTAAGCACACAAGTAATTTTAAGAATTTCTCACCAAATCTTATGAGTAAATTGAACAAACTTCAAGATAGAGCATTATAAACAACATTGTTTGCATGAAATTTAATACTTTTGTGCCCGCATTTTGTGACTGAAGAGCAGTTAGAAAAATTTTTAAGATCAAAACAAATAAACTTCATTTCAACAACTTCAAAGTTTAACAATAAATTTCAAATAAAAAACAAAGTAGCTCAACAACATCAGCATAAATGTAAGGATATGTTACAAAGAAAGGACCGGACGGAAAACCAAAGGAAATGAAATGGTTCTGTTGTCTGCGGGCCAGTGTCAATATACAAAATTAAACATGCAAAGTATAAAAGAAATACGCTGTGGAATAAAAACTGTCGAATCAGAAATGTTCAGATTATCAAATTTCTCATGAAACGAGTTATAAAACACTTTGACAAACCGAAATTTTAATTTAATTTTGTGGCAAGCTAACAATGTGTGCTCACATTGCTTATCAAATTGTTTGATGAAAATAAACATATTTAAATTTCTGTTGTTTGACCAACGATTTGACGAAAATTCGAATATGTAAACACCCATTGTGAAAGGATATAAGGTGCACAGAAGACTGTTCACAAATCAAATTTCTCATCAAGGAATTTGATATGCAGATATATATATCAAAGGCTATACATAAGTTGAAACCTCGTAACTGACACTTCCTGAATTTTATAGAAGAAGTAAAAAACTTTACAGCCCATAAGAAGAAAATGTTAAAATAAATTAAAGAATAATTTGACTGTGACAACTTTATTGCGTTTTTGAAAGGCAAGCAACATGATATAATAATTTACAAGGTAGGAGTGATATTTTCCTTCTTTTTTTTTTTTTTTTTTTGTTGACCAGCATTTGTAAAAACCGCATAGAAAAAGATAAAACGAATAAGCAGCAAAACAGATGAAAAATTAAACTTTGTATTGATTTTGACAAGTGTTGGTCGACATTCTGAGAAAATAGGTAGTTGTCAAGGCTACCTTGTAAGTTATTATCATATCATGGCAAGGAAAAAATCATCAAAAATAAGAGGGAATAAATGTTCGGACAAAATTTCATAAAAATATGAAAAAAATATTTTTAGATGCTGCAAAAAATTTAAAATTTTTTTTATATTTTTAAATTCATTTTCGAAGACCTAGCAGCTACGAGGTGTCAATGTATGACCATCGATATGTTGTTCAATGGTAGTTTGACAATAGGAATATTTTTTAAGCTGTTAGTGAAATTGTTTGATAAAAATTAAAATATTTAGATTCTTCTGTTCAACATCTTTTGTCAGTTCAAAAAAGATTTCAACGCATACCCGTCGCTTAAGCATAAAACTCGCTGAAGTCTTTTTGGAATGTAGTAATAGAAATTTATCGGTATATGCAAAGCTTTTTAGTTTTATCTTACAATAAAACATAAATTCAATTGCTCCATCATAGCGATGTTTTCACATCGGTGTTCAAGGCAATATTGAAATTTGAAAAAAAAAATTGTGAAAACTTGCTTTTCAAACTGCTTGATGATATGTTTGACAAGAAATTCGACGATGTAAACTACCCCAAAGAATAACAAGAGAGGATTCAAAATGATTTAACACCAGATCCACACATGCAAGTAATCATTTGCAATTAGAAAATACATATTAGGGTGGCTAAGACGATAATGCATATTGTCAAGCCAAGTATGATGGCTGGCATAACCGTAAATTTAGCATTGCGGCCAAACGATCCACCATGTTTCACAAATTTTCAACCTGAGAGAGATGTTCGACGTGCTCGTCCAACACGTGTTCTCACGAGTGTTATGGCTGCTCATCAAACCTTAAAATCAAAACTTTTCGATTTCCATCCAACATGTTGTCAGTCTGATTTTTCGAGCGTTCGAACTGTCTAATAACCGATTTGTCCTACCATGCATGACAACATGTGCTATCGTCTGAACAGCCCTATTGCCTTCGAAAAAATTCGAAAACAGTTGAAAGTTGATTCAGCGTCCACATGTGCAAGTGCAAGGTCATTTAAAAATGTCGTCGAATGCGAAGGTTCTCGATGCAATTGCAGTATTGCTTGAAATGACAAAGTAAGAAAACAAGGGAAAACAAGTTACCAGTATTGCTTCTTGTATAAAATTGAGGAATTCTCGATAAAATCTCCAAAAGCACAACAAAAGCAGTACTTTTATTCCTCTTTTTGACATTTACTTGCTTTAAGTAAAAAAAAACAGCTGTCAGCATCTTTCCAGCTGATGCAGCACTTTTGCCTTATTTAGTGCACTTCAACCAATTTCAAACCATTGTTTTTATTGTCGCTTCGTTTCAGGTGTGTAGCGATGGATTAATGTTTTATCAATGATTTCGAATCGACGCAAAAATTCATCTGAATTACGTTTAAGCATCTCCAAGAGGGACCGACAAACGATACTACATGTCGAATGGACCTGTTATGCCATCGCGCAAGAAATGAAGTCGGATGGATATGTCCGATGAAAGACAACAATTTTTTACTTTTCTGTTGGTCCATCCGACATGTAGTACCGTGTGTGTGCGTGTCTATCCAAATTGGTGCGTTTTCTCATTCGATTAAAATTTTTAAGAGAAGCACATCTCGTGCGAAAAATTACATACGAAATTTTTAATTTTGGAAATAATCTTACGATTCATATAGAGTCTCCCGAAGACTTAACCCTCTGCAGCTGACGTCGTAGTCTCACAGATACCGAAAATCAAAACATCGTGTGTAAAACATAAAATTTTAAGCCAAATTCGAACCAAATCTTTCAGCTGCAGAGGGTTAATAAAATAAAAAGTAAAGAGCATAAAACTGATCGCTACAAAATATATACTGCGCTCGATGTTCGCTCTTTGAAAACTATAAAATAATAAAGTCCATCCGACATGTGCTACCGTTTGGGACCAACGAAAAAGTGCCGTTATTTTGTCGAACTACATGTCCATCCGACATGTAGTATCGTTTAGGGGGCCCTAATCATTGCCCTAATCATTGCGTTTTTGTTGCATTTTGTGCAAACGCAAGCTCCAATCTTGCAAATAATTTTTTCATATGAAAACTTTCGTGTAAAATCGAAACAACTGAACCATCTCAAGTACTTTCACTCGATAATCTGCCAAAACCATATCATGAATTTTATCGATAATTTCTGGAATTTGACCTCTACGCGCTTCTCAACAAAAATGCTGGTGCGACTTCTATTAAATTCAACAGACAATCTTTTCACTGTTGCAATCGAAGGTTAATTTTTACCATAAACATCGTTCAATTCGGATTTGATCTCATCATTAGGGCCGGTCAAATTATCAAATTATTCATCCAACAAGTCATCAAAAAATTTGACCAACAGATATATACATGGAATTTGACGGAAAATTTGACATGTGAACACTCATCAAATTGTTGGTCAAATCGTTTGACGAAACTCAAAATATTTTGATTTTTCGGTTGTTTGACCAACGATTTGATGAAAAATTTGACGTGTGAACACTCGTCAAATTTTCTAGTGCGATTTCATTACATGATAAAAGATTTCAACGTAAACACATCAATTCAAAATGCTCAATGAAGAAGATTTTGTAATGATTTTATTGAAATTGATAGACTACATCCATAACGATGCCAGATTAAATCGGAAATTTACAAAAAAAAAAGATTATTAAAAAAAAAGCATTTTGGTGTGTAAGACAATAATGAAATTTGACGAAAAATTTGATATTATGAACACTTGCGTGGTCAAACTGTTTGACCAATAATTTGATGAAGAATTTGATAATGTGACCGCCCCTATTCGCTTTGCCTTTCAAAAACAAAAATTTTTCACAATTCAACATTTTTCACAAATTTCAGAAGTTGATTACTTAGAATATATGCGGAAAAAACATATTTGAATAACGCACCAATAATTATTATAAGGTCTAATTAATGACAGGTGAAACTTGTCCATCTAGCTTCGAAACTTTTACTGATTAGACTGAACTAGTACTGATAGTACTGCCATCTTTTTAGTTTTTAGGCTAACTACTTATTGGCCTGCCCTCGTATTAAGCCGCAAAGATTTAAAATATATATTAAAAAAACGGTTAAAAACAGCCGGTTAAATTTAAGCTTTTTTTCTTCATACGTCAAAAGCTCAC
This sequence comes from Coremacera marginata, assembly GCA_914767935.1. Lineage (NCBI taxonomy): Eukaryota > Metazoa > Arthropoda > Insecta > Diptera > Sciomyzidae > Coremacera > Coremacera marginata. Next base: position 11,058,922 of record OU612044.1, on the reverse strand, counting down.
TGCAACACTGGTTGGCACTCACAGAAAAGGAGTAAAAAATGCACTAAGATATTAAATGTTTGTTGTTATTGTTAAGGTTAGTCAGTAAATACAATATTGAATGACGACACAGCGTAAACCAGTTTAGGTCATTGGAGTCAGTTAAGTGGATGAAAAACAAGTATTTGCCTTCAGCACGACAACAACAGCAACAACAAAACATAAAAAGCGAACGCTGCAGATAGGTTCCTATGGCAATAACAGGAAATGAAGGAGAGTGCTCTTTGAAGTGCTGCAGCTGATTTTGGTTTTTAACCCGTTTACTCTGAGTTCTTGCTAATGATGGTTGTATATTTTAGCCATGTTACTACAAAGTAATTATATTGAACAATCTTTTCTACATACTACTGTTTTTAATTAATAAAATAATTACAAGCTGGAGTGCACATTTGCAGAAATAGGCAGACACAATTTTTAAATGCATATTCAAACTTAAACCGTAACGGTAGTGGTCGAACGGTTGAGTACGTGGACCGTATGTCAAATAAACTCAGGTGACCCGGTCTCGAATTCCATCTAACATAGAAGTTTTACTAATTGAAATCAATATTTCTATTCGGCTGTCACCTCTCTGAAGACAGAAGTATTAGAGCGATTTAGACAGCTAAAGTCAATTTAAAAAAAGCACCGATTTGATTGAAAAAAAAAAAGAAAATTTGTTAAATAGTGCACCAGTAGCAGAATTCCCAAACAAAGACGAAAAAAACGAAATCGCCATTTCAGCCCTTGAAAGGACCTTGACCGAGCTTCTTATGATCAATTGTGTTATGTCAAATGATCGAGAACTGGACCTTCTGGAGCTTTATGCCGACTTCGAACAGCATATGTTCTCAAAAAGCTTTTCATGTCAGTTTTTACTTTCTGAGGTTTGCCATGTCTGCAGAGAGGGGACGGCCAAACAGAAAAATTATTTCAATTGAAATAACATTCTGTGTCAGATTGGGATTCGAACATGGGTTCTATCGCATACAAGCCACGCATCTCAACCAGTATGCCACGGAATTCCTAAACAGCTTAACGATAATTACCGCTGTCGTTAACTAGCGAAACTGTAATTTTCTATGAACGTGGCACGAACAATTGCCGATAACGACAACTATTTTCATCGTTATCTCCTTGGGATTCCAGCTCCAGTAAGCCAATAAGATTTTTCGCTTATCAATCTTGATCATTTTTCGTTCAATAAGGATTATAGTTACTTGCTGTTTAGATAAGTGCTTATTTAAGATCTTATAATTTTTCCCCCAGATTCTTTACAAATTAAATGTAAATGAATTCTATTGATTCTGATATTTAAAATTATGTGTAAAGTGGTTTCAAAGAAATTGTTTTGGTTATAACATAGTTACTGAATTTTAAAAAATTTTTATTTTTATTTTATTTATATAAAATACCCCCTGTAATTAAGGGGGTGTACATTAATTACGTAACATGTAACGAAGTATGGCATGAGGGGGACGATCAAATCACAACAAAATTTTTTTAATTCATTTTTCAAAATTTTCAACATTACTAAAATTTAATTTTATTGTAAATATTGCTTTCATTTTTTATCAATAAAAGAACGCACCTAGTAAAACGAACGAATCACAAGCCAAAAAAGACAGCTAAAACTATGTTTAAATCGTATAAAGGATAAAAGGCATTTGAAACAACTTCAACAAGTGTAGCATCTTCAAAAAACAGTTTTTTTGCTAACTGAAATGGGAATTCGTACTCTAAAGCAGTAATCGAAAACAGCTGTTATAACTTCACTTTCAAAGCGAACATCAAAGTGTTCAAAAGGATAAAAGGCATTTGAAACACCTTCAACAAGTGTAGCAGCTTCAAAAAACAGGTTTTTTGCTGAACTGAAATGAGAATTCGTACACTAATGCAGTAACTTCACTTTCAAAGCGAACATCAAAGTGTTATAAAAAAACACAACCAAACAAAAATGTTCACAGTTATCGAACATCCAAGTTCTAACGTATGGAAAAAAAAATTAAATTTGACAAAAAATTTCAAAATGTGAACACTTGCATTGTCAAACTTTTTGACCAACAAATTGATGAAAAATTTGATAGTCTGAACACCGCTATCGGTAGTTTCCAGTGAGCCGTGTTACAACTTCGTAAGCTTCGATGTTCGATAGTTTGCCGCAAGTCGGTATGTTACTTTGCTTTAATTTTTTTATACAATTTTACAATTTTGTTATTTTTGAAAAGATATCGATATATCGCCACGATGTTCGCTTCAAACGTGAAGTTATAAAGTGTCGCCACTGATGTCTGCAAGGCTGTGTTCAATGCCATTTTTTGTTTTTACTTTCAGGGCTGCAAATAATTTTTAACGAAATTGTAAGAGTAATTTTAAAAAAATTAGAGTATCTGAGACCAAATGACCAAAAATATGAAAAGCTTACCAAATATGACAAGTTATGCGATTTAACTGAAACAAAGACCTAATGACCAAAAATATGAGAAATTATAGAATATAACTTAATGTAACATGAGAAATAGCGGAAAATTAAATGCATTGGTCTAAATGTTGGCGAGGTGAATAATTTAGATGTAATTTGCTATTTGGCCATATTTTACCATGTGCAAATTCTGTCTATAAATTTAGTATCCAGTTAACTTAAGCTTAGAAAAAATATATATATATTTATATATATATATTTTTTTTTAACATAGTTAATTAACGCGGCTTGCAGGTGGAGTGGCTTGGTAAAAATCGTCACGTAGGCTGTGTGCTATTCGGAAACTTTTCACTCGTGGTAGGAAAGAAGTTACTGAGTTGAATACAATTTCTGTCTGTTGAAATAAAATTGTCATTTTTGCTGTGCCAAAAGAACAATGAAATTTTGACAACTAGAACTTTTGGCGTTTTAGATTTCGTTAGTGTATTAGCGCGAGAATTTAATTTATTTTGCAAAATTGTTGATACAACTGAAAATTAACAGAATTTTGCGCAATTATTTTCCACATCTGGTTGCTTTGCTGTCGGAAGCAAAAAGTTTTGAACTTCTTTACTACTTTTTTTAAAGGAAGGGGGAAGAGTAAGTACTGCTTTTGCTTTTCTGCTCCGGACAACTACCTAAAACATTATTCCTTTAAGGATATTACCTATATTCGGCCAAGAGGTTATTCCGAATCATTAAAAGCCATTTTGAATGGAGACAATGAACAAACTTAAATGCATTTAAGAGTGTCTGCTAGCTCTTTTCGCAAAATTGTGGAGTTAATTCTAGCGAAGCATCATGGATGGTCAATAGAGTATGAAGTGGTTTGCCATCGAGTAGCAAGTGGCTTTATAGGATTGCGGAGAGTATGCAATATAGTTCTACATATTACGTAGAACTTCCTTTGCTGTTTTATTAGGATTTCCATTATTTTTTAGTTCTTTGTGCATTTTTAATTTAAAATTAACTAAAAAGTTTAGCTTTCATTAATTTCACTTAAGTTATTTTAAGCGCGAACTTACAATTGTTTTTTTTTTTTCTAATTATGCTTGTGCCAAAAATTCTCTTACCGGTTGTCAAAATTTATACCAGCCCCTGAGACAACATGAATTTTTGACAGTCATTTTCACCTCGCAAATGCCAAATATTCTCATTCAGACTGTCAAAATTTCATCATCCGAGTGAAAAGTTTCCGAATAGCACACAGCCGTAGTTGAAGAAAAAGCATAAGGAACTTCGTTCCTGACCGGTGCCCCCCGACCACAATAATATTTTTTTTTTGCCAGAATAGTTCGACGGAATTTTTCGTCACTCTCACGAAAAAAATATAATCATAAAATAAGAGATGTTTATCAAAGCAGACAGAAACAAGTTGGTAAATAAAAACAACATTCAGAAATTAAGAAGCAATAATAACATTCTAGTTGGAATAAAAAAAATGTGAAATAAATCTAAAGATTATTTGATATAAAACATATTATTTTATATAAAACATACATTTTTCAAAATTCTTGTTCCTTAGAAGTTGTAATTGTCTTTTTCAGCGCCAGTTTACAGAAGATCCTTAGAGTAGATGCAAACTTTTTCTTGTAATTACTTATTTTGTTGTATATTTAATTTTTGACGATTTTAACCGGATTTGTTTCATATACACTTTTGTTGTTGTTGTCACGAAAGTGTTGTTTAATCTAGGAAATAGAAAAACGATTTATCTACATGTATAGCATCCAAGCCGGTGGATTCAAACAAGATATCTTTTCTCACGTTTTCGCTAGAATATAATAAACGCTGCGCGCCTGAACTTGTGGTTATGGTTAATAGAAGAACTGGTTTTAGAATGTGTTCGATTTTTGTTGCTTGAGATGATATTGATGATTCTGAGATAACTTGGGAATATATTAGACACTTCTTTAAAATACGGCTGAACTTTGAATTTTCTGTTTTTTATGAGAGAATAAAAAACAAGTATATGCTTAATACCTGGTAGATATTTTTAAATTATTTTAAATTTTGGTTTTTTTTTTTTTTTTGTGTTATACTTTTGCATAAAAATAATTGTATTAAGCAATATTTTTTTGCATATTTTATTATTTAATTACTACGCTTTCATGAATAATTCACGTATTATTTGTTTACACAATAAAAACAATTCAAATTATTTGCTCACAGATACACAGTGCGAAAACTTGTTGACTCAGCACAAAAAATTTAATTGAAGCTTTTTTTTAATAATTATTATAGCCTATACTGTGGCTAGACACACTGAGATACTTTTACTATTGCAATTGTTCCTGTTGTTGTTTTTTTTTCTTTTCATAACAAACACACAAACTTCGAACTCATAACTCAACTAACAACTTCGGATAAAACAAGATTTGCATCGATTATGAAACACTTAAGTTTGTTTGTTTCTTTTTAATATATTTTTTTTTTATTTTTTTTTTACCCGCCGTATTAGTCGTCAAAAACAAGCAACAGCTAGTTGCTGGCTTGCAGAATATTATTGTATGCAAATCTTAAGAATACTAAAGCCAACACAACTTAAAGATAATTTACTTGTTCTTGTATCTCATGGATGCTTTTGGCAGTTTCCACTTATTTCGCTCGAAATTAGAATTGTTTTTAATTTATTATTTATAAAATTACTTTAAAAACACTCGTTCGAATTTTTGTATCTCATTGATACTCGCACGTTCTAAGAACAATTAAAATTAAATTTTTTTTACGCGTTCCGCTGGATTCAACCGCATATATATAAAACAACAACTGCTCCCTTCGAGCACCAAACCAGATGTGTGATCAAATGCAGCATGAGCCTGAGAGAACTCCAAAAACCCAGCACAAAACATTTCGGATTGCTGTTGATGTGTTGTTGTTGTTTTTGTTGTTGTTGTATTTGTTGCTGCTGTGCTGTTGCCATTGCCGTGTATTTGTATATGAACAACAAGCAGCATGGATGACTGCTTGAAAAAATTATAGAAGTCGTAGCAGAAACAGTAGAAGGCCGCTTGTGTGAATTCACTACAACAACAACAACAACATGAATGGATTTTCGCCTAGCCTGTATGCAGCGGAGCCAGAAGAAAAAGAGCAAAGAAATAAAAAAATTAATAAATAAACAAAAGAAAATTAATATAATATAAAAACAAAGCAAAATCAAAACAAAAACAATAAAAAACTTATATCTCACTGAGCATTCGAGATTCTCTCATTTTCTGTGTAAATCTGACAAATAGAGTTGCCAGCCAGTATGTACACTGAAAATACACTATTTATAAGATATTTCTAATAAAAAATTTTAAATTTAAAAACTCAAAACTATTAACAAGAATTAAAGAAAAGAGCTTTATTTGCTTTAAACGTCATAAATTCGAAATCATCTGTAAAGATTCGAAAGTTCCTGTGCTCGAATCTTAAATTTTTCGCTGAAACAATGATACAATAATTTACAAGGTAGCCTTGACAACTACCTTTTTTCTCACGAGCGGCAATCGGGAGTTGTCAAATCAATACAAAGTTTAACTTGTCATCTCTTTTGCTGCTTCTTCGTTTTCTCTTTTCAATGTGTTTTTGACAACTCCAAATCGCTAACAGAACTGTCACTCCTACCTTGTAAATCATTATACCATGACTGGAACTATTCCTTATTAAATATGGCGACCGTGGAATAAGCGGGGTGAACCGTTCTTATTTGTGAACCGAATGGTCTGAATTCGAATACCAATTGAAACAAACATTTTTTCCGTAGAAAATATTTTTTTCCCGGGTGGTCCGTACCTCTACCCAGACTATAGCTGCATTCCCGTAATCATTGATCTACAACATTGCTCTATTTTATAACAATGCAAAATCAAAAATTGGAACCAGGGGTCGAATTGCCGCTTACGTGAACGTACAACTCTGAACTCTGAACGTGAACTGAGATTTGGTCTGATCCAGTTCCACGGGAATGCAGCTAGTGGCAAACCTCAGAGAGTAACTAAAAGAACCAGTCATAGGTGTTGAATATCATCATCATAGGTATCAGCCATAGGTGTCGAATTTGTCACCATTCCAGTGTAAATACAAATTTTCCTGTTTCAGCACCGACATCAGATATTTTTAACCCAGTTTAAGCCCTGAATTGGATGAAATCAGAACATAATACTGTTCCCAGTTAAGAACTCATGCAATATCTCAGTTTTCTACAAAGTTCTCACATAGTTCTACATTTTGTATCCACTTATTTATTAACCAATTTTCACAATTTTTGAATTGAACTGAATAAATTTTTTATGCAAATATAAAAAAGAAAATAAATAAAACTGAATTTTAAACAATCCATGAAATAAACATTTTAATAATTTTACATTTTAAAATGTAATTTTACATTTTCTAAAATGCAGACAAGCATTCATTATGAACAATCGATAAAATTGTGTTGCAAACAAACGCCTAAAGCCAAAAATGATCAATCACCCAAAATTTTTCGCCGATTGTTTTGGTTGATTGCTCATTTTCGCAATTTGGGTTATTATTCGAATAACCAATTCTCTCATTTTGACCAAATTACTCTCAAAATTTTAAAATCAGTCGAACTTTACTTGGAATTTATACATAAACAGACCTACTTTTTGTTGGTGACTATCTTTTGTAGAATATTATGACTGCAATGAGAAATAATAAGAGAAGAGATATACTTTAATATGATTTGATAGATGATTTAAATTATATGAACAAATTTGTTATTATGAACTTTAATTATTATTTTAAATTCTTCTTACCACTGTGCTGCATTTTCTATGCGAGGTACATATTATCATGCTCTTATGACACACGGCCGCTGTGTTCACACAATATGATAATCTCAACCTTTGTATATCATAAAGAATCAAAAAAAGTTGTTTTCATTATGCAGCACGTCCCATGGAATAAGGAAACAATTAATAACGTATTTTTCTCCTCACAAAAAGTTTCCCTATATCTGTCAAAAACAGCTGATAGTAAATTCTAGCAAAACGTCCATTATAACCCGCGCTTTAGTGTTAATTGTTTTTCGAAACACAAAAATCATTGGAAATTTTTCATACATGTATGCAGCATAGCATCTGTATGCCATATGTGCACGATAATATATATACCATATGCAATCCTGTGCAATGTTTCGAAACGCTTCCCTCTATTTGTGGTGAATAACTGGACAGCTGTTTACTTTCACCTTAAAATAACGCACAGCTACTAAAATTTGACTGAAAACATAATTAATTTTAAACATTGAAAAATATAAACCACAATAGTCGTATAAGATAAAAAAAGAAGAAGAATGGAGCTAGCGCAGGAGCAGCCAATTAAAGGTTATTTTCAGAAGTGTGGGGACGCACTGGTAAGCTGCGACCATTCAATGTTTGCGTTGAATTGTTGCTTTTGTATGGCGGTGTTTGTGCAGTTGGAGACATTCCGGCAGCATATCCTCGAAATCCATATAAATGAACTTTCTGAAGGATTTGATCTCAATACAGTCGATTCCGGACATGAGATATGTGATGATAAAGATACCGATTATACCGATGATGTGGAAATGGTCATAGCGGAAGAGTGTATTGTTGATGGGACAATGGAAGACAGCGAAAGAATGCAAGACATTGCAAAAGAGGTTACTTTATTAGTAGTTTTAATTATTCGACTTTATAAATATTAAATCAAATCAAATTAAATCAAACAGTTGCTTGAGTTTGCGGATACCGAAGAGGGAAATAATGTACTGGATGTGGAACATGTTAATGGTGCAGCGAAAGACGATGATTCGTATTCTGTCATGCAAAATAGCAGCTCATCAATAGTAGCATCAACATTTGAAGAAATTAATGAAAAGAATGCTTCATTTGTGGTAGCTAAAAATTCAGATGATGAAGTTGAAAAAAGTGTGGATTCCTGCAATGTTGACCTCAACACAAATAGGGTAACTACTATCTTATTAAAAATTCACTTCAACTTAATCCTCTAATGCCCAAGCGCGCCTCTAGGCGGGGTTTACGCCAATCGATATAAGACTCTCTGTGGAAAAATTTTCAAATTGTTTTCTTTTGAGAGTAGACGAATATTCAAGTTACATTACAGTTTTTACCGCTTGGCGCTGTCATGCTCCGTTTTCAATTGTTTAAATTTTATCATATTTTAACGAATTAAATTAATTTTCAAAAAAACTTGATTTTCAGTCAATTAAAAAAAAACATTTATTAAAGTGATATCGAAGTGAAAAAATACTTGTGAGTATGAAATTTTTCACTTCAAAAATACCTGTTTTACTATTAAAAATCTAAATCACACTTCTCTGCTTATTTTTTGTGTTTATGCCCAAGTCTTCTTTTTAGAGGAGTCGGCATTTTCACCTGTAACAAACGAACATAGTATCAAAACGAAACCCAGATTCGTTTTTCTATTCAACAAATGTGCTCAAACAAAAAATGTGGCATAAGAGGGTTAAACAAAAAGTAATTTAGCCATATTTTTAAAAAAATTGCAAAAATGGACATATATATTAATATAACCTGCTAGTATTACTTTTAATGTCTCATAATTAAAGTAAATCATTATTAAATATTACAGCATTCCAAACGTGTGCACATAAATGAGAAACACTTCCTCGAAAGTCTCACAGAAAAACTAACAACATACCCCGAATTGTGGAACTCAAATGATCGAAACTTTTCCAATAAAGAACGCAAAAACAAAGTCACACAAAATTTGATCAAACTTATGGAAAATGAGTTTCCCAGAAGAATAATACGTCCCAAATATATTGCAGCGCACATAAATAGAATGAAGAATGGTTTTATTGGAAGCTCGAATGAGCCAAAAAAGGATGAAGACTCGTTTAACACAAATGAGCAACAAGCTGAGGTAATTTTATAACAGAAATTGCTTTAATATTTATTAATTAATTTTATTTTTTTTTTTAGGATTTAACATCAGCGATGGACACAATTGAGCCAAACTACGTTAACGATCTACATCTGCTCGAACTGTATGAACAGCAGGCCTGTTTATGGGATTTACATCATGCAAAATTTAACGACAAATCAGCTCGAAGTTTAGCCTACATGCACATTATAACTGAACTTAAGCGTCTCGTTCATGTATCTGAAAGATCTGAGCTAAAAGTTAACAAAATACGCATGCGTATAGCTCAACTCTGTGATTGGTACAAAGTACAGCTACGCACCCGATTTCGCTGTAAAATGTTAGGCAAAACATTTGTACTGAACGAGCAAGAATGGCTTTTTAAGCAATTTGAATTTCTTCAAACTACCTTCGAGCCATCGATACAAAAGGAGGAGGAATTCAAAATTAGAGACGAGTTGGAAGCACAGTATTTATGTCAGGATGAGGTATAAGAAGTTTTGATTTTATCTAAAAATTTTTGAGTGCTGTATTTTTTTTTAACATTCTTTAGATTTTCCCAAATGAAAAAAGTGATAATAAATCACTTGCAGGAAGCTCTACTAAGATGTTATGTCAAGGCAGTAGCGATATGGAGGAGCATGCAGCAAAAGTTAAGGTATTAAAAAAAGCAATCATTAGCGGAACAGTAAGGTTCAATTTGTGCTCTAAACTTTTTATGTTATCAGTTTGTCAAGCTTGAGTTATACTTTGAGATCTCTCCAGTGGTTGATTTCAAAAAACTCGCTCTACTAAGATTTCATGAGCAGGGTTCTTAAACTCATATGAATCAGAAATAAAAATTGCAAGCATTATATGCTATCGGATAAAAATATTTCATATGCGTTATATATCACATGTCCATACGGGCGATCGACCTGTCAATCACTACAAAATAAACATGGTACCCTGCATTCAATAAATAATTCGTTCCTTTCGCAATAAGCCTTTTATGGTGCGAATTATAGTCGTTTTTGTGATTTCATGAACAAGTTAGTCATAATCGGAGTTGTTATAGAAACCAAATGCTATTGGAATCAAAATTAAAACCGACAAATATTTCGCTTAGGTACCGTCGAATAATATTGCTTTCGATGGTATGCTAAGTGGAAGGAAGGAATGAAGCCAAAGCGCAATACAAACTGGCTCTAAATATCTGCAGACGGTTTTCGGGAAAGAGCAGTCTATCTTCCGCAGATAAGGAGAAAAAGCGCCGTGAACACTTCGCCAGTAAACCACATTGTGCATCTTCGACATCACAGTATGCAAACAAAGTAGAAAAGCAAGCAGCTCAAAAGGACCAACGATCGGCAAAGAGGGCGAAGGTCAGAGCCCCAGCGAGCAAAAGGCAGAAGCAGCGACCGATCGCGGTCCGAAAAGGAGATGAGAGTAAAGGCAAGTGACGTGACCAAACGACAGTCTGATCTTGGCACTGATCGACCGAAGCGAATCTCAGGTCAAAATGACCCTCGAGCAATGGAAATTCTTAGAGATGAAACTTCTCGATGCGATTTTCACGAGGATGGAGACCTTTCCTATTCTCCCATGCTCACCTTCGACGGGGCGGGTTGGCTCAACGGGGTATAGATCATCAAATACAACGACAACACAACTCTTAAATGGGTCACTTCAATAACTCCAACACTCTAAGGCCTAAGGGAGGACGCCCATCCCGTCTCTACAAAAGGCAAAAGTGCTCTTCCTCAGGATAGTGCCACAGGAGTCTGCGTTGAAGCTCCTACAAAAGCAGAATCCGAGCGTGCCAACAGCACAACATTTTCACTAGTGTGCTAGTCTAATGTTGCTGTCTAGTGTAAACAGTTTCAATTCTGATTCCAAGAGCACTTTTTTTCTACACCAATCCCGAAAATTAACGTGTTTCTGATTCATATTCTTTATGAATGTTCTTAAGGAGCGTAAATTTAAAATACAGGGGTACTATGAAAATTTTTTAAATTTATCTTTTCACAGAAAAAGAATTGACCTCCAAGCTTTTGCAGTAGTTTCCCTTACTTTGTATAGTAATTTCACAAATTATTTTTCTTTTTTTTATTAATCAACTAGTGATTTTGCAAAAAATTTCTGCAGAGTTAAGAACTGTTTTAATAACTTAGAGTAGATAATATCGAACTCAGAGGCCAAAAATGGACCTGTATACCTTTTTTTACCTATACCTAACTTTGTTTTATTTTCACAAGTTTTGCTAAATTAGTTTAACATTCTGCATTTTAAAAGGAAACCACGTTAAAGATTAGCTGCACCACCCAAGAGCGCATTGAAACAACCCGCCTGATTGAGACCTATAGAAAATTTCCAATACTCTGGAATCCCCATACATCAGAATCGAATCCATTTAAAGCCAAACGAAAAGCTTTCGAAAATATTGCAAAAATTCTTACTAATGAGTATTTAATGCCGATGAGCAGTGAACTTGTGCGTCATAAAATTAAAAATCTACGCCAACAATACAAAGACTATTTGAAAAAAGAGGAAAACGGCATCACCTCAAAGTTGTGGTATATACCGCTGTTGGCATCATTTCTAAAGGAACACATCAATTCTTCGTTACGGAAAGGAAATGCTAAAGAGGTTTGTAGCTTTTATCAAATTTTCAAAATTATTTTTAACTGCAAAATTTTGTATTCCACCATGGTATGACCTACCAGGTTGTTCAATAAGTTTCTAGAATCACACATACATATATAGCGGTAGTACATCTGTCATTTTATTTTTCTAAAAATGGTACTACTTTCTTATGAAAACGCGTAAAGTGGCATGTAGATATGACAAATCAGTCTTATATTTACATCTGTTCAAAGTAGACGTGTCATGGTGTTTTTTTTTAGTAGAGAACAAATCGAGTATCGTGCAGTGAATTTTTATTTTTGAAAGGTGTACAACCAAAATAATTTCATTAACATTTATTTGATGTGTACAAAGACCTTTCCCCTTCACTTGCAACAGTGCATAACTGGCTTACTGAGTTTCAACGTGTTCGTACAAGTCTTGAAGACGATCCACGTCAAGGACGTCCAAAAAGTGCATCAACACCAAAAGCAGGATTCCCAAACAGTTAACGATAAACATAGTTGTCGTTATCGGTCATTGTGCATGCACAGTTTCATATTAAATGACAGTTTTCGCTAGTTAACTACAGCGACAATCATCGTTAAGGCGTTTGGGAATCCCGCAACAGAAATCATAGTAAAAATATAAAATATGGTTTTGGAGGATCGTCGATTGACTGAGAGAGATTTAGTAGAAGCCGTAGGCATCTCATTAGGCAGTGTAAAAGGGTTTACACATTAGCGCACCTGTTCGTCGAACAAAATGGCGAGGCCAACCTGTTGGGAAAAGTTAGCGTTCAAATTAAACCAACCTGTGTGTCGAACGAACAATTCATTTTTGTTGTTTTTCGCTATAATTTTGTTATAGACATTAGTAGCGCAGCAACATAAACGATAAGGCTTTATGCTGGTCATGTTGTCTCTACGGAATTTCATAAGGTATAAAGTTTACGTTCGAATAATAAAACACGTTCGACAGCAACCCTTGTTCGACGAAGAAAATCAAAATATATATTTTGGTAACGGCTAACAGGTTCGTCAAACTAGATTCTTAATTATCGAACTGGTTCGATAATGGCCGCCGTTTGACGAACAGGTTCGCTAATGTGTAACACCTTTAAGTGAAGTTTTGGGTTTCAAAAAGGTATGTGTACAATGGGTGCCGCATTCGCTAACAATGGAACAAAAACATATTCGAATGAGACTTTCTCAGTAACATTTGGAGCGTTTCATCACTATGGATGAAATTTGGGTCTACCACCATGATCCTGTATCGTAACAAGAAGCTGAAGAGTGGTGTGAACCTGGTACTTCGACTCCCAAGCGGATTCGTGTTCAAAAATCTACAAAGAAGATTATGGTATCAGTTTTTTGGGATGCAAAAGGGATTTTGTTGGTTGATTATCTCCAAACTAGAAAAACGATTGATTCCGAATATTATTGCAATCTTTTGGACCAGCTCAACGCAAAGATTCGTGAAAAAAGACCCGATTTGCAGAAGAAAAAACTGATTTATTTTTCATCAAGACAACGTACCTGCTCACAATCGTAAAAAACCCATCGCTAAAATCAGTAAATTAAAGTATAAAATTTTGGAACATCCACCCTCTTCGCCAGATCCAGCTCCTTCTGCCTTCTAGCTGTTTTCACGTCTCAAAAAATGTATGCGTGGAAAACAATTTTCATCAAACGAAGAGATGAAAGTAACTACAGAGGGTATTTTGGAGACCTTCCGACTACAGCGATTGGGTCCATAAATTAGAGGACCGTTGGAACAAGTGTATTGAGGTTCTGGGAGAATATACTTAATAATAAAAAGCATTTCAAGGCATAAAACGATGTTTTTATTTCTATTCTTAAAACTTATTGAACAACCTGGTATTTTGAGATATTTTTATAAGTTGTTTGGCTATTTAAGTCTACAGCACTTAAATCTTTCAAAGCAAAACATTTTATAAAAAACTATTTATTTGATTTTGTTAATGAAAAACTTATTTCAGTTAGTAAAGAAGATGCCTGCATCTCTGGATTTGCCCTTCAGGTTTGATGCGAATATGCCACTCAACTTGCATTTAATTGATGTGCTCTCTAATTCTCCCTCGATATGGCAAAGTAAGAACCTGACATTTCAAGTTTCCACAAAGCTGCTGGAAAATGTAGCATTTAACGAAATGTTGCACGAACTCAATACAGCTCATGGCTTGCAGTTAGATGAAAATAATCTATTGCTCTTGCTACATGATCTCTGTGAATGGTTTAAGCGCGAAAAAGCTCGTCAACATTACTGCAACAAGGAAGAGACAGATACACAGTCAGAATTTGTAGCATCTTCAGATGCTTGTTGGGAGAGAATGCAATTCTTAGCTAATTATACATTCCTTCCCGACACATACACTTGCGTCGTATGCAGTAAAACCACTAACTCCATTCATGGTTATCTCATTGATCGTTGTAGACATGCATCATTGCCACCGCATAAGTGTTTCTACTGTGATAAACGGTTTGTTGATATAACAAATTGTCGCACCCACGAATGTCGCATCCACAGCAAAATCTTTAACTATACCTGCGAATATTGCGACAAAAAATTTGCGCACGCAACTGATAAACTCTTGCATCGTCGCCGTTTTCATACTCAAGAAAGGCCGTTTATTTGCGATATTTGTGGCAAAGGTTTTGTCGCTTCACACGAAATGAAGCGCCATCGCAATTGGCATTTGCAGAAGCAGGATTTCAAGTGCAAAATATGTGACATGAACTTCTACGTGCGCAGTGAACTTCAGCTGCATAAGCTGCGTAAACATCCTCCGCCGGAAAGTAACAAAATATGTAAAATGTGTGGGCGTGGTTTTCCAACAGCCTGGAAACTAAAAAACCATCTACTTGTTAAATGCAAGCAAAAAAATGAACGTCTAACAATGTCATTACTCAAGCATAAGGCTCAAAGAAAGCACAACAAGCCAATTATAGAAGCTCGGGATGAGAAAAATTTTATTGTAACTGAGAAATCAGCTGTTAATGCTAACAATGATAAGTCTTCACCAAATGAGTTGTTTGTTTAGGTTGACGAAGAGCGAAGAAAACAATTATTACGAATAATTTGATAGAGTAAGCATAAAACAAAACGTACGGGACAGCTCTCAAAAATGACGGAATTTGTTAAAAATATATGTCATTTCGTACTTATTATTCTTAATTATTTATTTATGATGCAAGAACTTTAACAAAATTTTAACTTTTGTCGAAGAAGGGAAATGATTTACTGTCCTATTACCGCTATCTTTTACTATTTTTACGAGAACGTGTTTGAGTAAAAAATAGTTGGGCTATTCACTGCAGGCCTGTTTAATTTACGATTTGTTATTTTTACGCCAGCAAGGAAGCGCGGCGTCTAGACTCCCACGTTTCATCCGGCAGCTATAACTTTGAAGTAGTCAAGGGGTTTGTATACCTTGGCACCGCCATTAATAACAACAACGAAGTCAGCCTGGAAATAATAATTGCTAGTAGGTGCTACTACGGGCTCCATAAGCAACTAAGTTCCAGAGCCCTCTCTCGATCGACAAAACTAGGGTTGCGAATATAGTGAACGGTTGTTGCTGAGCCGAGCCGAAAAACTCACTGGAGCAATAAGGAAACCAAGTCATGTATCTCTTTTGCGTTCACTATGCTTGCAACCTAACACTCTACAAGACGCTCGTTCTACCTGTGCTGCTTTATGGCGCTGAGGCATGGGTAGTTTCGCAAACTGACGCAGCCGCTCTGGGGGTGTTCGAGAGAAAAGTTCTTCGCGAAATCTTCGGTCCTGTTCGAGTCTGCGATGAATATCGCATCCGAATGCACCACGAGCTGTATGAGCTCTACGAAGACATTGACGTAGTTCGGCGTATAACTGTGCAGCGACTACGCTGGCTGTGTGATGTCCATCGTATGGACGACGAAGCTCCAGCGAAAAAGGTGCTCGAGGCGAGGGTCGCTGGTCAACGACGACGATAATGGACCAGGCCGAGGAAGCCCTAACCGCACTTGGTGTATCCGATTGGAGAAGGCGCGCGCAAAGCAGGGGCGCCTGGCGAGAGCTTATGACACGGGTTGTTACGGCTATCTAAGTAAGTAAGTAAGTATTTTTACGCTCACTTATGTAAGCTTATTGTTCTTTGTTGTTTTGCATGCAAACGCGCGTAAATAAAAGTAGCCCTTGGACGTGTTTTTGTGTCTTATATTTTTATGCCCTATCTACAGCGTATATAACAGGGTTGCAAAATCATTAAATACGGCAAACACATACTGAGCTGCTCACCAGAGATCTGCAACGAGTCACGTTTTTGCGACTTATAGTGATTCATGCAAAACCGAGTTGTAGTGCGTGCACTTCAAACAAAAACCACCACTACTACTCGAAGCACTCTTGCTACAGAAAGAAAATCATAGTTCAATGTTTGATTCGTCAATCGAACGTCAAAGTCTACCAAATACTCTGCAACATCAAAGAACTTGTTATAAATCATACCGAAAACCCATAGCTCAAACAAAGTACTCATAGCTCAAGCTAAAGTCCCATAGTTCATTAGGAATGCGTGCGAATTTTTCCAGTCAAACGCAGTGGCTGTTTTTGAACTTACGCTCGCTGTTAGAAGAGAAGCAGGGTTACCATAGAATTTTTTATAACGAAATACATTTAATTGGATTTTAAGATGCAGTAAACACTTTTTTATAGAATTTCGCTGTGCGTTTCACGAAATGGTGTAAAAGTAAAATAACACACCTTGTATATAAAGGGAACTTCTCCAAAAGAAATAATAAAAATACATTTCAATTTAATAAAGTTTGTTTATTTAAATTCAGCAAAATAATTATATAAGTAACTTCACGTATATTCACATAAAAAAAAGAAAATACATTATTTAAATATGATACTTTTGAAAATTATATATCATTTCTGTTCATAATATTTATATAATAATTTATTAACTTACTTATTTAGCTTTGTTCCGTTTAAAAAATGAGACACACTTCACTTCAACAAATTATAATAAAACAGAAGCGTTGACCTTCATTTCGTACCGTTATAGGAAGTGTTACCATATAGTCAATAGCATTAGAACAATTCAATAATAGCATTTATCAAACTAAAATACTTAATTTATACCAGAGCTGGTAACCCTGAAAAACACATCATTCCTTTGAAGTGATTGTGCATGTTGATCACAACATGTTGTACTTATTGAAATGAAGTTAAAATCATACCGACTACGTTCGACTGTGAGTCAGAGTATGACTCTTGAAGCATTGGATTTAAGTTGCGTGTTATGAATGCTTCAACATTTTTGATAAGTCTGAATATGAAGTAGAAGCCAAATTAATGCGTATATACTCGAGTCAACTATGTTTATAATGACTTGCTGCAGATCTCTGCTGCTCACAGTTGCAAAAATAGCAAATGCTATAAATACGCTTTGTTAATTTACGTTTAAACTGGATAGCCCAAGAGAAAATGTTCAAAAACTTTTGCATACTGCAACAGACCTATGCTTACGCATAGTACTTACTAAATAACTAGAAAAGAAGGCAAAAAACGATGCCCATACAAATTTAATGGGTACATTTTTCTCACCGTGCGACAAAAAATAAGTACGTTCCTTGCAACTCTGGTTAATATTAAACACATCTTCACAATCCACAGCCAGCCAGCCGTACACCCGCAGCCATTTTTACTTTTGTGTTAGCATATCCATGACAAGAGTGAACGAGACAAATTATATTGATGTGGCTACACGGTTGCCACTTTTGTGGGAAAAATCTCATTTGAGGTTATTTTTAATTGTCGTGGGAAATGGGAATTCCCATGGTTTTTTTTTATTGAGTGTGGGTTTTCTTAATTCATGTGGGATTTTTCTTTTTTTATGGGATTTTTTGTTTTGTTTTGAAAATCAAAGAAAAAATGCACATTTATGTATGAAAAAAAGTTCTGCATTAAGGCTTCAGTTGCTGCTGACGTTTTCATGCTTGGTGCTTTAGTTCATGCCGAAATCACGAACGCACCATCGTGGTTGATAGGTATTTCTTGTGGGTATACAGGCGGACATGTTCGCGAGCTTGGTTGGTTTGCGAGAATGTTTGCCTGTTTGTGGCGGTGCTGGTGAACCAATTTGAAGGTTCGTCAGTTTGTGAAGACAAAATCAAAAATTTTCGTGCTGACAAACCAATAAGTTGTGTAACAAGTCCAGCAGTAGATAGCGTTGTTCACGTACAAACTTATCGTTTTGGTTTTTGGGCTGTTAAAATTAATTTTTTGTGCGCATTTTAAGAGAATTCCATAAATTTTTGAAATATTTTTTCGTAGTGTGTTGCAAAAACAAAACACGGTACGCCTGTGTATGGGCCCAATTGAATAGTATCGCTTGATGAAGTTTTCAGTAACTGCCCTACAGTAATTGGCACTAGTACAGAACTACTGATTTCACTAGCCCTAAGGTAACCAGTATTAGTTCCACTCCAATCTACTTTCTTTTCATTCAACTGTCGAATCTTTCCTGAATATGTCATAGGCAGGGATCAATTGCTACCTTTTACACTCCCATTCCACTAGTCACTTCACTAGTGCTACATGGACCGCTTATTCACTAGTCAGAAAGATAAAAATACAAAAAACCGTAGGCATTGTGAAAGCAATCTTCAGTTAAAAAATTTATACTTTTTCACCACAGTATTTTTCTTCATGTTCTTCAACGTAATCAAGACGTTAGAAGCAGAAACAATAAGCAATACAAACTTGAAGTTAATTGAACTGACCCTTTTATGCATTACCTTGGGTCAAAAAATGAGCTGGTTCGTATAGAACTAGTGAGTAGCTAAAGAAAAAGAAGCAATCGATACTGGCGGGTGATCGTTTTGTTGTTGTTATTAATGTGTATGTGTGTATTTAAAATTAACATGTAAATGCATATTAGCTGCTTTCGTTTTTGTTGATTGTTATTGTTTGCTATCGTGCATGACGTTACAAATTTAAAATTGATTTTATAGTGAAAAAGTATAAACAAATACTAAACAAGTGCAAAATTTCTAAAAGAAAAACACGCAGCTTCAAAATTATTGCAAGTGTAGGCGTAGAATTTTATACAATATTAGAGAAATATGCTGTTTTTTCTGTTTTTTAAAGTAGAATTACGTCTTACAGTGCGGTTTCGTATGGAGGTCTTGTCGTTTTTAATTTATCTTATCTTGTCATTTATTTTTAAAATATCATAATAAATTGGAAATATTTTTTATCTTATTAGGGGCTGTTCATAAATAACGTAACATGTTTTTGGCCAATTTCAGCCAATCTCCCTCCCCGCTATGTCACACTTTCGTAATAAAATTTTTAAAACGGAATTCAAAAATTTTGTTGTGACGTAACGCACGACTGACTACCCCCTCCCCCCTGTCACACTTCTTCACAAATGATCAACGTCTTCCCTTTAAACGTGTTACGTAATTTATGAACAGCCCCTTTTTATATTGATTCCATATTAAAAATGCATTTTGTTTAGTAAAATTTAAATGTTCAATTTAATTTAGAATATGTATGTTTTTACTGCAGGAAAAATAATAAATTCATACTTTTCCGAAATAGTTATTATTTTTAACCAACATAAAAATGAACAAGAACAACAAATTTATCACCAAATATATCAAACAAGAACTTCTACGTCAACACTTACGATACTGTCTTTTTTTAGGTCCTTGGTATTTACTGCACTAATTTTTAATAAAGGAGGGATTTTTTGTGGTTAATTCATATATAGGAATGGGATTTTTCGTGGTTTTTTTTTGCGTGGGATTTTCGTTGTTATTTTTAGTGCGTGGAATTTTTTTGTATTTTTTTTTAATTGCGATGGGATTTTTGTGTAAATTTTGTAACTTTCGTGATTATTAATATATGCTATTGTGGGAAAGAGGTTTTTTTGTGGGAATTTGAGGTGGCAACCGTGTGTGGCTATCACTGCTGCATACAGAAAATTAGTATATTTCGGTATACCGAAAAATTTTCACTTATTTTCGTTACACGCTTGAGAATAGAAAGTTTGCCAAAGTCTAAAAATTTTGACTCATTTATTCATTACGTTTAAACTTAATAAAGTAGAAACTAACTAAAATGTCGCATCAAGGCTCAACTGAACCTGTTGAAGTCGTGAAAGATGGAGAATTCTTCCAGCCACGTTTGAATGAATATTCGCAGAAGTTTATTGGTGAACTAATTGAGGAAAAGCAGCGCCTTGGAGAAGAATTTCCACTATGTACACTGTTAATAGATGAAGGTATAGAATAATAATAGAAATAAAAGAACTGTGATTGCATTCTTATCCACAGCAATTGAGCGAATCTACTCAACCGGACGCATCCCAGGCAGGGAATTCTATGCAGATGTTTTTAAGCAGAAGCCACTAAAAGTTTCGCAGAAGGTTTTTGTGCCCGTTAAACAGTATCCGAAGGTATCTCTTTTTATGATTTATTATACAATTTTAAGTTGAGACAAGCTTGATATAACCTGAATTGTAAGCAAAGCCATTGAATGGCTAACGTAACACACAACTACTTGCAAGCATAAAAGGGGTTACAAATTAGCGAACCTGTTTGTCAAACGGCGGCCATTTTCAAACCAGGGGCCGCTTCCGTGAACGTACAATTCGTGACGAAATCGTTTGCACATCTGTGATCTCCCCCACGGCGGCCATTTTTGAACTTGTGTGAAGCAGCGAGCGTTCGAATAAGTGCCACACCGAAATGTTATTGATTATTTTTTTTTTCTTGTGTGACGAAGAAAATTGAAAATTTTTGCCACCAAGTCAGCATGTGTGGCACTGTCGCAAACATGCTTCTAAATTATGCCGTGGTTATGCTAGCCAAACATGATTGCCGAACATTTGGTGTTCATTTTCGTTTATTTATTCTCTTCGCTGAAATGTTTGTTTGGTGGTTATGCTTCTGTTTGCCGCACAGTTGCATCAATGTTATAATATTCCAAAACACAAATTAAACAACAACCCTAATTTTTATGTAAGTATACACTTTTTACACTTCGGTCAAACTGCGACTCCAAGTAAATACCATTCCTACATAAAATATATGAAATTAAATACAACACAACAATAAGAATTGATGAAAATTAATCTGCAATTTGATTTAAGACTATTTTTTGTAGTAAACTTGTGAAGGCACAAAATTGTTAGTGTTTATTTGCAGCGACAATAAATACTGAAAAATTTTGCTCAACACATGTTCGACTTTTTCTCAATGTCTGTTCTTTTTTTTTAAGGTTGCTTGTTATTTAAAATAAGTTGCTTTATAACTTATTTAAATGTTTACTACTTTTCGCTACTTTTTTGATGCTTTTATCGAAAATGACTGCAGGCAACACCGGAAAGTTCGGCATGTTTGCTGTTTCAATCAGCAATCAAAAATGTTCGGTCTGAGAGCGAGAGAATGAATTTGAGATAAAGTTCATTTCTCACTTTACACGAGAAACAATAACAACAAAAAATGTTCGGCAATCTTGTTTGGCTAGCATAACCACGGCATTAGCGAACTCTTGTGGAAATGGCAAAAGTGTGGCAGACGAGAATGTAGATGTGTAACCCGAAGCTGCGATTCAGCCCTAATTTGATAGTTAAGTAGCTAGGGATGTCGATGTTTTCTCGATGCATCGAAAATTTTGGACTCTATGTATAAATAGTCTATGTATTTTTACAAACTGACATCTCTAGCAAAGTTGATTTATAAGGTTGTCGCAAGGGAGAGAGCGAGTACCCATAATTGTCAAATCGAAGTTGACAGCTCATAGAAAATCTGCAAGTGCTCTGTATTATCATCCGTTTTTCTTTCGTAGTCATTCGCAAAATTGTCTGGTTTTGACAATTATGGGTACAGAGAAGAGAGTGCAATCAGCCCTGCGACAACCTTATAAATCAACCTTGATCTCTAGTACATTGGACAGCCATTTCGATTAATCAATTGTGCAAAGAACACTTTAACATTGACCCCTTTCACATTGGTCAAGAATTGAATTCAATTTTCAGAGTTTTTAGGCAATTTGCCGCAAATCGGTAGCGACGAAGGGGAGAAAAAGTTGACGATCTCGATGTCTCTGCACCGTCAATATTTTCGTGTTCCGTCTTGTTCTTTTCGCATTTTTCTCAGATTACTTAATTTTATTTTTTTATATCGTCGTGCAACTCTCTTAATAATTTGTTGGCTTCAGTCGCTTACGTTTGCTTGCTTTAAATTTTAAGAAAACAAGCAAGAAAGATATGAAATTGAATTTAATTCTTGACCAATGTAAAAGCTTTCGTCAAGTCCAAAAGAGAACGTCAAAAAAAAATTGATTTCAATTCTTGACCAATGTGAAACGGGACCTTCAGATGTAATTCGCTTGTCAAATTTTGTATGGCGAATTACTTAATACACCCATTTTACATTGGGCAAGACTTGCTTTCAAGACTTTGAGTTTGTAGGCAAGTCGCCGCAAATCGGAAGCGACGAAAGGGAGCAAAATTGACGGTACCAATGTCTCTGTACCGTCAATTTTTTCATGTTCCCTTATGTTCTCACTCTCATTGCTTTCCAGTCTTGACCGAGGTTGATTTATAAGGCTGTCGCAGGGCTGATCGCACTCTCTTCGCAGTACCCATATTTGTCAAAACCAGCCAATTTTGCGAATGACTACGAAAGAAAAACGGATGATAATAGAGAGCACTTGCAGATTTTTTATGAGCTGTCAACTTCGATTTGACAATTATGGGTACTCGCTCTCTCCCTTGCGACAACCTTATAAATCAACCTTGGTCTTGACCAATGTAAAAGGGGTCATTCGGAACATAATTCAGCCTCGAATCAAGGATGAGAGCCGAATTACGTTGTTCAGGGTGCCGTGAGAACATGCTATATGGTTTTACGAAAAATGTTTGACCTGAGTCAGCAGTCCGCTAGAAACAATAAGCTCAGATATAGTAATTTCAAATTTTGTACAATTTTGCTAATAAAATATTTTGTTGTGAAATAATATCTAAAAATGTCTATGTAAATCGATGTATTCCCTCCAATATATCGATGTACATTTCAATGCATCCTATAAGAAGCTTTTGTCCTGTTGGGAAATTTTTTTTTCTCCGTCGAACAGTGGTTGCTGTCAAACGGGTTCTATAACAATAATTTTTTCAAGGACAACTTATATTTTCGTAAGCAATGCATGGAATTCTATGGTTATTATCTCATTTAATAGGTAATAACATTAAACTTTCTTTTGTCACCCATGATTTTTGTAGGCTAATATAAAAAATCGATAGCTTTTATACCTAATTTTCGACACCTATAACTTACTATTTCGACTCCTAAAAATTAAAAAAGGCCATTTTAGCTTAAAGTAAATTACTCCAAAAGTTGAATAAAATTTAAGTCGCAGAGAGCAGCAAAAATAAAATGTTATACAAATTAATTTAAAAATGAAGAACACACGCTTGTTTCCTATGGTTCATGTTGCTGCACTACCAATGTCTATAAGAAAATGATAGCGAAAAATTAATCGCTTGTTTGACGCTCAGGCTCGTTTAATTTGAACCATGGTAGAATTAAAGGCCTGACTATAATAGTCACATGTTGGCAGACTGATCTGTCAAAATAAAAGCGAGCCCATGTAAATATATGAGCATACCCATAAGCGGTATTGCCACAGTTTCGTTAACTTTCATTGGCTTTTTGTAGAGCGATTCAAATCGCTCACAGCATAGGCAAAAGTCAAAAAAATTTTTATTTAACAAATTATTCA
Source organism: Coremacera marginata (assembly GCA_914767935.1). Lineage (NCBI taxonomy): Eukaryota > Metazoa > Arthropoda > Insecta > Diptera > Sciomyzidae > Coremacera > Coremacera marginata. The sequence continues at coordinate 11,035,152 of OU612044.1, read as the reverse complement.
TGCCAAATAGCAAAGGCTGCTGCGATTGTTTATTTTTTTATATTATTTTGTGTATAAATTTAAAAAAAATCGCACAATTAAACGCAAACAAAACCGCAAATTCTATTTTGACACTTCTCAAAGCCAATTCATGGTAATTATGGGTATTTTTTATTATGACAGCCGGCTGACTTTCCGTTTAGTTTTTGGCATTAGAGTATGCCAGCATGTGTCTATTATAGTTAGGCCTTTATACAGGTAAACTCGCTAGACGAGAGCGTACTGCCGCGAATGTCAACACGAAGTTGACAACCCATTTAAAATCTTCAAGCTATGAGAAAGATGTGAGAAAGCAAGAATTGTCAAAATGTAAACGAAGTTAAATAGTTGAAATTGTCTCGTTTATTTAATTAAAGATTGTAAAAAATTGTTCTTTTTCGCGTTTTTATTGATATTTAAGCAATAAAAAATTGCTTCAACGCAAACAACATGGAAAATTAAACAAATAAAATAGGAACTGCAAGCAGGGAGTGCCATTGACAATACCGGCAGTAACGAAGAAAAGAGCACAATCAACGCTGCATCTACCTGTATTCTTCTACCATGATTTGAAAGTTAACATTTTCCAACAGGTCCGCCATTTTGTTCGACGAACAGATTCGCTAATGTGTATTTATTTTTTTGACAGTGACAATAACTTACTTATAATACTTTGCATTAGTTAAGGGTGGTTCCTTTTTATACTTGATCTTGAAATTAAGTAAAACATTTGTGCACATTTTGTATTTAAACATTTTATTTGTTGTTGGAACATTTTGTATTTAAACATTTTATTTGTAGTTTAATTTTACTGGCAAGATTCTTGGCCCCAAGGGCAACTCATTGCGTCGCCTGCAAGATGAAACGCAATGCAAGATTGCCATAAAGGGTCGCAATTCAATTCGCGATGCAACTAAGGAAGAAGAAATGCGTAACTCTGGAGACCCGAAATTTGCACATTTCAACAAGGATCTGTTCTTGGAAATCAGTACAGTTGCAACACCGGCCGAAGGTTATGCCCGCGTGGCATATGCATTGGCCGAAATACGTAAATATATTATACCAGATAAGAATGATGAAGTCTCGCAGGAACAGTTGCGCGAAATGATAGAAATAAATCCGGATTCATCAAAGCAGAATGCAAAAACGCAAGTTTACAAGTAAATAACCATTAATCCAGTTTTACTACTGTAATGTGGAACTTTTGTAATGTTTGTCCATACTTTAGATCTGTTTTAGATAGGAAGATGGCCGCTGCCAATGCCAATGGTGCTCCCAAGTATTTGAATTTGATTAAGAAAACTGCATATCAGCCTCAGATGGAAGAGGTTGTGTATGAGTAAGTAATTTTGAAAACTTTTCCCTAAAGCCAGGTAAACTTTAGCTAGTTTTTAAAATCAATTTCAACAATTTGTTTTTATATAATAAAACTAATTAATAACTAATGTAGACCAGAGCCTGAGGAGGAAGAAGTGTCTTATGAGTATCCAAAACAGTACGTTGTTAAGAGACCGCCTACATACGAATATACTAAAGGTAAATTTAACATCAATCTCTCTTTTAAGCTTATGAGCTCAATTAAACCTTTTAAAGTTTATTAAAAAAAATTAAATAAAATAAATATAAACATAAATAAAATATCTATAAAATAACTCACATAAAATTAAGAAAATTTATATTTTTATAACAATAAATAAAATATAAAATTAACAATTTTATAGTGCGCCCAAATATGACCCCACATAAACGACCACAGCCAACAATGTATGCTACTGAAATAAAACGTCCTCGCGAAGCTCCATCACCACAGTATAAACCAAATCCATATGCTTTGTTTAAGAAATACCGTTAAAAGAACACGATAACATATATATGTTTATAAATATCTTGATTATTACAGAATTTTACAAAAGTTAATCAATAAATCTTAATTATCAAACAGAAAAACAAATATATAATAAGAATAAAAAATAAAATTAGCTTTCACTTTCACCTGAACGAATTAATCAATAAAGATATATAAAAGAAAAAATCCACTATCAAATTGTAACCATGGTGATTAATTATACCATGTAATATCATACAATAAATTTTAAAGCTAAACAAATGTAAAATAAACAATTGTTACTAACAATTAATTTATAACTACAAAATTAGGTGTTAATATTATTAAAAAATTAACTGATTAAATACATGCTTAAATAAATTGCATTACTGCAACTTCAGCTCATCAAAATTTTAAATAAAAAAAAGGAAAATTTACCTTTTTATCATTTAATCATATAACCACGCTTGCTCTAAATCTTTCAGTATGTTATATGATCCACGTTTACATGCTGAAACTATCGGGATGATTTTGAGCTCATCTATGGATGTGATTGAACAAATTCTGCCGTTTTCTTTTTTTTTTTTGTTTAGAAAAAGTGTGTAAAATACTGACATGTTTTTATATTTCTTGAGGTAATTTAACTTTTTGATGATGTTTGGTTAAGTAGGTTACAATGGACAAAATTAAGTTTTTTTTTTACTTATTAATATCCAATAACGTATCCAATTCAAACGACGGGAATTTGTTCTTTGTTCTTCAAATTGCTTTGTTGATGTTTACAGATGTGTGCTGACTTTCAATGGTCCGTACACTCCCAATATATTTTGCTACATTTCCCAGCGTGTTCTGCCAAAGAGGTTATTTCAAAGTAATGATTATTAAAGAGCTTCAAATTATATGAAACTACTTTTATTACAATACAATGGACGGGGGAGTGTTCATTCTTCTGAAATTAATATAAAACATAGGAACAAAAAAAAAAATTCATTCTTAGTCCATAAGATTTCTTAGTGTAGGGTCGGTCATTATTAGAACATCTTTCACATCTTGTGTTACAAGAGATTTCTTGTTTCATCCATCACTGCTAATTACATGTTCAACAAGAAATTGTTCATGGAAGCTTTCCGCCTTTTTGCATCAAATTTTTCTTCGTTTTCATCAAGAATGAGCAACATAAAATCTTTTTCTAGGAAATTTCTTTCAACATACATTTCGTAATCAAAACCTTCCTTGTCTTGTTACATTTAGCCTTGCCTTGCCGAATGACTATTTGCTATCAAACCTTATCGATTTTTATAATTTTTTAAAAAGATATTTTTCAAGAATTACATTTTGAGCTTTATGCTTAATATTTTCATGAAGTAATAGGTTGCCACAACAACAGAGTTCTATACAAAACAAATACTAAGTGCATCGAGTAGAGAAGATTAGCGTCTAAAAATAACCTTCATTAAAACTTTTGAACCAGGAAACGAGAAAATCTTATGCAAACTGTTATTCTTATAAATTCGTCATGGGCGTAGCGATGGTAGATACGGGGGTAAATTTCCCCCTGAACATTAAAAAATAAAACTGTTTGTATTGAATAATGAAATTCAAAAAAGTTTCTTATAATTAAAAAGTATAGAATTTATTAAAGCTTAATTTATTTTTATTACAAACTTACAGCTGATACATTTTTTATTTATCAATCACATGAAAAAATTGTGGTCTCCCCTGAACAAATTTCTGTTTATTTTTCTCGTTTTCGCGACCGAATTTTTGCCATGGACATGACTGTCTAAAAAACACAAAAATGGAACGCGTGAAAATGCCAATCTTTATGTTTGTTAACGACATTTCAGCTCAAAATCTTGCAATTCTCACTACCCAATTTTTATGCGTTCTCGCTCACACTTTTTGACATGACCGTCATTTAAACAGGCCCATTGAATTGGCGGCTGCCAGTTTCAAGTTTGTGAACGACTTGAAGTCACAGGTTGTATGGGATAAAATCGATGAAATTTTTTTATAAAATATTAAATAATTAAACTAATAATTATAAAATAATTTTTTTTAATATTGTATTAAATATGCTCACCGTGAAATAATTTACATTTATGAAACGTAATAACATTAAATAAAGCTACAAATTATAAAAAATGTACAATAACAGTATGAAATTATTTCCCTTCCTTACTTTTTTATTTTATATGATCGAGATTTATTTTAATAAAATTAATCAAATATTTTACATAAAATTGTGTTTTATTTATGAAGTGAATATGGGCTATAACAAAGGATGACTATTACTGCTGCACGCAGTGGTTGGGCCCAATACAAAAGTTGTAAATAAGTTCAATTCGTCGTGGAATCTTAATGTTTGGCACATAATGTTTGGCTATTTTAGATTTCATACAAAAATATTTTAATCTGCACAAACATTTTTTTATGTAAGTGCAATGGATTCATTTCATGAAAAATGAAGGCATCGTTTTATAGCACGTTCACAACTAAGCTAATTTGCTCATTTCCCATACAAATTCTAATTTTCATTTCTCCGATATGAGGGCTGTGTTCAAAATTGCAACTAATTCAAAAACCTGCACTAAAAAGAGCTGGCTATACTGACCCCACTAAGACTACTTTCTTTGACATTTTTAATGAGGCCAGTGTGAGCAGCACTTTATTCGCATTGTAGCAATTTTTAACAACGCCGAGATGAATTTATCGTATTTCATATTAAACACAGCTCTGAGCAAATTAAACTGCTTGGTGAACGTACCCTCGAAATGTTAGAAACAAATTGCGCATATGATATAAGTTACAAGGTAGTAGGTAAATTAAGTAATTTCGTCAGATAGTTCACGCTGGGTATTGATAATTTCGTTTGATTTTTCTTTTTATTAATTATACTCATGTATAGGTCTTGAACTGAATAAAGCAACATGAATCCAGAAACACTTTCAAGAGTTGTTTTATTATATTTAAATGAGCTAGAAGATGCAAAAAAATGTGTAGATTCTTACATAAATGTTATAAATCGTATGAAAAAAAAATGGATAACGGACAGCAAGATAACCAGTCCTATCTATATATATATATATAAAATTATAAAAAAAAAAATCTGTACATGAAATACTTTTTTGAATCGCATTTTTAAAATTTTTGTCTGTCTGTCTGCCTGTTAAAGCATCACGCGAAAAACACTGGATGGATTTAAATGAAACTTGGTATCTAGGTTCCTTATATCCCCGGTCATAATATAGGCTACTTTTATCCAGTAAAAAATGTTGGACCTGGTATGGGGCGCTGCGATCGGGTTCCAGGCATTCTTTTTTTAGCTTATCTCCGAAACCGTTCATCCGATTTGCATGAAAATTTGTATGTAGAGGTTCTCGGACACGCTGAGTTTTTTTGACTTATCTACATTGTTCTATCTTGGACACCAGAGGGCGCTGAAGTACAAATATTTTGAAAAACCTCGAAAAACTCCTAAACCGTGCATCCGATTTACATGAAAATTAGTGTATAAAGGTTTTTGGATACGGTGATTTTTCATTACTTATCTACTCTGTTCTATCTTGAACACAAGAGGGCGCTGTAGTACAAATATTTTAAAAAACGTCAAAAAACTCCTAAGTCGCTTAAACGATTTGTATGAAAGTTGGTATATAGAGGTTTTCGGAAACGGTGAGTTTTTATGACTTATAAACTAAGTTCTTTCGTGAACACCAGAGGGCGCTATAGTACAAATATTTTAAAAAAGTCGAAAAAGTACAAAACCGTTCATTCGATTTGCATGAAATTTTGTATGTAGAGGTTCTCGGATACGCTGACTCTTTTGGCTTATCTACTCTTTTCTCTCTCGAACACCAGAGTACAAATATTTTTAAACACTTCGAAAAACTCCTAAGCCGTGCTTCCGAATTGCATGAAAATTGGAAGATAGGGGTTTTCTGATACCCCTATTTGTCCCTTGATTGACCCTATTTGTGAGAGTTTTGGACTTATCTTTTTTGTGCTATCTTGAAAACCAGAGGACGCTTTAGAACAAATATTAGGAAATCGTGAATAACTCCAAAACTGTTCATCCGATTTTGATGAAAATTTGTAAATAGCGATTTTCGAGTACGGCAAGGGTTCTGCTGCTATATTAGGTAGAGGGTGCTGTTGTCCAATTTGTGCGTGTGCATGTTATTAAACTGTTCCTTAACGGCTGCACTGAGTTTGATGAAATTTTTTGTGTTTGTTTGAGTGGATCACTGGATGGTTCAGATTCACAATTGGACCCGGTAGGTGGCGCTGCGATTGTGTTTAAGGCATTTTGTTTTTATAGTTTATCTCCGAAACCGTTCATTCGATTTGCATGAAAATTTGTATATAAAGGTTTTCGGATATCGTGAGTTTTTATGACTTATCTACTCTGTTCTATCTTGAACACCAGAGGGCGCTGTGTACAAATATTTTAAAAAACTTCTAAGCTGTTTATCCGATTTTCATGAAAATCGGTATATAGGGGTTTTCTTATATGGTGACTGTTTTGGACTTATCTTTTTTGTACTATATCGAACACCAGAGGGCGCTGTAGTACAAATCTCTTAAGAAATCGTGAAAAAGTTGAAAGCCGCTCATGCGATTTAGATGACAAATTTTATTAAAGAAGTTTCGTGTACGGCCACTGTTTTGGCGTTATCTCTTTTGCTCTATTTCGAAAAGTAGATGGCGCTGTTGTACAATTTTTACGTGTGTGTGTTATTAAACTGTTCCTAAACGGCTGCACCGATTTTGATGAAATTTGTGTGTGTTTATGTGAATGCCTGGATTGTTCAGATTCGCAATTGGACCCGGTAGGTGGCGCTGCGATCGGGTTCTACGAATTTTGTTATAGTTTGTCTCCGAAACCATTCATCCAATTTACATACATGAAAATTTGTATTTAGGGGTTTTCGGGTACGGTAGTTTTTATGACTATTTTGTTCTATAATGAACACCAGAGGACATTGCAGTACAAAAGTTTTAAAAATCTCGAAACACTCCTAGCTGTACATTCGATTTGCGTGAACATTTGTACATAGGAGTTTTCCGATACGGTGGGTATCTTGGACTTTTTTTTTCTGCGCTATCTTAAACACCAGATGGTGCTGTAGTACAAATCACTTAAGAAATCGTGAAACACTCAAAAGGCACTCATCCGATTTAGATAAAAATTTGTACATCGGATATATAGGATTTGATATCGAGTATGGAAAGGGCTTTAGCGTTATTTTTGTATTCCATCTCAAAGACCAAGGGCGCTCTTCTACAAATACCGCAAAAAACTCAAAACAACTCATCCGATAAGTATGATTTTTTTAAGTGATTTTCGGGTACGGTGAGTCTTTTGGCGCTATGTATTTTGCTTTATCTTGAACCCCAGAGGGCGCTGTTATACAAAATACAGTAAGGCGTAGCAAAGCGCGAAGGGTGATAAATATCTTATTTTCTTCTTATATATATATATTCCACTGTATTTATATTCCACATTCTTTTTTCACAAATAGTTGAGTACGCATCAACACATGCGCAAGTCAGTTGCGTCGTAAGTTGGCATTGTTTTGACATTCCAATTTCTATTTTCAATGCTTATTTAATTTTTGTCCAGTTTCCTCACGAATTGCCAAAAATTTGTTTTTGCTCTGATTTTTTTCAAAAATATGCAATCTATCGAATACAATATAAAACTAGAAAATATATTTTTCGAGCGATCGGCGGCACGCACACACAAATCACGATTTCCCTAAACTTTTTTCATAATTTTCAGATGTCGAAACTACATTTTGCTCATTTCGTCAAAGTTACCGGTTTGAAAGATGCACACAATATTCCTTCTAAGATTTGAGAAATGTTTTTTCATCGACGAATGAAATCGAAAATTATTTATATCAACTCCCGATTTAAGCCGGGTATTCAGCTAGTTATGAATAAAATTTCGTCCGGAATTGAAAAAGGGAATCTTAATTTTTTAGACAGGTGATGTTTTTAAAGATTTTTTCATGTGATCTGAAAAATTGTCGATGAATGCAAATGTTTGTGTAAATTTTTTTTTTTTAAATTCCGTGAACATTATTAAATATACAAAAATTCACTTTTTTAAATCTGGGCGAAATTAATTCACAACAGGGCTGAACAAGTTTCTCATTATGCCAAAGAAGGGTATGTTCAATATACACAATTTTCAGGGTTGCAAGTGAATTTTGGCGTAATTTCGTGATTTAAACGAAATGACTTCATTTGAGATAATTTCGAAATTAACCAATTGTATGGGAAATTACCAACTTTATTATGCAATTTTAGACAAAATTACACAAAAGCTTGAAATTACGTAATTTGGCCCAGTGTGAACATAATATAAGAAACTATAATGCCTTTTGAACAAGACATGGTTAACGCAGCACTGCGTTATTCAGTTAAATAATTTAACTGCGTTATTGAGTTGAATCACTTAACAGCTTTTTTGTGCTGATACATTCGTTTTATTAAGAGTAACGCACTAGCGCAGTAATACAAATAGTTTATTGCTAGTTCCTCTTTCTTTGTCCCGGTTTATACTCAGTCAGAATTGACGTCAAGTTTTGTGTTCGCAGGCTAGCGAATCGTAGCAGAGGCGAAAGAGATAATTGAACGTTCGCTTTTATTCTTTTATGCAAAAAATTGATCGCCAACTCTTTGTGTAAATGTCAGCGTCAAGTTTAAAAAAAATTAACCGTCAAGTCTTAACGAATGTAAGCCGTGACTTTGTTTATTCGACCGTCTAATGCGCACCTTACACGGTCAATAATTTGGCATCAATCATGTGTACGTGTGGATTGATCACACACATCAATCATACCGTAATATCGAAAATCTCTTAAAATGGTTATAAATAAACTATGCCAAAGATTGTTTGCCTTAATTTTTTTTACCGCTTCTTTCTTTTCCGCAGACATGATTATCGTACGACGAAAACAAACTGACAAGATTGATCAATCAAGCCCTTACACACAACAATCCGCTGGACGATCATTGAAAAATATCAAAAGAATTTGATTTTGGTCAATCAAGCCATCAACGAGTCTGTGTGTCGCATACAAAAAATATTCACTAAAACATATAAATGAGTGATGTCAAATGATTGACCGTGTAAGGTGCGCATAAGAAAACTTGAATCCAATTTGAAACTTGTTTTGCAGACAACGTGTTCGCATCTTTTTTTTAACCTTAACGAAGAACATCTTGAATGCAGGCTTGAAATTTAGCTTTGTTAAGTTTTTAACGGATGCTGAGCTCAGAGCTTTTTTGAAATTGCTCTGTATTGATTTCAAGTTAATTTCTTTTTAATGAATTCATGACCAGTATTCGACTTTATTATAATAACCTTCTTGAGATGATATGACATATTGCTAAAGGACTTTGATTTAGCTTACTTCACCCTATAATCCCATGAGCCCAAGCACCACTCAAAAATTAAAAACAAAAATATTAATAAGGCTGTGGCTATTCGGAAACTTTTCACTCGTGGTAGGGAAGAAGTTAATGAGTTGAATACAATTTCTGTCTGTTGAAATAGATTTAGATTTAGTAGATTTAGTCTGTTGAAATAGACTAGATTTCGTTTGTGTATTAGCGCGAGAGTTTAATGTAATTTACAAAATAACTGATATAACTGAAAATGAACAGAATTTTACGCAAATATTTTCCACTTATGGTTGCTTTGCTGTCGGAAGCAAAAATTTGTGAACTTCTTTATGACTTTTTTTAAAGGAAGGCGGAAGAGTAAGTACTGCTTTTGCTTTTCTGCTCTGGACAACTACCTAAAACATTATTCCTTTAAGGACATTACCTATATTCGGCCAAGAAGTTATTCCGAATCATTAAATGCCATTTTGAATGGAGACAATGCACAAAATTAAATGCATTTAAGAGTGTCTGATAGCTCTTTTCGCAAAATTGTGGAGTTAGTTCCAGCGAAGCATCATGGATGGTCAATAGAGTATGAAGTGTTTTGCCATCGAGTAGCAAGTGGCTTTATGGGATTGCGGACAGTATGCAATATAGTTCTACATATTACGTAGAACTTCCTGTGCTGTTTTGTTAGGATTTCCATTATTTTTTAATTCTTTGTGCATTTTTAATTTATAATTAACTAAAAAGTTTAGCTTTCATTAATTTCACTTTAGTTATTTAAAGCGCGAACTTACAAGTGTTTTTTTTTTTCTAATTATGCTTCGTCAAAAATTCTCTTGCTGGTTGTCAAAATTTATACTAGCCCTGAGGCTACATGAATTTTTGACAATCATATTCACCTCGCAAGTGCCAAATATTCTCATTCAGACTGTCAAAATTTCATCATCCGAGTGAAAAGTTTCCGAATAGCACACAGCTCAACTGTTCATTGAACCACTAACGTTTTCTGCAAGCATATTTTGAATTCATTGTTGATTGTTAATGCCGATATTCAAGGGTTTTCATTAAGTTTCCATATTATTCACCTTTCGTCGTCGGCAGTTAGCTTCTTGTTGGCCGAGTTATGACTTTATTTGGAATGCGATTTATTGTTTTATGACTCTTTATTATATACTGAATGGTGCTACGACTCACGTTAAGAATTTTTGAAATTTCTGCGAAACTTTTTCCTATTTTATGATGACAAATCGCCAATTCACGTTCAATAGGTGTTTGCTTAATGTTTTAAGTTGTCGCAAGAAAAATTTCGAAAGTCTTTGGAAATCTTAGAAAACAATCTGCATAACGGTATCTGTCCCACATTATGACGAAAATAAAGTTTTTCGCCGAAATTGAAACAAATTTATCAGCTGTACGATTTAAAATGACACCACTTTTCGCGCGAGCCAAGTTGCTATTTTTTAAAAAAAACCCATAAAGCTTTTTGTAAATTTTTTAACTTTCTAATAAAATATATTAAAGGGACCAAATAGAGGACAACCTGACAAAACTTGTAGCTTCCAACTAGCGCCAGAAAGCGCAAAATAGAAATGGCTGGCGCATTTTCTTACGACAGACGGAAACCGACCGGTTGTAGGCGCCACCTAAGTAAGTAATAAAATAAATTGCATTAACATACTTTTCCATAAAATTTTGCATAGAAACAATTTTTTGTTTAGGAATAATTAAATAGTCACCTAAACTTGCTGTATGATTAAAAGCGACACTCACTGTATGTTGATAGAGGAATTAGCATTTCAAACTCTCATGGTTCAATTGCATTAACGCATTTCGCTGATACAGCAAGGGTTTGTGTATCAATCAGCGTAGAATTTTTTTACTGTGTTACCCATGCCTACTATCAACATCTCGTAATATCGAAACAAAAACGAAACCAAACAGTAAAAACAAATTTATTTAATATTCTTTTTTTTTTTATTTGTCGAATGTTATCAATACTTCTTTTTTACGCGAACCATACCAAACCCGTAGCGGAGAACGTTTTGATTATTTGAAATTGTCTCCCAAGAGCGCTGATCTATAGTGAATATAAGCGTTTGATCCTTGCCATGATCACGTGCATTCAACAATTTCCATGTTGAAATGTCAACCCCATCGTTTTGTGATTTAATCGCTTCAAATATTGATTTTACATCTTCACCGGCACTATTTGGCAAATATATGGACACAGTATGGGGATTTGGTATGTGATCTCTTGGGCATGCCTTCAGTGTCACACCCCTCCAGGACTTCAATTGCGGAGCTACATGAGCCAGCCATTTAGCTGTTTCAACATTTTCACAATCAACTAATAACATGCCCGGGCCAAAGTTAATGCCTTTAAATAATAAATTTATCTCCCAGCCACGTGCCACTTCTTCAATGACGGCATCTTCAACTGCAGCTAAATCCTCTTCTCTTAACGTCTGCTTTGGGTATTCTTTCGATAAAACTGCCATTTGCGTATGTCGATTATGAGCATCGGGATTATTTAATAGAGGTGGTTTAGAATTATTTGCAATGGCGGCAGCAGCGCTGGTGGTCGGTCTTGAATCTTTTCTCCAAACGTATATTTTTCGTTGTTCTTCTGGTGGTAGTTCTAGTCTACGTTGCAAAGCTCTTCGCTCCAACAACTTCTGATGTGCTTCTTGTAAATCGCAACCCTGTCTAATGTATCTTAAGAACCATTTTCTACCCGAACTTTGGATTTTATTTAGTATGCAGTAAGATTTTACTGGATCTTCGGGAATTATTTCATTAGTTTTATCTTCATCTGTTGCTTCATTTGTATACACAGATGACGTGATTTTGCTCTGCCGGTGATCTTTCTGCATGGAATTTTCTTTTATGCAAGAACGGAATGATATGTTGCTTTTATTTGGAGCGTATTTCAGCTGATTACTTTTTTGCATGGATTCCATAAATCTTGTTCTTTCAGCTCCAGTCAGGCCATATTTTTGGCAATATATTTCGAGATCTTTATCCGACTGCTCATTACTGGCTGGTGTGTCTGTTATTTGAGGCTGCCCTTGTTCCAATCTCTGATGCATAACTTTTCCTCTGGCTTCATCCGGATCAAAGTGAAGGTCAATGTAATGCAGGAACAATTTTCTCTCACCTTCAGTTAAACCTATTGTATTTCGCAAAATTTCATCTTTCATTGCTTCTTCTTTGCTATCAGAGTAATTTGTACGTGCACTGCTGGAATCTCTTCTCAATGAATCATCTTCACTTCCTTCCAATTCTAATGTAGGTGACATTTGGTTCCGCCCTGGGTCTAGAGCTTTAGCTCTAGCTTTATCGGGTTCCATCCCTCGTTTCAGAAAGCGCAAGTACCATTTTACGCCATATTCACTAAGGCCAATTCTATTTGGATCATCACTACCTCCTGGTCGACCTAGTATTGGATTAAAAGACCTTCGACACTCTTCACGCCTCACGCGACGCTTAACACGATTATTTTCGCGATGTTTTAAAGCTCTTGTATAGCTATGTTCTCTTTTTCTTATTTCTGATCTTGATAGTTGTATATTATTCATTTTTGTTCCCACGAGTAGCTAGGGAAATAACGGTCCACCACGCCAGAGCCCCGCTTGACATGGTAAGGTCACGGTTACACTCTGATGCGACCTGGTTTCCGAGAGGCGCCGTTATAATACAGCCGGTTGACCCCTGACTGCAAACCATCCAATAGGCACGGTGACGCTTGACACCTTGGATTAGGGGAGAAGACTAATTTTTTCTTCTAAATATCAACAGCGATTTTGTAACGTTGAATTGCTGCAACCTGTTGGTCCGCGGGAGGTATTTCATTTCCCTCCTACCACCCAGATAATTGAATATATCTGGGAAGCATTCCCCTATCCGCCACCTGGGGACGCGCCCTCTAGGGGTTTCAGGCTCCCCCGAGGGAAAAAAAAATCCCAACACTTGTTTTCTAATAAAATAAAATATTTTTTTTTAATTGTTAGGGTCAGTGATAATGACAACTCGAAGGAGAAAAGATTTGACTTTCAATAAAGTACACGAAAGAGTGCAAATTATATTTTCAGAAATCCGCTATTAAAAAAATCTCAAGACACCGAGGTAATATGACGTAAATTAATGGTATATTTGAAAACAAGTTTGTTCAAACCTCAAACACACTGAGTGATGGATTAAATACATATTATAAACATCAGAAGATAATACTTAGGGAAAGTATCCAAAGTTATGTTCTGTGTGAAATATTATAAGACAAAGAACCAAATTCTAAAATAATGTAGTCTATCAGTGATTTCATTAAAAAACATTAATCCACTTTTATAAAATAAGATAGGTTTTTTTTACTCCAGCGACTATTCTTATCTAATTTGACTAAAAAAACATAAAACACCTGCATCGAAGCATTTACTTTATTTGTCAAATATTTGTAAATCTTTAACCATTAACACGCTGTAGTGGCATAGTAAATCTTGAATTTAAAATGTTGAGACGAGAGCTTAAACAGCTCTAATTGATGAAAAAAAAGGCAAGTGAAATTTTAACATTGGTTGCAAATAAGAAGTTTGCACAGGGTATGGAAATATTTATTTCCATTTTGTTTTGTTTTAACCTATATTTTTCGTTGTATTCATACCGATACTATTTGTATCAATACAATATATCTGCAAAAGTACAAGTTTCCAGGAGAGCGAAAAAACCGTTTCCGTTTGAAAAATCGATCTTCTACAATGTTGTTCAAAGGTGTCCACGGACCACTGCATAAAAATTTTTTTTCATTTTTGCGCTAGTTTAGCTGCTATGGCAGATAGTGGGTTATGTCCAGAAAAAAAAATTACTAAAAATGCAGATAGAGGTATTTGTATAGCAGTAAAAAACGACTTTTCTTGTAAGAAATCAACAGTTAAAACTTTGATGTATTTATTGTTGATGTTTTTTTTCCACAATTTTCGTATTTAACATGAAAAGAAAAGTTAAAAGTCAAAGTACTAAAATTTCTACATGGGAATCTCAAGTTAAGTTATGTTATTATTTCCTATGTATTTGATTTTGTCATAAAAATTATTATATTCGGTTGGAATTACAGCTTTAAGTTCCTGTAGATGTTTCCACTTGTTTGATGCGATTGAAAATTGAGTTGTATGCAACTGGGCAGGTGTCGTATGTGTTTTCATAACTCAATCAATTCTAACACAGAACATTTAACAACCACAAATTTTGATGCCCATTTTCACAAATTTCACATTTTTGGTAACAACTGCATTCAAAGGAAACGAGTTTAGCTAACAAAATCGAAAATACTTCCCAAAGACCTTTGTTATTTACGTGGAGTCCATAAAAGACCATCTCAAATAAGAGCTGCACCAAACTCTTAAACATTTGTGCTAGTGTAACTGAAAACTATTTGTATCAACCTAAGAAAATGTTTCAAAATAAAAAAAATCTTCATAGTTTTTAAAAACTACTTGTTTTTCATGCAGATAGAGGTTTAGTCGTAAGTAAAAAAAAGTGTGTTTGTTTTTGGCTCTGTCAACTTTTGTGAAATCTATTCATTTATTCCTGTAAGGGTCCCCCTTATTCCAGCAAATCTACAAACTCTACAGCAACACTTGATATATCATTGGAAAGGTCCTGAGGTGCAGGTAAGCCGAAAATTATTAGATAAAGTGGTAGCGTTTAGCAGTTATGAAAGTTTTAAGTTGAAAAAATGGTAAAAAGGCTTAAGACACGAACTCGCTCTAATGTAAATGAGAAAGTGTGACTTCCAAAGCGAAGTAGGGAAAACACCTGAATTTCGCAGGCTTGTCACTAGTATTAATTATATTACATTCATCAGTTAAATAATTATTGAATTTGAGACGAATTTTGATTTTTCTGCTCAATGCACTATTTGTTTTTATTTTTCACTTTTTTTTTTTGCTTTTCGCGTTCTTTACTTCTTTTATATATTAAAGTTTTTCTTCTATTTTTATTTTACTTTTTAAGATTAGTTTTTATTGTACAATTTTTTCTTTTTTCTATTTTTATCTTTTTGTTTTTGATACTAATTGATTTAATTTTTATTATTTTTTAGTTATTGTAATATTAAATAATATATTTCGTTATTATATATTTTTTAGGTAATTATCCATTTTGTTTATTTTTACTTTTGATATTTTTATTGATTTTTAATTTTTTTAACTTTTTACTGTTTTTAATTTTTTATTTTTATACTTTTTTTACTGTTGAGTTTTTTACTTAAATTTTTTTCTTCTTTAATTTACTTTTTAAAATTTTTATTTTTTAAATTTTGAATTTTTATACTTTTTTAATTTTTTGTACTCTTTTAATTTTCTTTTTGTTCTATTTTTTTTTTTGCTCTTTTAATTTTTTTTTTTCTTTTTTAATTTTTTTTTTTTGCTTTTTTAATTTTTGTTTACTTTTTATTTGTTTTTGTTTTACTTTTTTAATTTTTTGTACATTTTTTCATTTTTTTTGTACTTTTTAATTTTTTTGTACTTTTTTAGTTTCCTTATTTTGGTTTATTTTATTTTGTTTTTAAATTTTTTTTTTGCTTTTTAATTTTTTTTTTTTACTTTTCTAATGTTTTTGCTTTTTTTTTACTTTTTAAATTTTTTCTTTTCTTATTTTTTAATTTTTTCTTACTTTTTAATTTTTTTAACTTTTTTGTTTATTTGATTGTTTATTAATTTGCTTAAAAGCTAGCAAGAATAAACTTTTAGTTAAGCACTGATTACAAATGTAGATATACAAATCAACATAATGTTATATTTTAAAACACATTAATCATATAATCAAAATTCATTTTAAAAAATTAGTTGAATTGAATAAGGAAAAAACTGTAACGAAAATAGCTTAACGTACGATAAAAATAATAAAGCAAAATAAAGATAAACAAGAAAAAAAATGAATGAAATTAACGAAAAAGAAGACAAATAATCAGTGAGCTTGGATTTAAACATTGCGGGCTCTGCAAATACGATGTAAGTAGGGTGGAAGCGAGTTCCAAAGACGTATGGAACTAACAAAAAATTGCTTTTCGGACGCTTAGCAGACGTGTTTTGGTTGAATTAAATTGTTTCCGATTGTTGGTTTTAAATTTTTATTTTTCTAATTTTTTTTTTTAACTTTAATTTTTTTAACTCTTATTTTTTTACTTTTATTTTTTTACTCTTATTTTTTTACTTTTTTTTTTTTGCTTTTATTTTTTATGCTTTAATTTTTATTTTTTACTATTTTTTAAATATTTTTCGTTAATTTCATTTTTACTTTGATTCTTCTCTTTTCTAATTGCTTTTAATTGTTTTTAATTGTTTTTACGTTTTTAACTTTTTTTTTCATCACCGCTTTGTAAACAAACCTCAGATAGTGAAATGTAAAACTTTTTCAAAGACTAAATGACCAATTCGTAAGATTGTGTAATCTATTAAATTTCAATGAGCCAGTAATCAATGCGACATCTTTGAGGTATTATTATTGTCCCTGTGAAGTCACCTCCCCATATGGCGAAGTCGACTCTGCTGAAGATTAGAGCATTCATAGAGTAGATGTTTGATGGCTTTTATTTCTTCGAGACCTCTGGATTTTCAGAAGTCTGAATGTGTCGTGGGGACTCCCCATTACGCATTTATTTATATTTACTGTGTGTGCTATTCGGAAACTTTTCACTCGTGGTAGGAAAGAAGTTACTGAGTTGAATACAATTTCTGTCTGTTGAAATAAAATTGTAATTTTTGCTGTGCCAAAAGAACAATGAAATTTTGATAACTAGAAATTTTGGCGTTTTAGATTTCGTTAGTGTATAAGTGCGAGAATTTAATTTATTTTGCAAAATCGTTGATATAACTGAAAATGAAGAAAATTTTACTAAAATATTTTCCACATCTGGTTGCCTTGCTGTCGGAAGCAAAAAGTTTTGAACTTCCTTATGACTTTTTTTAAAGGAAGGGGGAAGAGTAAGTACTGCTTTTGCTTTTCTGTTCCAGACAACTACCTAAAACATTATTCCTTTAAGGATATTACCTATATTCGGCCAAGAGTCTAATCCGAATCATTAAATGCCATTTTGAATAGAGACAATGCGCAAACTTAAATGCGTTTTATAGTGTCTGCTAGCTCTTTTCGCCAAATTGTGGAGTTTATTCCAGCGAAGCATTATGGATGAAGTGGCTTGCTATCGAGTAGCAAGTGGCTTTACAGTATGCAATATATACATGTTACGTAGAAATTCCTTTGCCATTTTGTTGGGATTTCCATTATTTTTTAATTCTTTCTGCTTTTTTAATTTATAATTAACTAAAAAGTTTAGCTTTCATTAATTTCACTTTAGTTATTTTAAGCGCGATCTTACAAGTGTTTTTTTTTTTAATTATGCTTGTGTCAAAAAATCTCTTGCCGATTGTCAAAATTTATACTAGCCCCTGAGGCTACATGAATTTTTGACAATCATATTCACCTCGCAAGTGCCAAATATTCTCATTCAGACTGTCAAAATTTCATCATCCGAGTGAAAAGTTTCCGAATAGCACACAGCCTTATAGACATTTTGTTTTTACATTTTTTTTGACTATTTTCACTTTTTTTGACTATTTTCACTTTTTTTTAATAATTTTTTTTTTTACTTTTTTTCAATTATTTTTTAATTAGAGATATATATTCATATTATTTTTTAAATTAAGCTTTTTTTAAATATTTTTACTTTTTTTAAATATTTTTCACTTTTTTGTCAATTATTTTTTAATTATTAATTGACAAGCCACTGGAAATTAGCTTATCACGAGTGTGCAGTGGACAGCAGTGTGGTATCCCCGTCCTTTTATGGATCTAAATATTAAATAGAAAACATATTAATTTCTTTATATTACGGTGTATAGCAACAAACTAAAACATTTTTAAAAATAATATCGGTTAAAATTCCGGTTCACTGATCATGATCAATGTGTAAGAAAATTTTGATTTAAAAGATTATGTAAAGTTCAGACTTGCTAAGAGCGTAAAAAATTATGAGGTTAGTGTAGGGAGATCTCTGAAAATTGTTTTTTCTTTCTTTCAAAATTTCTATTCAAGTTCCAAACAAACCAAATTTAAAAATTATTCTAAAAGAACTCAAAATTATTCGCTGAAAGTTTAAAGGCTTTTAGTGCATTTTTATGTATAGTATTACGAAACGAAAGAGAACGTCGAGAGACAAAGTAAGCAATACATTTTTTTATACTAAAAAATATTGTGATCGTTTCTTTATCCAGTTAGATAAAGAACTAAAGATCCAGTGGGTTTGTTTATAAATGACAGGATCGTTTTGATATGCATGTTTCGTTAGGTCTTAGAGCGCGCTACGGAGCGAGCTCGCGGGGCGGGGTTGGCAGTTATTCTCCTATTTCTTATTCTTTGTTGAGGAAAAGGTGGATTCTTTTAAACGAGTTTAAATAAAAAAAAAACCGTGAAATGAAAAACCGTTTCAGAAACTAAATCGAATTTTCCAAAACTACATTTTCCCATACTGAACGTATTTTAACTAGAAATCATTGCAATCATGCTGCAATTTGGCAGCGATCTTCCTAACACTATTTTTAATATATTGACGAAAAAAGATGAATTTATTAAAAATACATATTTATAAAATTTTTAATTTTTGTTTTTTTTTAAAGGTGTGAGGTATAAAAAAAAATTTATTTTAAGAACCTTTTCTGTTTACTGTTACAGTTTAAAAGAAAAACGACCAGATAAATAACCAAATATCAAAATCTGCCCCGCAACGCCGCCATTGTGAATAAAAAGTTTTTTTTTTGCTAAGATTTTTTCTTACTACCAAAATACGTTTTTTAATGTACAATAATTTTTAAATAAATTTAACACTGATTGAAAATATACCTTATTTCGGAGTTCCCTTGCCTTAAATGCAGATTTGGAAGTTGAGGGAAAAACAAATTTATTTGTAAGCTTAACATAAACGATAGCCATTTTCCACCAACGATTTTACAATAATCCTCAGATAATATAGTATAATATAGAGTATATAATAATTCCACAATTTCTTTGTCATTTGAACAGTTTCTGGTAACTCGGAGGAAATGATGTAAGTTATTCACTTTGCTATACTTACATATTTAAATTAAATTCAGACACTGTGGTTCCATATTGAGCGATATATAGAGGATTTATATAAGTTGTTTGCAAAATTCATCTAACGGTATCCACAGCATCAGTTAATCTGAAACCTTTCACTGATACCACTTCAAAAGTCTGTCATTGTTCAAGTTAGGCTGTAAAAATCGAAAGCTTAATAAAAGATCATTTTGACTAAAGCTGAAGTCAATTGCATTTTAAATATATGACTTGATTAAACAGTTATTCTTTAACCCTGGAAAGTCATCTAATTTTTTGTACGCTAAGGTCATCTTTCGTCGAATTGACGACGATCTTATTCACTCTTTAATTAAAGGACCTGAGCACAAAACTTGAAATTGTTAATATATGGGCATTCCCAGAAAAAGCCCACCGTGACACGAAAATTAAAAGTTATTAAAAAGTTATTATTTAATGATATTATCCTAGAAAACATTTAAATTTTATTGATTTAAGCAATTTGAACATAAACTCATTTACTTTGATGGTCAAATCGTCTGCACTGTTTCACAAATGTAATTTTTCTTTTTAGTAAATGTTCAGTAAATGTTTCTTAAACGTTGTTTTAGTATAAATGGAAGGCATTGGCTAAAAATAAAAGCCTAATAACAAAAAAAAAAAAAAGCTGAAAAAGATTTTTAAATTTGATTACTTGGAAAATAAACTTATATTATTTCAAGGTTTTATACAAAAAGTCATGCCCAATTCGCAGAGTTTTGCAAATTTTGTAATCCAAGTCGAAAATTACTTCCGTTTTTGTAACGTCACCCAAGAGCATAGTTTCGCTTATATGTTTAAATCCTTAGGATCGATTATTGTAATTCTTTTACTTAATATAGTGCTAGTAAGCAAATATAAAATGATATTTTTAAAAATTTGACTTTTTCATTATTTTTTTAATGTTTTCGTACAAACCGTACGTAACGCCAGTTTGGAAATGCCCATATTTATATTTAATCTATTCTTAAACTAAATTAAAAATTATGAATATCATTTATTTTTAGTTGTATTCAAAAATTAAGTTTTCACTGCACTATTAAAATAAAAAAAAACAACGTTAAATGCGATCATGCGTCGTCGATTCAACGACAGATGACCATCTAGGGTTAAGGACCATTTTGAGCAGTCGTGCATTCAAAAATTAATAAATGAGACAAAACTTATCAAAAATTTTTGTAGTTTGAACATGCTTTAGTTGTCGCAGAAGGACGTCACCATATTTGGTGGACAGCAAATATTTAGCCAATTGAGCCACTTACTGGGCACTTTGAAAATATATGTTCATACATGAATATTCGTATGCTTTATTTAATTTGTTAAATTTCTGCAACACAAGCGTTATCAGACAAGCATATAAGAGAGGGTCAATATGAGTTTTTCTGCTGAATACGAAGTCTTTGTCTTCAAAATATGAGTTCATAAGAAAAAAAAGATAGGATTTTGTTTTTTTAGGTTTGAAGCAACTCCTAATTTAATAGTACTTTTTTTTCTTCATACAATACAGTAAAATAAAATATAAATACATCATTTAGAATCAAATTTTACATTTTAACAATTCTACGGCTGAGCGTTCTACGTAAAAATCAAGTTCAAATATTGTCAAAAAAATAGATGAAAACTTACTCTTGAAAATATTGAATGTTTGAAAATATTATAGATAAACAGTTATTTTTAATGAATTTAAAGAATATAAAGTTAAAATAATATTTTAAGGAACTCAACCGCGAACTGGTAACTTAAAATTACCTGTGGTGGACTCCCAGAAAATAACATTTTATTGATGATAATACTTTGATTGCTGAATTTTTGAGATAGTTTGTTAAAAAATTCAATCTATTCAAAAGTTTTTCAAACATCTTCATTAAATGGGGTTTTTCTTAAGAGGCCAACACACACACGCATCAAAAGAGGTACAACTAATTATAACTGCCACCGTTTATTTGCACCGGAATAGTGCCAAACCCGTAGTGGATGATGTTGCCATTTGCACTAATAGTATCAAAAGAGGTCTGGTCAATACCAAACGTTATCCGCTGATCATAACCCTCATTGCGACAATCGAGTAGCTTCCATACTTTAGTGTTGAGTCCTGCATTTTGTGAATTAAACAGTGCCAGGGAAGTCGTCACACTTTGACCAGCACCACTCAGTAGATACATGGATGCAGTATGCGGCATAGGTAGATCATCTTGCAGACATGCTATAAGGTCAACACCGCTCCAAGCATTTAGTTGAGGCGTTACAAAAGTTAACCACTGCGCTGTTTCAGTATTTCCACAATCTACAAGCAATACACCCGAACCGAAATTGATGGCCTTAAATTCCAAGTTGGCTTCCCAACCACGCGCCACCTCTTCAATAACAGCATCTTCAAGTAAGCGTAGCGCTTCTTCGTCAAGTTTGTGCTGCGGATAATTTTTTGGTAGGAGTGCCACTCGTAACTGCAGGTCTTCACAATTGGCAATAGGAGCTCCATTCGTATCGTATTTCGTATGTTGCGTTGCAACAGCCTTGAATTCTCTATTTGTTTTATTGTATTCTGAATTATTTCTCCTTTCTTTTACTAAAAGAGCTGTTTCGGCAATTTGTTTTTGCACAATAATCGCTGCCTCCTTCACAGTGAATCCGTTTTCTCTAACTAAGCGAAAAAACCTGTTTTTATATGCTCCTTCTATGCCATATTTTATGCAAGCTATGTCCATTCCTTTATGGATCTTTCTTTTTGATGCTTCTAGTGTTTTTTGTAAAGAAAACTCCAGACCCAAGCCCTGCTCGTGATATAGATGTTTAAAAAGTTTTTTAGCATTTCCTTTGAATTGGTATAAGCGACAATAATCAAGGCATTCTTGCAGGTTTCTGCCAGATTCTTTTGCTAATTTTAACAAATCATTTCCTGATGTTTCGGGGTTTAGAGCAGTTTTAAAGCTCTGCATATTGGAGGAGCTGGATGCACTACTTAAGGAATCTTCGTAAAGTTCAGAGGATGCTGCGAAAGTTGCTGTTGCTGTTGCCCTAGCGGTTTCACGCAATTTTTTTTTTTGTTTTCGATATTCTATTTTTCTGCGTGTTTTTCTAATGGATTCGTTAGCACTAAAGCCCTGATTTAGAAAGCGCCAGTACCATCTTAACTGAGGTCCTCTAAGACCAGCTCTATTTGGATCATCAATGCCTCCAGGTGCTCCCAAAGGTGGTTCTGGTATTAAAGAAAGGCGACGCATAGATCTTGGACGTTTTTTTTCTTTCTTTGATTTGAAACTTGAACTGGGCAAATTCAACTCATAATTGCATTGTCTGTGAAACGGGTTGACGTATTCTCCATCATTATCATCTTCATTTCTGCTCTGCTGTAAGTTTTTGTGTTCAAAATAAGTATAAGTTTTTTGGTTTTCTTGTGTATCATTCATTTTTTTTCCCACGAGTAGCTAGGGAAATAACGGTCCACCATGCCAGAGCCCCGCTTGACATGGTAAGGTCACAGTTACACTCTGAGGCGACCTGGTTTCAGAGAGGCGCCGTTATAATACAGCCGGTTGACCCCTGGCTGCAAACCATCCAATAGGCACGGTGACGCTTGACACCTTGGATTAGGGGTTAGGTAGGGTATTTAATTTTTATTGTTTTTTTTTTCATTTTAATTAATTCAACATTCATATTAGTTAGTTCAGAGTTATTTTATCTTTAATTTTTTTTCATCAATTCAGTCAGTCCTCAGAAATATTTATGCATTTATCTGCACAAATAATGTTCCAAAACCATAGCGTAACTTATTCTGTTGAGCTGTCAATAACGTAATTGTTGCTTTGTCCACACCTAAAGTTAGCACCTGTTCGGTTCCCGCATTTCGACCATTGACTATTTGCCAGGACCCTACCTTAATCTCCACATTTTGTACTTTAAGTAGTGCCATCGTTATTTTGTAATCTTGTTGAGCACTGTTGGGTAGATGTAGTGTAATACTATGTGGCAAAGGGAGACGATCTTCCAGGCAAGCCTCTAGTTCTACACCGCTCCAAGCATTTAGCTGTGGTGCTACATGAAGTAGCCATTCAACTGTTTCAGAATTTTTGCATTTGACTAATAACATGCCTTTCCCTAATACAATGCCTTTAAATTGCAGATTTGCTTCCCAACCACGTGCCACCTCCTCAATAACAGCATCTTCCAGTTGCCGCACTTCATCTGGTGTTAGTTTCCGGAGTGGATAAGTTTTTGCTACCACGGCTACTCTTAGTTCTGATGCAAAATTAACAGCACCACAATTACCTTGCTGGTCTTCGTCTTCGGTGCCGTTTTGCTCGTTCAGCCTCTCCACTCTGCGTTCAAACACTTTTTCCTTAGCTTCTTCTGGTTCGAAACCTTGTCGAATTAACTTTTTAAAAAACAGTTTGTCATCTCCTCTTATTTTATGTCGTGTACAGTAACTTTTAAGGTGGAAATCCTTAGTGGTTATATTTCTACCATATTGTTCTATTACTCTAGCTCTACTCGCTAGTACTTGCTTCTTAGCTTCTTCAGGATCTACGCCTAAGTCAACTGTACGCAAGAATTGTTGGCGGTCTAATTTGTAGATGCCATTTAGACGACAAAAGTCTCTCATTGCTTTGTTCTTGCTGCTTGGTGTCGTAGGTGCAGTAAGCATATTGTGAGGATCTATCTGCGGATTTGCCGCTAGAATTCTTGCACCTAGTTTTGCTCCATATTTTATTGCATCTGGACGGCAGTACCAATGCCACGTACTGTTTGTATGTGTTGGTTTGATTTTTTCCCGGCTGCTTGAAGGTTTGATTTCTGATAACCACTTCTTCTTCTCCTCCTCCTTATTTATGTTAAGACTAGTATTATTTCTTTCTTTTATTTGATGTGTTTTGTTCATTTTTAGTCCCACGAGTAGCTAGGGAAATAACGGTCCACCAATTCAGAGCCCCGCTTGACATGGTAAGGTCACAGTTACACTCTGAGGCGACCTGGTTTCAGAGAGGCGCCGTTATAATACAGCCGGTTGACCCTGGCTGCAAACCATCCAATAGGCACGGTGACGCATGACACCCTGGATTAGGGGTTAGGTAGGGTATTTTCTTTTTTAATGTTATTATTTTTAATTTAATTTTTTTTTATTTTTTGTTTATTTTTTTGTTTATTTTTTTTAGTTTTTTTTAGTTTTTTTATGCATTTGTTATTTATTTTTTTTTATTTTATTTATTTTTTTTTTATTTTATTTAATTTTTTCTTCAATTTAGTCCTCAGCAAAATTTATGCATTTCTCTGCACGAATAATGTTTCAAAACCATAGCGTAACTTATTCTGTAGAGATCTCAATAACGTAATTGTTGCTTCGTCTACACCTAAGGTTATCACCTGTTCGGTTCCCTTATTTCGACCATTGACTATTTGCCAGGACTCTATATTAAGCCCCCTATTTTTTAAGGCAAGCAGTGCCATAGTTGTTTTGTAATCTTGTTTAGCACTGTTGGGTAAATATAATGTAATACTATGTGGCAAAGGGAGATCATCTTCCAGACAAGCCGCTAGCTCTACACCGTTCCAAGCATTTAGGTGTGGCACTACATAAAATAGCCATTCAACTGTTTCAGAATTCTTGCATTCGATTAACAACATGCCTTTCCCTAATTTAATGCCATTAAATTGCAGATTTATTTCCCAACCGCGTGCCACCTCCTCAATAATAGCTTCTTCCAGTTCCCGCACTTCTCTTCGTGTTAGTTTTTGGAGTGGATAATCTTTTGCTAGCGCGGCTACTCTTAAGGGATTATTTATGGATTTAGTGCAGCTTTCTTGTTGTTGTGTTGCAAAATTGCTAGCACTAAAATTACCTTGCTGATCGTCGCTTTTGGAAGCTTTTTTCCAATTCAGCATCTCCAATCTGCGTTCAAACACTTTATGCCTAGCTTCTTCGGGTTCGAAACCTTGTCTTATGAACTCTTTAAACCAACATTTGTCATCTCCTTTTATTTGATGTCGTACGCAGTAACTTGTAATGTGTATATTTTCCCTGGTTACATTTTTATCATGTTCGTCTATTCTAGCTCTTTTCGCTAATGTCTGCTTCATAGCTACTTCAATATCTACGCCAAAGGTAACCTTATCCATGAATTGTTTGCGGTCGGATTTGTGGATGCCATTTAAACGACAAAAGTCTCGACAAAGCTTTCTCGTAGCTGGATCTAACTCCGAACTTGGCGATAGACTTCTTGCGCCCAGTTGTCCATTTTTGTTTGCATTTGAACGGCGATGCGAAGTTGGAAAATTGTTTGTTTGTGCTGGTTTAATTTTTTCTCGGCTGCTGGAAGGTTTGATTGCTGGTAACCACTTCTTATCCTCCTTTATGTTAAGACTATTATTATTTTTTTGTTTTATTTGTTGTGTTTCATTCATTTTTGGTCCCACGAGTAGCTAGGGAAATAACGGTCCACCATGCCAGAGCCCCGCTTGACATGGTAAGGTCACAGTTACACTCTGAGGCGACCTGGTTTCAGAGAGGCGCCGTTATAATACAGCCGGTTGACCCCTGGCTGCAAACCATCCAATAGGCACGGTGACGCTTGACACCTTGGATTAGGGGTTAGGTAGAGTAATTTTTTTATTTTCTATTTATTTTTTTTTTTGTTATTTTTTTATGATTTTTTTTATTTTTAGAGTAATTATAACTTTAATTTTTTCTTCAATTCAGTCAGTAGGTACTCAGCAAAATTTATGCATTTCTCTGCACAAATAATGTTCCAAAACCATAGCGTAACTTATTCTGTTGAGCTCTCAGTAACATAACTGTTGCTTCGTCTACACCTAAAGTTAGCACCTGTTCGGTTCCCTCATTTCGACTATTGACTATTTGCCAGGACTCCATATCAACACACTAATTTTGTGCTTCAAGAAGTGCCATGGTTACTTTGCAATCTTGTTCAGTGCTATTGGGTAGATATAATGTAATACTATGTGGCAAAGGGAGATGATCTTCCAAACAAGCCTCTAGTTCTACACCGCTCCAAGCATTTAGCTGTGGTGCTACATGAATTAGCCATTCAACCGTTTCAGAATTTTTGCAATTGACTAATAACATGCCTTTCCCTAATTCAATGCCATTAAATTCCAGATTTGCCTCCCAATTACGTGCCACCTCCTCTATAACAGCGGTTTCCAGTTGCCGCACTTCATCTGGTGTTAGTTTTCGTAGTGGATAAGTTTTTGCTAGCACTGCTACTCTTAAAGCATTATTTCTGTACTTAGTGCTGCTTTGTTGTTGTTCTGGAGTAAAATTAACATCTCCAAAATTACCTTGCTGGTCGTTGTCTTCGGTTTCGTTTTGCTCCTTCAGCTTCTCCATTCTGCGTTCAAACACTTTTTTCTTAGCTTCTTCGGGTTCGAAACCTTGTCCAATGAACTTTCTAAACCAGCCTTTGTCACCTCCTCTTATTTGATGTCGTGTACAGTAACTTTCAAGGTGAAAATTTTTACTGGTCACATTTCTATCATATTGTTCTTTTCTAGCTCTATTCGCTAATACTTGCCTCATAGCTTCTTCAGGATCTACGCCTAAGTCTACGGTCCGCATGAATTGTTGGCGGTCTATTTTAAAGATGTTATTTAAACGACAAAAATCTCTCAATGCTTTGTCCTTGCTGCTAGGTGACGGAAATGAAGTACATATTTTGTGAGAATCTATCTGCGGATTTGCCTCTAGGATTCTTGCACCTATTTTTGATCCATATTTGTTTGCATTTGAACGGCGGTACCAAGACCAAGATCTGTTTTTATGTGCTCTTTTGGCTTTTTCTCGGCTGCTGGAAGGTTTGCTTTCTGATAACAACTTCTCCTCCTCCTTCTTTATGATAAGACTATTATTATTTTTTTGTTTTATTTGTTGTGTTTCATTCATTTTTGGTCCCACGAGTAGCTAGGGAAATAACGGTCCACCACGCCAGAGCCCCGCTTGACATAGTAAGGTCACAGTTACACTCTGATGCGACCTGGTTTCAGAGTGGCGCCGTTATAATACAGCCGGTTGACCCCTGACTGCAAACCATCCAATAGGCACGGTAACGCTTGACACCTTGGATTAGGGGAGATTATTTTTTTTCTTCTAAATATCAACAGTAATTTTGTAACGTGAACTGCTGCAACCTGTTGGTCCGCGGGAGGTATTTCATTTCCCTCCTACCACCCAGATATTTTAAAGTATCTGGGAAGCATTCCCCTATCCGCCACCTGGGGACGCGCCCTGTAGGGGTAACAGGCTCCCCCTAGGGTTTTTAAAAAAATATATTTTATGTAAAAATTGTTATATTGTATATTAAACACTAATCATAAGCAAATATATATTGGTTTTAAAAAAAAATTGTAAAGTTACTTAAAAGTTGAGATCATCGCTTACAGATTAAATTGAAATCTTACATAATTAAATAATTATTATTAAATTTTTTTGATCTTACTAGAAATGTTTAGTTTTTAATTGCAATATTTTTCATTCCTACTTAAGGATAAGATGTAAAATGATATTTGTTCACGTCACATTAAAAAAAAGGTGAATGTCCTAATTTATTAATACTTTTTGGAAAAAGGTATGACACTCCGAAAGAATTATGAAACGTTAGGCGAATGAACAAAAAGCAAACTTGAAATATTTTAAAAAAATTTACTAGTCTATAAATTTATTCCGGTAAGGGTCCCCTTATTCCAGCAAATCTACAAACGCTACAAAAAAAAAAAACGAAATGGATATTTCAGCCCTTGAAAGAACTTTGACCGAGCTTCTTATGATCAATTGTGCTGTGTGTGATGTGAAATGTTTGCACACAAATGATCGAGAACTGGACCTACATGTTTTACGCCGACTCCGAACGGCTTATGTTCTCAAGAAGCTTTTCATTGCAGTTTTTACTCTCTGAAGTTTGCGATTGTCTGCAGAGAGGTGACGACCGAACAGAAAAATTAATTCAATTGAAAAAACTTTCTGTGTCGGATGGAGGATTCGAACCTGGGTTCTCTGGCGTAAAAGTCACACACTCTACCCACTACGCCACGGCCGCCACACAAACGCTACAACAACACTTGATATATCATTAGAAAGGTCTTGAGATGTAGGTAAGCAGAAAATGATTAGATTTTTGAAAAGTGATAGCGTTTAGAAGAAATGAGCGTTTAAAAATTAAAAAATGTTAAAAAGACTTAAGGCGCGAGTTCGTGCTCGATGTGATGTGAATGAGAAAGTTGATTTCCAAAGCGAAGTAGGGAAGTACACCCGATTTTCGGGGCGTTATCACTAGTTTTTTATTAAAAGGGAAATGCGTCTTTCGTCAAGTATCGACATTTTATGAGGGAGTTAAATTTTCTTGATTTTAGATAAATATTAAAATTTTTAAACTAAAAGTTTATCAAAATGTAAATTTTTGGCATTCAGCTTATTGCCCGAATAGCTATATGCAACTACGGCGCATAAAGGTTCTTTTTTGTTGTGCTTATTATTTACCGTTATAATTTTTTTGTGAGAAAAACTGATTTTAAGTGGACACATAAATGGCACAAATTACTTAAAGCACTCAGTACTCGCGTTGCTTTCTATAGAACCACGCACGTGATGTTTTGTGCAGTTTAACAATAAGTTATTAAAAGTATTGCAGAGTGAAAAATTATTAAAAGTGGGATCAGGAAAACATTCCATGATTGAGGAGAGACGGATAATTTGGAAAATGTACAAAGAAGGAAAGAAAGTGGCTGAAATTGCTAATATTATGGGTAGTTCTCGAAAAAAAGTGTACAATGCAATTCTCACAGAGAAAGTCTAAAAATTATCCATTCGTCATCACGCCAGATAGCATCTGAAATTAATTAGTCTTTGGACTTAAAAATATCTAGCAGGCTTGTAAGAAGGCGATTGAATTAGTCAAATTTGTTTGGGCGCGTTTCCATAAAAAAGTTACTATTGTCAATAAAAAATATCTTAAAACGATTAGCTTTCGCCAAAACCCATAAATTTCTGGGAAACGTATTGTGGAGTGACGAAACTAAAATAAGTAGGATTGGACCAGATGGTATAAACTTCACCCAGAAGACGATAAAACAGGGCGGTGGTAACATTATGATTTGCGGTGCATTTTCATGGCATGACGTAGATCCTCTTATAAAAATCAATGGCAAAATGGACAAATTTCAGTACTTGGCCGTTTTGAAAAACCATATGCCTTCGATTTTATGACAATTAAGTGGAAATTTATGCAGGGCAATAATCCCAAACATTGTTACAAGCTGGTAAAAAATTGGTTTTGTGCGGAGAAGATCGACGTTTTGGATTGGCCAGCCCAAAGCCCAGACTTCAATCCACTTGAAAACATTTATGATGATAAAAAATAAGGGCTGGGCTACAGTACAAAATATTAATGAATTTAAAGTTTGTGCAACACAATAAAACAACAAATGAAAATTGAACACGATCCTTTCTCTTTTTTGCAAAATGTGCAATTTATGTGTACATCTGATCAAGCAATACGTTCTTAAATTTGAGTTAAAAATCAAAATAATAAATCCAAAGGAGTTTTGGCGTTACGTAAATTCTAAAACAGAAAGTTAAATGTTCATAACCTTAATCTTTATTTTTGGAAACAGCAAATTTTTCTAAATGATACTTATGTTGACGTCCGAAAATGACGTCAATAAAGCAATGAAAGCATTAAAAATGAATGCTAAAAGTAATTACGATGGTTTGTCCACCATTCTGGTTAGAGCTCCAACTTAAGCACGTGTACACGAAAGTTCGAAATCCGTTAAGTTCGTTTTTGAAAACACGTACTCGAACTACACGTGAATGTTAAACACGTACTACACGTTTAATTGCAAAAGTACGTGTTCACGTGTACACAGGACCACTCATTCACGTTTAAGGTATTCACGTTTTTACGATTTAGACGCATCCAAGCCAATTCCCATAGGTCTTTATTGTCATTGGCAAGAGATTATATTACAATAGGTTTGGCCAGCTCCATATAGCTTTATTGTGACTTGTTGGCGCTTCATAGGCTTCAATGGCTGGCTATAAGGTGAGCTTATCCTCGTTACAAGGCTTTTGTGATTTCTATGGAATTTTTTATATGATATTCATAAGTAGATGATATTATGGCCAATCGGTCTCAGGTCTAGGATGGCCAAGCTCAAAAAAATCTCAATAAAACAATCTGGAGCAAGCCAAACCTTTCAAAATGTATGTCGAAAAGTTTCTTTATTTATGCTTTAGGAGTGTTAATAGCTGAAAAACAGTTTCAATGAAACTGTTGCAAGTAGCTTGAAAGTTGTGAAAACGTAAATTACAAACGTGAACGCTTGAATCTGTGTACACGTGTATACGTGAATACATGAACACGCACTTTTACAACTACACGTGTAGTTCGAATACGTTATTTTTTGAAAATATTTAAAGAAACAGGTGTATTCGTATTACACGTGAATATAGGAGGTCTAATTCTGATTTAAAATTGTTTTTTTTTTAATAAAACTCCTTAAATCAATTTATAATAAATCGACTGAATCTTGTATTTTTGTTAATTTTATAAATTTTTTTGGAACGAAGTTTTTTAAAGCGTCTTGCGGAAAGTGATTTGGTAGAAATCGTCACATAACGAAAATAAAATTGAATAATTTGGCGAATTTTCAACCGATTTCAATTAAGGTAAATAACACAAAAAAAAAGCCGACCATTTTGTTTAGATACAAGGAGTAATTATTTTTTCAAATTTATACAGCTTATTGTACATAAAAAGTGATTTATAAAATTTTTTTTTTGAAAATATTTTTCAGTCTTCTATAAGAGGGCGCTGAAAATGACAAAAAAAAAAAGACATCCAAAACGGTTCGATGGATATCGCCTTTCCCATGTATCTGAAACAAAAAAAAAATCTAATGTCATTTTAAAGTACAGACCACTAAATCGGCATCTCCCCTACGCACGACCCCCTCACCAGGGTTATTTTAAAATAATGGCGAAAGTTAGAGTAAAAAGTTAAAAAAAGAGATCGATTTTCCCGTGCTTTTTTTGCCTATAAAAAACAAAAAATTAAAAAAAAAATACTTCAATTTAGGGGGTTGATTAAAGGACAAAATTCATTGAAATTGAGCCAATAGATTTCGAGTTATCTATGGAACCGTTTAAAAAAAACTAGTTTCGAGGAAATCGCGTTTAAAGCTTTTGTTTTTCGAAATTTTGTATGTATTTTTAAAAGTATCGGTTGATAAACTTATTATTATTTAATCCGCAATGCCACGTATCGTTTTAAAAACATGTGTGTATATTCTAGAAGCTATAAAGAACACATTAAGCAAACAAAAAACAATTTTCTGAAAAATTTACACGTATATTATACATTAAACAAAACTTGCTGGATTAAGAACTGGATAAGTTTTTTATTGCTACGTCAAAACGTATTCAAAATCACAAATTGAAAGAAATTGACCTCAAAATGAAAATATATGAAAAATTTGAGGGCATTTTTTATTGTTTCATCATAAAGATGAAGGATTGAGGTTAAAAGAACTTTTGAAAGAAGTTAATTTATATTTAGTTTCTGGTAGAAAACTGGGAACGACTAGATACGGTAAATCATTTAACTTCCGATGTTCACGTGTTTAATAATGATGATACTATTAATAAAATCCATCAACTTACATCATAAGGAATTTATGTAATATATGTAAGTAATATATTTTAAAAAGAATACAATCGCTTTAGTAATATAAGAGCTGTCATTATTCACCTCCTTTGCCTTTTATATACATCTCAAATCCCAAGGAAATCGTTTTAGAGGAGTTAATTCAAGCGTTTTTTCCAATTTTATTTATTTCAAACAAATTTTATTTCGGATTACATTTAGAGTTGAAAAAAACCGTAAGGAACTTCTTTGCTGACCGGGGTCCCCGACCGCAATAGTTTTTTATTAGAGGCAAATTCGGAAACAAGTCAGTATTTTCTGAAAATGTTGCCTCTTTTTTTAAAAAGTTTTGATTTATTAGTAAGGTTGTATAAGTGCTTAATTGTGTCAAGTTTTCAATAACCTCCAATGACATGCCTGTATTAATGTGATGCGTTCCGTAAGCGAGAGAGTAATCGATGAATACAATTTGAATGAATTGAATTATTTTTTCGAGAACATGTAATCAAAAATTTTGCAATCCATGATCGAAGACGTTTATTTTATTTCAATATAATCTGATCACGGACCTAAACACCAAATTATACTTTCAAGTTTTTTTTATACTTATCTAGAAATTAAGTTAAATAACTCTAGAAATAAAATTTAATAAATTTAATTTTAAATATGTATGTACATGTTTAATCTTACTCAAATTTTAACCTCGAATATATCGTGGTCTCAAGACATAAGAGCATATATTTAAAATGTTAAATAACTTATCTTGCTAAATAGCTACTTATCTTGGTTTTTGCAGCTTTTCAGGAGAACATTTAAAAAATTGAAATTGATAAATATTATGAGGGCCGTTTGATAATTCAGTGAATTTTTTAATTTCCCGCGTAGCAACTTTAAATGCAACACTGATCCTGTCAATAACCATCTGTTAATTGACTACTATTTCAGATCGCTGCGACGCTTAACTTGTGTTTGGCAGCCATTGACAGCAGACAACCTTGTGAAATTTGGCGAAAATGGAAAAAGTGAATTTCAAGCATTATTTTTTTGCCATCAGCCAAACCAAGGAAATGCTTAATTTAATAAATACTATGGGGACTCTGCACCTTCGATTGCTATGATTTCAAGTGGTTTACTGAATTGCGATGCGGTTGTGCAAGCACAAGTGACTCCCAACGATATGGACGCCCAAATGAGGTCCCACATCAGAAATGGTCACTAATATTCACGATATTACGCGAGATTGTTGAGGCTGCAGGCATCTCAGACGAACGGGTGTGGAACATTTTGCGAAATCATTTGGATATGTTTGTTCACTCTCGACTACAAACGCGATCATGTGACTGATGGCGTGTTTGGCGATGTTGAACAAAGATTAGATTTTTTTCCGTCGATTAGTAACCGTGGACGAAACATGGATCCATCACTACACACCAGGAGACAAAGGAACAGTCGAAACAGTGGACTTCATCGACCGAACGTGTTCCAAAGAAAGCGATGACGGTGCTATCGACCGGAAAGGTAATGACGACAGCATTTTGGGATGAACGCGGTATAATCTACATCGATTACTTTCCACCGAAAAGAACGATCAATGGCGAATACTATGCAACCGAATTGGACAGTTTCAACGACGCTTTGAAAGAGAAACGTCTCCACTTGGCGAGGAAAAAAGTGCTCTTCCATCAAGACAATGCGCGCGTTCACACATGCCCAGTGGAAGAGGTCCAAGAAACCTATAAAAGAAATCCAATAACATGCGATAATTGCAATGCATATGTTTGGTCATTGAAGCATTCAATAATTGATTTTGTCATTGGAACTGGCTAAGGGATCCTATTAGATAGAATAACTCGAAATTTTTTTGGACAGCTCTAGACTGCATTATTGTATACCGTCAGTCCTTAGTTGTCATTGGGACTTTTAAGTGTTAAGTCGATTCCTTGTACATAAATGGATGATTCTATGGATGCACTAAATTATCTTAAGTCTTATGTCGGTCATGGGGTTAATTATGGATCCAATGGGTCCTCTGACCTGAATGGATGATTCTGTGGCCAACACTTATGAATTTCATTAACACCTTGGTTAGAAATGGATTGTTGTATGTATAATTGGATGCACTGGAACTATACCGGTACTGTGACTATAAGGAAGATTCATATTTAGTCTAGTCTTAAGACTTAAACTAGAACTAAAGCTATGGTATAAGCTGTGACGAAGGCTGTGATAAGAAACTTATTATCTCCTTGTAGGTTCTCTACGACGTTTACTCGCCATCGTGTACAGTTTTAGAAAGGTTCCTCAGCTCTGCCCAACTTCCTCCAATACCAATACAGTGTGACCAATACACTGCCACTTCCTTAGTTGGATGTTCCTTAGAGATCCCAAGAGCCTGTTCAAGTCCCAATGACATTCATATGACTTGAGATAATCATCCATTTATGCCAAAGGAGGTCACTACGCCCTTTAAAGTTCCAATGAACCTGCTTGAAGCAGACATAATGAACTGAATCTGATTAGACATAGACTTATTGATTTGAAATCAAGGATCCCAAACCCAAAAGAAGTCTCAATGAAGTAATCTGAATCCAGCCAAACCAATCGAATTTCAAGGAATAAGCGAACACGTGTACACGTACTTTTGCCACTAAGTAATAAAGAAATTCAAAGTCGAATCTTTCTTAAGCTCGACTTCGGCTTTCAATCAATGATATGCTAAAAGTTTAGTTTAAGATAGATTCGACTTAGAATTTCTTTATTACTAAGGGCCATTGTTTCCTTCAACAGCGTACCTAGCGAAAAAATTCCGCTGCTTGTTCGATGTCAAAAAAACTCTATGTACTTCTTATGGGAATTTTGTTTTCGTATTACAGCATACTGAGCTTATAAGTAAAAATATGTTTAAAATGTTTATGAAAATGTAAATGTTTATGAAAATGTAAATGTTTATGAAAATGTTTAAAATGCTTATGAAAATGTAAATGTTTAAAATGCTCTCTTGAAATGCTTTAAATCCCAAGATATGCTGTAATATTGAGACCACACATAAATATCAGAAAATTTGTCTTTGTAAAATAAATTTATTTCAAGTTTTTCAATGCTACAAAAGTGAGTTTTAATAATACATAATAGAAGAAACTTTTACCATGACTTTATTTTGTTATATAATTCATTAAAGATGTTATGCCGAGTCTTTTGTTATGCCGACTGAAAATACCGCGCAGAAAAATAAAGGCTTTTTACCTCAGCGAGTTTTCTCTAAAACGCTGTTAACTTATTTAAAATAATTCATCATCTTAGGTGTTGCATATATTATATTTTGAAGATTTTATGCATTATTATGTTAAGTGAATAATGTTATAATTTTGTATCAATAATTTTATCAATAATGTAATATTAAAATATTAGTTATATTATTTTTGTTGAAAAATGACATTAAAAACTTCATGATACGTACAGTTGTTTTTTTTTCTTTCTTTTGAAAACGTTAAAGATTTTATAATGACACAATTAGTTATATTATTTTTTTTTTTTTTGTTTTTTATTTGTTAAGACATTACATACTTTATAATGATTATTAGTTGTTATATAATTTTTTTTTTTTTTTTTTTTTTTAGACATAAAATACTATGAAAGTTATATTATTTTGTTTTTCTTTTTTTTTTTTAAAGACATTCAATTTTTTATAGTGATGGTAAGCTTATTTATTTTATATTCTATTCATATCTTTTATAACCACCATACTGACGATACGGAGTGTATGTAGATGGAGATTCGCGACCACGTTTTAAGTCGGTAACATACATTGTTGGCTGAGTTCGTTTGTGTGCTGAATAGAACATAGAATTTTTAATATTATGTTTATAGTTTTTTTTTTAGTTATATTTTTAAAAACAATTGATTATTTTCATGTAAGTAGCGTGCTACAACAAAAATAACTTGGATTTAAACTTTGCTTCACTTACCTCTACTATAGTCATATACAGGCTGATGTCTTGGATATGTCCTTGGATACTCATAACTCTCCTCAGGTATTGGTTCCGATCTATATTAAGCGTGTTTATAAAAAAAATTAAATTTTAAGATATTTTTAGAATAATCTTACGCATAAATTGGCGGCTCTTCAACATGCATTCGATAGCTTGATTTCGGGTATTTGTATTCACCACTGTGCCCAGACACATGTCTATAAAACATAAGAAATATTGATTAAGTGAACAGATGTGACTTAAATTACATATAATCTAATGTTTGCAAAATTTACTTGTAATCATAAGTTTTGTGAGCTATGGAACTTTTAGATATTTCTGGATTGATTTTAATCATTTCTCGAAATTGTTCCTGAGAAACTTCGTCATTCTTGTCGGGTATTATATATTTGCGTATTTCGGCTAGAGCGTAAGCTATACGAGCATAACTTTCCGCAGGCGGAGCTATGGCGCTGATTTCCAAATACAGTTCTTTTTTGAAATGCGCAAACTTTGGATCGCCAGATTGGCGCAATTCTTCTTCCTTGGCACTGTCACGAATAGAATTACGTCCTTTTATAACAATTCTGCACTGAGTTTCTTGCTGCAAGCGCCGCAAAGTATTGCCCTTGGGGCCAAGAATTTTACCAGTAAAATTGAACTAAAGGTTTAACAAAAATAAGCACACAAAAGTTGTATTATCCAATATATGCAAGCTATGTACCGGGAACTCCTTGAGCGGCAGAAAAACTTTTTGAGTTATCTTAAGTGGCTTCTGCTTAAATACATCGGCATAAAACTCTTTGCCGGGTACATGGCTAGTTGTGTAGATTCGTTCCATTGCTGTGGAGTTAATATTGTTACACCTACTATAAAATAAATTTTTTTTATCAGCAAGACTGTACCTTCTTCTACAAGCAAATTCATGATGGGAAAGCCTTCACCAAGCCGTTCCTTCTCCTCCTGCATTTCTCTAATAAATTTTTGAGTAAATTCATTAATACGCGGTGCATACGCTTCTTTTTCAACAGTAACTTCTTGATTTGCAGACATTTTCCCAATTTAATTTCTTTACAAAGTAACTATGACAAATTTTCTCTATAACAACGAATAGCTAAAATGGCTACGATGATTCTTCCAAAAAATGGCTACTGTTTTTTGCTTGCCAGTGTTGCACCGCTGCTATTGGAATTATATCGATATTCTGTGAGTAGGGCGAATAAGTGCTTTCGCATGGTCCAACATATTGGGTGACATGTTGAACGATAAATTGGATGGAAAAATTTGATTGAGCATTTAAACGATCCAACTTGTGAAACAACATCATTATTTGCAAAATCTCAAGCAGAGCACTTGAAAAAAAATTATTGAATGAAAAAAATTATTTTTGGCTGTTGACCAATATAATAACTCGATCCATATTTCATAGATCCATAGATCTTTCCTTATTTCAGGAAAACTTTTACAAAATTTAATAAATTCTATCCAAAATTCAGTTTGTGGAATAACCGGTGCGATGTTCACCGTGCGACGACCAAAAGGCACTGCTTACACGTCATTCAAATTGAAGGATCATTCAGAATTTGTCGCTGTTTTTCCAGCGAAAAAAAAGATAAACTCATAGCGAGATCAAAATCAAAATTTTGATGGGTCAAGACCTGCATCAATCAATCACAGGGTT
This sequence comes from Coremacera marginata, assembly GCA_914767935.1. Lineage (NCBI taxonomy): Eukaryota > Metazoa > Arthropoda > Insecta > Diptera > Sciomyzidae > Coremacera > Coremacera marginata. The sequence continues at coordinate 10,997,460 of OU612044.1, read as the reverse complement.
GCATAATTAACTTTTCTGGTACTTAGGCCTTTTCCACATGGAGAAACTGAAAAGTTATCAAACTGCAACACAATTGCTTAAAAAGTTGCAAGCCACTGCAATTCCAAACATTATTGCAACCTATGCTTTCAGATGAGCAAGTCACGCACAACGCAACATTGATCTCTCATTGATATTGAAGCATTATTAAATAAATTAAATAAGCAGGGATATTTCTCTACTTCTTCTACAAACATTATATTTGTTAACTGCTCGTTCAATTCTGCTTCCTGTATACAATATAAAAAACATAAAAACAGTTTTTCTGAATTTAATTGATAATATTCTTGCTTTCAAGTACCACAGTATTTTTTTAAACTATCAATAAAAATGCAAGTCGCTGATATAAATTGCAGGAAGCTTATCGCAAACGTGCTGCTATTTGCGAAAAGTTGCTTCATCTGAAGATTTCGGAGAAAAATTGTTGTCAACTTGATTTTTTTGGACACAAACAATACTACATGTACGATGATATTACAGGTCGGATGGACATGCAGTATCGTTTGGGGTGTCCTATTTGTTGATGTTGCGTTGTTCTTCAATTGTTCCGTGTGGAAAAGGCCTTACAAAACTGATCGCGCGCAACTCTAACCGGGATATCATCATTTTGCGATCATGCTTTTAAGCGCTTGGTAAAATCGGTTTTCATTATGGACATTCATTAACCCTATTCACGCCCCGCTGTCTTTAAGGCAATATTCCATTTCAAACCAATATAAATGATGTGTGTTGTGAAATGTTTGAAGACAAATGATCGAGAACTAGACCTGCATGTTTTATGGTTTAAGTATTAGAATTTTAAATTTCGGTAAAAACGAAGTATCCTCAATCTTCCGTACCAGCGATTTTGAAGTGACTTTTAGTCATTTTCTTTGAATTGCTTTTTATTCTTTACAGCAAAACAGAGACAAATTTTTCAAGATAACATAAGTTTAATTAAGTCAAAGAATGTTGTTTAATTTGCTATTTTCGTTAATGCAAATGAAAAAAAGAAATATCAGAAAACATGGAAATTGCTTAGTCATAAACGCTATTTACAAATGTCTATGGCGATGAAGCAAATCATAAAAAAAACGAAAAAATATGTAAAAAAATTCGCCGCAATCTCGGGGCTTGTAAATTGGGATTAATTATACAAAAAATTTTATTGGCGTTTTCTGAAAAATTTATTTTGGGGCATATTTTCAGTCAAAAATCTATTAGATGAAAATTACTCATTACTCACTTATTAAATTACTTATGATCATTATCACTTATTAAAAAAACGAAATAGCCATTTCCGCACTTGAAAGAACTTTGACCGAGATTCTTATTATCAATTGTGTTGTGTGTTGTGAAATATTTGAACACAAATGATCGAGAACTGGACCTACTTGTTTTATGCCGACTCCGAACGGCTTATGTTCTCAAGAAGCTTTTCATGGCAGTTTTTATTCTCTGAAGTTTGCCATTGTCTGCAGAACAGAAACGTTAATTCAATTGGAAAAAAATTTCTGTGTCGGGTAGGATTCGAACCAAGGTTCTCTGGCAAATGAGCCACACACTCTACCCACTGCACCACGGCCGCCACACGGCCGCTCCTTCCCTTGACTGAGTGCAAATATTTATGGGGGGAGGGGGAGGAAGTTTTTTCACATTCCTGTTTCTAGTAGAAAAACTAACTTACACAAAACTTATTTTAAAACTCATTGCAAAGGCAGTGAAATAAACTCTCTAACGGTGTATCAACAAACCCCACCAACTTAACCGTTACCGAGCTGTGCTCTTGTGAATATGAAATCAATCGGTAGAAACTACTAAATTTCAACTTTGATTGCAAACTTACCAGCATTTTGCGTAATAAAAGATATTTTCTTTATCTTCCAATTCGCCATTTATTTAATTCAATTTTCAATAACATCAAAAACGTAAACATATCCCTAAAAATAAAAAAGTTGGCTGTACTGAACAAGTTATACTCATAAGAAGACAATGATATTATCTAATGCATAACCAATTATACTGTCATTGTATATCAATTTTTTGTACTAAGTATAAAGTTTTTAGTACAGCCAACTTTTTTGTTACTTGTCTTCGAAAATCAGACAATTCAATTTTCATTAATATAAATAATTACCATCTATTCATCTAATAATGTAGACGTGTAACCCACATTAAGCTTTTCACAGATTCGATAATTTGTAAGCATGTTTGTGAGTATGACAGGCATGCTGGTTTGTTGGCCAAAATTTTGAGTGGCTCTGTCACACAAGCTCTTGTGTGTTACACGGTTGTGCTGATATGTAAGCTTCATATCAGCTAATGCCGCATTTCCATGTGAGATTATATTGTCTTCCCATATCAAAAACTCTTGCTATCATAAGCGAGATGAATATATGTAGTTCATGCTATAAAACTTTGACATTTGGTCTGATGTGTCATCAAATCATAAATTTATTTAATTTTGTCAAAAACTTAGGAAGCCATTGAAACGTTCACCAAAAAAATAAATAAAAAAATGAATGACGATATTGAAGCCAATTGAGCTAATAACTGATGTTAATAAATAATATAGCAAGTTATGAACTTTTATAGCAAAATCTCAAAAAGTTGAATTTTTTCTATCTCCTAGCATCACATGAAATCACAAGGGATTTCTTACTTAGGTGGCCGTAACAAACCGTGTTCGGGTTTCGGCAGACCTCATCAGCTCTCGCCAGGCGCCTCTGTTTTGTACTCGCCTTCTCCAATCGGATACACCAAGCGCGGTTAGGGCTTCCTCGGCCGATCCATCTATCGGAGGCATGGTCTCCCTCGTCGTCGTTGACCAGCGACCCTCGCCTCGAGCACCTTTTTCGCTGGAGCACGATCTGCTATGAAAAAATCTGTTATTCTGTTATGATTCCCATACAGTTTTTTTGATAGCTCAAAAATTTGTATGGGAATCATAACAGAATTTTTTCATAACAGCTTGTGCCGAATAGGTTTAAATGGCCACAAAAAAAAACAACAAAAACAAGCCAAAATGCGACACACAGGTTCAAACACTCACTGCTTCACACAGATTCGTGCCGTCATGTAGTGTTACACATGAGTTCGCTGATGTATAATTTTCGTTACGGTTAGGTGGCACACTTTAGAAATGCGAATTTTATTTACTTCGCTGAACGTACCCAATACAATTCTTTTGCAAAAATAATAGCATACGAACCGCGGTGAATATCTATTCGCAAAAAATATTTCAACAACGTTCGCTGTCCTCCTTTCACCACTGCTTTTAAATACGTTCGTCTGTAGTTCGTGGCTGTAATAGGAAAAATCGAAACAACGCAAATCTTGAACTGCAATTAAAAGGAATGAAGAGTGTTTTACAGCAATAAAAAGTGCACAAAATAATTAATGTTAAGAAATTTACATCTAGAGGATCAAAAGCAATTTTGGTACGATACTAAATGTAGTCGTTTTAAGTGGTTTTCAAGACTTTGTCGATTAACTGAATGACTGCCTCCTGCATTCCAAGCGCCCACAACCCCTTCATACATGAAGATTTGTTGCCGAAAGCTTTATGGAAGCGTTTTCCGTTGTCTGCAGTTTCATAAATAGTTAAAAAAACGGTGCTAACATAAAATTTAAACGATAATTGTTGAAAATTGTGCTTGAAACTTTTCGTGGGCTTGGAGTATAAGTGAAATAAGTTGACCATCCGCAGCAGACGAAGCTGCAGCGAAAATGTCCGTCGGTTGAACGGGCAGACACGATAGCAAAGGGTCTGAGCAAGAGTAGACGGTGAAAACGGGCAGCAGCAGTGGCATCTATTGCACTTAATATAAGCGTCGACTTTAAACCCAGTAGTTGCTTGTGTTGATGTTATTTTGGCAAGAGCACGGGGGGACTTGTGTGTGTTGAGTATAGATTATTTCACCATTTGATTGTCTAGTTTTGCTGGACTAAAATTAAGATTGAGTGAAAGCGCATCAAATAATTTTTTGGACTTATTTTTACAATTAATTTTATTTAGTAAAAAACAAACCATAAAATATAAACCAGCAAAAGTTCAAAGGTAAGGAAAGTTCTTAGATTAAAACTTTCCAAAGGAATCTAACAGTTATGAAAAAATAACTAAAAAATATCTTGTATACATCTGAGTCTCAGGTCAGACGCAGTTCTTACGGAAATTCCTTTTAAATATGAGTCTGAGGAATGAATGCATGTCAACATTAACTCTAGTTTTAAGTAGAACCAACTGGCAGTAAAAATTTTAACTTGTTTAAAAACCTGAAAATTGCAAGTAAACATCCATAAAATATGCCTACTATTTATTGCTAGTGTTTAAAATTATATATTTAGTTATAAGCTAAACTTTATAAATTTTAAGAATAATTAAAGTTCAAACAACTCGAACAGGAGCAGTTGTTTAAGTTAATCAACCCGGAGCACAACGAAAGAAAAAAAATTTGGAAAATTTTTGACTTTTTTTAAAATAAATATAAAAAATATAAAAAAATGCATAAAAAATTTGGCATACTTGCAATCATTTTGCATTATTTTGAATTTAATGACAACAGCTGTCTGTGTGTTTATAGAAAAATTCCTTCTTTGTTTCTTCAGTGATTATTTTTACTATAATAAATTAGATACTGTTTTGTTGGGTAAACTCCTACCGAAAGTCGTTTTGTTTAACTTGTTTTTATATTAAACATGTACATTAGAGCGTATCATCAAAACTTACATATCTATATTTGGGTGATTCTACGTTAAGAGGTTGTCTGATATTAGGAAAGGCGGCGTGATATAAATCTTTTAAAATATGTCTTTTTCCGAAGTTGTACTATGTGTTAGAGTATTTTGTATACTTGTATTATACAGGGTAGAGATATGAAGGCCAGAGACTCAAAGAGAACACAAACAAAAAAATGAGATGCACCAAAACAAAAACATAGGTTCACAAGCACACGTGATGTAGATCCACAGTATATTTAATTTCTGCTCACTTGAACTGGAATTATGGTCTCTACCCTGGCATATCGGGAGGCAGGGTAGAGATATTTTTACCAAAAAACGAACACAATCAGAAGATTATGTAAAAAAAAAACACGAAATGGCCATTTCAGTGTGTTGTGAAATGTTTGAACACAAATGATCTAGAAGTGGACCTACATGTTTCATGCCGACTCCGAACGACTTGTATCTCAAGAAGCTTTTCATGACAGTTACTCTGCAATGGCAGTTGGTTTACCATTGTCTGCAAAGAGGTGACGGCCGAACAGCTGTGTTCAAAATAGTGCAACATACAATTTCGGGGGTGAACCAAACCAATCTCAAACGATAGTATTTGACATCAGTAATGAAAGCCCTAATCCTTTTTTACATCACTACGTCACAATTATTTTTTAACACAGGTTTTAAATTTTAATTTATTGGTCAAAAATCGAATTAAACAATATGAAAAATTATATGTTACACTTAACTCAGGGTGGTTCTTGTCTTCGAAAATGTAATAAATATTTTCCGGAGAATATTTTTTTCACAACACTTTAACCGTCTAGCTGCTACCAATGTGGGCCATTTTTTGAAACAATCCCTAAAAGTCAATTTTGGAGGGAATTCAAGGGTCAAGGGAATTTATTCTCCGGAAATTGCATTATGGATCACCGAAGATAAGTAACCTCCAAGAGTCAAGGTTACACGTAGCAAAACAATTTGATATTTATGTTATGATATTTTAATGCTTTTTTATATAATGTCAATATTATTATCACTGGTATTTGTATGAATTATCAGATAATTCAAAGAAATACATATCAATTTCTTGAAATTCTCCTACTCTTCCGCTGATTTCATCCCTGTCTTCATCAATGGTTTTGGACCACCAACATATTTCAGCCAGAACTGCATCTGGTGTTTTCTTTCCTTTATATTTCGTTTTAATTTATTTTGGCACTTGTTAGTACAATAAGATATAATAAAATCTTTTACAGTACAACGAATATTATACATAACCAACAAGATAAAAATATTAAAAAGCATAAAAAATATCGTGTGGTCGATTTCGAGCCAGACGATGTTTTATATGAACCGACTGCAGAGGAAATGGCCAACATTGGATCAGATGTTGACTCGTCGAACAATGAAATCAGCGATTTTGATTTGAATTTGGAAGAAGGACGAATCGAAATTAAAAGTGAAGAAAATATAATTTTTTGTTCTCAAAATAAGTCGATTCAATGCGAATTAGAGTCACATGCAAGCGCTAGAAGATCGCTTGGCAGTGTTTCAACTAATTATGTAGTTTGGTATTATTTTGTTTGCTGCTCAGTTCTTACTTTGATTTGTTTTTTTTTGGAACCTAAAACTTTCACTTCATGCCATCAAGTTATGGGCTTATGTTGGTTTACTTTCGTACGGTTTAGTTTTTCGTTCAAATGGTGAAACATTGAGAGAGCTGTGGGATGCTCTGGTCTGGGCACTGGTCGATCTATTTTCAAAGCAACTACGTCGCGATATAAATTTGAACTTATGACTTCGTGTATGAAATTCGATGATAAAAACACAAGAGAAGAATGGAGAATGCGTGACAAACTCGCTCCGATTAGAGAAGTCTTTGACATTTGGGTGAACTCATTGAAGCGCTGTTACAATCCCCATGAGAATATTACTGTTGATGAACAGCTCATCCCTTTCCGTGGTAGATGCCCATTTACTCAGTATATCCCCATAAAAGTCTGGGCAGCGTGCGATAGCAGCAATGCATATCTTTGGAACTCCCAAGTTTACTCTGGGAAAGCGCCAAATTGTCGTCCCGAAAAGGATCAAGGGAAACGAGTTGTTCTCGAATTGGCCGAACGACTTCATGGGCGAAACATTACAACCGATAATTTTTTTCACTTCTCATCGGTTGGCTCTCGAGTTGCTAAAGAGAAAACAGACGTTGCTTGGAACCGTAGGAAAGAACAAAACGTTTCTTTACAAAACAAGCCACCAGCTCATTCAGAATTTTACTTTGACAATTATAAGGGAGTAACTTTGTCCACCTACGTACCTAAGAAGAATCAAGTTGTAATATTAAGCACGAAACATCATTCGAAAGACATTTCTGTTGAAAAGAATCGCAAGCAAATGATGATCATCGATTACAACAAGACAAAAGGTGGCGTTGACACTTGCGATCAAATGATGTTAACTTTTTCGACTAAGCGGGATGTGTGGCGTTGGCCAATGACCCTTTTCTTATATATGCTTAATGTATCCGAAATAAATAGCTTTATTATTTACCGGGAATTTAGTTCAATTGATCCTGGTCAGTTACAAAGGCGTTTATTTTTGAAAGCTGTTGCACATGATCTCGTCAAACCACACATTCAACGCCGTCAAGAGCTTCCACACTGCGAAAACGCTATACCAATCATAAAGAAGATTAAAAATGAAATGCCTTCAACCAGTCGCAAGCGTCGTTCCGAGGTAGACGATCCATCACAGCTGAAGAAACGAGCTCGATACAGCAAGTGTCCATACGACGTGAAGGCAAATAAGTATGGTAACGTCTGTTGCTCCTGTCGCAAAGCGTTATGCCCGGATCATTGCCAAAAGTTTAATTTGTGATCAGAATGCATATATTAAAAATAATAATAAAGATTAGAATTTTTAATTTGAGTTTAAATATCTATTTCTTTGATTTTTCTTTAATAGTATCAAATTTGACCCCAATAGTAAATTAGGTACTCATTTGAAACGGTGAAGTAGGGTTAAAATTAGAAAAACAAAATTTTCGGGTCAACCTAGGTGCCAGCAGAATGCCTGCAGTGGGAAAAGAGGTCTTTTACAGCAACCGTTGTAGCCAGCGCCATATTTTTTAAAAAAAAACATTTTTTTAAACAAATGTATATTTTACCAAATTTGAAAATTTTATAACTCTAAAAACAAATTTCTTCTAATAAAAACCATCACCTTAATATCACACTTTTTTACTCTCCTCTAAATGTATTGCCGGCCTTAACCATTAAACTGACCATTGACAACAACTCAACTATATTACTGTCCATGATTACTGATCCGGATGCATTGGTGTGTGCAGATGGATGTAGTATAGATATAATTTTGGAAGCGCGTTCAAAGCTAAAACGTCGTATTCGGCAATTTATTGTACCCAATCAAATATCAAATGCTGCAGCACCACATTCACTGAAATGATAATTTGGACCAGATTTCAGAACATTGAGCCGTCATGCCTTTAGTTTTTCAATCAAATTCAATTCCTGATCTACAGTACCCGGACGTCATAATTAAAATTTCAATTCCAAATTCCAATAATTTGAGCAGGCGGAAAAAAGTTCGCCATAAAATATTTTTTTGAAAATGTCTTCCAAATATGCGGGGTCAAAAATAGGTTTACTGTTCTTCCATACAAGGTGATACGGTCTAATGTACATGCTTGAATATTGCAACATAAATATTTTTAAACCAGCACGTATTGTTGATAAAATTGGCCTTATATTCTTTTTATTACTTTGTGATCAATTGTAATTACTTTATTCTCAACAAAATCCGTTACTTAACTTAGTTATTAGTCACTAAATTTTCCTCGGACCTGGTCAAATTGTGTTTATACCATAATTTAATGTTTCCCCTCTAAATTTTTTTTTTCATTTTAGGAGTTCGTATCGTATCTAACAACTTTGCAAATAGTTGCTTCACTGCACCGTTATCATCTGTGGTGTAGTCCCAGCTGTCGGCTGCAAAATGACAGATTCCTACGATGGCAATGGCGATTATTCTTCATACAATGACGATGACAACGATTATGTCAAACAACGTAAAAATGTTACCGGCCCGGGCGGTCCACATAACGGCGACAATTCCAATCACGATCTTCATCATCATCATGGCGGTGTATCGACTGGTGGTGTTGGTGGACCAGTTGGCGGCCCACACGATGGCCAGCAAATGAATGACAAAGCTAACGAATACATACGCGAGTGCTTGACCGAAAAGAATCGCATGGACAAGAAGTTTCCCATAGCCGAGAAGTTATTGGATTGTGGTGAGTCGAATTGGTATTAAGAGCGTTCAATATTTTTGTTTATATTTATATGTTTATATGTTGAAAAAGTTGTTTTACATCTTTTAATATTTTTTTTTTACTTTAATAAATAATGTTTTGGTTATTTAATTAAAACTTTTTAACTATATAAATTTTGAATATTTGAAAATTTTTTTTATAAAATTTTTTTTTTTGTTAAAAAAATATATGTATTTCAAATCAAATAATCATTAATATCTTAGATAACCAAAAAAGTTTGCCTGCCTTAAGAAATACTTTACGGTGTGGATGATATTTTTTTTTAAATATTTGATTCTATTACCACTCAACAATTTGTTGATTTTTAAAATATTTTTTTTGTAATTATTTATTTTAAACATTTTTAACTGAATCAAGTAATTTATTTTATTTTAATTTGTTTTTCGGGCTTAAGTTTTTGATTGTAAAATAAAAAACATTTTTTGTGTAAATATAGAACACTATCAGCTAGTGACATTTTTGCTATTATTAGATAAGTGAAATTAGCAAAGTGTTGGATAACCCTAACTGTCTATGCAGATGAATAAAATTCTTATTCGAAGAGGAGAAAGGCGGAAGATTAACATATCTGTCAATCTTACAAAAATAATTCAAACAAATCAAAATTTTTCAGATAACAGACCCAATTAGCATTCTTCCAGTTATGTGTGAAATATTTAAAATTAAATCACTGAATTTTTAAACTTTAATAATTTGGTATCTCCTTTCCAATTAGGTTTCATTCCAAAAATCATTCCACTACATTACATTTTGTAAAATAAAAAAAAAGGAGAAGACCCAAAACAAGGAGTCCTTGTTTTTAATGATTTACTTTCGTACTAAGGTGGCCATAACAACCCGTGTTCGGGTTCCGGTCGACCTCATCAGCTCTTGCCAGGCGCCTCTGCTTTACGCGCGCCTTCTCCAATCGGATAGGGCTTCTTCAGTCTGGTCCATTCATCGGAGGCATGGTCTCACCTATTCGTCATCAACCTTGTAGAGTGTTAGTTTTGTCGATTGAGAGACGGCTCTGGAACTTAGTTGCTTATGCCAGGCTGACTTGTTTGGGATGGCCCTTCGGGGAGTCTTCGTGGTGGCTGTGGTTTACTACCCATATCGCGGGCAGAGCTATTGAGCTTGGTGTTGGTTTGCATTCTCAAACCGGGTGCCATACCCCATAGTATGGAAGAAGTTTTAGATAGGCCTCCACCCCCACCAAGGATTTCGAAGTGTCATCACAACATGGATCTAATTTGGTACCTTTGAACCCTCAAAGGGACGTTAACCAATGCAATGTTTTGCCCCAAAAACTTCGAATAGGAAAAAACTTCGAAGTTACGAAGCTTCGATGCTCGATTATGCATTGAGCATAACAGGCAGCAAAAAAAATTGAAGCTTCTAAGTTTTTACTCAAAAATATTTTAAAATTTTGATGTACCTGTGTGATAAACTTCATTTGAACTTCATATTAAAATATAAATGTATAAAAAATTACATCCTCGGTGTGCAGCTATTATAGTAGAAGTGATGCTCAATCAGCGATTTGCAATGTATGCGAGGGACTTTTGCGGTCGCATGGGTCTACAAGTACACTTCGTGCGCATCTGAAGACTCACTCAATTTTTGAAGAAGTCTACATAGAAAGCGCCAGCATGAAGAAAGGTAAGTTAACAGAACATGAATAGAGGCTGAGTTCCTAAGCTCATTTATGCAAAGCATTAGTGATTTTTTCTTTGAATTGGTGCTTGATGGTAGATTCATCAAAACTGCGCAAATATTGGCGCAGTCTCTATTCCCGTACGGTTCATACATGTTCTGTTAACTTACCTTTCTTCTGTAGAACTTCTTCAAAAATTGAGTGAGTCTTCAGTGTAGAACTATGGGATCAATAGGGTACACAGGATCGGTATCCACGGTGGGCAAAGAAATATTTTTTTTTTGTTTTTTTTTTCTGTTGATGTGAATGCTTTTGTGCTGTTGTTCTTATTCAAATTCATTGTTCTTAAAATTCTTTGCAAAAACTGGAAAAAGAGCTGAAAAACTCGTTTTTGCTGATAAGAAGTAAAAATGCTTCTTTGGAAAAATAAATGGATATAATTTTCGTGATCAGCGACTTCAAATTAGTCTAAAAAATTTCACTTCAGTTAAGTACTCGTTTAAGTTCCAAATTTTGTAAATAAAAATATTCCTAAATAAAAACAAAATTACTTATCACTAGATATTTTTTATTTTGGCGTTTTAATGCCACACGGGATCACTAGTAAATACATAATTGACATTTCATAGCGTCTTCTTTCATCGATTTTCGACGTTTAAACAAAGTAAGGCTGTGAAACACGACACTCTGCGTCACAAAACACTCAGGTAGTCTGGTATTAAAAAGGAAATTTTGTTAAAGTTATTTTTTACGGATATCCCTCAGAACCAAAAGCTTTCTACGCCTCTGAGTCAGTCCAATATTAGAATATTTACTTGAAGCGTCAGCATTGACTTTTAGTTTTTATTTTGTGCATGGGTCAATGCAAAGTACATTGCAGAAAACTAACGGTTATGGAACGGGTTCAATGTCGCGGGGAAGTATTCGATTGTACACTGACTGAAACAAGTAGCATTATTTTCTTTCTGCATCTTTCTAAGTGAAAAAAAAAATTATGTCAAATAGAAAGAAATAAATACAAACAAAATATGTATAGCTGTATAAAGACAAACAATATATGAAGCTTCCAAGTATTGAAGTCTTCGAAGTTTTTCCGATTCGAATAGTTACCTTCGAAGCTTCGCATCAAAACACTTTTAAGTTCCGAAGTTTGCTTCGAATATTCGAATACCGAATATGAACAGCCCTAGTTTAGATGCCGCGCTTCTCTGTTTCCCACGATTCTCGTCAAACCCACTTTGGCTGACTCGTTTTCCATAGCGGTGAAAGCAGCGGTAACGTCTCTCTTGGTTCTGCCAACAATATCATCAGCGTACGCAAGGAGCTGGACATCTTTGTAGGAAATGGTGCCATTACGATGCACATCGGCCTTTCCTACGGTTCTCTCTATGATGATGTTGAAGAGATCGCAAGATATTGGTCGTCTTGTCTGAACCTCTTTCGGTATTGAAGGTTTCGGAGAGGTAATTTCTTACCTTAACGGGGATGCATGTGTTGCTCAAAGTCATTGTTGCGTATAGGCAATCCCTTTTCAGGCTAACTTACTTACTTACTTACTTACTTAGGTGGCCGTAACAACCCGTGTCCGGATTTCGACCGACCTCATCAGCTCTCGCCAGGCGCCTCTGCTTTGCGCGCGCCTTCTCCAATCGGATGCACCAAGTGCGGTTAGAGCTTCCTCAGCCTGGTCCATCCATCGGAGGCATGGTCTCCCTCGTCGTCGTTGACCAGCGACCCTCGCCTCGAGCACCTTTTTCGCTGGAGCTTCTTCGTCCATACGATGGACATGACCCAGCCAGCGTAGTCGCTGCACAGTTATACGCCGAACTACTTCAATGTCTTCGTAGAGCTCATACAGCTCGTGGTTCATTCGGATGCGACAGTCATCGCCGACTCGAACAGGACCGAAGATTTCGCGAAGAACTTTTCTCTCGAACACCCCCAGAGCGGCTGCGTCAGTTTGCGAAACTACCCATGCCTCAGCGCCATAAAGCAGCACAGGTAGAACGAGCGTCTTGTAGAGTGTTAGTTTTGTCGATCGAGAGAGGGCTCTGGAACTTAGTTGCTTACTGAGCCCGTAGTAGCAGCTATTAGCAATTATTGTTCTTCGCTTTATCTCCAGGCTGATTTCGTTGTTAGTATTAATGGCGGTGCCAAGGTATACAAACTCCTTGACTACTTCAAAGTTATAGCTGCCGGATGAAACGTGGGAGTCTAAACGCCGCGCTCCCTTGTTTGTAGACAGCATATACTTTGTATTACCCTCATTTATCGTCAAACCCACTTTGGCTGATTCCTTTTCGATAGCGGCGAAAGCAGCGGTAACATCTCTCTTGGTTCTGCCGACAATATCAATATCATCAACGTACGCAAGGAGCTGGACGCCTTTATAAAAAATGGTGCCATTACAATGCACACCGGCATTTCGTACGATTCCCTCCATGATGATGTTAAAGAGATCGCAAGACAGTGGATCGCCTTGCCTGCAACCTCTTTCGGTATTGAAGGTTTCGGTGAGGTCATTTCCTACCTTGACGGAGCTGCGTGTGTTGCTCAACGTCATTCTGCAAAGTCTTATCAACTTTGCAGGTATACCGAACTCAGGCATTGTTGCGTATAGGCAATCTCTTCTCGGGCTATCGAACGCAGCTTTAAAATCGACAAAGAGCTGGTGTGTGTCAATTTGATTTTCGTGGGTTTTCTCCAGGATTTGTCGTAGCGTGAAAATCTGGTCTATGGTGGACTTACCAGGTCGAAAGCCACACTGATAAGGTCCAATCAGTGTTTTTGTAATTGGCTTTAATCTTTCACACAGTACGCTTGAGAGAACCTTATATGCGATGGAAATAAGACTGATACCTCTATAACTTGCGCAGATTGTTGGGTCTCCTTTCTTAAGTATAGGGAACAGTACACTGAGGTTCCAATGCTGATGAGCTGATGCATGCGCCTTATCAATTCATCGCCGCCGGTTTTAAACAATTCAGCTGACAGGCCGTCAGCACCCGCTGCTTTATTGTTTTTGAGTCGTTGGATAGCAACTCGAACCTCTTCATGGCTAGGTGGTGATACTTCCACTCCGTCATCGTCGATTGGTGGCACTGAACTGCGCTCTCGATGGGCGGCATTGGTGGAATCGTCGCCAGTAAGTAGATTGGAGAAGTGCTGTCTCCACAATCTAAGCACACACTGTGTATCCGTATTCAGATCTTTTCGGGCTAACGCAGCTTTATAATCGACAAAGAGATGATGGGTGTCAATTTGATTTTCGTGAGTATTTTCCAGGATTTCTCGTAGTATAAAAATCTGGTCTATGGTGGATTTGCCAGGTCGAAAGCCACACTGATAAGGTCCAATAAGTGCTTTTTGTAATCAGCTTTAATCTTTCATACAGTACGCATGAGAGAACCTTATATGCGATGGACATAAGACTGATACCGCGATAGTTGGCGCAGTTTGTTGGATCTCCTTTCTTAAGTACAGGGCAAAGTACGCTGAGATTCCAATCGTCGGGCATACTTTTCGCTAGCCATATTTTGCTAATGAGCTAATGCATGCGTCTTATCAATTCATCAACGCCGGTTTTAAATAATTTAGCTGACAGGCTGTCAGCATCTGCTGCTTTATTGTTTTTAAGTCGTTAGATAGCAACTCGAACCACTTTATGGCTAGATGGTGGTTCTTCCACTCCGTCATCGTTGATTGGTGGTACTGTACTGCTTTCTCCATGGGCGGCATCGGTGAAATCGTCTCCAGCAAGTAGATTGGAAAAGTGCTATCTACACAATCTCAGCGCACACTGCGTATCAGTAACCAGATCTCCATTTTCATCTCTGCAAGTGGATGCTCCGGGTGCTTGAAACCTTGAGTTAGACGTTTAATCTGTTGACAAAACTTTCGTACATCCTTCTGGCCCTGGTATACCTCGATTTCCTGACGCTCGCACTTTTCCTGGTCTCTTTTTTTGCGTCTGAAAAGGCGCCTCCATTCCTTCCTCGTATCGCGGTAGTTTTCTGTATGCGGCATTTTTTACTGTTGTAGCGATGCGACTCTCCTGATCGTACCATTGGTTCCGAAGTTGCGGGCGCTGGAAACCGATGACTTCCTCAGTGGCAGTGTGCATGGAATGGGATATATGCGCCCAATGTCCACCGGCATCGCACAGAGTCGCGGCTCCATATAAGCAGCGGACAAAAATCGAAGGAGTTGCCGCAGGATCATGAAATTTTGTGGATATAAGTTTTACGACAAGAGACTATTCACAAAAAATTTCGTTGAAATGGGATGAATGAAAAGCTTACCTCCCATATAACCGAAATCGATAATCTGGTATATTTCCCCAAAAAATTATCCCAGAACAATAAAAATTTGTACACATGTTTTTTTTTTGTCACAGCAAATAGTTGGTGTTAAAATAAACCAAATCGGTTGACTAACACACTCACCTCCCATTAAACGAAATCGGTAATCTGGTATATTTCTCCAAAAAAATTATTCCTGATCAATAAAATTTGTTTCGTATAATTATTTTATAGCAAAAAATAGTTGGTGCAAAAATAAACCAAATCGGCCGACCAATACGCCTACCTCCCATATAAACATTACCAGCATTGGGTTATTTGGTATATTTACCCAAAAAATTATCCCAGATCAATAAAATTTTATACCCACAACTATTTTATAGCAAAAAATAGTTGGTGTAAAAATAAATCAAATCAGCCGATTAATACGCCTACCGCTCTTTTAGCAAGAAATAGTTTCATATTCATAAGAAATACATGACCATCAGTTTGACGAATTTGCAAAACACTCCTTATTTTTCACTATGAATTTCTTTTGCATTTTAGCCAAAACATGCTCCAGAAAATTGCCTATAACTTCTTTATTTTTTAGCTGACGCGGCATAACTTTTCGGGAAAATTTTTTTTATAAAGCTTCCATTGAAATCATATTTAAACTTTTGGAATTTTTACATTTTTCCCATACAAATTTTCGCATTTTGGCAAAAACATTCTCTAGAAAACTGCCCATAACTTCTGTGTTTGTGTGTTGCCTCAAACCAAATTTTACGAGAATACTATAAAAGTTTTGTTTAAAACTATAAAAAATGAAATACATATAGTGAAAAAACTTTCTTTTAGTTTTCAAGAAACTTATATGTATTTGTGTTTTTTTTAGGTTATGCATCTTTTTTGATATAAGCTTAGTATGCTGTAGAAACGAAAATTTTTGGTGTAGAGTCAAAATTTTTTGTGTTGAGAAAAAGCACTTAATAAATTAAATAAATTTGTTGAATAATGTCAAAATTCCTCGGCAATTAAATGTACGGGCATATAAATGCCAGCGAAATTCTGACATTTTAACTCTCCACACTGGGTTGTGAACTTGTCTACACTGAACAAATTTTTTCCTTCAACAGCGTACTACCCAGCGAAAAAAAATTCCGCTGCATGGTCGCTGTCAAAAAACTCTATGTACTTCTTATGGGAAATTTGTTACTGAGCTATATCTACCAAATTTTTTTTCGTCCTACGACTTTTAATAAAAAAAATTTACGCTATTTAATGTGAAATATATGCATAAAGAATATTGCATATTCATGATACTGAAATTTACGGTCTTTTTTGAAATCTAGCCTACTACCTAAACTGTGAAAAACGAGATTGCATGAAAGTTCAGAGCCACATTTGGGGCGTGGAATGTCTGAAACTGAAAAGATACGTAAATCCTTTTAAATCCAAAATAATAAGATTCCTGTCTGTAATTCGGTATGCCTAGTTTTTTGGGTGTTTTACGATATTTCGAAAAAATGACGAAGAAAAGAAAACAAAAAAGATCGAAAAAAAAGTTTAAAAAAAAATGTCTGAATTGAAAAAGCCGAAATAAATGTAAACGCGCGCGCATTCACATCATTATTTGTCTTTATTTCTACAGTAATTATTAAAAATATGTAGACAAGACATATTTTTATTTGTTATATTATTAAATGAACTACTACTACTACTTCTTTTGTGGAATGCAAGGTGTCGGCAAATTTATTTACAAAAAAAAAAATCGCTTAGCTCTTATCGATAACTTAAATTCTATAAAATGGCCTTATTTCATAAAAGGCAAGCAATTACCTCACTTGGGTTCTTTTTTGTCTGGCAGTTCCATTTTCATATGAACTAAAACAAACTCTTAATGTTAAAAAAAACTAATAGAGATTATATTTTTAAAACAATCCAAATTTTACTTTCAGAAATAGAAAAAGTCCAAACCACTGGACGTATTCCATCAAGAGAACAAAAGTATGCCGATATATATAGAGAAAAACCATTGCGTGTATCACAAAAGGTTCTCGTGCCCATAAGAGAGCATCCAAAGGTTAGTTGAATCAAAGTTTTAACTCTTAAAAGCTTGATTTGATGAAACATTTGCTATTTTCCAGTTTAATTTTGTGGGAAAATTACTTGGTCCGAAAGGAAATTCTTTGCGTCGCCTACAAGAGGAGACTCTCTGTAAGATGACAGTGCTGGGACGTAACTCAATGCGCGATCGTGTCAAGGAAGAGGAGTTGCGTGCATCAAAGGATCCCAAATATGCACACTTAAATAGTGACTTGCATGTGGAGATTTCTACAATAGCGCCACCAGCTGAGGCTTATGCACGCATAGCCTATGCCATGGCCGAGTTGCGAAAATATTTAATACCAGATAGCAATGATGTTATACGTCAGGAGCAATTGCGTGAATTAATGGACAATACAGGAATCTCTGATCACGATGGCGCTAAGTCAACATTTAAGAAAATGCCACACCAGACACAGCATCAGAATATTGGCGGCGGAGTTGGCATCGCTGGTGGCGCAGGTGGTGGTGTCAGTGGTGTCGGTGGTGGTATTGGCTTGGGTGGTGTGTCTACACCAGCCGGCAGTGCAGCACAAATTGGTAAAAATATGCCACCGCATCATGGTTATAGGTAAAAATTAGATTGCACAGATTTTGTGCAGTTTAGTATTTATTAAAAATTTAATTAAATGAAATTGATGCGATTTGAATTGATTTTTAGAACTCCATCGCAGCAGCCATTTGCTAAGAACACAATACCGCCTAAGCAAAAAGTTATGTCTATACTCGAAAAAGCCAGATCTGCTATGGATGAAACGTACGGGTAGGTTTTGTATTTAGAATTTTGCGATAAACAACTTTTAATAAATTATTGTTATTTTTGTATACCAGCCGCGGTTACGATGAGCATGCTGCCTATGAGCAACAAGCCTACGACAGCTATAATTATGGACATGCGCCTACTCATGCCGCTCCGCCGCATGGTCAACAGAATAGCAGCGTTGGTGTTAGCGGTATAGGTGCACGCGGTCCCTATGACACGCCGGAGTATGAACCAGAATATAACCGCAGAGATTATTATCAGCACTCGCCAAATTATGGAGGTAAGACGCGGGCACTAGTTTTACTTTTTTAATATTTTTAAATTCAATATACGCTTTATGCTTTTTTTTAGCCACCGGGGGCACAGGCCAAGTAAATCCTAATAGCGGCTTAAATCCAAATCACAATCGAAGCCATGTTAACAGGTGAAATTTGTTTGCAGCAGGACACTTAAATTCAAATGCCGCCACGTCGGCACAAACAACCAATAATAATTCCACAATCCCTCTACAGCAGCAGCAGTCGCAACAACAACAACAATCACAACCAACACATCATCAGTTATACGTTGGATGCGGCGGCGGTGGGACCGGCTTGAATAAAACAACCACAACAACAATCACAAATAGTACACCGGTAGCTACAAATACAACACAACAACAGCAGTATATTAATACACTAAATCATCAAAGTCCGCCGAAACATCCACAGCAACAATCACAACAACAACAACTGTCAACAAATTTACAGCAACAGCAGCAGCAGCCGACACAACAGACACATCAACAGCAACAAAATCTCCCACCGCCACCGAACAACTTGAACGTCGTCGCCTCATTAACTAAAAATATGCAACAAAATGATTCCAACATACCAACGCTTAATCATCATCATCAGATAACAGCCATGCCACCATCATCAATGAACTCCCAAAAGACTCAACAGCAGCCAACTGCAAACAATCGTATACAAGGTCCAGCTGCTGCTGCTGCTGCTGCGAATTTACTTTTTGTAAGGTATTAAAATTTGGATACACAACCCATTCATTAGCAATTATCCTTCCTCTAGAATTAGTTTAAAATACTGAAAGTTTTTATTTACATATTTTCAATGCACAAGACTCATGACTTATTTTTACTAACGCGTTAGTGCGACTTAATAGCAAAGAAAAAAAAGTAAGAGTTTGAAAAAAGATTTGTTACAGAAGAAATAGTGATAATTTATGGTTTTTTAAAAGTGGATTGACAGTCGCACTAGCGCCCCTGTAACCACAATAATTATTTAATTTTTGTTTTTTTTTACATATAAACTTTCTTACAGACCTGCCAATTCTTCGCTACATGTTGGTAAAATACCATTTCTGCCAGTGCAGTTTCTTTAGAACTTTAGAATACCAAAATACTACCTACAACAGTCACTCTGAATCTGTAGCTTAAAAAGCTAAACCCACAACAACAACAACAATAATCACCTATTCTACATCATAAAATTCAAAAAAGAAATAATACTACCACCACAAAATTAAAATTAAAATAAAAAACCAACAGCAACAAGAAACAACAACATTGAAATCCTTATTTTAGGCTTTATATTTAATTATTAATTTATTTATTAAAAATGATAACTTATACTAAAAAAAAATTTTAAATTAATAAAAAAAATGTTTAATAATACCTGCAAATAAGTCTCAACGTATGAAAGAACATAATAAGGGGAAGAAATAAGAGAAGAATTTTAAACAGAAAAAAAAGATTAACATATATATATATTATAAATATATGCTATTTACACAGAACAAAAATAATAAGAAATAATTTGATCACTTAAAGTTGACTTAAGGCTTTATGCCAGTGCAGAAAAAGGCTCCAAATGAAAGCAACTTTTTAACAAATTTTGCTTTTCTTTTTAATTGAAAAACTGTTTATTCACGAAACAAAATATAGCACATATTTACATATGTTTTAAGGTACAAATATTAATTTTAAATATTACAAAATGGCGCCACATGACAACTAAAATTTTTTTAAATCGGCTTGCAACTGTACCCGCTATTATATTATATACAAATTCAGACAAAGATGTGAGACAGAAAAAGATAAGAGTGATTCAAAAATGTCGACTATTTTTTTTTCAAAATCCCCTCTAAAATAGATTCAGAGAGGTGAGAAGAGGTGCCTGTAAGAACAGTAACTATAAATAATTAGATATCGCGCATCGCGATTTTCTATTTTCCATAAAATAACATCTCTAATCTGCATCCTCTCTAAATTTCATGCTAATTACAACTTATACTTCCTATGGCCGTATTTAGCCTGCGGTTAAAGTACTAGATTTTCAATAGTTTCAGGTACTAGCAAACAAGAAATTATGGATCCACAATTATCTAGCCTTTAGTGAACTTGTGCTCTTTGTATCTAAACTACAGCTTAAATAAGTACGATAAAAGTACTAAATAAAAACAAGAGCCAACCTTTAAGTCAATATTCTTGGAAAAATTCTCAAAATTAGGGTTGCCCAAAATTTTAAATTAATCACAGCAATTCTGTCTTAGGGATTTACCAAGATTTCAATTTAGATCTTTTAACCGGAAATGGGAAAGCAGAAAGACATATCCGCAACAACAATAATTTTGACAATTTTTCCAAGGACTTGACTGTTGACTCTTGACCTTTCATTTGGTACTTTTATCGTACTTATTCAAACAATGGTTAAGATACAATGAGCAAAATACGCTCAAAATTAACATGACATTTTGAGGCAACCCTTATTTTGAAAATTATTTTGAAGTATGCAGATTTAAAGGTTGATCCTTTACACTTTATACGGTACTTGAATTGTTCTTTTCCGATGTATGCGCATTAAGATGCCTCAACCTCCATAGAGAAAAAAGTGTCGATGCCACCGACTAAAAATTAACTTTGGTTTATTTTATGACGATTCCCAAAAAATGTTGGTTGTCACGTTAATCGCCAGTGAGCTAAACCATTTTTAAATAACCTCCAAAAATCATGGTTTGTGTAAAAATTTCGGCTGGAATTTTTTTATTAAAAACTATAAAGGGCTGATTATAATAGACGGAACGGAACGTTGTAGAACATTGAGAAATGCCACTTTGCGAGCTATTGCATGAATTTCTTATGTGAGCGTTTATAATTAGTTGGAACGGAGCGGCACGCGACGTTGAGTTATACAGAAGTTTGAATTCTCCGCTACGTTCCGTTTATGGACATTTGCTGTAATTTTATTTATTCTGTTTTTTTTTTTTGCTTATTGGATTTTTATTGGATAAAAGTTAATTGAATTGATTCTTAAAAATAATAAAATAAGAATATTTAATGTAATTTGTTGTGAAATAAGATAAGACTGCTATTATAATTGTTACACTGGTTGTCAGCGTTTCGCCACGCTACGATGACATTAGACTCGGTTCCGATCCGTCTATTATAATCAGGGCTTAAGTGATGATATGATGTTTTTTACTGTAGAAATTGCAGAACTTTGTGTTTTATCAAGTTTTTTTTATTCTATAATGAAAAAAAAAAAACATTGAGCTAGGGCCATTCTATATTATGGTAGCATAATGCTGATTTTCAAGCATTTTTTTGATATTTTTTATGTTATTTTCACTAAAATGTAGCTTCATTATTTCTTAATCTTTATTTTTTTCCCCATTGGGAAGATATCGTTGGAAAGGTTTTGACTGTTTCTATTTATTACTGGATGGAGTTAATCAATTGCATTACTATTTAAACTAAAATAATTTAAAAAAATCAGTTTGTTGCAACACCAACTGGAAAAATGATGTAAGCAACGACAAATTATAAATATTTGAGTTTAAATTGTAATAAATTGATTAACTCTGTCCAGGAATAAATAAAAACAGTCAAAACCTTTCAAACGATATCTTCACAACAAGGATAGCATACAAAATAACAAAAAAAAAAAAAAATGCATGAAAATCAGCAAAATCTTTGGTTAAACGGTAAAGATTTTAAATTTTTTTGATGTAGATTAGAAAAAATTTTTTAGTACTATTATTTTTGACCGTTGATTCTTTTTTTTACAACCACACCAAACGAAATTATTACGAAAAACATGATTTTTGGAGGTTATTTAAAAATGGTATACATATTTTTTTTTTTTTGGGTCACATATTTTGGGAATCGTCATAAAAGAGGTCCAGAGTTCACTTTTTTTCGGTGGCAATGCTAACTTTTTTTTATTATTCATAGCATTAGCGTTCATAACATTATGGCGGGGTTACGCATTGTTTGTTTCAAATCAGTAGGCAAATCAAATAAGAGTCTTTGAAACTTTTCATATGCACTGAAAACTTGCCAACTGAGTTGGGACAAATTATAGCTTCTGTATTAGATTTAGAAGAGAAATACGTACGGAAAAGTTCGTGTGGATTTATAGTTTTTTTTATTTTTGTTGTAAGGCCAAATCAACTTAATATATGTTGTGCAAGCCAAATAGATATTTTTTTAAAAGCTGCACTGTGGCGCCAAAAATAATATTTGTAGCTTAATGCACAGTTTTTGTTTTATTAAAAATTGTCAAAAAGTTGATTATTTTTTAGACTTCTGCACCGGATAAGGCCTTAATTAAGTATGATGATGATTGATTACAGAGAACAATAGTTGTTAAATAAAAAATAAACAACAAAAACATAAGAATTAATACAGAAAATACTATTATATACGAAAGGGCACACATTTTGAAATATGTAATACAACAAAACTGGACATTAAAAAGACGTACTTATTTGTACGCACGAAAGCTATTGAAATATTTAATATATACACACACACATTAATATTATACATGTTTAAAAGTTATAAATACAAAAAAAAAAATAAAATAATAATGAACAGAAATTGAGCAATGAAGCAGAAGAAAAGATAAAAAAAAAAACGAGAAAATGTTAAAATATTTTTGCCAATGGAAAAGCAAGCAAACCAACTGAAAATAATTACTTTATTAAAATATAAATATATAAAAAAACTACATAAAATTTATAAGTACAGTCTCAAAGAGCAAAAAAAAAAAAAAAACAAAAAAATAAATATATTAAAATAAAAAATAAAATACATGCATACATATAATAAAATCAAACTTATAAATGTTACTATTACAAAAATTTATTTAGTATACTTTGAGGAGGATTGCACCTCCATTTGTAAACAATAAAAAAAGTTATAAATTATAAAAAAAAAAAACTTAACATATTCTTTTTAAATGCTTACCTTATTCAAGAAAGGATTATTGTACAGGATAGACACCATTGAGCGAAACAACGCAAACTTTTTGATGCACAAAAAACTAAAAATATTTTGCTCTATGCAGAAAAAAGCAGTGAAATTTAAGAAGATACTAAAAAAAAGAAATGCTGAAAATTTGTGTTTATAAAGTATGTACTTAGTTTGAGTTGTCACTGTCAAGCTCTAGTACTAAAATTTATTCTTAAATTTTACACTGATTTAACATTTAGTGCCCGTTGTAATCCTTATAACATTGTGTAACACGAACAAGTTGCTCCGAATGGCGCTGATGCAAAAAAAAAAAAGAAGGCCAATAAACCAGCAACTAGCAACTGTAGGCTTTTGAAATATGATAAACAGCTCTTGTTTGCATTTAACGACCTTCTAAAGTTAGCGTATTGTAAGGCAAATTTTAATGTTTCTATTAATTGCTGTGAATATCATATGGAAAGCTCAAAAAAGAGCTCGTCAATTATATTTAACTTAAACAAACTAAAATATTCTGATTTATAAGCCTGTAAGGAATTCAAAATCGCCCCAATCGTGAAACATTTTCTGCCGGGAGTTGTAAAAGGGAGTTTCCGTTACAGATAAAGACGTCTCAAATTTTCATTTTACACTCATGAATACTGAAGGTTGATGAACAAATTTGTATTCAAAATTTGCAAAAAGTTTTTGAACTTTGTCTTAAAAACGGAAACTGCCTTTTGCAACTCCCGGGAGAATATGTTTCACGATTGGAGTGAATGTTTTTAGTTTTTTTTTTAAGGCAAGTTTAATTTTCTTTCATGCATAAAACACAAGAGAAAAAAATGAAAACTCTTAAAAACGGTAGCAAAAACGATTAAAAAAGATAATTTTTAACTTCTTTAACTCTTTAAGGTACGGATATTTCATTATAAAAAATACCTGAGGTACAAGAAAAATAAAGTCCAAAATATTTTTCTTTTTTTATTATTATTACATATACATATTTAATGTTATAATTATTAACAAAATTTATAATTGAACTTATTCTTATTTAAAAAAAGGTTGTTTATTTTTTAATTCATGGCTGGTGAGGACTAATTTAAACCGCTGTACTTTAGAACTATAACCTCAAAAATTGAGTGGGTTGAATTTTGTCCCAACATACCACAAAGGTTTATTTTTTAGTGGCTCAAATTTTGTTCCATTGTACTTCAAAGAGTTAAGATTAATAAATTCGGATATTTTAATTTGTTTAAGCTTAATATAATTGAAATTAAACTAAAGTTCTTATAAGAAATTAAAATAAAAATTTCGCTTTAAACATCAAACAATAACAAACGTATTTTTGGCCATTAGGCCTTCTTTTATTTTGCGTTTCGAGCTATTTGGGCATCTTTTTGTGATCCAAATATTGTAGCACTGTGTAATAAGCATCTTTAATGTTTCTCTAAGCATTTGAGTTTTTTTTTTACAGGTTTATTTTATTAATTTTTTTTTCCGTTAAGCATTTAATGTAAATTCTAAATTAATTCACAGTAAAATACATTGAACTTAGCTGAAAGCAAAATATTTTAGACTTATTTTTTAACATAGTTACAGTAAAACATATTAAAAATTTAAACAAAAAATTTTTATCAGAAAGGGATGTAGACAACGTATAGCAACGAATCTCTAAAGATTTTGCTGTGCAACTCCGAAAATTAAAAGTTATGTCAGTTTCATATATTTAACAACCAAATATTCGCCGCAAAATAAAAAAAAAAATAATTCATTGAAGTAAATACTTTATTAGTTTAAAACAATTATTATAATTTAAAAAAAAATTATTTTCATGAGAAAAACAATATTGTTGAGCAGAAAAATCTTTAGAAATGCACTTTAAAGCATTCTATTATGAGTCTATTTATATTCGTTGTACTCCCCCAACCCAGCTCAACCCTAAACACAGTCAAAATTTATTTCAAGCAATAGTTATGAAAAAAAACCCCTAAATTTTAAAACTCAGACATAGTATATTAATGTAACTCTTGACATAACAACAAAAAAGATTGCAAATACTTTAAAAACAATAATATTATAGTTTATAAAACAACAAAATAGTTTATTAATAAATATTATTCAAACTAATATATATGATATTTAAAAACAAGTATAAAATAAAAATAAAATTTCAAATAAAAAGAAAATACAAAATAGTTTTTAATATAACCAAATTCAAACATATTACCCGCCCCCTTCAACAATAATCTTTGGAAAAAACAAAATGAGCATTAATAACCTATTCTCTAAAAAAAAATTAAATAAATAATAACATTAATTTAGCATTACATAATTATATATATATATATATATATTTCATAACAGAATTTAATCGCAGAAATATTTTTTAAAAATTTATTTCCAATTAATTACTTTATATTTACAATTCTATACTTTATTTATTAACTAAAATTATTATTTTTAAACGTTTTTATTAAGGCAAAGTTTTGATTTGAAGCGGCTGCTCATGTGCATAGCTTATCCTATCAAAAGCTCAATTAAAAATTGAATATGCTGTTAAGCTGTTTAGTTCATGTCATGAGTTGGTCTTTTTACCAGAATTAAAAAAAAAATTGAGCTCATTTTTTATTGATTCTTAAAATATATCTTTATTATAAATTAATAGAAAGACGACATAATAAATAATATGATCAACAAATAAATAATGCCTATATTGTATTTAAAACATAACAAATGTAATAAAACTAAAAAAAAAAAATAAAAAAAAAATAATTTTCATCAAAAGTATTTCTTTTTTCTTTAGATTTTGCCTAGAGAGGATTTTTTATTCTAGATAGCTTTACGTAAATATTTGGGCTATTCACAGTGTAAACGTAAATTAACAAAGCGTATTTATAGCATTTGTTATGTGTGCAGCTGTGAGCACCTCATAAGTGTTTGCCGTATTCAATGATTTTGCAACCCTGTTATTTACGCTGTAGATAGGGTATAAAAATACGAGACACGTGCAAGGGTTACTTTTATTTACGCGTTTGCGTATTTGCGTTTACATGCAAAACAACAACAAAGAAAAATACGCTTACGTAAGTTGGCGTAAAAAAAAACAAATCGTAAATTAATTTTAAACTGCGAATAGCCCAAATATCAGCTAATTTGCCAAAAGTTTCGTTAATACCATGTTCTCACTCATAATTTACGGCTCATTCTTGATTAATTCGTAAATTATGTTCAAATTAAGTAATTTCACCATGGAAAATCTAGCAACGAAATTATTTTTAAATTAAGTAATTAATCATAAACTACCAACTAAATTAAGATCCAATCGGTGTCAGCACTAATATTTTCGATAAATAGTCGGAGAAACGGCATCACAAGGTGTTATTTCTGTAAACAAATCATTTGATATGGAATAAAATTATAAGACGACATTTGTGTGGTCACAATAAACAATAAAAATAAAAAGAAGACAAAAAAATAACCATAAAAATAAAATAAATTACAAGCAGCCAGTATGAACGTAGTTGATTTCAGGTAAGTAATTTATGACAAATTAAGTAATTTATGCCGTAATATGAACGTAGTACAAACTTGACTGCATTAGCCCATGGTAGAATAAGACAAGGTAGTGTTAGTAGTTAAAATTCTCTCTTGTGATGGGTACCGCACCTGTCAAAATCAGGTTTTTACGAATAAAACCAAAACAAATAACACAATTTGCAAATTATAATATTCTATGTGTTTGACAGGTGCGGTACTCACCGCTCCGAGACGTCACTACCTTGTTAAATATACCTTGGCATTAGCCCCTTCCATGATACAATAATAAGGTAGGGCTGCTTCGCTGAGTGCCCTCACGCGTCAACGAAGAGTGGGTAATGAGAAGAAAGATATGTGTCAAAACGACGAATTTCGTAGAAATTGCAAAGGAAGAAAATATTTTATGTTTCCAAGTTGCAAACAGTGCGCTCCCGTGTGTTACATTTGTGAAAATATGAGTGAAAATATTATGAAAACAGTGTAATAAAAACTATAAAATGTGAAAGAAGTCTTAAAATTGCAAAAAAACCTGTACAAATTTTAACCTAAAAACAACTACGAAACGAGAGTATAAAGAAACTCGAGATGAACAGCTGATTTTGACATCTAGCCCGCTTTATTCTGCTTTCTACTTCATTCTTCTCCGAGTCGGCCCTACCTTATAATTCTGCCATGGGCAAGGGAGGTGACGCAGGCGACGTTAGGTACGCGAAATTGAACGCACCGAATAAGCTGTAGTGACGAGTGACTGACACGCACACATAAGCGAAGTCGTCATATTTTATAATAGCATGTTCTCACGGCAGTCTGAATTAAGTAATCCGGACTATGAATTACGAATGTGAATTATATTCACATCCCTGTTCTCACGAAGCAATCGTAATTCGGTTTGACAGCTGTTCTTTCTGTATTTCATTTTATTTGATTTGTTGTGGACAACGAAAATAGGATAAAATGTGCAAAATAAATATTTGGTTATTATATTATTTATTGTTTTAAGCAATGATACTCTGTCTGCTGACTTGGAGAATTTGACTATTTGTTTTGTCTTGTTTTTATTGCTTCTTGTGTTTTGCTTGTGCTCGATTAATTTTCGATAAAAATTAGAGATGAAACTGATTTCTACTTAATTCGGATGTTAATTCAAACTGAATTACCTTCAAATTAGGTAATTCGCTTGTCAAATTTTATATGGCGAATTACTTAATTCGGAACATAATTCAGCCTCGAATTACGAATGAGAGCCGAATTACGTTGTTCAGGCTACCGTGAAAACATGCTATTAGGGGGTTCGTAAAATTTACCACACTAATGCAATCAAACACAGTTCATATACACAACACCAAAACTGGTTTCACGCAGAATGACCACTACAGTGTATTTTTGAATAACTGACTGCTCACGCAGACTGAGCACTACAGTGTATTTCGGGCCAATGAAAATCCGCCTTTATAATCGATAAGCTTTGCGATCATGATACGATTATAAGGTAGGTGCATTTAAGACAATAAAACAATAACAAAGGCGTAGGTATAATGTCAAAATCAGCCGACGGTAGTTAAGGCAGTTTTATTTTGGCTGCTTATATTTTACTATAGCGGCGCAGCTGCTGCTGCTGTTTTTGCTTAACAGCGAGGTTACTGTTGAAAGATGCGATATCATCTCGTGGCTTTAAACGATTAAATAAGCGAACAATCGCAGATTTCTTTAAAAAAGAATAAATTTAATGTTTTTCAGCAGCAATTTCCCTTGTCAAAATATATTTTGACAGTTCAAAGCAGCCGTACATAGTGACACAAATAAATTAGGTACTGCACAAACGAACTAAGTAGCCGAATGAAAATTAAATGTTAACTTTTATTTGCCTCGTTCAAAGCCAAAATGCAATTAATTGTGTATTAATTAATTTGTAGGTTTTTGCTTACTTTTCTTACATTTCAACACATAAAATCTGGGTACTCAATCTATTTATACGGCTACAAGTAAATTATACATCCCTATGGCTGAACGAGCAAACGGCAAATGTCAAAACTGACTTTATACCTACGCCAATGTTTTGCTTTTTCATATTTTTATCTCCTAGTTGCACCTACCTTATAATTCTATCATGTTTGCGATATTAGCTTTCGTTTTTTTATGCTTACCTCTTCACAATAGAAATACATAACTTTTGCTATCGAATCTTAAGTGTTCTATACACGGACAGCTTTCGTAAAACTGATCACAGCTTATTGAAATTCATTCTTTTGAAGGCAGTTGAGGTCTCAATCAGTTTTAATAAAATCAAAAAAAATTTGGATTTTTCAATTCGAGCTAACTAGTTTATCAACTTGTTGATGTATTTGTCAACAAAATTAACAATCAAACGAGAGATTCACAGTGAAAAATATCGTTTGCTTTCATTTTAAAACATAACGCACGATATTTCAAGTCAGAAAGTTTTAAAGTTAAATAAAAGGGTCTAGCTTTTGTAGAAAGCAACATCGCCCAGTTTCGCACTTAGTTGCGTGCCTATAGGACACTTATGCTAAAATTTTGCTGGGAATATGATTCCCAGCTAATCTTATATAATAAAACGCAAACACATTCGATGTTTGTCGTACACTTTTTTAATATTTATTTTAGGATAAGAACAATGAAACGTATTTCATTCGAATGGTACTGCGCCATAGATGTGCCTAATTATGTTAGATTTTAAATTGAGGACCTCTGACCCGAAATATTAACTTTGAAAGTTTATGAGGGATCTCAGGACTAGAAAGAAGTAGAATGGTGAATGTGGTATCGGATGAAAGGTCTGGCTGCACAACATGATTGGGTTTTAGATTGGTGACCTTCGACCAAAAATACGAGCGTAAAAAGAGCATTTATTAAATAAAACCTAAGCTAAGAGATAATTAAACCTAAGATGTAAGAGAGAATATTAGACATTGATAAGATTTGCAAAAAATACTTGTGACATTTTTCACCATCTCTTGCGGTTACACTGCAATAAGCATTTTTTTATGTGGCAAGTGTGAATGTATATTGGGATGGTAAAATTGCTTACAAATAGTAAACTTTGGAAAATTCGCTTTATTTTGACATCAAAATTATTGTGACATCAGCACTTTTGCATGAAAAGTCGGTGGTAGAGAAAAATAACGATATATGAACATTTTTTTGCTAATATTTTTTACGAATGGTATGCTAAAAAATATTCCCATTATTATGACATCAAAAATACTGCAATATCTTAAAAACTGTCGATTTTTTCAGTGCAACGCATTTTCTTAAATCAAGGTCATTGGCTCATTTTTATTTTTTCACTCTCTTTCATATGACACATCATTTATTTGCAAAAATTTCTTGATTTTGACACATAGTTCAATTAAGTGTTTCTATCATCGAAAATCATGAGCTTACCCGTATGATTTTTTTGATGAAAACTAAATTTCTCAAAATGCTGTCTTTATATTTTCAAATTTTTCAAACTACTCAAAAGTTATATACACAAATCTATATTTTAAGCCATTTCCTTATCTACTTCTCTATATATTTATACGCAAACAAAAAAGTTTTTGATCCCTTTTTATCTGTGCTAGTTTCAACATATTCACATAAAACTTATATCGATGAAAAGGTATTTTTAAGTAGATTTGCGTAAGATAATTTTTATTCGAATATGTTGTCGTTAAGATACGTAAAACTAAGCAAATTTAAAAAGTTTTTTTCCCAACTGGGATAATGAGAAACCAACAACAAAATATATGCTGTAGCATACAAGAGCAAGAGTAGAATGCGAGAGTGACGCAGACACTTCAAAAGAGCTGTGTATCAATGTTGTTGTTGTTGCTTTCTCTTAATTTCTCTCTCTTCGAATACACCGATTGCCCGATCAGAAGGAATTCGCCAACGGCACGTTAGCAACTAAAATTTTGGATCGTTCGAACGCTCGATACAGTAGACTGACAACATGCTAGCTTGCAATCAAAATATTTTGGTATCAAGGTCATCACGCACGGTTTGCAGCATTCTGTGTCATCTGAACCATCCTCTTGTTTATTTTGTTCATGGTTGTATTATAAGGTTGTCACAAGGGAGAGAGCGAGTACCCATAATTGTCAAATCGAAGTTGACAGCTCATAGAAAATCTAATTTCGAGATGACGCTGCTACAGAGAGCGCAGCTGACGCCATTCCTTCTAGGCATGCTATGGATTGGTGTGCTCAGCAAAAAAAAAAAGAGAAAACGAAAAATCGGTTTTGGTATGGTCGAATTATTTTGGCCACAGGCGATACTGGTATTAATAAATATCTTTTAGGTATATTCATATTGAAGGTTTAAACTTTAATTTAAGAAGCTTATTTAAAAAGCTTAAATTTATATTCACATGAGAATAGTGAACAGATTTTATGTAGACACAGGCACTGTGATTATAACGAATTTCATTGGCTTCTTTCCCTATTGTAAGGAAATGAAGGGAGTTCTTATTTTATGTCATTGTTATTTTGGATTGTCACATAGAGAGACGCAGCATGAAAATATTCGTGTATTCGTGTAAATATTTTATTTCTAGGGCTCCATTAATTTTTTCTTTTAAGCTGGCGTGCTCTAAATATTTACGAATATATACTTGAAAAGCGTTCACCTTCTTACAATTTTTTATATCTTTCGAATTTAATTAGTAAACAGGTAGAAACATGGGAATTAGATACAACTCAATATTTAAAGGATCTGTCTAGATGTCTTTTTGAAAAATCGTATAAAAATTAGAGAAATTCAAGCACATGTTTTGAAAGCATAAGCTGTAAAAATACTTTTTTAAAGTTTTATGATCAATAAATAAATGTATGTACAAAAGCATTTTTACAAAAAAACTCAACCGGATTCACTGGATAAAGTTTTAAAAGTGGAAATAATTCTATAGTTAGCTATAGAGTAGCTAAAGACTTCTTGAATCTTTGATTTTAAATGTCTTTTGAATAATCAGAAGGCATCGTGCATAAAGGTAAAATTAAATAAAAATTCATCGATTCTAAAATCTAGGCAGAAAAATAAAATATGAATTCTTAAACGTAATTGCTTTGATAATCTTGATTTTGTTTATTATAAAAAATTGTCAGGAAAAAAAATGTTCACCAAGCAATCTGTTCAATCTCTTCTTTCTATCTCTTGTTTTCAAAAAAGTATTCATGTAATTTTCTCGTGCCTCGACAGTTTGTCTCTACTCTTAGTTCTATTTTTATTCATTTCATAAAGAAAATTACTGAAACTAATCTAACAAAATTTATACAGTTAAATTTTTGGCTATAGACGTCAAAACGCCTTAACAATTTTAGGTGTAAGAAGGGACTTTTTGCGATGACAAATATATCGATACTTTTCTAGAACATAAACACTTACTTTCATCACTAAGGTACTATTGTGAATACAGAACCAATCAAAAGAAAAGTTTTCGCAATTGTTTTTATTTCAATTTTGTTTTGTTTGATTTGATGTGTTTAATTTCCCAATTTAATATATATTTAGTTAACTACCCTAGTCGAATGGATGACTAATAGTTTCCAAACTGTTTTCCGGTGCCTTCAACGCCTTACATTCCATTCATTTGCTAGACTGAAAATATAGAATTGCTCTAGATATATATATATTGAAGAACTCAACTTGTTTTTTTGTAATTTTATAAATAACCCAAAATGGAAACTCCATCAAAATCCAATGCAAATTCATGCGTGGAAACACCCGATGCTCCAGAGTGGCTATCGAAACTTGAACATCGACGAGAACATCTGATGCGTGGGAAGCTGGGGCATGAAGCTGGCGCTGGAGCACCTTGCAATGAGTGCGGCGACAAGTGTCCGGGCCTAGATTTACACTTTTGGCGTAAGGTTTGTCGCAATTGCAAATGTCGCAAGGATCAGCATACGTGCATTGATGAGGATCTCTCGGGCTGGGCACAATTTGAAATTCTCGGACAGATTCGTTCAAAGCCAGCATGTAAGCTATTACAGAGATTTCTTTAATTCAATTATTTATTTTAATTTCTTTTTAGTTATCAAAATCAAAGCTATGGCTAATCAACCAGTGCGTTTGGATTGGGTGCCTCCAAATGCTACACCCGATGTTGTCTCAGACTATATGGAAAAACTTGGCACCGCTCAAATACCAATTGCGGGCAGCGATGCTGCAGCTAAACGCAAGCAACAACTAGAGTTTCAAGTGCCACCGCATGACTTGGATGCGGGCCTTTGTGATAATTTGACAGAATCTGAAGCCAACCAGCTGCTGCAGTATGTGCAGAAAATTCGGGAAAATTGTGTTGGTCAGGGAAATGTAGTGCGTGTGGGTCGTTTGAGTCATGCTCTGAAAGGACACGTCGCTCAAGTTAGCACTTTAGGGGATTCATTTGTCGTCGAACCGGAATATGCTCAAGTTATGGAACAGTTGGGTGTTGTGCCAGTTATGGATCCTATACTAAGTGATATATTGGCCTGTGAAAAATTGCAAAAAGCTATTGTGAGCGATACTATTTCGGAATATCCAAAAATATTTGTTGCATTTTCCGAACCAATATCAGAGTCTCCAATGCAGGATTGGAATACAGCGGGATCGGATATGGTATCGCATACAACAAAGGCGAAACTGTGTGGCTTAAATAGCATGGCGGTACAAAGTCTTGTCCAGAATGGTCCTATTTATGATAAAATGTTGGGCGTCTTGAAGGTAGGTATTAATGAAGGAAGTAGTTAATTGCAAAATCATTCAGTGAGTCATAAGAGCAAAAAGGGACTCATTGATAAAGGGTGATTCGTCTATTTTCAAAAATCACCCTTAAAGTGATTTCAATGCTATTAATTGAGCTTTCCACTTTTAAAATAAATTTGCTTTTAGAATTTTGCGGAGCCTTTAAAAATCATTTAAAATATTCATCCTTTTAAACTACATAACATTTTAATTGAATTTTTAGTTAAAAGCTATCTATTAAGTTTTAAAATTCTTGCTTGCAGGAAAAAAATTTGGACATCTCACGTGATCCCAAATTGGGTCCAATTGCCGATTTCCGCAAGGAATATCTGCATAATCCACAGTTTAAGCAAGAAATCGATGCTCTCTGCATTAAAAATAATAGCAACAATTGCCAATTCGCCACACCCATCAAAACAAAATCAAATTTAACACCATTTAATTCGCCGCTACCAGTAAAGAATCCAATACAAGCACGCTTCGGTGCACAAATGAAACAAGACACACCCATGCGTCGCGTTAAGTTTGGTGGGGTCTCTACCCTAGTTTATGATTTAGGCTTGCCAGCGAATGTCGACTATGACCGAGATAATGTCTTTGCGCAAATTATCAATGCCGAACCATTAAAGCAAGCCTTGCAGAGTTCCAAACTGGGAAAACCAGCTGAAAATGTGGTCATATCCCTAACTCCACTGCCACCAGATTTTATAGATGAACCACAGTTGGGTGAGGATACAAAAATTAAATTAAGTAACATAGGCGTAGATACGAAGTGTTTACAAAGCGCTGTTCTCAATGGTCCTTTCTATGATCGTCTCTTCGAAACATTGGATGATAAAGGAATCGACATTGCTGCATGTCATCTATTGACACCTTTGAAGAATTTGCGCGAAGAATTACTAGTAAACAAACCGCTTAATGAAGAAGCACGCGAATTTGTTTCACAATTGCCGCAGAGCCTTAACGTTGCCTATGGCTCACCACAAAACGATTTTAGGGGAGCCTTGACAGGTTCAAAGAGTTCAGATTCTGGTTTCGATTCTAAGCCTTCAACCCCAAATTATGGCACACATCCTGGTTTGCTGGCATACGATGATGTTAATGCTGCACACGGTCGATTCGCCTCCATTCCAGGTATAGAGGAGATGAATATGTATCCGAATGTACAACCAAGCGCGGTTTTACCAAATGCATTCCAAAACTTACAGCTTGCCGATACGCAGCCATATGAAATAGGTAAATTTTTTCAATCATCCAAAAGCATTATTTGCCCAGTTAAGTTAGCTCAAAAATGTCTGTACTTTGAAGTAATTTGTGAGAAGTTGCTTTAGATAGAACTGAAAGTATTTTCAGTTTGTTTTTTGGTTATGTTTTCTTTAGTGAACTTTAGTACCAAGCCCACACACGGGTTCCTTAAAATTTTTTTTTTTTAAAAAGATTAAGTTTAAGATCGTGAAAATTCTTCCCGATAACGTATTGCCAACAAAATTTAAATATGCCTCGGATACTAGATCGGAATTTGATGATGACTTTTAGTTATGGTACGCTTACAGGGATTAGTTTTTGGAAAGTTATGACACTTCTCGACAAACGGGCTCAAAATAGCCAAAACGCTAAATTCATCCAACTTGAACGAGAGTTTATGCGATATAACTTTATTATGCAGTAAGTGAAGTGCGCTGGCTTAGTAATGGAATTCATAATTCTAGAACAGGTCTCATACTGCGAGTCTGGCGTAAGACTCCTGTTAACATCAAAAACTTATAGCAGTATGATATCATGGTCGCTAATTTCAGACAGACGATTGATCACTGCGAGATTTTGAAGAACAGTCAGGAATATAACAATAAAACAGTGCTTTCTATAGTAATTTACATGTCGCCTTTAACAACGTTCCCCGGGAAGACATAATTATAGTGATAGGCGACTTAAACACCAAAGGAGAGCAGCGCAATGATCAGCATAAGCATGTTAAAGGCAAACTTTATCCGTAGAGACGGTAACGAAAACGGTTTGAAGATTTCTGCAATTCGAGAATCATCTGGTCATAGGCGGAACCATGTTTACGCACAAACCGTGCCACGGCGTCAGCTTGGTCTCCAGCGATGGAAGATATGAAAATCAGATAGATCACTTTGCCGTCACGCGTCGGCTTAGAAGCTGCTATCTTGACATAAAAAACAGAAGACGCCGCGTCGAAAGAGTCCATGAACACAACCTCATGGTTGTGAGTATAAGCCTTCCGACAGACTGGAAAATCCTCAAGCTTTGGCACACTTTCAGGATCTGTTCGAGAAGTATAATTGCCGTGTCCCCGAAACGTACAACAGCGCAGTGGATGTAGCGGTCAAAGGTTCACCACGTGGTTTCCACCCTTGAAAACATCTTTGATTTCGAAGCGTGTAGCATTAAGGTCAAAATAATTGCAATTACCTCCCGAGAGTGCCAAACAGAGCTGCAGGCCCAGTATGGTATAAAGCAAAAAAGAAACGAAATTAAATGTAAGACCCGGTAAAAGAAATGGCATAAGCGTTCTGCTAAAGGAGACAGAAGAGAACTAGTCCCTTTTGGAATTAAGGAAGGAGAAGAGCCATATAATATTAAAATGGTAAGTAAATAAATAGAACCTGATGATGCTAATAACAACCGGCGCCATAACCCTAACAGACACATTTCGACAGAGCCTCCACCGATTATCGCGATCACTTCAGCGATCCGGAAGCTTAAAAACAACAAAATTGTCGAGGCCGAGGCGGATGGCATTCCACCAGAATTGTTGAAATATGGTGCAAAAGAAGTTGAGCTCAGCTCTACGTCCGCTATCACCAGTTCTCACCAGTGTCGTAGTTCCACACTACGCAGTGAGCTAAATGGTTGCAGGCCAAAGCGTAAACTTTATATAAAAAACTTTAAACTTTATATAACAGTCCTTAATAGCGTCCTCATGGAAACAAACAACGACGCTTCTGGTGGTTTTCAATGGCCGCCGCACCAAAAACTTAGCGACCTTGACTACACTGACGAGGTCTGCTTTTTGGCTTACCGACGGTCAGAAATCAATGCCAAACTTAAAGCTCTTACCATAAAGGCGAAGCAGGACTTCGCATCAACTTTAAAAAACGAAACTCATGCGTGTAGAGACCCCAAACCAATATGCCCTCTCAGTGACCATTGATAACATGCAAGAAATCTTTGAGGATGTTGATCAGTTTTGCTATTTGGCTAGCGTGCTCACCAAAGACGGAGCACAGTGATGCGATTGGTACAAGTTAGACGGAAAATATTTTGCTAATTTTTATAGTAGTTTTCGATGTTAAGGTATATGAAAGTCCAAAACAACGTGTTTCAAAAATTTTGCTCAAGTGAGTGTGGCAGCTGCCATACAACTTAAACACATTTTGCGCTATATCTGAGGAATAGGATAAACTACGACAACAAAATAAAGCAAAGAAGTCTAATATGTAATTTCAAAAAAATGTCAAATACTTCGCATAGATTGGATAAGTAGGCGTGGCAGTTGCAGTACAACTTATAGCATGTTGACACAGAGAGTTTAGTTTGAGTTTCCAGTACAAAGTTGAGTTTTGTCGCTGAACTCAATATAAACTCTAGAGTTTCCAGTACAATTTTGCTGGATTGAACTCAACTGAACTCAGCTTGCTTTCAGAGTTTATTAAAACTCAATTTGAGAAATGCCTAAAAGTATGCTCTGAGGTATGTTCTGAAAAAAAGGCTACATTCAGATGCAATTTTTAGACCGTACTGTACATACACAGTATTGAACGATTTTTTCTGCGAAATATCAAACTCAACTAAACTCAATTCTGTTGACACATCTCTGTGTGAACAGCTTAAATTGAACTCAAACTAAACTCTCTGTGTGAACATGCTATTAAACACATTTTGCGTTATATCTTAGAAATTAGAAAAACTACGATAACAAAATTAGGCATAGATGTCTAGTATGTGATTTCCAAAAAGATTAAAAAATTTCAGCGCGATTGGATAAGTGGTTTCTAATATCTTAGAAAAGAGACAAACTTCGTTAACAAAATCAAACGTAGTGGCTTAAATGTGATTTCAAAAAACGTACGAAATTGCGGCACTATTGGACAAGTGGGCGTGGCAGCTGCCATAAACCTTAAACACATTTTACGCAATAACTCACAAATGAGATAAGCCACGATAATAAAATCAAACGTGGTCGTTTTATATGTAATTTCCAAAAGCGTAAGAAATTTCAGCGCTTGTCAGATTGGAAAAGTGCGCGTAGCACCTCCCATACATATGAAATATATTTTGGCCCATAACTAAAAAAAATTATAAAAGCTGCAGTAACGAAATTTACTTAAAGTTTAAAATATCTAAATTTAAGAAACAATTTATTTTTTTTTATTTCTACATTATTAAGAACGGCATTTTTAACCTAAATTCGACAACAAAGAATCGCTCACAAGATCGGATCATTCATCACTAGTTGGATCATAAGGGGAAAGCGAGATTTATTTTATTTGAAATTTATTAATCATTATTACTCCTTGGCTTTAGTCCAGTAAGTACAAAGATATATTATAATTTAAATATGTCTTTAAAATCTATAATAATATTTAAAACATTATTAAAATTAATATTATTCATCGAAAAATCAAAAATCAATTATATATGGTTAATATTAATATGCTCTGTAGTTCGAAAAGGACTCGTATCGAGCATATATCCTCATACTAAAATGAAAAATTTAAATAAAGTTCATGGGGTCTCTTAGAAATAAAGAACAAAAAAAAAAAAAAACGTTAATTTTTACAATAACAAAATTTCATTCATTAAATTTATATGTTAATATATGCATGTTAAAGTGGAAGTTTTTAATTATTACACTTGCATAGCATAAAGCATAACATTTATATCGCAGTAGCTTAAGTTAAATAGCCAAGATTTTACATCTGTAAGGAAACGAGACTTAATGCGTCTGCACCTGATATCATAAGGTAAATTGTTAAACAATCTAGGGGCAGTCGAAGAATAGAACCGCAGAAAGTGTTGCAGGCTACGTGGTGGGATTGACGAGAGGTTGCGATTAGATGACCTTAACTGATAGTTCAAATCACTTCTATTAATAGGTTGCTCAGATCTATTGAAGAACATCTTTAATGCTCGAAAGCAATATAAATGTTGAAGAGGCAATATTTTAAGTTCTCTGAATAGAGGAAGGCTGCTTACAGTGCGAGAACGATTACCAATAATTCTAATGGCGTGTTTGGGCAGTAAGTAACGGCAATATTATGTTTTTTGTGTACCACCCCAACATGTCAAGCCATACTCAAGTTTAGAGTGAAAAAGACCAAAGTAGATGTTAGTTAAAAGCTTAAGCGAGCAAAATTGCCTTAAGTGATAAAACTGCCATATAACAACCATCAAATATTTTTGAGCTAGATTGTCGCATAGCTGTTATTTCTGATTCATCAGCAGGAATACAAAAAAACCAATACCTCCGGATGCAATTTTCTAACTTAATTAGAGGCTTTTCTCGGTAGGAATCAACCAAAGGGTCAGAACTGATGACAAGCATATTCAATAAATCCGTATTTGTACCCTGTAGGAAAATCAACTAATTTAAAAGTAGTTGATAAAGTAGTTTTTTGTCAACCACAACTAGTTGATATTCTGACTTTTTCCCATAGAACGAACTAACATATTTTGTATGGTGATGTCCGCTAAATAAGTCAATTGACTTTCGTCTGCATATATTTTTAACTACTTGTTAAATTAGTTAAATTTAAATTAGTTTTTAACTACTTTAAAATAACCAATTGAAAACTATTACTGATGGCTTAAAGTTAATATTTGATGAAATAACATGGTTAAATATATATAAACTTGTAATCTAATAAAAATTTGCAATTAAAACATGTCAAAATCAGAGTAGTTGCCGCCTTAATATAATTCAAAGTAGTTTATCAATTACTTGTTTTTAAGTAGTATTTCAATTACTTCATATATAATGCAATAAAAACTATTTAGAATTGAAGTGGATGCCGCCTTAATATAATTCAAAGTAGTTCATATACTGGTTTATTTTAAATTAGTTTCTCAGTTAGTTGTTTTTAAAAACAAGTTAGTTTGTTCCTATAGGGTATTAACTCTTGAGCTTTTACTTGTGTTTGTAAAACGAAAACGTAAACAGTCTTTGTTACGAGGCTTTTGTGCTTTCTCGGTTTTGGCAATTTTTTTTTCACAAACCGAAGAACTGTATAAAAAATGAGCAAGTTAGAAAAATGCATTAAAAAAAAAAAACAAGAACGAACAGCAAAGAATATAATGTAAAGAGATAATATAATATTGAGAGAGTGCAGAATTAGATGTAATAATTGCATAACATATTTCTTTAATAATTTTTTTCACTGTCATTTGAGTTTGAGCAGAGTGCACAATTTTCTAAATATATATTTTAATACCATCACGTTTACTACGTAAGGGAAATACAATTTTTTTATTCCGTCGCAAACGCCAAAAAAAAAGTCGTGGCAGGTGTAGAAAAGAATAAAGTAAAAGATTTAACCATGCCTGTCTGCCTATCTGCCGTCACGATTACAACCGTTATTTGAAAAAACAGTCGAAATCTGGATTTAAATAAATAGCATTATCAGAACTATCAAACAGGTTAAATAACAAGGCAACCGTAAGTTTGCTCACCTTGGTGCTTAAAGT
Source organism: Coremacera marginata (assembly GCA_914767935.1). NCBI lineage: Eukaryota > Metazoa > Arthropoda > Insecta > Diptera > Sciomyzidae > Coremacera > Coremacera marginata. The sequence continues at coordinate 10,957,374 of OU612044.1, read as the reverse complement.
AGACAATAGTCATTACATAAAAACAAATTTTTGCAAATGTGAGGTATCCCATTTGTTTTTATTTACCAAAACGTTTTACCAAAAAAAAAAAAATACGTTTTCTGTTTTTACCAAAAAAAAACCTTAATTTAAATTTTTCAGTGTAAACATATGTATGTGTAAGGCTGCGGCCAGAGTGAATGCAGATGCAGACAGGCAGGTTTGCATACAGGCACCAGTACGATATAACTGGCTTCATACAATTTCATATAAACCTGCTCAAAGTGTGCAGAGTGACAGCATGCAGACCAGTACAGGTTCTACGAAAAAACAGGCTGGCACTGGTTTATCGTAACTGATTTAAGTTTTTTTGTGCCGTTTTTGTAATTTTTAAGAAAACTGCGTTTTTAGCACAATTTAAGTTTAAGAAAGCAATAATAATATTCAATAATGATTTTATAACAAATATTCTCATTCTTAACAATGCCTTGTTTCGCGCACCCAACTCTTCAGTTCAAGGAAATTTACAACCTGCTGTTCCTGCTGTTGTTGGTGTGTATGTAATTGCGTTGGATAAGCGTGGCACAGAATCCACGCAGAGAAAATTTTTTTATTGACGACAAAAGATAAGCATGCAAAAAAGAAAACAAATACAAGCATTAAAAACAATAACCAATTTTTATAAAATACGAGAAAAAATTACATAAATATTTTTACACTATTATGAATTGTTTCATAAAAATGTGCTTAGAAGTGCTTAGACAGTTTCCTAAAATCATTAAAAAAAAAACGACAAAAAAAACCCAAAATCAGCTACGAGAAAATAGTGCCAGTCTGTTTTGTCGTACTGATCGTACGACAACTCCTACTGATCTGTCCGGATTCACTCTGCACGGCTTATTTGCTGTGCAGGTTACTGCATGTGCGTGTCTACCTGCCTATCTGCATCTGCATTCACTCTGGCCGCAACCTAAGTGTCGGATACGCAGTATTGCACGCCCAACGACGATATATAAATTACTAATTTATGTTATGCCAAAAAATAATAATCATTTTACTAATTTTTTTTTATCCGCATCCATTACAGGCGGCAGCACACAGGTATCTGCACCACCACCAGTTCTTAATTGTCGCGATTGCCAACAGCCTATTGGATTTGGTGAGGTTGCTGTTAAAGCTGAACGTGCTGGCAAAGAAATCGCTTGGCATCCGGAGTGTTTCAAGTGCAACACATGTCGTGAACTTTTAGCCGATTTGGTTTACTTCTTCCATGGTGGACAGGTCTATTGTGGACGTGATCTAGCTATTAAATTAAAGATACCACGCTGTAAGGCTTGCGATGAACTCATCTTCACCAAGGAATACACCGCTGCTGAGAGTGCTACATTTCACATCAAGCATTTCTGTTGCTATCAATGTGATACACCGCTAGCTGGCCAACAATATATACCCGATGAGCGCTCCAACATGCCGCTATGTCTCAAATGTTATGACGAGTATTTTGCTGCTGCTTGTCAACGTTGCCATCGTCCTATTGGACCAGCCGATCAGGGTGTAGCCTGGGGTGAGGTGCATTGGCATGGGCCTTGTTTTGTTTGCGCTGGTGTTAATTGTGCCAAATCTCTTATTGGTGGACGTTTTTGTGTTAAACAAAATATGCCTTTTTGCAGTCCGGCTTGTGTGCGCAGTGTTGTTAAGTGAGCGCTGCCGTTAACAGAGAGTTTCCCTTAATTTAACTGCCAAGTTTTTTATTTGTTTCCTTGATATATTTAAACAAGTGGCCATAATTTGTGGCATTACAAATAAGTTTTTAACCGCGCACAGTGCCTAAATGTTGTATTAACCCTAGAATACTAACCTATGTAAAATTTACTCACTCCTAATATAACGTTTAGTGAAATAAGATTAGTATTCTAGGATTGATCATACAATAACATGATGTGGCTTTTTATAGATGTAAAGTCAATTATATTGAAAATAAAGTATTATACAAGTATTTAACCTAATTTACTATATTTACCATGACAAATAAAAATGCATTTAAGTTTTTTTTTTTATAAAACTAAACGTGCGTTATTTATTTCTTAAGTTATGTTGCTAAAATAAATATCCTAAATTTGTGAGAAAATAGTAATGCAAGCAAAAAATAAATGAACGCACAATTATCTTTTTTCCAAGCATCTTAAAAACATTAGTTTTTCACATTGACGTCATTGAAAAGCACAAAATATCTATTTGCAATGCTTACAGACAAGGGTAGTTACAATTCATGTTACTGCACGCTGTAAAGACAGATGTAATTTAAGGGTTGCTGAGCTACCTGATTCGAAAAATGCATTCATTAATTGCTATAAATTTCACTTTTATCAACGTTAAAAAGTGATCATCTTCAGCATTTACTTCATGATCTCTTGCGTTATTGTTATTATTCTGCTATTGTAGTTGTATGGATTTATACTTCGTTAGTGATGTAGAAATCTATATACATAATACCAAATGTCTTAAGGTAGGGGAAAGACGATAAAATGAGAAATGTTTTGTACTAATTGTTTTACCTGTAATAAGGTATTTGATATACTCGCAATCAGTTTTTTGTAACTAAATTAAACAAAAATTTTATAAATAGTAGATATAAATATAAATAAATATAAAAATAAATAAATAAATAAATAGTAAATAGTTAGAAGTAACGACACATCATCTAAAAATACAGTTTATACAGATATAAAAATAAGAATTATTTCACATGTTTTGCCAGCAAAAACGGGGCTAAAACCAGATAATTTTTTCCTACCATTTTTTCAAGTAGTGAATACTTTTAAAAAGAAAAAAAAGGGACCGACAATCTTTTAAAACTCGTTATCTTGCTAAATATTACAGCTTAGTTAAGGAAATTCGGTCCTATGATCGCGTTAAGTCATTTCCAAGCACCATACAAAAGTGGGCAAGATTGAACGAGAGGTGTGGCACTTTTTTAAAATGCGTAAGCTGAGTAAATATTGAAACTAAGTCAAGGAATTTTTATATAGGAGCATTTGAGTCTGTTGAAAGCACAACGCAACGGGACAAATGTATAATAAGACTGAGACAGCTCCCATTTTCGTCTTTAGAATTTTTCTTCTTTTTTGAAAGCTTAAAGTTATTTTTGAATAAAAAAAAATGCTAATGCGATTTGGCCAACTTTGCAGTCAGTTCAATTTTTTGGATAATTCAAGAATCTAATAATTAACAGAGGGTGGTTAAATTTTAAGTGCCGATGTTGAATGTGAACCACACGTAAACGTCAAGTTTTTTCTGCATTTCATTTGACATTTCTCAATTTCAGACTAACTCAATTTGAACCATGGAAAGATACACAATCGAGCAACGCGTTAAAGTTATTCAGGCTTATTATGAAAATGGGCGTTAAAATCAAAATGCATATCGTGCACTTCGTGATTTTTTCGGTCAATTTATCCGTCCAAATGTGCGTACAATCGGAAAAATCGTGCAAAAATTTGAGCAAACCGGGTCTGTAGGAGATGTGAAAACACAAAGAGTGACTGTGAGTGCGGTTTATGGGCTGGCGGCATCATCGGGCCGTATTTTTTCCAAAATGAGGCCGGCCAGGCAGTGATAACGAACTTTTTTTGGCCCGAATTGGAAGATATGAATGTGGACGATATGTGGTTTCAACAGACAAATTCAATGGCCGTGTTATCTCACGTGGTGGCGATGTCAATTGGCCGCCAAGATCATGTGATTTGACACCGTTGGACTTTTTTCTTTGGGGTTATTTGAAAGAAAAGAATTGCAATAATTTCCCAAATAATTTGTGTTTTATTTAAAATCAACATCGGCCCTTAAAATTTAACCACCCTCTATAATTTGAATAATGGAAAGAATAAAGGTTTTTATTGATTATGGGTGTATTTTGTTCAGGTTATTGTTAACAAAAAATTCCAATTCCATTTTCCAGCTCCCCGATTCCAGAAGTACAAAGATTTTCATGTACCAATGATGCAACTGTTAGCTGACCAAATCGAATTTGTTCACAGTTACATTAATTATTACCCTGGTGACTGGTTAAATTTCAAAGAAAGCACACTAGTAATCTTCTTTATCATCGGGGACTTTTTCTTTAAGTACTCTGTTATAGGAAAAAAAAAGATCAAATTTGTCAGTTTCGAAAAATGTTACGATTTCGTTCAGAAAGTTTAAAATAAATTAAATTCTTCCCTGTTCGCACTTCTATTTATTGTACAAACTGGCACATTTCGAAACTCGATATAGATTCGTAAAAAAATTGAAACCTTCCAAAATTTTCTATAACGATCGTTTTGAAATATGAAGAAATTCTTTAAGACAGCTCGAAAAAGTTACGAATTTGACGAAATTTCGACAAAGTCGTCAATACTGGTTTGCTGGGGAATATAAAATATGTTTCATAACAGAAGGTCTGCTTCCGTACTCACTTCAAGTAAAGTTCGAGTAATAGAGAGTAATTTGATTATATGTCAAAATGAGGAAATTTGCCAAAAAGTACGGAAACGACTTCAAGCAAATTCCAAACACAACACTGCCGTCATAAGGAAGAGTCGTAAGAGCATCTACATTTTTCAAAAATCTAAGCCTAAAACACCTCACTAGAGGGATGAAAAAAGAATTTCTCATTGCATATCTTTGAAGTCGAAACATCGGGAATACGTTATACGTGCATTTCAATGCACTCAAGATCCGGTATTATCGAGAAAATCGCGATTGGAAAAAAAAAAATAATAAATTTTGCATTTTTTTAGGGCATTTCTGCAAAAATGAGGGGCGCGTAAATTGAAATTTTTTTTAAATTTTATGCACCCCATTCGAAAGAACGATGTTCAATAAAAAAAAAAACAGAAAACAAAGTTAAAATCCTGAATCTACATGTAGATCCGGCATTTTATAATCTGTTTATGTAGATACTGCGTTTTATCCTGGAATGATACCTAAATTTTGTGTAGATACGGCAATTTGGGTTTGGGGCCAAAAATTCGGGATTTTTATTTTACAATCTTAAAGAGAATGGATGACTAATAGGTTAGGTTGAAGCGGCTGTCTCCTTTGAGACACACATAGGCCAACGAGGCCCATTGTGATAACATAGATTAATTCCCCTCTCCATTTAAACCACTTTGAGCTGTTGATAAAGCTAAACATTCGGTAGACCGAAGACTGAGAGATCATCGAGATCTTTATAGAACCATTTACCTAAGTGAAGGTGTCGATGTTTAGCTAGCGCTGGGCAAGTGCAGAGAAGATGTTTTATAAATTCCTCCTCCTCTTCATCTCTGCAGTTTCTACAGAAGTCGTTGTGGAGGATGCTTAATCTTCGTGGATGACTAATAAGGAAAACACAATAAAATTTATTTTGATTTTCATACTAGATGCCGCACTCTTCCTTATGACGGTAGAACAGCTGTTTTTTGGTAATTGAAATTAAATTAAAATTGAATTGAATGGTTGGTATATTTAAGAAAATGGAAAATTTACAAACTTTCAGATGAGCTGGAAGCATCTGGTAGAGCATTTTTCAATTTCATCTAACCAATGACGAGAGCATGAACTTCGTCGTTCGATGATAAGTGTTCATCTTCTTCAAAGCGGTTTATAGCCCAATTAGAGAAAGTCAATTGAGTGAAGTAGTCCATAATAAAACGAAAGTATTGTATTTTTGAATAAAAAAAAAACCACATTGAAAAATTATTCGTTTATTTTTATAAAAATCGAATTCCAAATGGACCACCCTGTATATATTTCCCGGAGCGTGTAAAGGCTATACAAGCGCGTTATTTAGATTGATTTATTATTCATAAAAATTCTTACCATTTAGCTCAATACTTTCTCCCATTGTATTTTTGATTTTTTCGAAACATAAGATTTCGGGAGATTACATATTTGAAATTAATGTGGTGAATAGATTTGATAACGACTTCACATATTGTTTCTCAAGCATTCTAAAGAATCCATTTGCATCGGCTGCAGACTACGCAGTATTTGTCTTCATCAGAGTTGATCGCCATCATCATCAAAACGTAATTCAATTTTAATATAAAACATGGGGAGAAAAGGCAACACCGGTACAGTTTGTTTACATGTATAAGGGCGTAAAGAAGGGTGGTTTAAGCTAATCAAAATCTCCATACAAAGTGATGATAATGTTGATATCAATGCATCATGCATAAAAAGTTGTTTTCAATTTCGACAATTGTGGGTTAAAAAAAAAAATAAATGCCCATATGCTCGCTATATATATGTAATGCATAATTTCGCCTATATAAAACTGTTGGAAAATCAATAATAGCCGTAGAACATTACTATTGTTTATAAAATGAAAACGCACACATGACTTAGAAGTTTTACGTATTTGTTGATAATTTTATTGATATTTTTATTACGAATTTTGAAATTTATTATAAGCAAAAGAAAAAAAAATCACATTTTGTTTATTTTAAGTAGTTGTTGTAATTTGAGCTTAAACATTAATTGATTTGCATCTATATATATATATATATTTTAAGTGTTTCTGATTTCAACTGCGTTTAATTATCAGGTCGTTAATTTTTTTTTTTAGGTTCTATAGCATATAAATAATTCCATATAAATTATACTGCTTGTCAGAGCCAGAACTTTGTGTTTTTTAGTTTTTGTTTGTTTGTTTTAGTAGTTGAACAGTTGCATCAATAACTACTACCATTAATTTTTTAAATTATAAATTCTATTATTGTAATATTTTAATGTTTAAATGTAATAATAAAAATAAAATAATTATATTATAACATAAAAAAAAAATAATTTCATTACATTTGTTCTAAAGCATGCGCTTGTATTTCTTTCATTAGCTTTTGCTTCATCTATAATACTTTATATTTTACTTTAATTATTCTGCTCTTAGAGTTTGTGAAAAATTAATTAATTTTGTTTTAACAAACTATATAAAACATATATGTGTATATATATATATATATATATAACAAAAATTAAAATAAAAAGAATGAAAATAAATCATGTTTGTATGTATATTCAAAGTATTACTAAAGTTAAACAGCTGAAAACAAGAGGGTGGCTTAGATGCTAGCCTATATTAAAGCTAAACGCTAAATCATTGTGTCAATAATTATTGATATTGTTTATTACTAGGAATATTAATTACAACAATGTTTAGTGTTGTGTTTCAGTTGTCTTAAAGCTAGATGTAAATAAAAAAATAATAAGAATAAGATATATAATATAAACAAAATTTTAAGCATCAGAAACTCCCCGAGTTGGTGCCCTTGCTTGCTTGCTTTCACTCAAGCTCAACAATTTCAATCTTTAAGCTGGCAAACTGTTTGAAAACAGTTCTCACAAGTCTCGACATGCACAATACTTAAATACTGTGTGTTAAAAGCTTAAATCATTTGGAAAAAACTGCAAAGTTCGAACTTAGGTTTTAAACGAATTCAGTCTTTGTAAGCAGTTAACAGTTCCAGGCGCGGTTACGTAAATATTTTTCTGAAGTAAAATGGCGTGAAGAAGGTGAATCCGAGGTCATTGAGTTAAAACAAAAATACAATTTCAACTCAATGGGCATTTCGAGCAAGAGTTTTTTACACTACTTTTGGTGTATTTTTTTTTAAATTTTTGTGTATGCGAAATATAAAATGTCCACTGAGCATCATTAACGAATTTTATTTGTTAAATAAAAATATTGTGAATTTTTAGGCGCAAACGAAGATTCTTCCTACATGTTCAGCTTACAACGAAGATTGCAATCTCGATACTTTGCCCTCTCGACAATTTTTTGAACACCACATTTTAAGTTTGGCTTAAACCAGTGGTTAATAAAACTGATCTTAAGCTTCTTTTTTATCGTTAATTTGAATGCCGAAATTCTTTCAGGCATTAAACGTTATCAACTCTATTTTTAGTGTATTCTATAACGACTGCCTAGTTAAAAACAAGAAATTCTCACAAAAATTTTGACACTTCCTCCTCCCTCCATAACTCTGCTACTTTTCCTTTCCTTCTTCTTTTTCTCAGTACTTAGTTGCTATTTACAAATATATTCGGTTCAATGCCATCAGCTCCACCGCTTGCTGTTCCGTTTTTGACTTGACCCCTCCTAATGCAGTGACATTCAGCACCAATCGTCAACAATTTGTGTAAACGCCACGCGTATAGTATAGCTCCGTTATACGTTCCGGCAGTGTACTATACAAGTTGTGCACCAGATCCATGGGTAGGCGCGACCACGCTTCACGTATGCGAAATATCAAATCGTCCTTGCGTGAAAACTTGCGTCCACCATCGAACACCTCGCGTATCAGCCAGCCCCAAATGTTCTCCATGATATTTAAATCGTGTGCTATAGTTGGCCATTTTTGTGTCTTGATGCCCTCGGCGCTGAGCCAATTTTGCGCCGTTGGCAAAGCATTCACAGACCAATTGTGATCCTGCAGCACAAAGTCCGCATTGCCAACACCGCCTAATTTGGACACAATGTTGCTTCGCTCACGCAGTATCGTTTCGATGCAGGTTTCGGGCTTAAGTTTGGTCGTAGAAACTTCCAAATGTATGGGTCCACCAGCGGTTATGACAAAATAAATATACACCGAATTGCCGCGTGGACGCTGCGAAAGTGTGCGTTCGTAGTTGCGCAAATCGTGGAAGTAGTAAGAGAAGCCATCCGGACCGTCTAGATTGAATTTGCGTTCATCTTGAAAAACAACGCGTTTCCAATTCTCCTCATTCCATATTAGGTGCGTATTGGCAAAGGTGTAGCGTTCTGTTTGATGAAACTGCGACAGCAGCGGTTCAGTTTTGAGTCGCTTGGTGCCGCTGACGATGCTGGTACGCACATTGGCCGCGTTGGCGCTGCCGCCTGTGCCGTATGCATTGGAGGATTTTGTTCTGGCTGCGGTGGCTGGCGATGCAAGACTAGAGCCTGTTGTATTGGATTGCTGCGTGGGTGCGTTGCTGGATGAGGTGCCGGTAGTTCCGGTGCCGCCAGTGCTGGAACTTGCCGCGGAAAAATTTGAGTTCTGGTTTAGAGCATGCACGGGTACAGGCGCGGGTGCAATGATTGTGCGTGTTACTGTGGGTGGTGCTGCTACAGTCGTAACGGGTATTACAACAGGCGCAGGTTGTTGATAGTAGGGATGATGTTGCAGATAGCTGGCGGCGTTTTGTTGATGCTGATGAATGGTGGGCTGCTTGAGCTGTAACTGTTTGAGTTGGGTTTGTGACTGCGCCAACAATTGCTGCTGCTGGTGTTGATGATGATGCTGTTGCGGTTGTTGCTGCACAATAACGTTTGTTTGTTGTGGTTGCTGCTGCTGCTGTTGGTTATGGCTATGATGGTTTGTGTTGTTGTTGCTGTGATTGATGGTAATGTGCTGCACTTGTGTGGACGCTGCCGGATAGTTGTTTGGATGCTTTAGATAATATTGCAAAGCCATCAAATTGCAGCTAGCCGCTTGACTTGCGTCAACTGCTAGTTGCTGCGCTGTCTTTGGATCGTAGATGAGCTTGCTAAAGTTCTGTATGTCGTCGTTACTAAGCAGTATGGTTTTCATTTGGAGTGTGTGTATGTTTTATTATTGGATATGCAAGGTTTTCTCTATATAATGAGCAGTTGTAAGCAACGCAGTAACGTACGTAGTAAATTCTATGAGGTTCGAATGGTTTATTTTAGTAGTTTTCTGCTTATTATTTTTTTTTTAATGTAATTCAGGAATTTTGTGTTGTGGAATTTCTTTTCTCTCTCTCTCTCTTGTCTTGGCACTGTAGTAAAGTAGTCAATTGTTTTTGCTTTGCAGATATTCCAGTTGTTTTGCTTAAATTTGTTTGAACTATCACAATCAAGTTGGAAAGATTTCAATGATTCAGTTGATTTGAAATCATACAAATGCACAGCTTCTCTTAGTTAATCATGCAGGGGGGGGAAGAAATAAGTTCAGAAAAAAGAGAGAGCTGCTGATTGTTGCTTTCGAAATTTTGGGTGTTGCTTAAGCAGCAGAGAGACGTAGCATAAAAATACGCAAATCTAGTGTTAAGACGGCTGGCTGGCTGGCGTCTTCTTCTTTTGGTTTCAGGTGACGAACCGCACGCATGCACAGATTTGCTGAAGCTACGTTGTCGTTGTTGTTATTGTCGTACGCACTCACTTTCACGTCGTTGTTGATTTAATTTCCAAATTAAGTTGTTGGTTGAGCAACAGCTACAGTAATAACGAAAACGAAGACAAAATTTGAGCTGCTTGAGTAAGTGCAGAATTTTTTTTTTTTGCTTAAATTTGAAGACTGACTGTTGGCCTGTCTGTCAGTCAGTCAGGCCGTTTGGTGTGTTTGTGAACTTATGTGGGTAGCTGCACAACAGCTGAGCACATCAGCAGCACGTAGGTAGCCAGTACAAAAACAAGCACGACGGCAATTTGCAGGCGGCGTAAATCTCAAAGGGCTGACTGCCCTACGTTCCAAGTCTTCCAAGTAGAAAAGCAAGCAGCAGCGGTATCTTGTTGTTTTGGGGTCTCTCGCTTTAGCCACCAAGTTGCAGTTGTTGTAATTTTTGTTTGCTGTGTCTTCTGTGTTCAACGCTTTGTTGTGTCCTCGATTGCGTTCGTTCGGTTTTTGTACTCGTAGGTATGTACCTGAAATTGAAACAGGTATAATATAGAATCCGTTGTCATGTATGTGTAAAATATTATGTATATTAATTATGTAGGTATGTTTTATACATATATGCACATACTAATGTATATAACTATGAATTTTATATATATTTCCCTACTGGGTGAAAACTACTTTTATTAAACTAACTAACAAGTATTGCAGAAAAATTTATTGCGTGTATGTATGCTGTGAACAGATGGTGAAAGATATTTGCTCTTTTATGAAGTGGCAAAAGTAGCAGCCATATATTGAATCCTGTTTTATTAAAGGTCCTTTAACAAAGTTACTACTTAAGCTGGACATAATGTGGCAAATTTTAAGATTTTGCGTAGGTATTGTGCTTCAATTTTATTGAATTTTAAATAAATACAGTGCTTTGAAGATGCAGCAATTATGAAGTGGGATGCTTTTCAATGTATTTACAAAGGATTACACAGTGCGACAAAATTCTAAATTATTTTGGTTTTTAACATTTAACGGTCATACAAAGTGGTGTTCAAGATCTGAGGAAAATAATTCAAACTTTAAGTCAGTATCTCTTCAAGTATGTATTATTTTCCTTTTGCAAAGTTGTTAAGCATAATAAGGTCAACAATTTTTGGCTTAATAACTTCCATTTATCAATGAACACTCTCCTTTAAAAAGGGAATTTAATGACCACATTTTTCGAAAGTTATCTTTAAGATCAGACCCGTTGAAAAAAATATCAAACTGTTGAAATGTTTGGCAACATCTTAGTTAAAACAAAATATGATCGTTCTTCAGAATATAATAAGAGAAGATTTATTGAACAACACTAAAACATGTGCGCCCTTACAGAAAATTAAACTCGCAAAAATATCTATTCTGCCATGAAAAAATGCTCCTATGATTAATCTCCTAGGAGCAAAGATATGGAAATTGACGTAATTGATTTATTATAAATAACAAGGATAAATTTTTATTATTCTTTTATAGTAAAATTAAGAAAAACAAAACAGCGTCAAGGAAGCTCAATAATGCAAAGCAAAACCTCATTGAACTCGTTTTCGCCGTAACGTAACGATGGGCGCTTGAAAAATCGCAAAAAAAGAAAAGATAAAAAAACGAGAAAAAATTCAACAATTTTTGGAAAATGGCCCAAAAATCAAAATTCACCCAAGAATCAAAATTCCCCAAAAATAAAAAAATATGTAAAATTTTGCCCAATTGTAAGAAATGAGCAGAATTTTGAAGATCCATGTTCTAGATTTTTATAGGGCGATGATTTTAATTCAATGAATCGTGCTTAAAAATCTATAAAAACATTAAGTAGAAGGAACGAAAAATCACACAAAAAATAAAAAATCACCCAACAAAATGTGCAATCGCTTAAAATATTTCCGATTTTTTCATATGGAAAATTCCCCAAAAACAAAAAACCAAATTTCACCTAACAAAAATGCAAAATTGCCTAATTATTATTGGGTGATTATTCATATGAATAATTTCTATGGAAAAATATTGGATGAGTCTAACAGCCCTATTCTACCAGCTTAACAAAGCTCACCAGATTAACAAAATAATATTAACAAGCAGTTAATGTTCCGTATTCTGGTGCAAATTTAAAAGCTCTTTTGTTTACAATTTTGTAAATTACAAAAAGTATATTAACAACGACAACATAACCTTAACATTTGTGTTTTGCTAGAGAATTGTTGTGCAAATAATAAAAATAATATAAATTATAATAAAATATTGAATTAAAATAAATAAAACAGTACTAGATTATCAGTTTGGCAATCACTGGTAGAGTGACTCAAATACATTAATGAGGGCTGAACACTGCTTGCAATAACTGCAAAACAAATGGGTGTCTATTCGCTACATGGTAAACATGATTAGCGTTAAACACCACCGGTAGCCATTACATCGTTACGACGCTATAAAATATCGCCCAATAAAAAAAATTAAAATCACAAAATATTTTTCCATTCAATGTTTTCATATGAAAGTTGAAAAAATATATGGAGAGAGCGGCAACATACGGGATCTCGAGAATTATGTGCGATGTCCGATGCGAAACTCTTTTCATCCTGGCAGTACCGCGCAGACAATCCTCACTCGTGACTGCATGACGGCAGCTCACGCGTGGAAAGGTGGGCATCACCACGGATGACAACTGTAGGTAGTGTAAGGAGCCAGGCACTGCTCAGACCCTGCAACACCTTTGTGCACATGCCCCGCCCTAATAAGATAGCCACTTAAACACTTACAGCTCTATTCTGCTTGTTAACTTAACAAGGAATTGTGTTAAGCTCTTGTTAATATAATTGTTATGTAATGTTAATGTTCATATTCTGAAAAATCATTTACAATTTGAAAGCTTTAAAAAGCTTAAAACTTGTAGCATTCAAGCTCCAGCTGTTTTTTCGATGAAATTTCATTGTTTATTATATCAGCAAGCAAAATGGAAAATGCAAAGAAATAAGTAATCTTAAGATTGTTTTAGAAGCCGTCAAAGACGCTTTCTACGCTAGTCTTGAGGACGTATACGACCAACTTCCGGTCCATGACGTGAAAATAGTCCTTGGCGATTTTAATGCGAAAGTCAGAAGGGAAGGCATCTTTGGCCCCACTGTCGGTCAGTTCAGTCTTCATGAGACCTCCACGGACAACGGTCTGAGACTGATCGACTTTGCCGCGGCGCGAAATATGGTAGTTAGTAGCACCAGATTTAAGCACCTCGACATCTACAAGGCAACCTGGCTGTCCCCGGATCAAAAAACGCGAAACCAAATTGATCATGTTGTAATCGACGGAAGGCATGCCTCTAGTGTTCTAGATGTGCGTACATTTCGGGGGGTCAACATTGACTCCGATCATTATCTTGTTGCAGCCAAGATCCGCATGCGATTATGCAATCCGAAGAACATACGCACAGGAGTGCAACGAAAGCTAGATGTCGCTAAGCTGCAATTACAACGGACTGCCGAAGCCTACTCTGCTCAACTCTCGGTTAAGCTCAACCAAGCAACCTCTGGACCCGACGACGCCGGCGGACTTTGGGCTCATATATCCCACTCCATGCGCGCTGCCGCTGAAGAAGTCATTGGTTTCCGGCGCCCGCAACCTTGGAACCAAAGGTATGATCAGGAATGTCGCATCGCGACTGCAGTAAAAAATGCCGCATATAGAAAAACGCTGCAGCCAGCTGAGCCGTGCGAGAAAACTACCGCGAAAAGAGGAAGGAAGAGATGCGCCTTTTCAGACGCAAGAAAAGAGAGCAGGAAAAGCGTGAGGAACTAGAGGTATACCAGGGCAAGAAGGATGCACGAAAATTCTATCAACAGGTTAAGCGTCTAACGCAAGGTTTCAAGCCCGGAGTATCCACTTGTAGAGACGAAAACGGAGATCTGAATACGGATACGCAGTGTGTGCTGAGATTGTGGAGATGGCACTTCTCCAATTTACTTACTGGCGACGATTCCACCAATGCCGCCCATCGAGAGCGCAGTTCAGTGCCACCAATCGACGATGACGGAGTGGAAGTATCACCACCTAGCCATGAAGAGGTTCGAGTTGCTATCCAACGACTCAAAAACAATAAAGCAGCAGGTGCTGACGGCCTGTCAGCTGAATTGTTTAAAACCGGCGGCGATGAATTGATAAGGCGCATGCATCAGCTCATCAGCAAAAAATGGCTAGAAGAAAGCATGCCCGACGATTGGAACCTCAGCGTACTGTGCCCTATACAACTCCGCCAGGTTTGCGCCTGCCTGTCCCAAGCCAGGATAAAGGAGGAGGGTTGGTTATGGGATACGTCCCATACCGTAAAAAGTTAGAGCCAACCAAGAGCTCGGGGTGGCGCCCATCTTGGTAGCAGGTCAATATGTATAGCATTGTGAAAAAAGCCTGCGATGGAATAGCAATGTCCATAAAACTTGTTAGCACGGGGATAGTCAAACCCGTCGAAAAAATGGGGTGACCTTATCTATCCACGGCATGGAGACATGGCCTATATGGTCAACAAAGAGTGGAAAAAAGGGTGTCATAGGTCACAAGGAAAATGTGTGGAGACCTGTGACGTTGGGCACAGATCAAATTAAATCGTAGGCATTTCGTTTAGGGTATGGTGATTAAACCATGCCTTGAATGGAAGTGCCAGTCATATACGAAACAGTGCTATGTGCACAGTCAAAAACAAAAATTCTTTATATATGTATATAAGAATTTTTTGTCTCTTTGCTGGGATGTTGTAGACCCCCATTTTCGACGTGACCGAGTTGCCCAGGTGACTCTCATGGGTTGGCCCTTCGGGGAGACTCGTGCTGGCTGTGGTTTGTGCACATCGCTTGCACAGGTCTAGATTGACCGGCGGGGTCGCGCAGTAGTACGACCGGGCTGGCATACCTGCTTAGTATGCAAGAGATTGGATAGGTCTCGTCTTGACCAGTAGATGGTAATAAAGGTACGCCATCTACCGGTAGCCAAACTGGTACTATTAAGGGCAGTATGGAATTCTTATTGCATACTGCTTTTACAGAATAGGGCACAGGGTAATGCTTTTGTGTTTATGAATGTTACATCTAGTACGTGGTTGCTTTTCTAGTGTCACTTCTATAATACAGGTCTGTGAAGAGTATTTCAGGTGCACATCCTTTTTGGATGTGCATTTTTTTAATACTATATGTTCATTCATGAACTATAACTCCAATGTCTGTGGACCCAGAGGAATTGCGCCTTAATTGGCAGGGGTCCTCTATAAACACATAAAGGATTTCTGTGCCCTATACTTAAGAAAGGAGACCCAGCAATCTGCGCAAGTTATAGAGGTATCAGTCTTATTTCCATCGCATATAAGGTTCTCTCAAGCGTACTGTGTGAAAGATTAAAGCCAATTACAAAAACACTGATTGGACCTTATCAGTGTGGCTTTCGACATGGTAAATCCACCATGGACCAGATTTTCACGCTACGATAAATCCTGGAGAAAACCCACGAAAATCAAATTGACACACACCATCTCTTTGTCCATTTTAAAGCTGCGTTCGAAAGCCCGAGAAGGGATTGCCCATGGATTCGACATGGTAAATCCACCATGGACCAGATTGTCACGCTAAGACAAATCCTGGAGAAAACCCACGAAAATCAAATTGACACACACCATCTCTTTGTCCATTTTAAAGCTGCGTTCGAAGGGAGAAGGGACGCAACAATGTCTGAGTTCGGTATACCTGCAAAGTTGATTAGACTTTGCAGAATGACGTTGAGCAACACACGCAGCTCCGTCAAGGAAGGAAATGACCTCTCCGAAACCTTCAATACCGAAAGAGGTTTCAGGCAAGGCGATCCACTGTCTTGCGATCTCTTTAACATCATCATGAAGGGGATCGTACGAAATGCCGGTGTGCATTGTAATGGCACCATTTTCTATAAAGGTGTCCAGCTCTTTGCGTACGCTGATGATATTGATATTGTCGGCAGAACCAAGAGAGATGTTACCGCTGCTTTCACCGCTATCGAAAAGGAATCAGCCAAAGTGGGTTCGACGATAAATGAGGGTAAAACAAAGTATATGCTGTCTACAAACAAGGGAGCGCGGCGTTTAGACTCCCACGTTTCATCCGGCAGCTATAACTTTGAAGTAGTCAAGGAGTTCGTTTACCTTGGCACCGCCATTAATAACAAAAACGAAATCAGCCTGGAGATAAAGCGAAGAACAATAATTGCTAATAGGTGCTACTACGGGCTCAGTAAGCAACTAAGTTCCAGAGCCCTCTCTCGATCGACAAAACTAACACTCTACAAGACGCTCGTTCTACCTGTGGTGCTTTATGGCGCTGAGGCATGGGTAGTTTCGCAAACTGACGCAGCCGCTCTGGGGGTGTTCGAGAGAAAAGTTCTACGAAAAATCGAGTCAGCGATGACTATCGCATCCGAATGAACCACGAGCTGTATGAGCTCTACGATGACATTGACGTAGTTCGGCGTATAACTATGCAGCGACTACGCTGGCTGGGTCATGTCCATCGTATGGACGACGAAGCTCCAGCGAAAAAGGTGCTCGAGGCGAGGGTATCTGGTCATCGACGACGAGGGAGACCATGCTTCCGATGGATGGAGCAGGCTGAGGAAGCCCTAACCGCACTTGGTGTATCCGATTGGAGAAGGCGCGCGCAAAGCAGAGGCGCCTGGCGAGAGCTGACGAGGTCGGCCGAAACCCGGACACGGGTTGTTACGACCACCTAAGTAAGTAAGTAAGTAAGATTGTTTTTATTTAAAACATTTTAAATAGCGCCGTCGCGTCGTTCAATTTTTTTTTTCGTTGATCTTTATTATCAACACTTAAAATAAGTAAAAATCCTTATATTTTTCGCAGTTTTATTTTTTGAATTCAATATTTTATTATTGTATTATTGTAATTAATTTATATTATTTTTATTATTTGCACAACAATTCTCTAGCTAAACCCATAAGGTTATGGTTAAGGTTATGTTCTCGTTGTTAAGATAATTTTTGTAATTAACAAAATTGTAAACAAAAGAGCTTTTATATTTGCACCAGAATACGGAACATTAACTACTTGTTAATATTAACTATTTTGTTAATGTGGTGAGCTTTGTTAAGCTGGTAGAATAGGGCTGTTAGTCTATCATAAATTAAATTCTTAAATTATTAATGAATATTCTAAGTTTTATTCAGAAATTAACTCGAATTGCTATACAATATAGATCAACAACTTTGGAATAATCCTATTTTAATTCTTTTTTTAGACGTTTGTCAAAACTTCAGCCATTTATATTTACGCATTTACCTCCATGGTTTTTAAAAATTATAAAACATGAGTTTTGTGTTTAGATTAAGCACTATTATTTCACAAGAATACGATAACCTCCTAGACCGAAGTCAAGCTGGATAAGTATTATTCGAAAGATCGTTGTGGCCGTACAAGCACCGATGATGCCGAACGATCTGGACGCCCAAAAGACGTCAGTACACCAGAAAACGTCGATGAAATCCATGAACGACCCCAAAATGAAATTGAGCGATCATTAAGGCAACGAGAAAGAGGTTCATTGGAATCATATTTAGTTGTATGGTAAGCAGTATAGAATAAATTAAACTCTCCAAAATTTTTAAGATTCTTTTTTGTACTTTTATATAAAAATACATTTTATTTAGTTAAAAAAACTACGCTTTAGCGCATTTTTTTGCGGAAAAATTCTGCCCTTACTAAATGCAGAATTTTTTATAAATGCATGAATGAATTTTTGAATGAATTTTTTACATTTTGACCTGAATTTACAGAATGTTGATCTCTGTTGAGATGAGAAAAAAAAAACAGAAAAAATTCAACTTTTTTTTTAATATTGGCTACACTGTTGTTTTGAATTCCGATGTATTTGCGATTGAGGTTATGTATAGTACTGGCTGCAGGAAATTTTTAACAAATATTCAATACAATATATGAAGAAAACTTTGTTCAAATATACCATACTTATACTAAGAATACTCCACTCCACTGAATGTTTGGATGAATGCTCGGCTGATATGAAAATGTTTTTGTCCACATCGGATTCGAGGACATAAATTTAATTTAGCCGCATCCGCATTTTAATTTTTTGGTATCCGCATCCCCGCAGAATGACATCCGTCACATCCCTAATTTAAACACACCAGAGTCCATGCAACAGCTCAAACGGTTTTCCCCAGGTGAAATTACCGGAAAGATTATAGGGATGCGGTTGGAATAATATTTATAGACTATATTGAAAGAAGGTAAAATCATAACTGGCGCATATTATACATAATTATTAGTTTGTTTGAAAATTGAAATCACAGAAAAACAGTTGCAGCAAAACGGAGAAGAAAACATATTCTATCATTACAACAATGCATGCGCCTGCTCATTCATCATTAGTAAAAAAAAAAACGAAATGGCCATTTCAGCCTTTGAAAGGACTTTGACCGAGCTTCTTATGATCATTGTGTTGTGTGTGATGTGAAATGTTTGCACACAAATGATCGAGAACTGGGCCTACATGTTTTACGCCGACTCCGAACGGCTTATGTTCTCAAGAAGCTTTTCATGACAGTTTTTACTCTCTGAGGTTTGCCATTGTCTGCAGAGAGGTGACGGCCGAACAGAAAAATTAATTCAATTGAAAGAAACTTTCTGTGTCGGATGGAGGATCATTAGTTGCGCAAGCAACTAATTGCAATTTATCTTCTTAAATAAATTCCTTAATAAACAATATGTTTTAAGCATTGAAAATCGCATTCAAACTGATGCCAGGTCTTTCTGGAGCTTCATTCAATCTAAAACAAGTACTTCAAGTATTCCTACTTCTTTGTTTTACCACGGTAGAATATCTTGTTCCGTTTCTGACTATTTTAAGTCAAATTTTGACAATAATCAGGCTCCAGTAAACTCTCTTGTTTTGGATAATGTTGACTCTTGTCTAAATTTTGGTTACTTATTTGTCTACCTTTCTGATGTTCAAACAGCCATTGCATCGCTGAATATCTCAGTAAAGTGTACCTTGATGGCCTCAGTGCTTATTTACTGAAACAACTTGTTTAGTCTTTATCCTTACCAATTTTCATAATTTTCAACAAATCACTCAACTCTGGTAATTTCATTGAAAAATGGAAAATTTCGATTATAACACCCGTTTTCAAAGCTGGCAACAAACATGATGTTCTAAACTATAGACCCATCTCTAAGCTGACTAATGTTTCAAAACTTTTTGAAAAAATCATTAAAGATAAAATGTATTTTGCCATAAAGAATTTAATTTGTCCAAATCAGCATGGATTTGTCTCCAGTAGGTCAACTACAACTAACCTTAGTTTGTTTACAAATTACTGTATTTCTTCTTTTGAAGATCGACAACAATTGGATGTAATTTATTCTGACATCTCCAAAGCTTTTGATAGGCTGTCACATGAAATTTAATTTTAATGCTCAAGTTGCCAAGATTGGTTTTCATTCCCTGTTACTCTCTTGGTTGAGCTCATACCTCCATAATAGAGTTTCTTACATTGCCATTGGCAATGAAAAATTGAAAAATCTTCGTCATTCTTGGCAGTGTTTGGGGTTCCTCAAGGTAGCATCCTTGGACCACTACTGTTTGTTATTTTTATAAAGGACATCTCTAAATGCTTCCATACTGCACAATTTTTACTGTACGCAGATGATCTCAAGGTTTACCTTAAAGTTAAAAATCATGGGGATGCTACTCTTCTTCCGTCTGAGCTAGAAAACGTCTACTCTTGTTTCAAACTAAACAAATGCTCACTCAATCTTGGTAAATGCAATGTTGTTTCTTATCATAAAATAGTTTCTCCAATTTTATTTGGTTATGTTTTTGATAACAGAATCTTAGCTAGATTAACAGAAATCCGTGACTTAGGTGTAAATTTTGACTCTGGTCTAAATTTTAGCTCTCACCTAAATCGTATAATTCCCAAAGAATATTCTCTTTTAGCATTTCTTAAGAGGAATAGTACTGGGTTTTCTGAGCCCTATACACTAAAAACATTGTATATCTCCTTTGTTAGACCTAGCCTTGAATATGCATCATTTATCTGGAGCCCGTTTTACTCAGTTCATGTCATTAGATTGGAAAAAGTACAAAAAAGATTCTTGAAGTTTGCTTTGCGCTCTCTCAATTTTACGGAACCTTTTTTACTTATCGCTTTATCTTCTCTTGAGGATAGAAGATTATTGCATGGTATTATGATCATTTATGATTTAATTAATGGTAACATCATTTGTGAAAAACTACTTGAGTTGATATCGTTTAATATTCCACAAAAGTCACTACGAAATTCAAATTATTTCTACATTAGCTGCCATAGAACTAATTATGCCACTAATGAGCCAATAAATAGAGTTCTTAAGGCTTTAAACTGTATCTACAATAATAACTTACTTGATTTCTCTATGCCGAAAAATACTTTTAAAACAACTATTACTCTGCTATTAAATAGAAACTTATTTGTTATACTTATTAATTGTAATATTTTATTAATTGTTGTTTAGTCTGTAACGATTATTATCCAGAGACATTAATTAAATAAAAGTTTATTGGATGCTGAAATTTCCAACTTGATGTGGGCTGCCTCACAGATTTCTTTTTTTTTTGTCAATGAACATGAAAATGATCAATAGTTGCCACACATTAAATGACCTGCTGTCACATAGTCTGTATTAGCAATAAGGAATCTGTCGCAAACATTTTAACTTTATTTTTTTTTTAAATTAAAAAAAATTGTCTTTATAAAATTGAAAACAAAAGTTTCTTTATATTAAGCTATAAATTTGTTCACAACGAAACGATATTTTTCCACGTATATATGTAACAATGTAATTCGTTAAAAGTGTATGTATATTTTGTTTGTATGGTGTTAATTAATATAATTTTACTGCTAGAAAATCTTGATTTTGCTGTGTGAAGGGGAAAGTTTTAAACTACTTCTAATTGAATTAATTAAGTAACTCTTGAAGCTAATTTTTTGTTAAAAACCACACAGTTTTATTTTTATAAAGATAAGCTTGCCTTAACTAAAGAAAATAAAGGACTTAATTAAATTTATTTAATTTTGAGCATTTTTATTTTTAAGTTGAGACGCTTGCACTTAAATACATGCATATCAAACAAAATATTTGTTAGTTTTAATATCGAGAGACAGTTTATTAGATTGCAGAGAATTAAATTTACACTCCATAAGACTGACATCATAATAATATTTCCAACAATCGATACATCACACGTCTTCGTTTTTTTTTTAGAACGAATACGTTTTACTGACTGAGTAAATTACTGCAAGCTAAGTTATTCAAAGCTTAGCTGACCACCAAAAGTATTAAATTATACGATTGTATTTTCACAAGTTTGAGCAAAGATTTGGTAGTAGCTTATATTGAGCAAATTAATTGTAATAGAATTTATTAATAATATTCAATTTTAAATCAAATATAAAATAGGACTTATCTTGATATGATAATTTTACCAACACAATTTTAAGCAGATGTTTAAACCCTGCGCATGTTTTTTGTCCCCAAAAAAGGAGATACGAATATTTTTTGCCACACATACGCAGTGACATGTGTTTGAGTCTATCATCATATGACCAGCCCAACAACTGCTGCTGCTTCTGGCGTGATTCACGAAGCTATGAAAAATAGAATGTTTACTATCGCATGAAGCTTATTTTTGTAAATTTAGCAGAACACAGAACAAAAAAGGGCCTGTTCAAATATTTTCATTTAAAAGTTGTTTGAATTAAATAATCTGAAAATTTCAAATATTCTAGATCAAACAAATCGCACATCAACTTTTGACTAGATGATAGTATATTTGATTATTATGCACATAAACATATATAAGATCATTACACGTTGCACGTAGTAGTTAATATTAATAAATTTAATTATTATGGGTTGATCATAGGTCATCAATAAATGATTAAAACTTTATACCGAAATAAAACGATTGCTTTTTGAGCAAGTTTTAATTAAACTAAAAAAACTTTTAGAGAAGTTTTCTATGATGTAATACTAAAAACTGCATATAAGGGTAAAGGCACTGCATATATAAGAAAAGTTTGTAGTGAATTTTACAATCTTGTCTTATGCGTCTTAAAATAAAATAGGAACAAACCCGAATATATCGGCTCAATACTAGATTTTTAATTAAAACGAAAGATATTTTCGCAAGTTTACTGATAAATAAGATTGAGATTACACACACAGGTCTACAATAAATTAAGCCTTTCGTGATTAGAATTGGTCATAATTTTAAGATAATTAAGGTTATATAACCAAAAAATTTACGCTACTTTATAGATTATATACAGAAAATTACTTTGAAGATGGCACCCAACTGCCAAAGAAAAAAAAATAAAATATTAAAGGATTTTGAACTCCATCATACTGTAAACAGTCCAATGACTGCTATCAAAGTCCAATGAATTGTGAATTATCATATTAAAACGAGTTCTGTTAGGGGCATAATTTTAAAATTAAGTACAGTATTTTGAGGTATCACATATTTATCACATATATATTTTGTAACTCTTGAGAGAAAGTTGATATAATTTCTTTGAAAATATTTAATTTCATCACATTAGATAAAGTTTTTTGGTGCTAAATACGTCACTGCTGTGTGACGCGCCAATCATACAAGATCAAAAATCAGACATAAAACGATGCCCTTTTGATGATACATGGGTTAAAAAATAAGACTCCTTTTTGTAAGAATGGATTTATTTCTATGATATTTTCCGTACAAAACGAAACAATGGTCAATTTACAACATGCGTTCAAACCTCCACAATCACCATGGTGACTTTTTTGAGTATGTCAGGTGCGTTGATCATATTCCGAAAGATAATCATAGTAGCAAACAGATTAGTCGTAGTAAAAGATGGTAGTTTTTGTGTCAAGCTAACCACTAGGCAAGATTAGGTTTGAACATGACAGAATTATAAGGTAGGGCCGACTCGGAGAAGAATGAAGCAGAAAGCAGAGAAAATGCCGGCTAGTTGTCAAAATCAGCTGTTCATCTCGAGTTTCTTTGTGTTCACGTTTCGTAGTTGATTTTAGGTTAGAATTGCTACAAGTTTTCTTGCAAATTCAGACTTCTTCCACATTTTATAGTTTTTATTACATTGCTTTTTTTTATAATATTTTTACTCAAATAATCACAAATTTAACACACGCGACAGCACAGTTTACAACGTGGAAACATTTTATATTTACTTCGTTTGCAATTTCTACGAAATTCGTCGTTTTGACAACTAGTCGGCATTTTCATTATTCACTATTCGTTGACGCGTGAGGGCACTAAGCGACTCGGCGCCATCCTTATAATTCTACCATGGGTTTGAACAAATTTTGTTGTATTCACAATCAAAAAAAATTCGGGTCCCTTATAATGTCAATATTAATACCATTAGGAACCAATTTCACAAGATATTTCAGTCCATAACAAGGTTTTCTTTTTTTTTAATAATCAATATTTTTAGGAGTATGAGAAAAGATCTCTTTTGCCCTTGCTGACAACAAGTAAAATTGTTTAAATTGGGAGTCTGCGCATCGATAGAGTAATATTTTCTTATTCGTCATCTTAACTTCTGCAAAACACACTAAACATGAATTGATATTTCAAGAGCACATTTCCTATTGCAAAGAGTCGAATGATTCATAAGGTATTAAAAGATACATTTTTTTGAGTCACTGTGTATCTCCGGACAATATAAACAGCAAGTGTGACTAATAGTGTTAAGCGTGGAAGCCTGCCGTGTACACTGAGTTCATCGGAGAGCTTCCTATCGAGAAATTATTATCATTGAATTGGATTAGTTAATGGCATATCTTCTATTTTGATGCGGGTACTAGTTTTTTTTTGTGACAAGCGTAGAGCACTAAACGATGACAGCTGTCAACATGAAGGTTTAGTCATGGAGAAACTCTCAGTCGAGCGACGCATAGAAATTGTGAAAACTCACTACACGAAACGAAATTCGAAGGGAAGATTATCTAGCGCCCAGGTGAGGTCAATTTGCTACCGAGATCATGCGATTTTACGTCATTGGACTTCTTCCTTTGGGTTTTCCTCAAAAGGAGGTTCTATGCCAACAAGTCCCGAACTATTTCGGAGCTGAAACAGGAAATCCAACTAGCAATTGCTGTAACTGATCCAGAATTACGCCAGAATGTGTACAAGCAAGGTCGAGGTGAACAATAACCTTCCATCTCTACTTTATAATTCAATAAAAATTCACAGACTATTCAACAAGACAATGAATGGCCTTTTATTAAAAAATTAAAATGTCATTGACTTTTGGGATACCCTTTATAATAATTTTTCACAAATTACGGCAATACCATCCGAATAACTAAGCAACTCTACGCTGGTAATTTAATGTTGAAGCTGCAGTTTATATTGTAAACTATAGGTGTGTTTCCGTACTCGATTGTATTGGGCTGGCAACTAATTGCGGATTTCACTCATAGATGGCTTTAGTTGAATTTTTAGGTTTGCTGACGTAATCGAAATTTCAAACACATTTTGTTATTTGATAGTTGGTACTTCAACTATCAATCAGAAATTTTTTGATCGGTAGTGTATATGAACATTTTCGTCATATTTTGCTTTTTTATTTCCGGAAAGGAAAAAACGCATCGCAAGCTCACAAAAAGTTATGTACTGTTTATGGTGACGAAGCTTGAAAAGAACAGCAGTGTCAAAATTGGTTTGCCAAATTTCGTTCTGGTGATTTTTCACTCAAAGATGAAAAACGCTCTGGTCGTCCAGTTGAAGTTAATGACGACCAAATCAAAGCAATAATCGATTCGGATCGTCACAGTACAACACGTGAGATTGCAGAGAAGCTTCAAACTTCGCTTAAAACAACTTTGCTATGTACGAAAACTCGATATATGGGTTCCTCATGAACTGAAAGAAAATCATTTAACACAACGCATTAACATCTGCGATTTGTTAAAGAAAATGAAAATGACCCATTTTTGAAACGATTGATAACTGGTGATGAAAAATGGGTTGTTTACAATAATGTCAATCGGAAAAGATCGTGGAGCAAGCCAGGTGAACCAGCTCAAACAACATCAAAAGCTGATATTCATCAAAAGAAAGTTATGTTATCAGTTTGGTGGGATTACAATGGGATTGTCTACTTTGATCTTTTACCACCCAACCGAACGATCAATTCAGATGTCTACATTGAACAACTAACAAAATTGAACAATGCAGTTGAAGAAAAGCGGCCCGAATTGACAAATCGAAAAGGTGTTGTATTCCACCATGACAATGCAAGGCCACACACATTTTTGGTCACTCGGCAAAAATTATTGAAGCTTGGTTGGGATGTTTTGCCACATCCACCATATAGTCCTGATCTTGCACCATCTGATATTACTTTTTATTCCGATCTTTGCAAAACTTCTTGAATGGTAAAAATTTCAATTGCAATGATGATGTCAAATCGTACCTGGTTCAGTTTTTTGCTGATAAAAACCAGAAGTTTTATGAACGTGGAATTATGATGCTGCCTGAAAGATGGCAAAAGGTCATTGCTCAAAATGGGCAATACATTACAGAATAAAGTTATTTCGTTCCATAAAAAAATTGTCTTTTATTTTCTAAAAAAAAATCCGCAATTACTTAGTTGCCAACCTGATAGTAACTTGCAATGTGCTAGAACGTATTCGAGCTCGAAAGTTGCTTGAAGTGTGCTAGAAGAAATTTCTTCCAGCTACATAAGAACAAGCATCAAGAAGAACAAGCAAATGTCAATTTGTCGTTTGATGTTTGCTTATGTTGTGCGATAAAAAATAAATTTACAAATTGTTAAATATCAATAGATATAAATAAATATAAAATATCAATCAATCAGCTGTTTTGAATCTAGCTAGAAGTCGTTTCCGTACTTTTCGCACTATTAATTTCACTCTCTCACATCGAACTTTACTCGACTTTTACTCGAAAATGTGTACGGAAACAGACCTTACATTGCAATCAAATTTACAATACTGCTTAATACTACGTTCACACTGAGCTCTAATTGCCCATATCATGAAATGCGCATAAGCAATTAAGAATACGTGGCCGTAAGCTCCTTGTAGGAGTAAAAGGAACAAATATATATCACTACTTTTATATAGAAGGCCCTTACTCAATTTTTTTAACATTTTAGAAGAAAAACTTGGTAAAAACAAAGTTTTGCAATATTTGCAGTAAAAAAGTTGTAGCATCATTACATCACATATAGTTTTTAATAACAAAATTCCTTTACAAAAAATTCGAAAAAGTTCTGTACTAAACTTTATTTTTTTATAAAGTTTTTTTCCTTCTCCTATTGACTTAGGGGCTTTCGAGATAAGGCCTTTCTATATTAAAGTAGCGATATATTGCATTTCGTTAATACGCATTTACCTCTAAGTAAAAACACTATTAAAACTAGGAAATGTTCCTTTCCTACTTTTAAATCTTAGGTAATAGGCTGATATACAGGGTGTACCGCAACTATTTATGGAGGTGAAAGGCTATGTCGAGCTGAGCAAAAAATTTAATTGGAAGAAGGGGGCAGGGGGGATATATTTTCACATCTTTAGGAGCTACAGGGTTAATGAATATTTCACAACCTTGATTCACGTTATTGTTTCTAGCAGAAAAACTAACAAATAACTTATTTTGATTACAGAGTATAAAAAAAGTATATCTTTATTTTTGATATCGATGATTCAAGAGTTTAATATAAAACCTTAATGCATGTTTTTATTTTTACGTGTTTATATTATGTCTTCTCTTTTTTTTTTGCCAATTCTAACAATACATCGTCCTCTGACATTGTGATCCCGATGTATTCTTAAGGATGCACATCCATTTAAGCGGTACTCGTAAATATAATTTCTAAGTAAATTTTAATTAACTTAAGCGTAGAATAAAAAAAATCTATCGTTTGTTGCCGTGGTCACTGACAAAGTGCATTATATTTTTAGTAAATAATAATGCAAATTTGGTAAAGAAATTTTAACGGGCTCCTAAGAAAATAGAAGGAAATTACCTTAAAAAAGTAAAACAACTAAAGTGATTAAAATACATTTAAAATATCAAATGCACTTCTACGCCTATTGCCACACTTTCCTAATATTTGCGAAATAAGCTACGTTTTTCAATTTGGTTTCAGCTAACTACTGCCAAGGGTTCAGCCAAGAATGCGTAGATTACACGAACTACTGGCGGGATAATAAAAGAGTTTGTGGGGATTATAAATGTTTTGAAAACTGCCAAGGGCGGTTTGAATCGAAAAGGCTTTTCATCAAATTGGAAATATCGTTACTTACACCTTTATGCATTGCCGAAGTC
Source organism: Coremacera marginata (assembly GCA_914767935.1). Lineage (NCBI taxonomy): Eukaryota > Metazoa > Arthropoda > Insecta > Diptera > Sciomyzidae > Coremacera > Coremacera marginata. The sequence goes on along the minus strand of OU612044.1, from coordinate 10,929,869 downwards.
GAAGGCAGTCAAAATCAAATGAAATTTCTGTTTCTGGAACAATTTCTACAACCATACACACAAAACTCACAAACTTTGAGTTATAAAAACAAAAATATTATTAATACGACCGCTTTCAACATTACTTTTAACACTACCACCTTCTACAACTGCCGGCTCCAAAGGCAGTTTTGGGCACTTTTCAGGTTCTAAAGTTTCTTGAACGCTTTCTACAATACAGACGAAATACAATATTACATTATTATTTATAATATAATATAGAATGTATATAGCAAACATTTACCATTACACCATTCTGACAGCGCTACACTCGGTTGGCAAATCAGCAAAAGAGTTCTAATGTCGCTTCGTTTTCAGAGGTGCCATCTTTTATTTGAATTTTAATCAATTCTGTAACATCGGATCAAAGTATTGGAGAAAATACAGAAGTTGCCATGACAAGGATGTAAATTGATAAAAAAATTCCTTAAAAGCAGAGACATGATAGCAGAGATATGGTACGATCTATTCCCCTTATGTTGTAGACCTTTTCTGGTTTTCTAATGCTTTTTTAACCTTAGCTGCTGAAAGAAGTAAGACTACATTATGTATGTATTTCTTCATTCATACAATTTGAAGTATAAAGGGAAAAAGAAATACATAATGTTGGTAATTTGATATAGAAAGGGAATAAAGAAATACATAATGTTGGCTGGCTGTAACTTCTTCATTATTTCAACACTATTCAAGAAAAAAAAAAATCAAAACAAGGCACTTTCATACACATCGATTAACTCTGATCTATGTTAACTGTTATTATTCAAGCGAAGAGGTGCAAGTTGTTAATTCCGCATTTAAACTTAATTATTCTTAGCTCATAAACACTATCGGCCTAAAGTTTTTGCATTAATATAAGAAGCTCTAGTAGTCTGTCTGAATTGTAACTAGTGATGGGAAATATCGAATAAAAAATTTCAAGTTATTCTATAGTTTAAAAATTTTAATTTATTCGATAGTTAAGAATGATTTACTCGTTTAGTGATTCAGTCATAGAAAGCTTTTATTAGTCGCAAACAAGTAATGGTTAATATCGAATTGATTCACTCACATAAATATTAGATTAGACCCATCACAAAATACAATTCTAATATGTATTGGCCAAAAACATGTTACGTATGTTATGAACAGCCCCTTAAAAATTAATTATCTACATAGAAACTTTTTTTTTGCAAACATCTGTTGACTGACTTACAAATTTATTCATGTAATTTTTATTAATTAGCCTTTTTTTAAATTATATTATTAAATCAATAAAAATAATATCACTCGGCAGTCAAAATCAATTCAGTTACGAGTTTTATCAACAATTACTTGATAGGCTCAATACCAACTTCAAAAATCAAATGAGTGAATGAGTGGAAAAAATCATTCGATAGCTAAAATCATTAAGTTACTAACTATCGATAGTTTAAAATGGCACGATTTTTCCCAACACTACTTGTAACTTTTTTAATCTAGCCATGCATTCCGGCCAATATCGGTTGATCAGTTTGAAGTCAGTATTTAAGGTGAGAGCGGAAGTTAGTTTGATAAATTCACACGTAAGTCAAATACTTAAACAAACATATTATCAATTTGACCAAAAGTTAAGAAACATTAAAAGATATCAATTAATAGATACTACGAATTGACCCTTTAAAACAGTATTGCCATATTGAGAAAATTTCGATTAAAAATATCTATTTTTATGCTTTTTTTCTGAGAAAATTTTATGATTATCTTCCATGTTAATTTATATATTTCTGTACAAAATGTATCGTAAATTTACACACAAACCAATTTCATAAAAGCTTGCTGAATGCTTATGCAAGTTTGTGATAAACAGTTTAATATTATTAATTAAAAGTCGATTGTTCGAAACATCGATTAGTCACACATTTTTAATTAAAATTGTAAATTATTAAAAACTTTAGCATACTCTAGAGACAATTTTTATTTGCTTGGAAAATCGATGAGACTATCGGGGTTGTTGTAGAAACCAAGTGCTCTTGGAATTAGAACTGAAACCAACAAATATTTCGCTTAGTTGTCATCGGATAACATCGGTCTCTGTGACACCGAAGACCGACAAAATCAGAATCCACTTGGTTTCTACAACAATCTCGAATACAATACAAATATTTAAAATCTAGTATGGCAGTGTTGTGTTCTCTGAAGCAGGGTGACTCAAATTTTATCTTGCTATAAATATTGATGATAATTAAATAATTCCGGGTTAAGGAGACCAATGTACTCCAACCAGCAGTGGAAGCTGTAATATTTAAAAAACGTTAAACACACTTTAAAAACAAAACCTTACGGTATGCATGAAACCCGATTTGCACAAAATAAAAAAATCTTAAAGCATTTTATTATATGCAGTCAGAGATACGCAGTCATATACACACATTCACTCATGCTTATGTACTTACGCGCTATGTGCCACTGTGTAAATAATCCAAATATATAAAGTATGCAGCAGATAGCGAAACGCGGCAGTGCAGAGAACAGCACGAAGATTGCTACGACGGTAGAAACAACGAACGACCAAGTTCGACAACGTTGGCCGTAATTCGTTTGCCAGGAAAACTAAAGAATTTAACGAATATTTCTTTTATGATGCAGTCGTCTCGGAGGATCGTATTTCGTAGATGATGCGCTTTTTTAATCAAAATTAAAGCGAGCAGCAGCGATTAATCAAAAAATGCTGAGAAAGCTTTAAGTTTTTTGAGTTCTTGATTTTATATACAGGCAACTTTATAGCAGCTTTGTTTTGCAACCCTGTTCCGCATTAAAACACACTCACTCGACCATCTGCACAACTGCACTTTTTTTGAGTGATTTCAATTGTTTTTTTTTTGCTCGCTGTCCTCCCAGTCGTTGTTGTTTATTCACAGTAGCAGCAGTATAACTGCGACGTAGACGGCGCTGCTTGCGTTCCTTTTCGTTTATTTATATTTTGGAACCGAGCTTATATACTACATCAAGCTGTTGAGTACATAAGGCCAGTCGATATTTTGTATATATAGCGTAACGAAACCAAAAATCGTTTTGTGACCAACGAACGGCACGAAGCGAGTCGATGTGGCTGTGTTCTGCGTTTTTCAGGTTTTCTTCTTTTTTTTTCAACCTCACTGTTCAGCTCATACAGCATTAAGGAAATGTATGAAGATCTTCGCCTCGTTTTATTTCACTTTATCGCATGTTGTGCAAATCAATTTTGTTCAAATTTAGATTTTTTTTTATTTAGAGCGTTTTCTTTTTATATATTTGCACTATTTTTCACTGTTTGCAATGTTTTAAACTAATTTTAACGTTTTAACTCAGTAGAGCTGGTTTTATTATTTATTTATTATGTTTTAGTTACAAAATGTTTTAATATATACAGATATATATATCTAATTTTACTATAGTGAAAAAATCCGAAATTATTAGAACGTCGCACACAAAGCAGGCTGCAAACAGGGCGAGCCAACGACCAAATCCGAACCGACTCGGCCACCAAATACTACAAAACGTATTGTGAAAAACTCAAAGTGCACTCAACGACTGCGGCTATGTGTCAGGGTTGCTTAAAACATATGCTATAAAAATAGTACGGAAGAATAAAATAGGTATATTGAAGAAGTAGCACCTAAATTGATGAAAAAAAAATTTATTAAACATATTTCATATGATATATTTATTTGTATAATAAAGGCCTAAATTGATTATACGGATTTGTAAAGAGCAACTTTAATAATAATAATGCATAATTTTACTTTAGGGATCGGACCCGAATATTTGTTTACTTATTTTTGTTAAGTATATTTGAGCCACCTCAGTCCAAAAATGTAAAAAAAAATTGTCGCTCGCGAATGGGTTATAATTATAATAATTCGCGGAAGGTTAAAAAATCAGTGCAGTTTTTTATGTGTGTGGCAGGTGGAAACAGAAAAACTCGCCGTGAAATGGTTTAAATGGTGTATTTTTTACGATAAGATGATTAGCCCTTGTACAGAATGTTCAAAACAGCATTTAAAAGGAAAAATCATTTAATCACAAAAAAAAAACATTTTTTTCACGATATTTTCTGTTTCAAGCTTCAACACACTTGGAAAATTATACTGAATTTTAAAACTTTTGTGAATTTTATCTTCTAAACCATTCGGGAGCGACAGTTTTGTTTTGCATATGTGGGCTAAAGAGACCCAAATACACTTAACAAAAAAAAGAAAACAAATATTCGGGTCCGGCCCCTAAAATAAAATTATTCCATAATAATATTAAACTTTTAATTATTCATATTTAATTTTATATCAAATGAATTCTTCATTATTTTAATTTTCAAACATTTTACATTTGAATAACCTTAACATACTACATTATAAAATACAAACAGAAATCAATCTGAAGGCCTTATTACAGCAAAAAGAAAACAATATTAATTAAATCGTATAGGATGGAGCTAATTTTTTCATATGCAGAAAAAGAGTGATGCAATGGTATAAGCTCATTAGGTAGGTTATTCCATATTCTCTTAGTTTTAACAGCAAATTATCGTTAAAAATAGAGTTATGAATTCTTGGTATAACCTTCATAGAATTTCTTTGAGACCTACACCTCTTAATAGTCAAAAATAATAATTGGAGTGGAACATTTCATAATTATATAAAACTAAAAATTTAAGCCTGAACTTTATATAATCATAAAAAGTAAAATTTAAAAATTTCACAACAAAGTCCCAAAACAAATAAAGAAGGCAAGTTTGTTATACAGAGTTGCCTGTACAAATATTTTTGGGAAACTTTCTAAAGGATTTTTTTAAACTCGCATTTTCATAATATACATATATTGGTCCCAAGTAACAATACGCATTATGCCTGTCACACATTGGCAGACTTATACTACGTTTACATTGCAGCTTTAGCTCGAGTTGAAAAAGTTTTCACAACCTCTAAACTGTTTACACTGTCTGTTGGGAGGTCAAGTCTGACGTTTTCCGAAGGCAACTTGCGATATTTTCTGATTTCGAAAATTTTTAGTCTGACATTCCCCTTTGTTGTTTAAAAAAAGAACATAGTGTTGCATTACAAAATTTTAAAAGATTTCGATGAAACCTCTAAGCTTACAAGGTTTGAATTTATATGCGGAACCCTAGAGGTTAGTAAGCAGTTTTTAGTTGTAGTTTTATTTCTCAAACTCCATTGATAATAATGCAATACAAATTTATAACAATACAAATAATTAATTAATATTCCAAACATAAGATTAAATAATTTAAAATTAACAAATAATATTTAACATTTAAAATTAATAAACAATAATTAACATTTAAAAATTTGAATGGAGAATGGTAGTGACATTAATAGTATATGTAAATACTGTGTTAAATGTCACATGTGTGGAAACTTAAGAACGATCTTAAACTAAACAACTTACATATTAGAGAGAAGGAAGTGAAGTAGAGGAATAGAAAAAAAATGAAGAAGAGGAAATGATAGTGTATATTTAGAAAGTGCACTGCAAATAAATGGTACTGTAAAGTAATGATTTAATCAGGATTACGTATTCGGAAGAAGAAGCAATTCAATTTCTTGTGAACTATAACCGAGAAGCCATGACTTTGCTTGCTTTAAAAATATCTTTTACGATTCTAAGCACTTAATTACAGGTGGAAATCTTTTAAATAATCTACGGGACAGTATTGAATAATTGTTTCTATAAATTGACGTACGAAAAGCAGGAAATACAACATTACCGACATGTCTCAAATTATACGGCAGTGTTAAATTGGTTTGTAAATTATGCTTTTCAGAAAAAAATTGTTTAAGCACCTTTAAATATAATAGATGGCGGACGGGCAAGATTTGGAAGGATTTAAAAAGCACATGACTAGGACAACGATTACCAGCATTGCAGATTTTTCGAATGATATTGTTTTGAAGGACTAATAAAGGCCTTAATTTATTGGCATACGAGCCACCCCAGCAAGAAATACCATAACTGAGTTTTGAGTGGAAAAGTCCAAAGTAAAACATTTTAAGAAGATTGAAGGAACAAAATTTTTTAAGCATATAAAATTTTCTTAGAATTGATCGAAAACAAATTTTCAAGTGGTTAGTATGTTCTCGCCAATTCATATTTCTATCTATTATGACACCCAAGTATCTAAATTGGGTGAGAGTTTCAATTTTAAAACAACCATCGCTACATGTTTTAGTTTCGTTGAAAAGTGTTTTCGAATTTACACACAGTTTGAATTTTTGACAATTAGGGGAGGGATAAGCAATGTTTCAGTACTTTCAGTTTCAGTACTTAATCTCATTTTTGACTTAACCTCCAGATTTGGCTGCAATGTAAGCGTAGTATTAAACTTGCATAAATCGCTTTTCTAGTTTAAGTCTCGTTTAGTCAAAACTAGTTTCTGAAAGTTTTTTATCGCAGCTAAACGAGTTTTAACAGCTGATTTTTACATTCCTCTTTCAACACTTTCGTTCATAACTACTGTGCTTTCACTCGAGCGCACGCGCTGAAATTTACTATTATAGTGTTGTTTGCTCACCCATCGCATCTATATTTTTCGTTATTTTTTTATACTAATTAAGAAAAATATTGGGTGTGTCATCCCCAGTGGTTATATTTTAAGCTACGAGAGATAATCAAGATTACTTATGCCAATGTGTCAAAGCTATTAGGCTAAAAGGAAGGACTTATTGTCGTGTTAAACTTTTTTTTGACAAAATTAAATGATTGGGACCAATTTAATTGCGTTGTTTAAAGGACAAACATTCTTGACAAGTGTATTCAATTCTTCATACAATTCCTTCAATTCTTGACAAGTGTAAGCCGGGACATGCGATCTTTTCTTTCCCATCTCCTTCTTCTTCTCCTCATCGATACGCTCGCCAACAGACACAAGACCGTCAATTCTTGACAAATGCAAGCTGGGACAAAGCAAAATCCACAAAAATAATTGTTAAAATATAAAGTCTTCCCACACGATTTTATGTGTTTCATCACGTAATTTAAAGGTGAAACTTAATACTTGAGTTGAAGAAAATCTCATGCGACTAGTCACTTTGCATACATTTTCTATAAAAAGTTTTAGTACAAGTTCATTAATATAGGTTAAGTCACTTGAGAGAAGCTCGGTCGAACTGTCAGAATGGATAAAAAGAAATCAAGAAAAAAAAAACCTGAATCTGTACAATTTTTAGCTAACAGCTACTTTGACAGTTCGAGCAAAGGCGGAAAAAGAGTGATTTTCTCTCAAGTGACTACTTAACCTATATTAATGAACCTTGTTTTAGTACAAGTCAAGCTTACATACAGTAATTGCACAATGGCAGCACTGTACCAAAAATGTTACCATAATAGAACATTTGTAGCCCTGCAGGTACAGTAATGAAAAAAACTCAAAAATTGAGTAGGACTAACAAGGGCATTATTTTATTAACAACAGGGTGAATGGAAGATAAATTTTCTTATGCTCACAGTGCTTTGAGTTGTAGAAATAAATAAAAAATTAGTTTGTATCTTTCGACGGATAATATTCCAATAAACAAGAGTTTAAAATATTTGTGCTCATCAATTTTGAAAGAAACTCTGCGATAAAATAGTTTCGTAAAAATTTAATACTTTGTACAAGCAGCATTTAACCCTCATCGGTCCCTCGTATCAATTTGATACAATTTTTGTCTTTCAAGTTGAATAAAAAAAAAACTGCCCGATGGAAAGAACCGTTTTTTGGGAAAATATCATGATTTTGCCTGTACAATCGGGCTAATGAGTTTTTAATCTTCGGGCATTTCTGGTTTTACCTGAGACGAAATAGTTACGAATTTGTCCCTCGTATCAACTTGATACAATACATCTGCCGATGGTTATTGTAGTTGTTTTTTGGGTTAGGCTCGTTTTATTTCATTTTTTTGTTTTCAGTATGTTCTTGAACACACACGAGTGAAGATTGAATTGAATTTGTTTGAAGTGATATTTGATTTTTGTGAATTTTTAAGTGATTTTTATCTGCCGCATACTTTCATTGCGTTATGCATACATTCAATTGATTTCAAAAAAATGGAAAAAAATCTACGTGAAAACCGTCAGAGAGGCGAATATGATATGGATTCCGAATCTGGAAGTGAAGAATCTTCAGTAGATAGTGACGATGATTTCACAATGGAGGAAGAATGCGTTGCAGAAATAAGTGAGCATTCTGATGAGTATGATGTTGAGCCACTGGAACAAAATGTGGCAGAAGAAATTGCCAGAAATGCAACAGCAAAATATTATGTCAAAAAATAAAAAAATTCAATATTCAATTTGAAAATAACCGAAGAAATTCATATAGGCACGCTGATAATATTGTTACAGGTAAAAAACCTACCCTTCTTGTTTTGTGCTTCATATTCAGTGTTTGTTTCTTTTTGTTGTTGTTGTAGGACCAAAACTAGTTGCAGCTGCTCATATTGTAGATGTTTTGTCTGCATTTGATTTGTTTCTGCGACCGATAGAAAATACTATTTTGAATATGACGAATTTATATGGTTTGCGGAAATATAAAGAAGAATGGGAACAAATAGATATGGATACTCTACATGCATACTTCGGATTGCTACTGCTTGCTGGTGTGTATCGTTCGTATGGTGAATGTGTTACACCGGTCGACCAATATTTTGAGACACAATGTCACTGAAAATGTTCAAAAAAATTCATGGATGTATCAGATTTGACGATAAGGAAGAACGTAATGCCAATACTGCTTCTGTCCGTGATAAATTGGCACCGATACGCACCATATATGAAAAATGGAACCATCATTTGCGAGTTGTATACATTCCAGGCAAAAATGTTACAGTAGATGAACAGCTAGTTGCATTTCGTGGACGCTGTTCGTTTCGACAATACATACCGTCGAAACCGGCTAAATACGGCATAAAGATTTGGATTTTTGCCGATTCAGCTACCTGGTATGTTTACAACACTCAAATTTATGTTGGTCGCAATCGCAACGCCGCTCCAGTGCGCAATATTGGACGCCGTGTTGTTTTGGATTTGGTAAATTAGAGCTGTTAGAGAGGAATATCACATGCGACAACTTCTTCACATCTTATGAACTGGATGAAGAATTACATAAACGCCGAATGACTATTCTGGGCACTATACGGAAAAATAGGACCGAAATTCCTCCAGTATTGTTGAATATGACGAAAAAACCTGTGTATTCGAGTGTTATTGTATATGACCACAAATTACAAGCCATTTTACTGTCGTATGTGCCTCGGCGTTATAGATATGTTACACTGCTCAGTACATGGCACAATGCCGTCGTTATAAGTAAAAATGCTGAGAAGAAACCGAATCTAATTCAGGATTATAACAAAACCAAGAGTGGCGTGGACACTATGGACCAGATGGTGGCTACCTACACCTGCAAAAGAAAGATAAATCGGTGGCCAATGGCAGTATTTTGCAACATGTTGGTTGTGAGTGCATTGAATGCATATATAACGTATATTTCGTTATTTCCGGCTAGGAAAAACAACAAAACCAATAAAAATATATGTCGTCGAATATTTATTGAGGAGCTTGGAATTGCTCGTGTGCAAAAACACATAGAAAAGCGGAAGTCCCAGCCTCGAAGGCTCAATATTGAAGCACTACCGGATTACCCACGAAACGCGGCCGTTGCTACACATGTACATACAAAAACAATAAAAATTTGTATTCAAATCGTTGTGATAATTGTAAGAATTATGTTTGTAATGATCATCATTATGAAATTTGCGAAAAATGCGCTAACAAAGGCTCATAGCCACAAAAATAAGCATTTTTGACATATGCTCTTTCAAATTTTCATTGCTTATAAATGTATTTTCTAAATTTAAATTTATGAAAACAATATATTAGAACTACAAAAATATAAAACAATCAGTTTTTTTAAATTTTAAAACGATTTTCTTAACTTTTTTTTGAATGTGTATCAAATTGATACAATGGGACCGATTCGATGCATTTCCTCGGGGACCGATGAGGGTTAAGAGATTTATAGCAGAAGCTCGACCAAAAATAAATAAATAAAAACTAAGCTTTCAAATGATATTGACACGTTAAGTGCAAAATTAAAGTAGTTTTTTTTTTGCAAGGGTAATGGGGTTTCAAGAAAACGGGTTTTCTGGTGACCGAAAAAAAACGAGTGCATTTTTGAAATCAGCGTGCGTTTATTAAAAAAAAGCTGTTTCGTTTAGTTCTAATAATTTTTTCTATAAAAAAAGGCTTTTTGAGAAAATAGTAACTGGTATGAAAAACCGTATGCATTTCTAAAATGCACTATTAAAATATATATCTTAGAAATATAACTTGATAGTAAAGAAAAAAAACAGTGTTTTTTGAAAACCACTTAAAAAAACCCAAATCATTTTTAGAATCATTTTGAAATCAAAATTCTTTCAGAAATGAAGTTTCATTAAGTTCTTATAACTCCTTCTATTTTTCTTTCAAATTCGTATGGTGCGGCGTAATGAGAGAAATGTAGTCATATCGTCGGCTATTTGATTATTTTAAATACAATAGCATCGGATTACAACAACCAAATGCAAAATCAACACGTTGTACACGAAGAAAAAATATAAACAAACCCTGATATTTTCACTTCTGTCATCTGTCAAATTAGAAATCGATTTAAATTGGTAACAGCAAAATATTGCAATGTCGTTGCTACAAAACCACAATATTTTTCTCCAGGAATTTTTCTCCCGTTAGAGGAATTTACCTCCAACGTATTTAGGTTAAATCATTAATCTCAAATTTGTATGCAACACAATCATAGTTAAAAAATAAAAAATTTTATGAAATTTAAATGCAGTAATATAAGCCAGTATGATATTTTCAATTTAAATTTTATAATTTACGTGATATAGGAAGTTTAACATTGTAAGTTGAACAGGGTTTCAATTCCCGTTCTAGGTAGTTTTTTAATCCTATCACTGTGGTTTCCAAGCACGTTTATTGTGAAAATATTATCATTACATTTATATGAATAGTTTTATTTACTTTATCACTTCATAGAGTGAATATTGACCTCTAATGCTGTAAATGTATGTTGTTTTTAAAAATTAAATTTTTGTTAAAAATAATGTTAGGATTAAACTATATATTCATGTTTTCGAGGTTCCTCATTCCGAATTCGTTGTTGTTGTCAATTGTATGTTCATATATTGATATTTCCATTTTTTTTCCAAATCGTAGAATTAGATAAAAAAATCTTATATCTTACGTTCCTTACAAGGTTCCTTACATGGTATTCCAGTAAAAAGTAGGATTTGTGATAAATGTTTTTTTTAGTTGACATGAGCACAACCTACATGCTTTAATAATATGGGTATACACGATGTGGTGTATTCTATGTTGTATTGCGTATTTGTGATAAATTTGATATAGAAGAAAATTTCTGACATTCATAAAATAAAAATACATTGGCTCATAATCATAAGCAAAATAAAAGCAGTTTTAATTTTAGTGTAAGCATTTTTGACAGTTTTTCAATATAATTTGTTGTCAAATACTTATTTACTTAAATGGTGCCTTCAATCGTAAGTTGGTTTTCGCCTGGTGTAAGAAATTGCGCCAGCCGTTTCTGTTTTGCGCTTGCTGGCACCAGTTGGAAGCTCCAAGTTTCGTCAGGTTGTTCTCTACTTTGTTCTTCGAACGGAGATGCGGTCTACCTCTTCTGCGTTGACCGCCGCTGGGTACCGAATCGAATATTTTTTTCTCTGCAGCGTCGTCTTTCATCCGCCCAACATGACCTAGCCAGCAAAGCCGCTCGATTACTATTACTATTCTACCATGATGTTTACAATGTTTACAAGTTATAACTATTCTACCATGATACCGTGAATGCCTCTAATATTCAAGTTTGAGATTCTTAAGAATAATCAGGATTTTTTTTTAATTATTTTTAAACTTCACAAAATTTTTTAATTTATTTTTTTTTTCTGTCAAAAAATGCAGAACCTCTTTAAGTCAACGATGCATTTACATTTCTTGACATTTTTTCGAAAATAACTCGTCATTGGTTAGAAATTCCAAAAAACAAAGACTATCAGGTGTGTCCTGCATTTAACTTTCGTACGAAATTGAATGTGAAACAGAAATACCTTGTCAAATGGTCGGGTTTGACAAGTAACAGAAATCAGTTTTTTTACGATATTTCGCTATTTTTAATTGGGTCAGTTGCTTTATTATAAATCATTTCAGTCGTCAATTGAATGAAAACTAATTCTCATATTAACTCGATCAATATTAGAATTAGTTTTCAATCAATTAACGATTGAGATGACGAAGAGATCATGATTTCCGGGGCTCCGCGATTTGACAATGGGTTCGTGGAGTATTTTCAATAAACATAGGAATGCCTGAAGGAAACATCAATTTATCGATTTGTTTTGAAGTTATCGATTTTTTAAGATTTTTATACCCCAACGCGTACTGCGTAAGGGGTATATTAACTTTGTCATTCCGTTTGTAACGCCAAGAAGGTGGCGTGGTAGGTATAGAAAAATATATATATTTTTGATCAGCATCATCTCCTGAGTCGATTTCCGTGTGTCCGTCTGTCCGTCTGTCGACACGATTACAACCGTATCTGTAATCACGATTTCGCGATGAAATTCAAAATATAAGTTTATTTTTAAAAAAGGAAGATCAAGTTTGAGAATGGGCCAAATTGGATGGAAACCACGCCTACCTCAAATACAAAGTGGCTTTATTTTAAAAGTAAAATCTCTTAAAAATCTGCTCAAATTAAAGAAATGTCTTGAAATTTTGCATATAAGCTTTGATATATAATATAGACCATCACTATGATATTTGCCAAAGTCGAATGAAAACCACGCCTACTTCCCATACAAATTGGCTTTATTTTAAACGTAAAATCTCTTCAAAATCTGCAAAAATTAAGGAAATGTTTTAAAATTTTGCACATAAACTTTGATATTTAATATAAACCATCTGAATGATATATGGCAAAATCGGATGAAAACCACGCGCACTTCCCATACAAAGTGGCTTTATTTTAAACGTAAAATCTCTTAAAAATCCACAAAAATTAATGAAATGTCTTGAAATTTTGCACATTAGCTTTGATATATAATATGAATAATCCCTCTGATATATGGCAAAATCGGATCAAAACCACGCCTACCTCCTATACAAAGTGACGTCATCAAAATAGGAAACTTTCGTTAATATATAAAACTGAATATCATCGTATATGTCGTGGCTAAAGACTTCGAATATACTTCTATATGGCCGCGGGGGGGGGGGGTATTTTAGCTTCGGTACCCTGCTGAAGCTCCATCCTTACTAGTTTTTTATAAGATCTTCTAAGAAAACTTGCTGTTTGTTGCTTGAAATGTTTTTCTTAGTGTATGACCGATATTGATAATTACGAGTAAGCTATTATATAAAGGGTAATATATAAAGCTTTTACATAAATTTTAAATTAGTCAAATCCATTGAATATTTAATGTTTTTTAACTATTTGTATATAAAAGTAAAATATATGCTTACACAAAACTGTAATTTTCTTAAAAACTACCGTTATAAGTATGTATTATAGAAAGTAAATTATTAAAGCTTTATCTAATTTATCTTTTATTTAGTATATAATATATATGATTAATTGATTTTTTTAATGAGAGTTTTTACATAAAAATAAAATAATTTGCCTTATATGCCCAGGCATATTTACCGAAGTTGTTCTACTTACATAAAAAAACCGTTTACATTTGGTATGTAATAAATATGATTTATTTGATTTTTAATAATATTTTTATTATGAAATGTTTTGTCCTTGTACGGAATATTGAAATTTTTTTTAAATTCGCTATTTTACCTACTGGGTATTTTATGCTGTTACTTCTTGAATGAGCCGGAAGTTATTGTGTGTGTGGTAGTATCGATATTTTTGCAAAAAACTGCTACACCAATGCATCTGTATTTTTATAGGAAGAATTTTTTGGAAAAGCTCTACAAAAGCCTGCATTGGATCACAAATAATGCTTTTTTTAGAAGATGTAAAGGCAGTATACCCTGGAGTTGTGAATGGTACGCGCAGAGCTGAGTTGCAGCTTAATAATATTGACGGTCCAACGGTTGAGTCTGAAAACCTAGAACAAATGATTCCCGAAAAACGTCAGCGTATTCTTACCACACAGGAGGAGGAAGAGTCTTTGGAAGACGAAGATGAAAGATATGGTGAAAATAATTATTAAGTACTCGTTAAGTACTTCGAGTGTTTATAGTACAATTTTTTAAAATGCTATTTTATAATACCCTATAGGAACAAACTAACTTGTTTTTAAAAACAACTAATTAAAAAACTAATTTAAAATAAACCAGTATATGAACTACTTTTAATTATATTAAGGCGGCAACTACTCTGATGTTGACTGTTTAAATTGCAAATTTTTATTAGATTACAAGTTTATATATTTTTAACCATGTTATTTCATCAAATATTATTAACTTTAGGCCATCAGTAATAGTTTTCAATTGGTTATTTCAAAGCAATAATAAAAAAATAAAAAATAAAAAAAATAATTTAAATGTAACTAATTTAACAAGTAGTTGAAAATATATGCAGACGACAGTCAATTGACTTATTTACCGGACATCACCATACAAAATAAGTTAGTTCGTTCTATGGAAAAAAGTCAGAATTTCAACTAGTTGTGGTTGACAAAAAACTACTTTATCAACTACTTTTAAATTAGTTGATTTTCCTACAGGGTAGCTATTCAGTCTGCCATAGTATAATTTCAAAAACTTGTTAGTTTACTATATATGAGAACTATACAAAAGATCGTTGATGAAGAAGAGTGGCGTCTTCAGAAGTAGTTTTGTGTGCTTTGCAAATAGCAATTTTATTAAATAAGTATAAAAGTCCGTCCTAAGACGGGTTGGAAGCATTAACGTTGAAACTGTAATTATTTTTTGCTATTATTACAACAGTGCCTTTACAACATATACTGTCCAGATAAATGCTCAGCCTTGAAGTATGCACATACATAAAAGGCAAGCATGTCTCTGATAAGTATCAAATGAATTTTCTGTGCATACTTTCAGGCTGAACATTTTTCAGGACCGCACATGTTGGGAAGAAACTGTAATAATCGCAAATATAATTACAGCTTGGGCGATATTAGGTGCAGAGCTATGTGCTTGCCCTTTATATATTAAGAAGATAGAAAAAAAAACGAAATGGCCACTTCAGCCCTTGCAAGGACTTTGACCGAGCTTCTTATGATCAATTGTGTTGTGAAATGTTTGAACACAAATATGATCGAGAACTGGAGCTACATGTTTTATGCCGACTCCGAACGGCTTATGTTTTCAAGAAGCTTTTCATGGCAGTTTTTACGCTCTGAGATTTCCCCATTGAAAAAACTTTCTGTGTCAGGTGGGATTCGAACCAGGGTTCTCTGGGGTATAGGCCACACACTCTACCCACTGCGCCACGGCCGCCACATTAAGAAAATAGTGTGAATTTATATATATTTTTAGGTTTTTAAATAAAATATATTTTTATTTCCTCAATAACGAAAGTTTGGTAGAAAATACTCGTAAAAGTTCTTTAAAAAAAAAATTTAAATATGATATTAAAAATATTCCTATAATGATATTTGTGTTGCATATCATAGAGAGGCAATTTAATTACCATTTAAATTACGTATTAATTTTTAGATCCATCGGATAATGGTAAAAACAGATTTTTTAGAAAGAAAAAATATAAAAATTCTTGTTGTGCTTTACCAAAAACACTTAAATCGCGGTGCCCCGGATATCGTAATCTTGCCGAGATGACGAGCGGACTCGAGTTAAACATTATATCAGTTTATCATCGAAATTTACTTAATAGTAAAATTTGGGTCATATTCGGGGTTGTAGTAATCAAGAGCTCTTGGAATCAGAATTGAAACCGACAAATATTTCCAACAGCGGATAACATAGGTTTCTGTGACATCTAAAATAGGCATCAAATCCGATTCAATATAATACCGCTAAATCAGAATCCATGACACCTAAGCGAAATATTTGTCGGTTTCAAATCTGATTTCAAGAGCTCTTGGTTTCTACAACCCCGATTGCCTTTAGTGTGTCAACATCCAGAAGCTTTACTTAAGTAGATGTCTCTCTTTGAACGTTTGGTCACTCTTAGTCACATTTAGTTAAATTCATATTTATTTAAACTGCGTTTATTTAGTACAAATATTTTCAAGTTTAATTTGAATATATTATTAAAATAAGCCAATTAATCCCGATAAGCGCATTTTAACGCTAACTAAAATAATCGCTGCTTTCACACTGAAAGCATATTGAAAATTTATAGCAAAACTGCTGAGTATACAAATAAATTAGTTATAATAGATTGTGTAAGAAAATTTAGTCTGAGATCAGACATGCGACAGTTGGACGAACTGTCAACCACAAGCACTTGTGTCTTCTAATTCAATCGGTTGGGTTTTGGATGACTATCAGAATGAAGTCCTTGTCAGGTGCCACCATAATTTCATGTTTCTTAGATCGAACACGCAGGAATGTTAAATCGTTGGATGGGTCCAGATCGCGCACGACACTGCGAGCCTTATCAGCCAGCTGGCTCATTAAACCAGCATACTGCACAGTAGTGGTATTGTCCAGAGTGGATTTTACCGGAATGCCTATTTGAAAAAAGTAAAAGTTTTCATATTTGCTTCGATTGAACGTTGTTTTAGTTTTTTCTGCCTGTCTACCTTCATTGTTGACTACAATAGTGCCGACAACTCCCTTGTGGGACTGAATTCTTTTTAGTGTTTCCTCGACTTCTTGAGACTGTAGGGTGATAAATCATTGCATTTAGATAATCAATTAATTTTTTGTATAATTATTTTGTACAATACCATATTTGTTACAACTTCCGGGAATTAAATATTTTCTTAAAATAGTTTTTTCTGACGAATCAGACGAACGTCTTGTCAGCTGGAAGGATTGTCAAAAATCGATGTCGTCATATTCGACCAAACAAACTTAAATCAATTCGCCTTATTGCTGTTGCCACAGTGAACGGAGAATTGCCACTGCATCTCTTTTGTGGGATTTTGTTGTTCATCACGGATTTTTATTTGTGGTGCTATGCCAACGATGTATTCTGTAATAACCCTGCAAGCATAAGAAAAACAATTCTCCATCGTTTGAGAAATTTATAATTCTCAAGTTGAGTTTCAACATTCCTTATAATTTTAGATTAAACATTTTCTCATACACTATTCTTCAGCTTGAGGTGAAGTTGAGGGAGATTTGGGAAAATATATGTAATTCTGTAAAATGCCATGTCTTATAATTTTTTTTTTCGATATAAAATTTTTTGTTTATAGAAATGACACCTTGTGATACCATTTCTCCTATTATTTATTGAAAAATTAGTACTGACACTGATTGGATCTTAATTTAGTTGGTAATTTATCATAAATTACTTAATTTCAAAATAAGTTCATTGACAGATTCCCCCTGGCGAAATTACTTAATTTGAACATGATTTGCGAATAAACCAAGAATAAGCCGTAAATTGCGATAGTCAGAACATGGCATAAGCTGAGGCATGAGGGGCTAACTATAATAGACATGCTGGCATACACTAATGCCAAAATTGTACGGAAAGTCAGCTGGCTGTTGTCAAAATAAAAAAAATCCTATTCACTTTTCCTATTGACTTTCGATATTTTTGATATTTGAAATTTTTTAAAATTGCAATGTCTTTGCTATGTGGCTTGAATTTAAACTGCAATAAATTAGAATAAACAATATTTTGACTTTTGCCTATGCTGTGAGCGATTTATATCCTTAGAATATAGAAATAAAGCCTGAAATACAATAGCGCGATAGTGCGATGCGCTGAAGATATGCGAATTTGTTACGAAACCTTACGCGCGTTGTCCTCGCAATCAATGTACAATAAGAAGCGTAACAATAGAAAAAAATATCCATTTATTTTTATAACAATGTTAGAAATGCACAAAGAAATTAAAAGTTTAAATATCCTTAAACATAGGTATCACATAATTTATGTTCTTTTTACAATATAAACACGTCCACTTGTTTCAAAGTTAAAAGAAGTAACACATAACCTAGTGAAGAAGCAAAATTGTCACAACTTATAATCTGCTTTTTGTATTACATTTTACTAAAAACAAACTCATTTATAAAATAAAAAATTACAAACAGCTATTCGCTCAAATAGTTTATTATTTTTCAATTGCATTTTCATGACAACTCTTCATCGCATGCGTCGTTTTTCAAATTTTTGAAAATGTGTCGCATCGCACAATCGCATCGTAAAGCATTGTAAATTGCTACATAAAAACTCTGCTTATGAAAATGCTTTGACAGCTCATGCGAGATTTTTACGTTGTCTCGCAACGCACTCTCGCTCTATTGTACTTCGGGCTTAAAGGAAAAGGTATTTCAACAATAACGTGAGGCATCTTCTTTTTTGGTGTTGGTTTACCCACATTGAAAAATTCGCACAGTGCCGTAGTCGGGTGCAGTGACTTAAGGGGTCATAACTAATTAAAATATTCAATAAAGCCGTAAATACAAATTTTTAATTGAAATAAATCAACGTTCATAAATCAGTTTATATAAACATTTATTTATGGTATTTAATTGCCTTTAAAATGAATTGTTTTATGAAGCTTTTGTTGTATTGTAGGTTTTTCATTATTATTTTTTGTTATATAAAAATATTGCGTTTTTAAAAAAATTCAATTAAGGGAGGTCATAAGCAAACCATCTTTTGAAAATCGATTTTTTTTAAATTGATTTTTGTTGTACAACTTTTCAAGAATATGTACAAAAAATTCAAATTAATTCTGCTTATAGTACAGATTCTGCAGCGATTAAATGGAAAAAGCTGTTAAAGCGTGTGATGTTCGCTGTATGGGTGTATTTAAAAGTATATGTGTGTATGGAATGTTTCTATGTATAGATACTATATAAACTATACCTTGTAGAGAAAAAAATATTAAATTGTTACAATTTTGTTTTGGAGTTTGACCGCTTTGATGGTTTTAAAATATGGAGCTTTTAATGCATTATTCTCGAAACATACTTTTTCAATACGGCCACACTCGATTTTATTTAGCAATTTCATTTGAATACGAAGTTCTTTTTTAGCAAGTATGCAGACAGTTTCCACCAATTAAGATGGAATTTTTAAATATCCCTTCAAAAAAGAGCACGTATCTATTGAAATGTCATATCCAGAGAGCGTGGAAGTCGGAGAGTAAGCACAATAAATAGTTTATATTATATAATATACTCAGGGGACTTATTCCCCCAAGTTTTATCCCCTTGAAAGAAAAATGGATGAGCCTCTGCTGTTCGATTTTCATTTTGACAATCAAAAGGAATGAAAAATGTCGGCAAAACGCCAGGCTTCTATTTTCAATTTCTTACATATTTCTAATTAGAATCCAAGGTTGATTAAAGCCCGAAGTACAATAGAGCGAGAGTGCGTTGCGAGACAACGTAAAAATCTCGCATGAGCTGTCAAAGCATTTTCATGAGCAGAGTTTTTATGTAGCAATTTACAATGCTTTGCGATGCGATTGTGCGGTGCGACGTATTTTCAAAAATTTGAAAAACGACACATGCGATGACGAGTTGTCATGAAAATTCAATTGAAAAATAGTAAACAATTTGAGCGCATAGCTGTTTGTAATTTTTTGATTTTATAAATGAGTTTGTTTTTATGAAAATTTAATACAAAAAAGGCAGATTCTAAGTTGTGACAATTTTGCTGCTTCACTAGGTTATGTGTTACTTCTTTTAACTTTGAAACAAGTGGACGTGTTTACGTTGTCCAAGGATATTTAAAATTTTCATTTCTTTGTGCATTTCTGACATTCTTAGAAAATGACGATGGATATTTATGGATAATATTGATAAAATTGATATTTTTTCTATTGTAACGCTTCTCATTGTACATTGATTGCGAGGACAATGCGCGTAAGGTTTCATAACAAAATCGCATAGCTTCAGCACATTGCACTATTGCGCTATTGTATTTCAGGCTGTATAAGGTTGTCGCGGGGCTGATCGCACTCTCTTCTCAGTACCCATAATTGTCAAAACCAGCCAATTTTGCGAATGACTACGAAAGAAAAACGGATGATAAAAGAAAGCACTTGCACAAGGTTCATTCATATAGGTTAAGTCACTTGAGAGAAGCTCGGTCGAACTGTCAGAATGGATGAAAGTAAATCAAGAAAAAATAACACGAATCTGTTAAATTTTTAGCTAACAGCTACTTTGACAGTTCGAGCAAAGGCGAAAAAAAGAGTGCTTTTCTCTCAAGTGATTTAACCTATATTAATGGACCTTGCACTAGCAGATTTTCTATGAGCTGTCAACTTCGATTTCACAATTTTGGGTACTCGCTCTCTCCCTTGCGAAAATCTTATAAAACAACCTTGTTAGAATCCACTTTTTTTAACTTATTTGATAATAATACCGTTTGTTTTCAGTTTAAAAACACACACGTATGGCAAAACTCACGTGTGAAAGGAAATCAACTTATTCTTAAATTTTTGTCTGTTTAAACAAATTTTCACAACACAATTCATTATAATTAAACGAAGATGCACTTTAACTTTTAATTATTAGCAAATTTTGGCGATAACAATCACTTTTTAATAAATTATCATTAAATTTTTAAATGTTTATCAATTTTTCGCAAAGTAAACAAACTTTCCACTTTGAACGTAAAAAAAAATTGCTTCAACACACACTGTATATGTGCAATATAGCTATTCCTCTCTTTCTCTATGCTAAGCTTAAATCGTTCTGCATAATGTCAATAAAAGTCAACGAAACTTAACTAAGCTGTGGCAATTTCAATTATAGGAACGGTTATATATTTACATGGGCTCGCTTTACTTTTGACAGATCCGTCACCCAGCATGTGGCTATTATAATCCGGCTATCTCTCTCCTACAGTGTAAAATCGAAGTTTCCTTTCACTTTACCTATCGTCGTTAGGGGCGTGCAATACCGCGTATATTGCAAAAAGTTCAAAATCAAAATTTGAATTTTAATTCAATTTGATTTAATTGATAAAGGACGGATTTTCCATTAAATGCTGATTTCAGAACAAAGCTAATTTCAATCAATGTTTTTAGTTTAGTTGAAAATACATTGAATAGTTTAACTGCATCTTGCTATATAACGAAACGAACACTTTTGATCGTGCGAGACACGGTAAGCAATACATTTTTTCATACCAAATTATATTGCCGCTGGTTTCTTCTTTCGATCTTCGTCTTCGTTTCGTTTTACAGCAAGATGCAGAAAGCAGTTTATCTACACTCCTGTAGAATTTTATTATCACCGTGTGTGTGTGTGTGTATGTGCAAGTGGCGGATATACGGTATTGCACGCCCACCGACGCTATGCTTTCAGCACTATTACCAAATAAGCGGATTTCCCGCGAAATATGTAAAATTTAAAAAAAAAAAATTCATTGGCGAAATTTTGGTGGATTTTTGCAATTATTGCTTATTAAATTTATCTTAATTAAACTTTCTTTAGTTGTAGTTGTAATATCATGTTTAAAATAGTAAGTGCCAAAAATATTTTATTTTAAAAATGCCATCTTATGCATGGTGCAAAATAATCATATCATGTGTATCATATGTGATCTTGTGTATGGGGGCTTAATTGTCATCTCTATGTCCGAATTCGAAGATTGATTCAATTTCATAATAAACTGCCATCAGTTAAGAATTTTCTTGATGCGAAAAAAAGATTTGGTATTGTTTTTATAAATAAAGATATGGTGCAAATTGTTAACAATAAAATAAAGTAAAGTACACAAATAACAATAAAATAAATTTTGAGGATTTTGATCAGTAGTAGCTGGCAATACTAGCTTTCAGCCACAAGGCTGATCCAAGGTATATTAAACAAGGCAGTTTCGTCACTGAGCGATGGGTACAACAGCTGTCAAACACAGGCACTGTTTACACGTCATTCAAATTGAAAGAAAAATACCACTTTTCTTAGTCTCTTTGTGATATTTGATTGAATAGCTGGTCACACGTGATATTATGATTGAAGGGCCGATGCCAAATAAACGTAGTGTAAATACTAGAAAAGTTTATTATGCAACCCTGTGATTGATTAATCCATGTCCGGAGCTCAATCAAAATTCTGATTGATGCGATGAAGTGTTGTAAGTTTATTTCCACTCTCGCAGAGAGTTCATCTTTTTTCACTGGGAAAACAACGGAACATTTTGAATGATCCTTCAATTTGAATGACGTGTAAGCAGTACCAATGATGTGTAAACAGTGCCATAGTATATTCAGCCTTATTCCAGGATCCGTCGTAGCCGTGATTTTCATTCGGATTCATAAAGTTGTATTCTACGATCCAAATCGTTACGTCGTATTCGCAATTCGTAACATTTGTCATTCCACGTTCCGATCGTATCAACTTTTGAGTTTTTTTTGCGGGTTCTTGTACGACAGGTTTCCATTGTCGGAATTTATTTTTAAAAGGAATATTTTAAGTAAAATTGTGTTTTCTTTTAGGAAATAAGCCGCATATAGAGGGAAAAAAGGTAAGTTTTTTCATTTAAATCACCAAAGAAAGGTTTATTATCCCTTTTTATTGGTCAAACACCATAAATAGGAACCAGTACGCGCATTTGGTCAGCTTAATGACTGAAAGGCCAGATTTAGCGTAGGGATTCAGTAAGGACTACAAAGAAAATGTTATGCGTTTCTGGGGGAATGCCAGTGCACAGCTCAACAGTTTCGGGCCACCAACAAAAGACACTTCCAGTAGGAAAAAGTTTTTCCGTGTGGAATGGCGTCAACAGAGGCAGCCACCAACGCTATCACCAATTTAACTTCAGCTCCAGTAGTCCTTACTGAATCCCTGCGCCAAATTTGGCCTTTCAGTCATTAAGCTGACCAAATGCGCGTACTGGTTCCTATTTGTGGTGTTTGATCTATAAAAAGGGATAAGAAACCTTTCTTTGGTGATTTAAATGAAAAAACTTACTTTTTTTTCCCCCTATATGCGGCTTATTTTCTAAAAGAAAACTTAATTTTACTTAAAATATTCCTGTTAAAAATAAATTCCAACAATGGAAACCTGTCGTACAAGAACCCGCAAAAAAAATTGTCAAAAGTTGATACGATCGGAACGTGGAATGATAAATGTTACGAATTTCGAATACGACGTAACGATTCGGATCGTAGAATACAACTTTATGAATCCGAATGAAAATCACGGCTACCACGGATCCTGGAATAAGGCTGTATAATTTGCAAGTTTTGTTGTTTTTTTTGTTTTTATTCGTAAAAACCTGATTTTGACAAATGCTGTACCCACCACAAGAGAGAATTTTTGCTACTAACACTACCTTGTCTTATTAAACCATGGGTTGGTCCATGATACAATAATAAGGTAGGGTAAGGAGATTCACCACACCGACCTGGAATGTCAAAATTATAAAATATTGTGCTGCCGTATCTTATAAAATATGCACGAAAAATCCGTGATTGTTCTTTGGATTTTTGATGAATGTCTTAGCTGTGGCGACATGTTATAACTTCGTTAACTTCGATCTTCGGCAATTCGTGAAAAATTGGAATGTGTAACACATTCGACGCGATAATTTTGATAAAATATCGCTTTGTTTCCTTTTTTCAGACAATTTTATTTTTTTTTTTAATGCTCTATATACTTTAATATTGATATTTCGCTTCAAAAGTGAAGTTATTAAATGTAGCCACTGGCAATCGGGAATGAACATTATTTTATTATTAGAAAAGTTTTGAAGTTTTTTTGGGGTTTATTCAACAGTGAACTTCAGTTCTTGTAATTTGTGAATATATTAAGTAAATATATATTTATAGTTAATTTAAACATTTTTAGTAATGTCAAAAAGAAGTTCTGCCATCTTTCATACAACGTCATCTTCTTCGTCATCTTTCATACAACCTAACCTCTAATTTTTGATTTATATTCAACAGTTTTTCCTTCAAACGGCAAGAAAAAATTATGTATTTCTTATATATATTTTTTATATATAAAGTATGTGTAATATAGTGGACATAAGAATAAAAATGTTTAATAAGAAATAAAGAACACAAAAACTAAACTAAAACTAATATGCAATAATTTATTGAAAACAAAGCTTTAAAATCACAAAACAGCGATTTATTTTATTGTAAATACATTTGTCCGAATTTGTCCTATTTACCCTACAAATAATTTTCTTTCTAATTATTTGTCCCACATTTATCAATAATACATAAAAGTGGCAATGCTAAAACACATTTTGGCATTCGAGGTGTGGTGAATCTCCTTACTCTATCTTATTATTGTATCATGGGTTGGTCCATGGTAGAATTATAAGGTAAGGTGGAGAGGAATGGAGTAGAAAGCAGAATAATGGGAGATAGATGTCAAAATCAGCTGTTTACCTCGAGTTTCTTTATGTTCATGTTTCGCAGCCGATTTTAGGTTAAAATTCTTACAGTTTTTTTTTGCCAATCTATGATTTCTTTCCACATTTTATAGTTGTTATTACACTGTTAATAATATTTTCACTCAAATTATCACAAATTTAACAAACGCGACCGCACTGCTTGCAACCAAGGTTGATTTATAAGGTTGTCACAAGGGAGAGAGCAAGTACCCATAATTGTCCAATCGAAGTTGACAGCTCATAGAAAATCTGCAAGTGCTCTCTATTATCATCCGTTTTTCTTTCGTAGTCATTCGCAAAATTGGCTGGTTTTGACAATTATGGGTACTGAGAAGAGAGTGCGATCAGCCCTGCGACAACATTATAAATCAACCTTGCTTGCTACTTGGAAACATAAAATATTTTCTTCATGAGGCACTCATATATTAATATATTAATATTTTTGAGGGCACTCAGCGAAGCGGCCCTACCTTATTATTGTATCATGGGGTTGATCAAGGTCACGTTCATGGCAGAATTATAAGGTAGGGCCGACTCGGAGAGGAATGAAGTAGAAAGCAGAATAAAGCGGACTAGATGGCAAAACCAGATGTTTATCGCGAGTTTCTTTATGCTCACGTTGCGCACTTGTTTTTAGGTTTAAACTGTTACAGGTTTTTTTTTTGCAATTTTAAGACTTCTTTGACATTTTATAGTTTTTATTACTTACTTACTTACTTACTTAGGTGGCCGTGACAACCCGTGTCCGGATTTCGACCGACCTCATCAGCTCTCGCCAGGCGCCTCTGCTTTGCGCGCGCCTTCTCCAATCGGATACACCAAGTGCGGTTAGGGCTTCCTCAGCCTGGTCCATCCATCGGAGGCATGGTCTCCCTCGTCGTCGTTGACCAGCGACCCTCGCTTCGAGCACCTTTTTCGCTGGAGCTTCGTCGTCCATACGATGGACATGACCCAGCCAGCGTAGTCGCTGCACAGTTATACGCCGAACTACGTCAATGTCTCCGTAGAGCTCATACAGCTCGTGGTTCATTCGGATGCGATAGTCATCGCCGACTCGAACAGGACCGAAGATTTTGCGAAGAACTTTTCTCTCGAACACCCCCAGAGCGGCTGCGTCAGTTTGCGAAACTACCCATGCCTCAGCGCCATAAAGCAGCACAGGTAGAACGAGCGTCTTGTAGAGTGTTAGTTTTGTCGATCGAGAGAGGGCTCTGGAACTTAGTTGCTTACTGAGCCCGTAGTAGCACCTATTAGCAATTATTGTTCTTCGCTTTATCTCCAGGCTGATTTCGTTGTTAGTATTAATGGCGGTGCCAAGGTATACAAACTCCTTGACTACTTCAAAGTTATAGCTGCCGGATGAAACGTGGGAGTCTAAACGCCGAGCTCCCTTGTTTGTAGACAGCATATACTTTGTTTTACCCTCATTTATCGTCAAACCCACTTTGGCTGATTCCTTTTCGATAGCGGCGAAAGCAGCGGTAACATCTCTCTTGGTTCTGCCAACAATATCAATATCATCAGCGTAAGCAAGGAGCTGGACACCTTTATAGAAAATGGTGCCATTACGATGCACACCGGCCTTTCGTACGATCCCCTCCATGATGATGTTGAAGAGATCGCAAGACAGTGGATCGCCTTGCCTGAAACCTCTTTCGGTATTGAAGGTTTCGGAGAGGTCATTTCCTACCTTGACGGAGCTGCGTGTGTTGCTCAACGTCATTCTGCAAAGTCTAATCAACTTTGCAGGTATACCGAACTCAGACATTGTTGCGTATAGGCAATCCCTTCTCGGGCTATCGAACGCAGCTTTAAAGTCGACAAAGAGATGGTGTGTGTCAATTTGATTTTCGTGGGTTTTCTCCAGGATTTGTCGTAGCGTGAAAATCTGGTCTATGGTGGACTTACCAGGTCGAAAGCCACACTGATAAGGTCCAATCAGTGTTTTTGTAATTGGCTTTAATCTTTCACACAGTACGCTTGAGAGAACCTTATATGCGATGGAAATAAGACTGATACCTCTATAACTTGCGCAGATTGTAGGGTCTCCTTTCTTAAGTATAGGGCACAGTACACTGAGGTTCCAATCGTCGGGCATGCTTTCTGCTAGCCATATTTTGCTGATGAGCTGATGCATGCGCCTTATCAATTCATCGCCGCCGGTTTTAAACAATTCAGCTGACAGGCCGTCAGCACCCGCTGCTTTATTGTTTTTGAGTCGTTGGATAGCAACTCGAACCTCTTCATGGCTAGGTGGTGATACTTCCACTCCGTCATCGTCGATTGGTGGCACTGCACTGTGCTCTCGATGGGCGGCATTGGTGGAATCGTCGCCATTAAGTAAATTGGAGAAGTGCTGTCTCCACAATCTAAGCACACACTGTGTATCCGTATTCAGATCTCCATTTTCGTCTCTACAAGTGGATGCTCCGGGCTTGAAACCTTGGGTTAGACGCTTAACCTGTTGATAAAATTTTCGTGCATCCTTCTTGCCCTGGTATACCTCTAGTTCCTCACGCTCACGCTTTTCCTGCTCTCTTTTCTTGCGTCTGAAAAGGCGCCTCTCTTCCTTCCTCTTTTCGCGGTAGTTTTCTCGCACGGCTCGCGTT
Source organism: Coremacera marginata (assembly GCA_914767935.1). NCBI lineage: Eukaryota > Metazoa > Arthropoda > Insecta > Diptera > Sciomyzidae > Coremacera > Coremacera marginata. Next base: position 10,902,719 of record OU612044.1, on the reverse strand, counting down.
GCAGCTGACTGCAGCGTTTTTCTATAAGCGGCGTTTTTTACTGCAGTCGCAATGCGACACTCCTGATCATACCATTGGTTCCGAGGTTGCGGGCGCCGGAAACCAATGACTTCTTCAGCGGCAGCGCGCATGGAGTGGGATATATGCGCCCAAAGTCCGCCGGCGTCGTCGAGTCCAGAGGTTGGTTGGTTGAGCTTAACCGAGAGTTGAGCGGAGTAGGCTTCGGCAGTCCGTTGTAATTGCAGCTTAGCGACATCTAGCTTTCGTTGCATTCCTGTGCGTATGTTCTTGGCATTGCATAATCGCATGCGGATCTTGGCTGCAACAAGATAATGGTCGGAGTCAATGTTGACCCCCCGAAATGTACGCACATCTAGAACACTAGAGGCATGCCTTCCGTCGATTACAACATGATCAATTTGGTTTCGCGTTTTTTGATCCGGGGACAGCCAGGTGGCCTTGTGGATGTCGAGGTGCTTAAATCTGGTGCTACTAACTACCATGTTTCGTGCCGCGGCGAAGTCGATCAGTCTTAGACCGTTGTTTGTGGAGGTCTCGTGAAGACTGAACTGACCGACAGTGGGGCCAAAGATGCCTTCCCTTCCGACTTTCGCATTAAAATCGCCGAGGACTATTTTCACGTCATGGACCGGAAGGTGGTCATATACGTCCTCAAGACTAGCGTAGAAAGCGTCCTTGACGGCTTCGTCCTTTTCCTCCGTCGGGGCGTGCGCGCAAATAAGGCTTATGTAGAAAAATTTTGCCTTGATGCGGATCGTGGCCAATCTTTCGTTCACAGGTGTGAACCGGGAAACAAGGTGGCGTAGTTTCCGGCTAACGACGAATCCACATCCGAATTCGCGCTTCTCCGCATGGCAGCTGTAGTAGATATCGCAGTGTGCTTGTTTAGAGCAGCCTTGCCCTTTCCATCGCATTTCCTGGATGGCGGTGATGTCAGATTGTATTGTTTTGAGGGCTTTCGCCAGTTGGATAATGGCACCTTCCCTATAAAGGGTCCGGACATTCCAGGTGCATATCCGTAAATCATTGTCCGTTTTTCGTTTGCGGTGGTCGTCAACGTAATTGGGGTTCTTATCCGAGGCTGGTTTAGTTTTCATTGGGCAGTAGTAATGTGGCGGGACCCAAACCCTGCGCACATTCCATGTTTAAGGTCTATGGATCGACCCGCCGCTCAAATTAGCCGTCAAACTGACGGATGCCAGTTTGCCGTTGCCCAGGGAACACCACTTGGAGGTTTGAGTCGACTTGAGACGATTTCGACATGGATAATGCTGGCCTCGCCAGGTTGAGGCGGTCAGACACGTTGCCATGTGAAGGTTCGCCCCCTGTTGTGTAATAGTTTTTATTACACTTTTTTTATAATATTTCACTAAAATTATCACAAATTTAACACCCGCGACCGCACTGTTTGCAACTTGTAAACATGAAATATTTTCTTCATTTGCAATTTCTACGAAATTCGTCGTTTTGACAACTAACCAACCTTTTAAATATTCACTCTTCCTTGACGTGTGAGGGCACTAAGTAAAGCGACACTACCTTATAGTTCTGCCAAGGTCTCGTTCAAATGGGAAAGACGTAGTCCCAATTTAGACATGCCCAAGGTTGATTTATAAGGTTGTCGCAGGGCTGATCGCACTCTCTTCTCAGTACCCATAATTGTCAAAACAAGCCAATTTTGCGAATGACTACGAAAGAGAACAGATGATAATAGAGAGCACTTGCAGATTTTCTATGAGCTGTCAACTTCGATTTGACAATTATGGGTAGTCGCTCTCTCCCTTTCGACAACCTTATAAATCAACCTTGAGACATGCCGATATGAGGACGATTTCTCTCACCGATTTTCTTATTTTTTCTTTTCTTTCGCTGTTTCGTCGTCCATTGCTTTTAGACACGACGATTTTGCCGAACGATGTTTGCTTGCTGTTTCACTATTTTTTCATGTGAGTGAAAAAGTAAGAACGGTAAATCGTCGCAAAATCGCTGGTACGAACGATTTTTTGGACGATTTTATTTTCGCCTTCTCTTCGGCTACTGCGCCCACAAACTGAAAATCGGTGAGAGAAATCGTCGACATATCGGCATGTCTAACTTGGGACGTAATCATTTTACAAAATTCTGCATTATGAACTAATTTAAAAATCTTACAATGATTTTTTTTGGCTTTTTTTTTTAAATTTAATTTTAAATAGTTTCTAATTGAATTGTAAAGAAATATTTTCAATTCAAAATTTATACCCACACATACCTTCGATAAGAAATATGATGGTATTTATACATATTCCAATGTTCCATGTAATTCAGTGTAAATATAACTTGTTAAAAAAATAACTAATCAACGAAGTAGCCTCAGATTTAAAAGTTGCTAGAAAATTTTTATTTTGTTTTCAAAATAGTTATATCGCTGATATTTGAAAACGTAACTGATTGATTTTATTATGGTTTGTATATGAACATAAATTTTCAATATTTCTTTATTTAAAAACAATTTTATCGTCAGCCTTCTATCGAAAATGTGGTGCGCAGAAATGCTGAAAACACCGAAAGAATTATGAAGAATGCACTGGGTTATGTGGTTAGTAACAATGCGCTGGGAATAGCTGCAGTAACCACGTATGACAACACCACTTCATTGGGAATCATTAAACTCATTGCTGGCGTATTGGTATACAGTGCACGCAGTGCAGTACGCGACCTGGACTGTACAAATGATTTAAAATTCTTGCGCATTGGAACAAAGAAATTCGAATATTTGGTTGCGCCAGAGGTAGAGTTTACAGTTGTTGTCGTACAATAAACAGCGGTATATAACATAGATAAAGAAATATATGTATATATATATATTTTTTAAAGAATTTTTTCTAAATTTTGATCATTAAAATAACAATAAATTCATTTATATATTTGATTTGTCTTGAGCATTTTGCACTACCATAACTGTGATTAAATCGTCTGGTACAATGAGTGTCTCGTGAAACTTAGTACGCACGCGTAGCATTTGCAACGTGTCCTTTGGATCAATATTTTTCACACTGTTTTGAGCTTTTTCTTGTAGAATTTCATATAATCCGCAAAATTGTAGGGCTGCACTTAATTCCATTGTCGTTTTAAGAGGATTTCTGGCTTCATTCAAAATGACAATATCCACTATATCCGGTTGCATTTGAATTTGTTTGAAAACTTCTTCGACATAGGATCGTGTTAATTTCTGCGAAAAATAAAGGTTCTAATTTTTTTGTATAACATTAGTTTAACTTTCGTTTTACTTTTTCTGGTGGTTTGTCCGCTTGCATGTTTTGTTTGATTGAAAATTGTTATTCGATTAAATGAAATGAAACACATGAAATAATATGAATTTGTTAAACACAGTTTGAACTGACTGTTTTAATATCGGTTGTTTTTTCTGCCTTGTATCCATGGGAATTCAACCCCTTTTATAGAGTTTGGTTTTTAATTAGGTCACTTGTGGCTGCTTGAGCTGTACATAAGCAGCGCAGAGCTTAAATAGTCAGTGTAAAAAATAGACAGAAGTGCAAGCAAAGTTCAGTGAACTAAATTACAGTAAAATTTTGTCATCGAAGTGCATTTGCGAAAAATACGAAGGGTCCGTTCGTATTGTCAGTTAATCGAATTGGTATAGATATTTAAATCTTAATTGAAAAAGTTTAAAAGTAAGTTCTTATTAGATTCCAAACTTATTACAAACTGCTCCCAAGGGCGTCTGTATAGAGTTTAGAAGGAGCAACTCTCTCTCCGACCCCCTTAGAGTTCAGCAAAAGAAAAATTCTTATATTATTGTTTTATCTATAGTTGAGTGCATACAAATCAATTTCTGTTGGTATATCCTTTATAGACTCAAAAACCATATTTTGTTTGTATTTATAGTAGACCCCTGTCTTTAAGGCTTAATTCTATTTAGTCTTATGGCTACGGGGTCGATAGTTCATGAAACGGCATCCTATAGATAAGCCATTGATGTGCAATACTACCTTGTTCAAAAAGAAAGGTTCATTCACACTGTGAACCGGACTTAACTGTCCGATTCGAAATTTTTTTTTAGTAGGTTGCCACATGTGTCTATGACAAGGCTGCCAAATATCAGCGTCTCTCGTTGAGATTTGGTAAAGTGACAGTGTATTGTTTACAACAACTTTTTTCGTGTCTTCGATTTTTACGATGGAAAAAAATTGAGCAACGAGTCTGTATCAAATTTTGTGTGAAAAATGGTTTCAACTGCGCCGATACGCGTAAAATGTTACGGTGACTCTGCTCTATCGTATCAGAAGGCAAACAAGTGGCTTAACCGATTTGTGAGTGGCCAAGACGAAGTAGAAGACGACCCTCGTACCGGGCGGCCATCGTGTTCGACTACCGAAGAAAACGTTGAAAAAATCGAAGAAATGTTGATAAAAAATCGCAAATTGACGTTTAGAGAGATAGCAGAGGACGTCGGCATTTCAATTGGATCCGTTCAGAACATTTTGAAAAATGAATTGGGCTTAAGCCGTGTCGCTGCGAAGTTGGTACCGAAAGAACTCAATTTCATGCAAAAAAGAGACCGAGTTGCTATCGCGAAAGACATGCTGGAAACGGTCGAAAACGACGAATCATTCATCGAATCCATAATTACTGGTGATGAAACATGGGTATACGAGTATGACATGTAAACCAGGCATCAGGCTAGTGAATCAGGGTCAAATTTTTTCTTCCATCGTTAAAATCGAAGACACGAAAAAAGTTGTTGTAAACAAAACACTGTCACTTTACCAAATGTCAACGAGAGTCGCTGATATTTGGCAGCCTTGTCATAGACACATGTGGCAACCTACTAAAAAAAAATTTCGAATCGGACAGTTAAGTCCGGTTCACATTGTGAATGAACCTTTCTTTTTGAACAAGGTGGTATATCTGTGTTCACAATGAATAATGACTAAACTCAAAGTATCGTAAAAAATGACATTTTAATTGCACTAACTACGACCCTTTATCTGAAATATATGAACCATTACAAATGAAATATGTGCAGACATAAGTGTTCATCTATTCTCTGCAAAAAATGGATTTCTGCATCGTTCCAAAGATTGGCGATAAAAAAATGCCATATCGCTTTTTTACGATATTTTGAGTTTAGTCATTATTACTTGTAATCATATACAAGGGCGTCCGCAGGGGAAGAAGGGAGGGGAAGTCCTCCATAGAATTTTTCATAATCATAAAAAAATTAGAATTTAGAATTAATTGATTAAAAAAATAAAAATTTTAATTCAAATTCTTTTATTTAACATGTTGTTATGAAGATTATCATAATTACATACACATGAAGTATGAAGATTAATACCTGTAATTTATTAGGATATTTGAATGCATATAAGCTAAACCTTTAAATCGGACTTTGAAATGGAAGTTGAGCAAAATTATTGCTAAAAACTAAATTCTCTTTGGAAATCATTAATCTTATTCTATAATTTTTATTATAATAATATTTCAATCGACTTATAAATTTAAACTTTAAGTGGCATTCATAGGAGAATTACTCTATAGTTTTAAAATTTTACTTAAAGTTTATAAAGCAAAAAATGGTCTGAATTTTTGTTGAATTAACCTTAAGGAGGTAATCCTGCTTGGCAAAAATTTTTGTTGCATTTTTTGTTGCACATTTTTATAGCTTGGATATTTGAGAATATCGTCCTAAAAGAGTTTTTTGAAATTAAAAATACTTTAGGAGATATAGCCCTTTTGCCCAGAAATGTTTTCGCCAAAATGCGATTTGCTTAATTTGGCTACTTTTTGAATGCAACGGTTTGAAGGAACCACCGAAGTTCGTTCAACGCGCTCGTTAGTACGTAATAACTTGTTTGTATACGCATTTTAAAAATAAATGAATACACATTTTAGAGCTTAGGTATTCGAATGTTGGCAGCGTTTAGTTCACTTTGAATTGAGTTATAAGCCGGACGCGCGCGCGCATACAGTTTTGATAAAAATTTTTGTTTGATTTAAAGACAATGGATAGAAAAAGTAATAGAAATAAAAATAAAAGAAACAATACTGGTAGCAACCGAAAAACTCGTCCCTTGAAACGGCAGTTTCATGGTAACCAACACAAAAGAGATGAGGACACGCACTATTGAGATTACCAATTATATTACAACTGTCATATTTAACGAAGGTTTTTGCCAATACTTCAAATAATGAACCTAATAGGCGTCCCGATTGGCAACGTTACATATGGTTTCGCCATGTCTCGGAGTGAAGAACGTTTGAAAAGGTCCGAAGCTATAGCTCTGGCTGCATCAAAAGAAGGTAGAACTGCCCGAAGAGCACAAAGAGCTGCTGAGTCCTCATTTTTGAAGAAGAGGAAAGTGTTCTTTATGGGGCTGGCATTGCAGATTGATATATGTAAGTTAGACCGTTTCATTTTTTCAACATTTTGGAAAAGTTACCGGGACACGCAGATTTCTGATACTACTTTTAAAAACATGAATTTTGGTATACAAAACTTCAATATTAACAAACGGTAAATGGTCGCGCAAAACGCTTAAAGGTTTTTTGGCTAAAAATTCTTTATTTTGAAAAAATATGAAATTTCTTCTTTAGTATTTTGCATATAACTAAGAAATTGATAAAACGATTTTTACCAATTTGCTTTTGCTTAAAAGATAATAAAATTTACCATCTTTTGCTATAAGACACATTGCATTTTGATAGGAAAATTTTTTTTACCTACTCTCCAAATTGAAATTTTTAAAAAGTTATTACGAAAATTCAATGACTTCAACTCTTATTATCCCGTGTTAAAAGAGCATGAGGAAGAATTTTTTAATTGTGTGAATTTTGTATTTTGAGGAATTTCAAACCAACAATTTTGATGTAGATTTTGGAAAGGTATTTTTTTAAAAATCAACACAACTCTACTGTAAATTTTTCTGTATTTAATATACCTTTTGTTCAAAATTGCAAAATCCAAAGATTCAGAAAGCCTATGAAAAGTCTGCTATGTCACGTACGCAGGCATTTGATTGGTAAAAATCGTTTAAAGAGGATCGTACATCAGTTGGCAACTAGTCTCACCCTTCTCATCCAGCAACATCAAGAAACGACGAAAATATCAAAAAAGTAAAAGAAATTGTGCTCGAAAATCATCGTGTGACCGTGTAATATATATAGGTGACAAGTTTTATATATCGACTGGATCGGCGGGCAATATTTTACATGATGTTTTAGGCATTTGACGGGTTGCAGCGCGACTTGTGCCCAAATTTTTAAATTTCCTTAATAAAGAGTTTCTTTAAACTGTCGCTCAGGCGATGCTTTTAATGTCCGATACGAACAATCAGCACATCATTACTGGTGACGAAACTTGGGTGTACGAATATGACGTCGAAACAGCTCAACATCTGCAGAGTGGCGCTATCCAGATGAGCCGAAGTCCAAAAAACCTCTTCAAAGTTGTGCAAAAGTTAAGAAGTTGACTGTTTTCTTCGATTCTCTAGGTGTCGTGCACTCGGAACTCCTTCTGCAAGGTTAATCCGTCAACGCTCAATATTATTTAAGTATTTTAAAGCGTTTGCACCAACAAAATGTACCAGCTCACACATCACGTATTGTACGCGACTATTTGATCAAAAACAATGGCAATATCGTTCAACAATCACCATATTCGCCAGACATGGCTACGTGTGATTTTTTCCTATTCCCCAAACTCAAACTGTCCCTTCGTGGAAAACATTTTGGGACGGTTGAAGCCATCAAGCGAATTCGCAAAGGGAGTTGAAGGCCATTCTGAAATCGGCCTACCAAAAATGCTTTCAAGAATGGAAAAAACATTGGCATATGTGTATCGCCTCCAATGGTGATTATTTTGAAGGGTATAAAATAAATAATATAATATAAAATAAATAATTAACTGTTGTTTCACTGAAGAAAAATTCACTGTGGAGTTGCGTTGCTTTTTAAAAAAAAATTCCGTGCAAAGAATCTTCGAACTATGCACCAGTGGACAACAACTGGCAACAACACTGGCAACAACTTTTACGCTGCAGCCACACGTGATAGTACTGGCAGGCCAGCAAAGAATATGTATTAACTACGAAAATGCTTCGAAATAATCTACAAATCTACGCTGCGGCCACACGTGAGAGTAAATGTTCATTTGCAAAATGTCGTCAAAGGCAAAGGTTCGACCACTTTATTATCTCAATTGCTTTTGTTCAGTGATGCTTTATATGGCAACACAGCACGAAACTTAAATGGGATAAAAATGGGGAAATAGTTATTTTGAAGAAGCTGTTTATCAATATATTCCAAAATGAAATGCAACTTATTCATATGATATTTTATGTGTCAAATAAGGGCAATTAAAAAAACTGCATATATTTCACTACAATACATGAAAAAAAGTGCATATTTAAAGTTAGAGTTTTTTTAGGGAGAAAAAACAACACTGTTTCCTTACTTCGATTTCGCACTGGCTGTGGTTGTCAAAATTCACTGTCTCAGTAAAAGTTGTTGCCAGTGGACTGCCAGTGATATCAAGGTGTGAGTGTATTAGTGAAAAGTGAGAGTGTATTAAGTTTTTCGAACTGTTAGTGTCTTCGAACTGGCACGTGTGGCTAGGGGGTTAATGAGACAGTGAATTTTGACAGCCGCAGCCAGTGCGAAATCGAAACAAGGAAAACAGTGTTGTATTTTCTCTCTAAAATATTCGAACTTAAAATATGCACTTTTCTTTCATGTCCTGTAATGATATATATGCAATTATTTTAATTTTCCTTATTTTGGCACATAATATATCATATGAATAAGTTGCATTTCACTTTAAAAAATATTGATAAACACATTTTACAGCATAATTAGTTCCCCATTTTTATCCTATTTAAGTTTGGTGCTGTGTTGGCATATAAAGCATCACTGAATAAAAGCAAACGGAATAATAAAGTGGTGGAACCTTTGGCTTTGACGAAATTTTGCAAATGAACATTTACTATCACGTGTGGCCGCAGCGTAATTTGTTGATTATTTTGGAATAGTTTCGAAGTAAATACATATTCTTTATAGGCATACCAGTACTATCACGTGTGGCTGCAGCGTAAAAGTTGTTGCCAGTGGACTGCCAATGATGTCGAAGTGTAAGTGTATTAGTGATAAGTTAGAGTATCGAGTTTTTTGAACTCTTATAGCACGTTTACATATGAGGATTAAGAGAAAGAAGATTCGCCTAATCTCCTTCTGTAATCTCAACTATTTACACTATCCTGATCGAGATTAACTTTGACATATCGTTGCTTTGTTTTGTTTTATGTATTTACGTTCTCTAATATTTATTAAATTTGATGCTTTACCTTACATTTTTCACATTTATTTTTTTAACATTATATAATTTTATATATTATTTTATATAATTATATAAATTTAGCACCTTAACAATTTGTAAACAATTATTTGACATTTCATTTTATCACTTCTTTACAGAGTTGCATTTTTTAAGTAGTTATCGATATTTACACGGTTGCAGACCTTTTTTGAGGAGATTAAGAAGTAAATTAATTTCTAATCTCGTTCCGAATAGATTAACTTTTGTATGGATAATCTCGTAAAAATCAACGAGATTTGCGAGTTAATCTCCTCGAAGGGCTTAATCTCGATTTAATCCCGAAATGTAAGCGTACTATTACTGTCTTCGAACTGGCACGTGAGGCTGTGGGGTAAGGAGTGGGGCAATGTCACGTTCTCTGATGAGAAAAAAATTCAATCTGGACGGTTCAGACTCGTACGCATGTTATTGGTACGACTTGAGAAATAACAATGTGCGAATGGCAAAACAAAACTTCGGTGGCGGTAGCGTTAAGGTATGGGCAGCGTTTTCGGCTTCTGGCAAGGCAAATTTTTGCTTTGTTTCACTGAAAATGAATTCGGTGCTACACACCGAATTATTGGACGATGCTATCATCTCCTTTTTGGATGAAAAAAATGGATGTATACAGCATTTTCCAACAAGATAATGCCGCTATCCATGTTTAGAAGTTTTCGACGTAGTGGTTCCAGGAACACAACACACCATTTTTGGAGTGGTCGGCATGCAGTCCTGATCTGAACCCTGTGGAGAACCTTTTAGGGGGTGCATTTCTCGTAAAATTTATAGCAAAAAAGCACATAGGTTTGACACCGTGCTTAAGTTTTAACTATCTATCAAAGAAGCCTGGAAGGATGTATCGACTAATGAGCTTATTAAACTTGTGCCATCCATGCCCAATCATTTATACGAGATTGTATTGAAAAATTGTGGAAGTACAAAATATTAAAATTCATAAATTGTTTAGATAATGTATGAAAAATATTAATGCATTTAAACGAATATGCTTCTTAGTGACTCTTTATTTTCTTATTTTTTGAGATAGAGTGTTCATTTGTTGTAACAACTATATATAAATAGACGGAGGGAAAACAGTTCAGTACCGACGAAGCACCGACGAATTTAAAAAAAAAAAAACCTAGCTGGAATAACCGGCGTTGCTCGGGGGTGGTATGGCATTCTGGGTGTTTTTCAACCGATGTTTATGATTTTTTTTTTAAATGAATCAGAGTGGGGAAAAGGAGTGCACCGAATAATTTTTAAAGAAAAATGCTAGCTGGAATACACGGCGTCGCTCGGAGGTTGGAATGGCGAAAAGGTCGAATTTCGACCACTGGCGTACTCTAGATTAACACTTTAACGCCCAAATGTTCTGATTTTTACCTTGGCTTTCAACCTCGAGTAACATGATGAAAAAAATTTAATACAATTTGAAAAAGCCACATTATTTATTATTTGAACATCGCTTTTTAAAATGGGGTGCATAAAATTTAAAAAATTGCAATTTACCCCTCATTTTTGCAAAAATACCCCAAAAAATACAAATTTATCTTTTTTTTTCAATCGCAATTTATTGCATAACGTATAACGTGTTTCCGATTTTGCGACTTCAAATATATGCAATGAGAAAATTTCTTTTCATCCCTCAAATTGAAAAAAATGACGCCCGAAAGCAATTTTTTTTTTGATTTTTCATTGTTTCTCAATTTTTCAAATAATGATAAAAAATTAACACTTAAATCATCTCTTACGTTTTTTATTACCGTTTTTGTTAATAATAAAAAAAAAGTTTAAACAAAAAAATTATTTCCAATACCGTTCACCTCCTCGTAGTGGAAATCGGACTACTTTGAAGACTGAAAGTCAAAGAACGAGCTTATAATAAAAGCTGTTTTATTTTTTTTTATTCAATTTATTTTTTTATTCAAATTCAATTTTTGATAAATTAATATTTTTTTTCGAATAATATACGATCCTATTTTGATATATTTCAAACACCATAGGGCGTATTTAAAACTTCTTTAAAAATCTCGAAAACTTCAAAACCGCTTATCCAATTTGCAAACAAATTTTTACATAATGGTTTTCGGGTACGTTTTTTGGGTAGTTTTTTGTATGTATCTATTCTGCTCTATCTCGAATTCCAGATGGCACTTTAGTACAAACCTCTTAAAAAATTGCGACAGACTTTGAATCCGCTCATTTGATTTTCATAAACAATCTCAGCGGTTGATTCACCCTGTGCCTTATGTATGCTTTTCTAACGTTAACAAGAAGTAGAACATTTTAGTACATTTTCGATTGCACTGCCACTCATCTTGAAAAATTCTGGGATCATTTGGGATTATTTTTAATTATGTTCATTAGAACATTATTGACAATACGCCAATGGCAATATGTTTTAATGGAATTTCGAGAATTCTATGTTTTAAGCTTTGTGGTTTGTGCATTACTTTGAAAAAATTTAACTAAGATACCAAGCACGCACGCAAAAGTTTTGGGGATTAAACCTCCGTTCCCCAAATAAACGGATAAAAAAAAACGAAATGGCCATCTCAGCCCTTTGAAAGGACTTTGACCGAGCTTCTTATGATCAATTGTGTTGTGTGTGATGTGAAAATGTTTGCAAACAAATGATCGAGAACTGGACCTACATGTTTTACGCCGACTCCAAACGGCTTATGTTCTCCAGAAGCTTTTCATGGCTGTTTTTACTCTCTGAGGTTTGCCATTATCTGCAGAGAGGTGACAGCCGAACAGAAAAGTTGATTCAATTGAAAAAATTTTCTGTGGCAGATGGAGGATTCGAACCTGGGTTCTCTGGCGCAAGAGTCACACACTCTACCCACTACGCCACGGCCGCCACCCATAAACGGATAAGAATAAAATAAAACGCATAAAGTAAGAAGATTTTAAATAACAAAGTAGTATTTATATAAGTAGTATATAATTAGTATATATTTCGTAAACTTTTCATTGAAATGGTTTTTTTACTATGCTCTTTAAGGCACTAATCATGCCTGTTCCCCCACTCTATAAGCCACTTATCATGCCCATCCTGTTATATGCAGCACAAAACTGAACGTTGAGCAGCTCTGATGAAAACACTTCGGGAGCTTTAGAGAGAAAGATCCTTTGTAAAATCTACGGAGCAATCTGCGCCAATGGCGAGCACCGAATACGATGGAACGATGAACTGTATAAGCTATACGCCGATATCAACATAGTAAAGCGCTTAAAAATCTAGCGGCTTCGCCGGCTAGGCCATGTTGAGCGAATGGAAGTCGACGCTCTAGCGAAGAAAATATTCGATTCGGTACACAGCGACGGTCAACGCAGAAGAGGATGACCGCATTTCCATTGGAAGGACCAAGTAGAGAACAAACTGGCAAAACTTGGAGCTTCCAACTAGTGCCAACAAGCGCAAAATAGAAATGGCTGGCGCAAATTCTTACACCAGGTCAAAACCGACTTACGGTTGTAAGCGCCACTTAAGTAAGTAAGTAAGTAAGTAAGTAATAAATAATGAAATCACCTAGCCATGAAGAGGTCCGAGTTGCTATGCAACGACTCAAAAACAATAAAGCAACGGGTGCTGGTGGCCTGTCAATTGAATTGTTTAAAACCGGCGGCGATGAATTGATAATGCGCATGCAACAGCTCATCAGCAAAATATGGCTAGCGAAAGGCATGCCCGACGATAGGAATCTCAGCGTACTTTGCCCTATTCTTAAGAAAGGAGACCCAACAATCTGCACCAACTATCGAGGTATCAGTTTTATTTCCATCGCATATTAGGTTCTCTCAAGCGTACTGTGTGAAAGATTAAAACTGATTACAAAAACACTAATTGGACCTTATCAGTGTGGCTTTCAACCTGAAAAATCCATCTTCCAAATTCTGAAAAAAACCCATGAAAACCAAATTAGCACGCAAAATCTCTTTGTCGATTATAAAGCCACATTCGATAGCCCGAGAAGGGATTGCCTATACGCAACATTGTCTGAGTTCGGCATACCTGCAAAGTTGGTAAGACTTAGCTTCGTCAAGTCAGGAAATGACCTCTCCCAATCTTTCAATACCGAAAGAAGTTTCAGGCAAGGCGATCCACTGTCTTGCGATCTCTTCAACATCATCATGGAGGGGATCGTACGAAAGGCCGATGTGGATCGTAATGGCACCATTTTCTACAAAAGTGTCCAGCTCCTTGCGTACGCTGATGATATTGATATAGTCGGTAGAACTTAGAGAAGTTACCGCTGCTTTCATCGCTATCAAAAAGGAATCGGCCAAAGTGGGTTTGACGATAAATGAGGATAAAACAGAGTATATGTTGTCTACAAACAAAGGAGAGCGGCGTCTAGACGCCCACGTTTCATCCGGCAGCTATAACTTTGAAGTAGTCAAGGAGTATGTATACCTTTGCACCGCTATTAATAACAACAATGATGTTAGCCTGGAAATAAAGAGAAGAACAACAATTGTTAATAGGTGCTTCTACGAGCTCAGTAAGCACCTAAGTTCCAAAGCCCTTTCTGGATCGACAAAACTAACACTCTACAAGACGCTCGTTCTACCTGTGATTCTTTATGGCGCTGAGGCATGGATAGTTTCGCAAACTGACACAACTGCTCTGAGGGTGTTCGAAAGAAAAGTTCTTCGCAAAATCTTCGGTCCTGTTTGAGTTGGCGATGACTATCGCCTCCGAATTAGCCACGAGCTGTATGAGCTCTACGAAGTCATTGACGTAGTTCAGCGTATAATTGTTCGATGACTACGCTGGCTGGATCATGTCCATTGTATGGATGACGAAGCTCTAGCAAAAAAGGTGCTCGAGGCGAAGGTCGTTGGTCGACGACAATGATTAAGACCATGCCTCCGATGGATGGACCAAGCTGAGTAAGTCCTATCTGCAGTTGGTGTATCCGATTGATGAGGTCGGCCGAAACTCGAACACTGGCTGTTATGGCCACCTTAGTAAGTAAGTAAGTAACAGTCATTACCTCTCATATGAAAACCATCGGAAGTATTAATCAAGAGTTCCAGAAATTACCCTTTAACATTACAATCAAAATTTATTTCAAATCAGGTGGCCGCTTATGGTATAATAATAACATACCTGTTTTTTGTGTACTTCTTCGAGAAAGGCGGATGTCACACAACCAATACTTGTGTCAACGACACATTAATATTGTATCACCGACTTGCAGCAATATGACTCATACTTTGAAATCGAAGTAGTTTTGTGCGTAACGTCGACCGGAAAACGTATAAGAAAATTCGTTCTCCGTTTTTCAATTTAAAAATAATATTCAATATATCACAAGACAACTCTTTATAAATCGATTTTAAAGATTAATAATAAACTGTTTAATTCTCTCTTCTATAAATACCATTAATTTGCCTCACTTTGGTTATCCTTTGACAAGTCAGAAGTGGGATGGATCTAGCGCAGTGTACAGTCGTTGAACTAAAAAAAAAGCTCGCAGAGTTTAATTTAACAACGTCGGGTTGCAAGAATGAGTTAATTTCGCGTTTAAGAGAAAGTGGCATCGATACAATAGCCTGCCCGTCGGGAGAATCTACGCAAACATCGTGCTGCTCATCGTGCCCGTCGTGGACAAGTTGAGGGACGACGTCAGCGTGCTCCAGCGTTCAATGGGGACGCTGTCCCAGCAACTTCAGTCCGTCCTCAGTTCAACGCAGCAGAAAGTTTCGCAACATTCCTCGATTCATGGAAATTCCGCCACAACTTCTTGTTATTTAATGCAACAAAATGCAGCAACGCCAGTAAGCTCTCTCTCACCCGATATGTATTTTTTTGCCAAATGCTGCGCCTGTGCAGACTTCTGTACAAGCAAATATTCAAAAGTCGCAAACACAATTTAATACGTCTAATACAGGTTCGAATGTAATACGTAATGCATGCGCTTTGCAACCCATATACGCACAGACGAATACAAAGGCGGCGATTGCATCATCAAATTTGCAGATTGAACAGAATCAACATACGCCGCATAACTTTCTGGCACCTTCGCAGCAGGTGTCCTCTATTGAAACTTTATTTACACCGCAACGTTTGCAGCCTCATTTACAACATGTTTCTACTATTCAAACGCTGCAAGCGCCGCAACCCTTGCATCAGTTCATGCAAAATGTTTCTTCAGCAGAAACTCGACAATATACACAACAATGGCAGCCGCTTATGCAACATTGTTCGTCCGCAGATTTTCCTTATATTCAACCAAATTATCAACAATTACCAAATTTGACAACAGATAGACCGCTTATACGAGAACGCGGCCTGCGTTCAATCGTTACCAAATAGTACCAACTCGTCGCACATTCACCAACCGTATACAGCGCAGACTCCTAATCCTTATGGAAATGTTCGGGATATTATTTCTATTTTACCAGAATTTAGCCCGTATAGTGAAAAATCATTGAATTCATTGCAGTTTCTTAAGTGGGTGGAAATGCTCAGAGCCGCTTACAAATGGGACGACCAGACTTTGATTTTTGCAGTACAACAAAAAATGCAAGGACCGGCAAAACACTGGGTTGATTCGCTCCAAGAAGTCTTCCATACGTGGCAACAATTTGTTTTAAAATTTTCAAATGATTTTCCGTGTATCGAAAACGTAGCCGATGTGCATATTAAAATGGCTCGCACCAAGCGCCAGAACAACGAGACGCCGCAGGAGTTTTATTATAAAATGCTTGCAATAGGAGCGAAAGGTGCAGTCCTAGAGTGTGCCATAGCCAGACATATTATAAATGGTATTAACGAGCCAGATTTAAAAAAGAAGATATCGAATGAATACAGTTTCTGTAATGATCTCTTACGTGACATTAACAATTATTGTAATTACAATGATATAAAAATATTCTCGTTATCGAAACCGAAACTGTCTACAGCAGTTCCAGTTGCTTGGAACAGTGCGCAGGACGGAACGAAAAAAATCGAAAGTACAGGGAAAAAAAATGTCAAATGTTATAATTGTTTGAAATTTGGCCATTTTTCGATAAACTGTCCTGAACCACAAAGAAAAGAACGCTGTAACATTTGTCAAAGAACAACTCATGAAACGGCTAACTGTGCACAAAGAAGTGCCAACATCGTAGAAAATAGGACGAAAGCCGTTATTAACAAAATTAAAGACAAAAATACGGACGCTGTCACGGACCTGATAACTAAAAATATAAGAATTAACGGAGAGAGTACCTTGTCAATTATTGATCCTGGCAGTAACCGAACATTAATTCGAAAAACTTTTGCTGACGACTTGGGCCAAACTTCGGATTGTTCTGTTGTTTTGAATGGTTTCGCTGGAGGCCAGTACATTTGCACTGGCAAACTTACCGCATCTCTAGAAATCGACGAGAATATTTTTGAGACGGATTTTTTGATCGTCGAAGATGAACAAATATCTGAAAATGTTTTATTGGGAAAAGATACTTTGTGTCGTGAGGGAAATCGTTTTGTAATCGAAGGAGACGACTGTTGGATCGAAAATATCGCCCAGCTTCAAGCTAACCAACACCTTACTTCACAAGAATTCGCGCAATTAAAAGCAGTGTTGGGCTCGCCGAAGTCCTGCTACAATCGCTCGATGGGAAAACATGGCAACCGGTATTTTACTACAGTCGACATTGTAGCGACACTGAAAGCAGATATCACAGCTACGAGCTAGAAGTCCTAGCTGTAGTCGAAACCTTAGAACGTTTTCGAGTGTACATTTTGGGAAAACGTTTCCGGCTCATTACCGATTGCTCCGCTATCGCTAAAGCAAAAGAAAAAAAAGAATTGATTCCAAAAATTGCTCGCTGGTATATGAAACTTCTCGAATACGACTGCCAAATAATTCATCGCAATGGATGTCGTTTGGCACACGTTGATGCGCTTAGTCGATCACCCGATCAACCGCCTAAAGAAGTTGAACCCGCTGGATTCATCATGAGAGTTACTGCTGATACCGACGACTGGCTGTTGACTATGCAACTCCAAGATGAGTCAATTCTTCATATTTTGGCTGTTTTAAATGGGCATCGAGAATCGGAGCAACACAAACAATTTAAATCCGAATATGTTATTCAAAAGCACCGCCTTTATCGCAAAGAAGATGACGGTCTCAAATTCGTGGTACCTAAAGCTGTTAGATGGCGGATTGTACGATTGTGTCACGATGAGATGGGGCATTTTGGTCTCGAGAAAACCATGCAGCGCATTAAGCAAGCTTTCTGGTTTCCAAAAATTCGTAAGTATGTAAAACAGTACATATCGGCATGCATACAATGCTGCTATTTTAAATCACGTGGTGGAAACCTTGAAGGACGGATGCACTATGATGAACTTGAACCCATTCCGTTCCGAACAATACACATTGACCACCTAGGACCATTCATTCGAAGCAAACATGGAAATATGTATATTCTAGCAATAACAGATTCATTTAGTAAATTTTCAATTATTAAGCCCGTTCGCAGTACAAAAACTCTACCGGTCATAAATGTCCTGAACGAAATAACAAGCTACTTTGGTCTTCCTAAACGCATTGTATCTGACAGAGGAACCGCGTTTACTTCAAAAACTTTTGAAGATTTTTGTGAGAAGAATAGCATCTGTCATATCAAGACAGCAGTGCGTACCCCGAGGGCAAATGGACAGGTTGAGCTGACCAATCAGACGATTTTTCTTATTTAAGAACATCCACCCAGGAGCCTAAAAGCTGGGACCTAAACCTACGAGAACTTCAATGGTGTGTTAACTCACAAAAAAATTCTACTTCAGGTTTTAGTCCAAACGAACTCGTCTTCGACTTTAAATTAACTGATGTGGTGCAAAACCATTTATTAGCTGCTGTTCACGACGATTTAGGGGATACGTATGATGCAAACATCACTACAAAACGTCATCAAGCCATCGAGAACATCATGAATGAACGAGCTAAGTGGAAAAAACGTTTTGATCAAAAACACGCCAAGTCGACCGAGTATTGTGAAGGCGACCTTATTGTCATAGAGACTGAAGCTCCAGCTACAACACAATCGCGAAAACTCGAGCCTAAGTATCGTGGACCATATGTTATCAAGAAGGTTCTGGGTAACGACAGGTTTTTGGTTGAAGATGTACCAGGCGCTCAGGTGACTTCTCGAAAATTCTCTTCAGTTTACTGTTCAGACAAAATTAAGCCATGGTGCCAGAGTCCACCTGAATTGGATATCATGTGCGAAGACGACTCCGACGAAATCGAGGACGATTCTATGTCAGGTCTGGCCGAATTGTCAACGTCACATTAATATTGTATCACCGACTTGCAGCAATATGACTCATACTTTGAAATCGAAGTAGTTTTGTGCGTAACGTCGACCGGAAAACGTATAAGAAAATTCGTTCTCCGTTTTTCAATTTAAAAATAATATTCAATATATCACAAGACAACTCTTTATAAATCGATTTTAAAGATTAATAATAAACTGTTTAATTCTCTCTTCTATAAATACCATTAATTTGCCTCACTTTGGTTATCCTTTGACACTTGTCTATCAAGCTTTGAAAGTTTCATTTGTTTTTCGCACTCATTTAGGCTATTCACAGTTTAAACGTATATTAACAAAGCGTATTTATAGCATTTTTTATTTTTGAAACTGTGAGCACCTCGGTATATGACTGACGTATGCCATTTTGTAAGTTTTTGAATTCAAAACAAAATTTGAAGCTCAAAAAACAAAATTTGTCAATAAAATTGTTAAGATATGAAAAGCAGCTGACAATTTTTATAATTTTTTCAAATTATATTCAAAAAATCATAAAAAAATAGCAGCACTTTTTAATTTAAAGAATTTTTAGATTTTCACAGAACAGAGTTGGCATAAAAATATGAGGCACGAAAATACATCCAAGGGGTACTTTGCATGCAAAACAACAATAAAGCAAAATACGCTTTTGCAAAAATACTCTTTTTTGTAAAAAAAAAATTATTGCGAAACTGCTTAAATTTGACAGACTAGTGTCTTAAATAAGACATGCAGCAAATAGCTTACTGTTTGATAAGGCGGAAAGCAACATATTTTTTCTGTTTTCTGCTCACAACCTGTTTTCTGCCTGTTGTCGAAAGTGTTCTGCGGCCTTGGACCGTGAACATAATTATTGGATGAGATTTAGCTCTCTCTTACCCGTTGTGTTTGTCTGTTGTGTGACATACGACAAGAGTGCTGCCAAATCGTTTCGCCGCATGTCAACGGACTGCATTTTGGGTGAAATCGAAACAATTGAATGCGGCTGTCAAGTTGTTGGCTAGCAGAAAAACGCAAATCAATTTGGAATTCGCTCGCAATGAAAGTAGCTGGTTATTTAGTAGTGTACGGGAATTAAACACGAAAATTAAGTGTAGAAACGTTGGAAGAAATACAAGTGTAAAAAAGGACTAACCAAATAAAAAAAAAACAGGTAGAAGGTGTGCGCTTCTATAGATTCGCTATTTCGGTTGCTATTGTCGTCTGTTTGCTGCTACACGGTACGAAAACTCCGCGTTTTTGCAGCGGTCAGTGTGTATTTTTTGTTATTTTTTATATTAGCGACAGACAGTCATTCAGGCTGGATATAAAAAGTTTGACTAACTACGGTGTTAAAGAATTTGTGTAAATTCCAGAAGAGCCAACAAACAACAAAAAAAAGTTGCTGCTATCTGTGCAAACATAAAATATAACAAGAGCATAAAATAGCAATTGCAGGTGAAAAAACGCAGTGCATATAAAAGAATATTTCAAACTGCAAAAAAAGTGCTGCAGTGTTTGGTGAAAGAGTTAACAAAACGTCTGTCTAGCTGCAGAAAGTACAGCAAATTCAGGTAAACAAGATTTTGTTTTTTAGAATAGTAAGATTTGAATGGAAATTGCAATATTTAAATAAACTAGTGATAACAGAAAAATGCGCTTAAAATTTAAATGAAATAAGTTCAATAAACACAAATTTTCAGTTAAAATTGAAAAATTAACTGAATATTTATGCTGTTTGTTAAAAAAATTCCAACCTAAGAAATGCTTTCATTCATAAAATGCACCCTCGTCGTGTACCTGGCTTGGGTAAAGTTGCTTTCAATGCTTCACTTATGTACATATGTGTGTGTGTGTTTATGTGCGCTTGTGCCTAACACTGCGCAACTTCCACTTTTCTGGATTTTTTTGGCACACGCCTTGCATTCCACCATCCATCAACAAAGTGATCTACAGAAAAATGCATTAAATTCCTTTCATTCCGTTTGTTTGCAATTAAAATTCTTTACTGAAACACCAAGCCATAAATTTTCTGATTATTGTTGTGATTTACAATTTGTATTTTGCTGTTGCATTGATTCATTTCGTTATACTACTGATTTTAATTTGAATTGTTCGGTTTTGGTTGGTTGAAGCGATCGTCGTTGATTTTATTTCTTTAACAAGTATTCTTTTGTAGTAAACAAGTAAAGCAAATTTTATTCAGTCTTTTCCGCGTAGTAAACAAAATATGCAAGCGTCAAGGTAATATTGAAGTTGTTCAATGCTGCCAATATCTCATTTTTTTGATGTGTAAAGGATCTGATTGATGTACTGATATATCGATACCCTAACCGATAAAAACGAAATTGAAGTAGTTTAAATTTACACATGTAAATTTTACGCTGTTTTTTTTCAGCAACAATTTAGATTAATTAGAGATAAATAGCAATTTGATAGATTTTTTTAGATTGATTAGATCGATTAATGATTGAATTAAGACGCTACGTTTTCGAAAACGAGATAATACAATTAGGATAATTAGGACTTATTATTTTTATTATTTTATTGATGATAAATATTGTTATCGATATACAATATATCGAAATTTAAGAGTTATAAAATATCGACGCCGAGGCGGAAATGTGTAATCTAGAAAGTATAGAGATTTTCGGAACAGAAATGAGGGCTGAAAATTATTCGAAAAAATAAGACGATGATTTTATTACCGCAACATATTGCTGCAAGGACGAAATCGTGAATCTAGAGACAGATAACCAGACTACATTAATGTGGAATGCTATTTAGGCATTTGGATAGCGATACTGACAACAACCCCAACAATAAAGATGTTACCTCGTTTACTCCAATTATGGAAGATAGCTTTGAGGTTTTTGATGGCTCGATTTGACCTCACGGCAAAGGGAAGCCGTGAAATCTGATATCCTACCAGCTGAGCTTTTCCAGAACGGAGGTGAAGTTCTATTAAATTTACCATCTTCTATGCAAAACATGGTCGGAAGAATGCATTTCAAACGATTGCAACCTCAGTGTGCTCTACCCAGTTCAGAACAAAGGTGATCTCTCCATTTGCTCCAACTGCCGTGAGTAACCCTCCTTAATATCGTATATAAAGTACACAGAAGTTGTTAAACAGCTGATTGGACCTAATCAGTGTGACTTCATACTTATAAATGTACCATCAACTAAATATTTACGCTTTGATAAATCTTGGAGAAGACCCTAGAAAAGAAAAAAGATGCCCACCATATTTTTGTCGATTACAAAGTCACCTTTGACAGTCTAATAAGGAATCACCTACACTCAATGTTTGGGATTTTGATATATGTACTCGCAAATCTAATTGTTCTTTGTAGAATGATACTGAGCAACATCAGCAATGCTGTTCTGAACCCCTCTCACCCATTCGACACCAAACATAGGCCTCTATTACGTATAACAACTCAACTAAGTTGGCTAGATTCAACTAAACTTTTTTCGTATAACGTATTACATACATTTCAGTTGAACCATGTTGTTTGAAAATTCTTAAAAGATTAATGCAAACTACATGGTTCAATTTTTCAGTTTTTATACATAAAAGGGGCGGTAGTTTCAGACAAAGTCGTTTCTTATCGTGCGACTTTCGAATGCAATGTTGGAGAAGAACATCCGAGCTGCTGATCTGAAATGTAGTGGCACGAATTTGAAGATATCGATATCATTGGGTATATTATGCGTGAAGTTAGTGCATCATTCTCCAAATAAAAAACGGAGTCAAGTCGAATGGGTCTTGTAGTGAACGCAGCTAAAACCAGGGCTGGCATATATTCCCCAGCACAAAATTACCCACCCGGGTATTATTGGTTCTTACCCACCTAAAAAAACCCGCAATTTTCTTTAAAAAAACCCTTTCAGTAGGTTTTTTACAATGAAAAATTACTTTGTATAAGAGTTCAAAAACTATATATATGCATTTTTATGATTGTGTTGTAAAGCTTTTACTTTTAAAGTTTGCACTTAAAGAAAAGTACGAGCTCGCCATCAAACAAATGCTACAAACTTTCAGTAGCTGTCCAGACTTCATGTTCCGTTTGTATATTTTGTATGCGTGATCTAAATAGGGTTAGAATTTTGCACTTTTTTCCTTTGTTTTTTTTTCCTTTTTGTTGAATTTTATCTCGGTATGAGAACAATGATTAATGATTCGTTTTGAGGAAATAGTCTAAGAAAAAAAAAAAGATATTTTCTTTTATACAAGAAAATATAGAGCTGTACAAGTGAAAATTTTAAGCGTTTTTTAGGGTCTTTTAGCCGGATTTCTGACTTATTAAATAAAAATAATAAATTTACTTTATTTCCTTTATGACAATTACTTTATGTTGTTACTTTAATATTTATTTGAAAAATAAAAGCTTATTATATAAATAAAAATTACCTTTATGACAATTACTTTATGTGAGTTACTTTAATATTTATTTGAAAAGATAAAAGTCAGAAGACAACTTTTATTATGTTTCTCAGTAAAATTTAATGATGCCATTTTAACTTTTCATTTTCTTACCTACATCAGTGGACATCTATATAGAGGCCAAAGACTTACACCCCTATTATGAATTCATACGATACACGATAAACGCTTGCGTTCTGTTATGAGGTATTATGAACTTACGTTTGTCGTATTAAATCCGACAGTTAGTTTATCGTTTATCGAAAAAAATGGCATTGCAAAACGGTACGTATCGGATCAGCGGTTAAATTTCATGCGCTTGTAAGCGGCTGCATATTCTTGTCCGATAGTTGAAAGTGATAGAAATGAGTTTTTGAACGGGCTTTGAACAAAATTAATACCATTTTCAGGCCAAGTGTTGTGAGCTCGAAAATTCAACTGGAGCGTCTTGCGACTTCAATGGAAGCAAACGCACATCTGGCAAGAGGTATATGTCCCAAAGATCTGGCTAAAAACAGATGGGAATTAAATTCATGTGGGCCACCAGTTCGATCATTGCTATTTAAGCTACTTACATTGTCGAGTTCGTTCCCAAAGGATTGGAAGCATCCCTCAAATGCCTTCTTTCCACAGCCCCTATGAGTGTCTTATCGCTTTCTTCATCAATATAAAAAGCAATGGTTGTCGTCGGAAACATGTTCAAATATTTTATAACTTTTAATATATTGAAATTACTTCAGTTTAAGAATTTCAGCTGTTTTTTCTTGAATTCACACTAAAATGTAAACAAAAATTACTGTCATTCATAAAAGTATATCTATCGTGCGTATGAAAACGATAATATGATAGCTAGATTTATACGATACGCTTGCAAGCGCCTATTGTGTATCGTATGAAAATTGTTAATAGGGGTGTTAGTACTGAGCAATAGGTTCAAGCTGAAAATTGGTTAAGTGGACGTCATCCTGAATTCCATACAATTTTGCTAAACTTTAAAATCGAAGACAAAAGTTGCATTCCCGTGGTCGTTGGTCTAGAGCGCGGCTCTATTTTATTCACAATGCAAAAACAAAAATTAGAACCAACTCTTTTCCTGGCTCTATTTCTTATCTTAAAATGCTGCCAAGTTTAAAGCATTTTATTCAAAACTAACATAGTTGGCAAATCTGAATTACTCTTCCACCAGTTTTCGTCTCACTGCTCGCATTCTTGTTTTGACACTTCATCGCCAAATTGCAATAAAATTTAACTTCAAACTGTTCCACTGAGGTTTGATCTGATCCAGTGCTACGGGAGTGAAACTAATAAGTTTTTTTTTCCTCCAAAACATGTTTAAAGAAAATGTTATTAAAACATTTGGTGTATCCATATGGTGGCAAATAATAGAAATGTAAACTGCAAAACAAAACAACATACTCATACAATCTGGATTTTGCGAATAGAGGCTTTCAGACGAACGTACATGTCAGCGGACTTGGGCATGTCCGACGACACGTACGATCGTTCGAAAGCAAAAGAGACGGTCGGATCGACATATCGGATAAAAATCAAAAAATTTTGATTTTTCCCGACCGACATGTCGTTCATGTCAAAGCATGTCGGTCCGACTCGGTGCATTTTCCATTTTATTAAAATCGTTAGCGAGTGAACAACAACTGAGCCGAAAAAATAATGAAGAATATCAATATGGCAATATCAGTTTTCCTGATATATGAAAAATTAAATTTAAAAATAGAGTAAAAATGTCGATCAATTTTAATATCATCCAAAAATTCTTTAGTCATTACGCCGATGTGTTCTGCGTGAGAATCTGCAATGAATGAAGTCGTCGTACATGTACGATTGTTTGAAAGCTCAACAAAATATTCCCGTTATTTTGTCGACGTACAATGTACGCTGACGTGTACGTTCATCTGAAAGCCCCTAATCATTAAAAAATTGCATTCCTCCCTGAAAAAATTTTTTCTACATCTATACTATTATATAAAATTGAAGTGGGAATTTTTGTTTCCAGCTAAACTCCAAAAAAACTGGGTCGATTTTTATGAAATAAGTTTAAAAATTTAATATTTGTGCTACAGTACAGCATAGGGGTACTTTTATTTCGGGATTTTAATAAACAGTATGTTTAATTAAAGTGTTAAGTTTTTATAGAAATCCTCCCCGATGCCACGAATTGCTTGATCGTTTTCTTTCCACGTGTTTGTGTTGCGAGAATTTCAATAAACTCCATGTTGTTTTCTACTCTTCTCTTTTCCCGCTCAGCCAGCACAGCACAACATAAAAAACAGATGAGCCACGCGCAAGGCGAAAGGAGAGATACATATAAATGCAGTGCTGAGCAGGGATGATATTTGGGGGCTTTTAGGGCTTTTTTGAGCCCTTTTTAATTGTAAAAGCCCCAAGGCCCTTTTTAGTCGTTTTAGGCCCTTTTGAAAAAATGTATCCTTTTTGAGGTAAATTTAAAATTATCGCAATTTTTAACAAGAAAAGTTTAATGGTTAATGTCTGTTGACAACATTTGTGTGCCATGCCATCGTTCCACAACATTTTAAATTTGGAGATAGGAAATACCGTCCACAGAAAAATCGCGCAAAAAATAAAATTAAAAATCACTAAAACTAAAAATTTGCCAAAAAAAAAATTAAAGATAAAAAAAAAAAAAAATCACCAAATAAAAACGAAAATATGCCCGAAATTTTGGAAAAATTGTCTAAAATGCAATCTTGCGATGTCGGAGTGCTTGACAAGAATAAGCTCTCTTGAATTTATTAAATAAATGAAAATATCTGGAGAAAGAAATAAATATTATCCATACATAATTATCAAAGGATATGACTATAGCAGGACTGGGACCGATTTTAAATAAAAACATTTAATTTTTTTTAAAAACATGCTGATCGAGTGATAGTAATAGTTATAATTACCATTTCACTAGTAGTCAATGTGAACTATTACTCAAAAACAAAAAGTGAAATTTGTCCTAAAAAATTAGGTGATTTTCGTATGGCAAATAGCCAAACCAAAAAAAAAAAATTTCGCCCAAAAACGCGCAAAACCGCATAATTTTTTTGGCGGATTCTAAATGAAAATTAACCGAACTTCGTATGGAGAAATTATGAGTGATTTTTATATAAAGTCTATATTCTCATTAAAAGTATAAAAAGCATACTTTTCAGCAATCTCAACTACAAATTTAGTTTGTTTTCCAAGTTATATGAAAAGAATGAGCCCTAAAGGCTCCATCGTAGTCCTGACAATGCCTTAATATACATACAAATTAATCCATTTTGTTATCAATTCAATAGCAATGCTAAGAAAATCAGGCCAGTACCATCTCTTTACACCCTGATGAAGTTTTGATGGCAAATTTCAAACTTATTTCTTGGCGATTGTTTTGCCATCTTATCAGATGTAATTTCACTTAATTTTCTTTTTGCAAAAATCTTTATTCTGAAATTGTGGTCATTTATGAAACTATTTTTTTGTTAAATTCAGCCATTCCTCAATATATTTTTTGTACAGGAGTGAATTTTTCTACTCAATTTCGTCCCGCTTCATTGACTTGTCTTTTAACAAGTCTAAACGGAGAAGAGTCTAAATTAAATTGCTTCTGACTGATTGCTTCATTTCTGACATTCTAAGACTATTTAAACGTGAATATAACCGAATATAACGGCCGCTCTGAGTGGCGGCCGTGGCGTAGTGGGTAGAGTGTGTGACTCCTACGCCAGAGAACCCAGGTTCGAATCCTCCATCTGACACAGAAAATTTTTTCAATTGAATTAATTTTTCTGTTCGGATGTCACCTCTCTGCAGACAATGGAAAACCTTAGAGAGTAAAACCTGCCATGAAAAGCTTCTTAAGAACATAAGCCGTTCGGAGTCGGCGGAAAACATGTAGGTCCAGTTCTCGATCATATGTGTGCAAACATTTCACATCACACACAACACAATTGATCATAAGAAGCTCGGTCAAAGTCCTTTCAAGGGCTGAGATGGCCATTTCGTTTTTTTATAACCGATTTGCGGTTTTATGTGGAAATGCTTTGCAATTTTTTGCTAAAATTTTTTTGCAGAAATACATTATATCTAAAGATTGTTTTGAAAGACTTAAAAAAATGTTGACACAAAAAATGCGTAAAATAGAATGTGTTTGAAAGAATCACCTTAAGCACTATTAATATGGAGAGTGATTTAATTTAATCATTTAAATAAGAGTGTGGTTTTTTTGTGATCAAACAAGAACTTCCTTCCATGTTATGCTTAAACGGCACAAGGAAATAAAACACAAAAAAGTTACAGTTTTTTTGATTTCCCAAAACTGTTAATTCGAAATTGCGATTTTGTTTACCAAAAATTAACTGGAGTTGTTGAGATTATTAAAAAGTGTGCTATTTGTGAGAAAATGGCATGACCGTGTGACCAAATAGAAAATCTTCAATATTGCATTGCCACTTTTTAAAACTAAAAGCCCTATTAACGTCAAATTGGCCCAATTTTTGTTTGAATTCTGGCCCTTTTCCAACTAAGTCAATATCATCCCTGGTGCTGAGCTGCAAAGCAAAACACAACAAAAGCAAAAAAGTTTTTTAATTCGTTTGACATGCATTGTCTTAAAGGCTGATGTCACACGGCGATCGTTTGAATGGCGTTTAAAAGTTTTTGTTAGAGGAAAAAAAAAACGTGTTAACGCTTTTTATTGATAAAAAAAAACGTCCGTGGCGAAGTCGCTTACCACTGTGGCCTGCTAGTATAAAATAATTTGATTCGGTGTCAGAAATAATCCCAAATAGAAATAAAGTATATTTTTGTAATATTTGTATGATTATTTAATGATTATATTAATATAATCCCTTAGACTTTTTTATAAATTTATTGAAATGAATTAAAAAATAATTAAAACTTGTTTTTGAAGAATTTAAAACTCTTTTAATTGAATATTAAAAAACTAAATATTCAATAAAACCCACCGTTTTTTAAAAAAACCCGGTTTTTTTTTCAAGCCTGCATAAAACGAAATACCTGGTGCAAATAAACAAATATTCCCAGCGTCTTGGAAACAAGGTCATTGCTAACAACATCTTCTTCAGGTTTTATTTCGGGAATCCTTTTTATACATTTAAGATAAACTGTATTTACTAGCTTCTAAAACTAAAACTCTAGAGGTGTTGATATCTGCCTAGAAGATATCTACACAGTTGATATGTCTAAAAGACAGATGTCAACATTTATAAATGGAATATATTTTGTAAATTCTTACAAATGATTCACGCAATGTCTTCATTAATGATTATTTCTTTGTTTTCATATAACAATGCTCAGTTCTATTCATCTGCTGCTATGCAGAGCTATTCTCACTTTGATTGGTAGAGCGAAATAAACTTTGTTTATCATTAATAAAACTGAGGTAATCGAAAAAACTAATAATTTTCTTAAAACTCATGATAAGTAATTTCTAAAATCGATTCATTGATATCTAATCGAAATAAGTTGTAATACGTACTTGCTCTGCTATAAAATTCTTAAGAGAAAATACCGATTGACATGAAATATCTCATTAATATCTCGCTTTACCATCTATATCTTATGTAAACAGTTAAGGAATTTTTTTTAATATCCAAAAATATTCTCTAACCACTAACTGAACGGTTCGCAAAAATAGATCGCTTCTCACTGTATGCGCTCTTTATATGAGTTTCAGCTTTGGGTTCACATCTTCTAAACTATTCATATCACAAATTTCAACACAAATCATCGTATGTCATTGCATTATAGTATAGTAACACCCAGCATGATAGTATAGTCAATAGAAAGTTTTTCTTTTACGATTTAAGGCCTGATTTTCAAATCAATTTCAATAAAAATAACCATAAGCATCATTTTAAAGATCAGTGAAATGTAAAGAAAAACTATTATTAGCTAGAATTAATCAGTAATTCGTTTAATTTTGCTCTCCACTTCCTTCTTTGAAATTATACGTTTTGTTTAAATTATTATACGAGTTCGTTTCAAAAATTTTTTTTGTGAAACATAATTTTGTGATTCATGAATATAAATTTTTAAAAATATTTATTTACAAATAAATATGGAATTTGCTGTTTCGAAACAATATCTTGCATTGTTATTGGAATTTATATAACGTAGCACTTTTAACAATTTAAATCATGAGTGGGTGGATTAACTCATATAATTTTCGTGATGACTACACTGAGGGAAATATGTGTTTAAATTAAATGAAATTGTGTTCATAT
Source organism: Coremacera marginata (assembly GCA_914767935.1). Taxonomy (NCBI): domain Eukaryota; kingdom Metazoa; phylum Arthropoda; class Insecta; order Diptera; family Sciomyzidae; genus Coremacera; species Coremacera marginata. The sequence goes on along the minus strand of OU612044.1, from coordinate 10,873,384 downwards.
TAAACGAATATGTTTTTGAAATAGAGCTTTAAACAATTTCATTTAAGCTAAACAAAAAAGTTTGTAAAGTAAAATTTAAAACTAAAACTTTTGTTTTCAAAACAATGTTTTTAAATATACTTTTAATGTAAACATTTTCTGTTTAAAAACATATATTTAAAACAAAAGTTTTTATAATGAAAACAAATATTTTAAACCCCCATTTTTTCGATGCCATTTTTTTAATTTTTTCGCGTTTTTGATGTCAGATTCGTGATAAGCGACCCCTGGGACCCTTCGAATGCTAAATCTTAACTCCATTCATGACATTTGTTTTATTGCGGCTTGAAATATGTTATTTATTAAAATAATTAATTAGTTTTTAATTCATCTTACCTTTAAATTTTGTAAATCCAATTAAAAAATAGTTTTCAAACAATCAAATGGTTTTTCTCAGCTTGATCTCAATTGTCTGCTCAATGACTCTACTACACATAATTTTTTAATTCAATCTCAGATAGCGACGAATTGTTTGTTATAAAAAAGAATTAATAAGAAAAAATTTGAAAAAAGTGAGCTTTATATGAGAATGAGAATATGATATCAGAATTAAAAAAAAAAAAATGAAACACGCTTGTTTTTAAATTTTGTTCTGTAGAAACACAAACGCGTTAAATTTATATTTTAAAATTTTTTGTTTAATTTTAAAGTATGGTTTTTTTTCTCAGTGTACTAAACAAGAGCGCGCGCCCTTATCTCTCATATTTTTAATGCAAATGTGTTAAATAGTGATACACAGCTGGTCAGAACTGATGTATTTTTTATGATTATTAATAAACATACATAGGTAGTCGATTATAATCTAATTTTCTTATTACACAAAGTATTTGCTTAGTTTAAATGTCAAAAGCATTCTTTTTCACAGAAATTGAAACTTAACTAAAAAAAAAAAATGCTAAAAATTCTAAATGTAAACTAGACACTACCTCTTTAACAACATCCTAAGCGAATAATGACTTCCTTTTTGACGTTTCTATAACAAAGCCACCCGATTGTGCCTTTTGTAGTTATTGTGGTTGCTCTTGCTCTCTAAATTTATTTCGTAATTTCACGGTCTTGGATTTTTTTAATTTATTTTACGCACTTACATTCGAACACAAACTGAATACAAATTAAATTACTTTCAATTCAATTTTCTGTTAAAAAGGTAATCAAAATAAATTCTAAATTAACCTGTAAAGGCATACATTTACTTTTTCGGACAGCTGGAAAATTTTTTTTTTTTTAGATATAATCAATTGTTTATTAAATCGATTTATTTATTTGACCGTAAAATGTAGACAGCATTTTAAATATATGCTACTAAATGTTTGGATATGATTTTGTTATAAATTTAAGAATGACATAATTTTTCAGTTGTTGTCCGGTTAGCTTGGTTTTAGGGAAAATTTTACATTTCATCTAATAACAACGTAATAAATAATACATTTCTTGGAAACCAATTCAAAAGCTAGAATGAGAGAAATATAAGTAATTAAATAAAGTTTTTTATATAAAGAATCAGTGCTAGAAGGCAGTCAAGTGTTGCAAAATTTTATTTATTTTTATTTGTAAACAAAGATTTACGCCTTTTTTCATAAAATTATTTGTAAATAACAGAGCTGGTGGCTAGTTGTAACAAATTTTGGAAGAATTGACTTATTTTGTAAAATATACTTAACATTTTTTGATTAAAACTGAAGTTTATCCATAGCTCCACAATTTTTTTTATCATATTAAAAAAGAATTTAGTTAAAAATTAAAAACAATTAGTTTTCAAAAAAAGTCAGCTATTAAAATAAGCCCAGTTTTTGGCTCAACTTGTAACAGTCTTGGGACATGTAGTACGTAGGGTGCCTTTTATATTTCGGGATTTGGCAACCCTGGTGTTGCAATCTGTCAACTGAAAGCTCTATCGCAAAGTTTGACATTTGTTGGCTTATACGTACTCAGAACGTTTTGACATACGAGCGCTATTTGTGTTGTTTATAGTAACTTAAAAGATTCATCTCGGTCTAAAAATGGAATTAAATCGTGAACATTTTCGTGCGATTATTTTTTACAACTTTCGACGTGAATTAACACAGCAACAGTGCATGGATGAACTTAATTCAATTTTTGGCGATGAAGCTCCATCAAGGACCAGTGTTTATCGATGGTATGGTAAATTCAATCGTGGTCGTAGTTCACTCCAAGACGAATTTCGTGAAGGTCGTCCGAAATCAGCTGTTGTTCCGAAAACCATTGATGCTGTGCGCGAACTGATATTGCAAGATCGTCATGTTACCTATCGTGAGATTGAGGCAACCTTAGGCATAAGTGGAACCAGCATACATTCAATATTGCATAAACATTTGACTGTCAAAAAAATTTGTTCGCATTGGATCCCACACAATTTGTCAATCGCTCAAAAAAAGGCTCGTGTCGATTGGTCGAAGGAAATGCTCAAAAAATACGATCGCGGTGCTTCGAAACACGTGTATGACATCGTGACAGGTGATGAATCGTGGATTTACGCGTATGAGCCCGAAAGTAAACAGCAGTCGACTGTATGGGTGTTTCAAGATGAGCCAAATCCAACAAAAGTTGTTCGCGCACGAAGCACTTCCAAGCAAATGGTCGCCTGTTTTTTCGGAAAATATGGACATGTCGCAACCGTACCACTAGAACAACGCAGAACAGTCAACTCTGAGTCATACACAACCATTTGTTTGCCAGTTGTCTTCCAAGAAATCAGGAAAACCAACCGCCGAAGACGGATCACTCTTCACCACGACAATGCGAGCTCTCACACATCGGCTCAAACAACTGCATTTTTGAGCACCCAAAACATCGATTTGATGGGTCATCCGCCGTATAGTCCTGACTTGGCACCGAATGACTTCTTTTTATTCCCAACCGTGAAGAATAAACTGCGTGGACAACGATTTTCGACGCCCGAAGAAGCGGTTGCGGCATTCAGAATGCATGTTTTGGAGATACCTCAATCAGAGTGGCAAAAGTGCTTCGACAATTGGTTCAAACGCATGCAAAAGTGTATAGATCTTAATGGAGAATATTTTGAAAAACAATAAAGTGATTTTCGATGATTAATATTTGTTTTTGTTCTCTAATCCCGAAATATAAAAGGCACCCCTTTTCTTTCACTAACAAAAAACAAATTTCATTGACATTTTTCAAAATTTGTATTTATTATTAACTTGACTTCTATTTTTTCCAGATCTCTTATTTAAAAAATTTAAAATAACAATTTTGTACATTTTAAATACCTCCGCATACTACTTTCCCCTAATTAAATATGCATCCCTGGTTACATTCTATTAAAGGCCGGTATCGAAAAATTTCCATCTCTAATCGAATTTTCGATTCCATCTCTAAAGTGACAAGTGGTAATTAAAAATAGTCATTTTTTTATTTGGTTGCATTGTAATCTTTAATCCAATTAATAAGCACTCACGCACTTGTGCTAATGTAATCAGCTTCAGGTAGCTTTAGCGTTCATCTATATGGTATAAGAAGAATATCTAAAGACTAATAAGGATTAGGAAAACAAAAAAGTTCTTGTGATGAAATTATTTTTTATAAAGGTGCTCAAAAATTATAAATTGTGTTAAATTGAACCCCATTTAAAAATTTTTGCCAGTCTTTCGGGTGACGTTTATTTGATCCAAACTTATTCCAATTATTTAAATTGCTCAACTTTTAACTCATATTTTATAAAACCCACAACACATCAACACTCGATAGTACGTTAGATTTTCGTAAAGTTATGTAAATTATAACGTTATTTTTTATGTCATGGACCATGAAACTTTAAACTCGGCGCGAACCCTTTCTTTATAGCGTTTCATATGTAAACAAATGTTCCAGCAAAAACTGTACGCAGCAAATAATCTGAAATGCAAGCACTGGATGGTGGTTAATGAAGGGTAGCAATGGAAATTATATTAAATATATGAGGCGAATATGATGAGCAAATTTTGCATTTCATAGGGAAAATATTTATTACTCAAGTTTCGGGTTGTTTAAACTTTTGAAATTATAGATAAAAATTCGGAAAAGCCAAGAATGTAAACTCTAATGTTTTGCTCAATCAACAGTTTGTTGTCATGTTCTATGATTTTGGAGTGTTCTTTTAATACTCGCGGTTTAAATTTTTAGAAAAGGAAAATACTTTAAATAGTCAAGTTTTATAGGATAATTAAAAAAAATACTACTGTGGGCAAAAAATACCGGGAAATTTTAATTAAAATTTTTTGGGCATTCCCCGATAGGGACAAATGTTTTTATTTTTAAGTTGGTACTACTGTCACTGATATCTGTGCCGAATAACACGCCAAAATATTCATTAGTGTTTGAGTTACGCGTGCTTTTGTAAATAGCTAAAAGTGATTTTTTTGTTTTTTATAATGTCTGAAAAAATTCAACAACGCAGTTCCATTAAATTTTGTGTGCGGAATGAAATTTCTGCCGCCGAAACGTTGAAAATGGTGCAGTTGGCCTTCGGTGAGCAAGCTCTACCGAAAACAAGAGTTTATCAGTGGTACAAAGTGTTCAAAGAGGATCGAGGAAGCTTTGAAAACGAGGCACGGCCAGGACGACTATCAACATCAACTTATGAGCTACACGTGAACAAAATCAAAGAATTAGTGCTCCAAGATCGCCGATTGACAGTTCAAGAACTTACTGACCTTTTTGGAATATCAGAAGGAGCAGTGAAAACTATTTTACTAGTGACAAAAACAAAATCTCGATTGCAGCCAAAAATGCTCAATTTCGTGGAAAAACAGCGCCGCGTTGATGTGTGCGAAACAATGCTTGCCGATTATTGAGACAAAATGAAACGCATCTTAACTGGAGATGAGACTTGTGTGATCAATCGGGTGAATACCGTGCCAAAGATGAGCGGAGTCTGAAAAAACCATGTTAAAGTGGCTTACGACAGTTTTCTTATATTATAATCGTGGTGTAGTGCATTACAAATTCCTTCCAATCGCGTGTTCATCATTTTTGATTTTCTCATTTCATTTTTCACATTTTTGATTTTCTCGATAACCCTCTTCGAGAATGTATCGATAATTTTATTTTTATACAATAAGTGACACAGAATTAACTTTTGTGCACGGTTTCAAAACACTCACGGTGTTTTCAATTGTGGAATCCAGTATTTACCCGAATCAAGTGTATTTAATTAAATACCGAATTAAGAATTAAGAAATTAAGAAATCGAAGAATCGAAGAAATCGACCGAATTAAGAAATCGAAGATTTTTGTTTATTTCAAAATTATCTAGAGAAAGTAAAATTATTAACCCTTGGTGCGCTGATTAACCCATTCAGTGCATTCAAACCCACCCACCCATTTAAAGATTTTAGAGTTTTTTGAATTTTTATAAAATATTAATAATTTTTGTTACAAAATACTCTCAACCCAAAAGAGAAAAATACACAATTCAAAACTTTTCACTTCGATTGATTAACAACCCAACCCAACCCAACCCGTATTCAGTCAGCTGACTCGACATATCTCTTAAAAAATTTGTTAATTTCTCTAATGATATTATTGGAGAATAATAGTTATGTCCTAGCTGACATTACTGGAGCTAGGACATAACGAGACTCAACTGGAGGATCAGAGCCTGCATATTCTCGAAGTACAAAAGAAGCAATTGCACTACTTCTTTGAGAAATTTCAAGCGGTATACGAAGAAATCCGTAAAGAAGCTGAAACTCCATCGGAAGGCTTAGATAAGGAGAAGTTCAAGCAGAGGTACAGGAAGACGTACCAGTCACTCGTACGCTGCTTTGCTTCACTGAGTGAGCTTATTGATGCAATGAAGACACACGATGGAACCCAAGTCATCACCTTTAGCAGTGAACTCAGGGGTAGGACAGCACCCAATGATCCGTCTCCCACCATCCGATACGGACATTTTCCATGGGGATTATGTCACATGGCCCACATTTAGGGACCTTTTTACGGCCCTATACATAAAAAATTCCAGCATAAGTAACGTGGAAAAACTACTCCACTTACTTCAAAAAACTCGCGGTTCCAAGTAGTCAACAAAGAGTACTACTTGAATGTTATGCGTCGTTTGCATAATGGTGTGCGTCAAAAAAGACCAGATTTGTGGAGAGACAGTTTTTGATAATGCACCATCTCACAATGCACTCGTAATTCGTGAACATTTCGCCAAAATCTCGACCCATATCGTTCCGCAACCACCGTATTCGCCTGACTTAGCACCATGTGCCTTCTGGCTATTCGCTAAACTCAAGAGACTGCTCCGTGGACACCGTTTTGAATTGATAGAAGAGGTAGAAACCGAAACGAAGAAGGAATTGAAGGCTATAACGGAAGAGGACTTTGCAGTATATTTTGACATTTTGGAAAAACGTTGGCACAAGTGTATTACATTCGGAGAGGGGAGGGCGTGTGGGGTAAAAACACTACTTTGAGGGGGATGGAATGAATTAAGATGAATAAATAAAGATTTTTAGATTTATAAACAAATTCTCGATATTTTTGCCCACAGTAGCAAGTAGTCGTCCTTTCCTGGCTTAGGAATACACAATACATTCATCTCATGCCAAAGGACTATTGGACTATATCCATGGACGAGACGTGCTCTGAAATTTTTCCACACAGCATAACTGGATAAATGCCGTCGGTCCCAGAAGACTTCTCAAAGTTCTCAAAGAACGAGATTGCAAATCTGATCGATTCCTCAGTAACTATACTGTCAGCGATTTTTAAGTTAAGCCTTTGGCTTGGTTTATTTTCAGACGCATCCAAAAGGAAGCTCTACCTGGGAACTCAGTGGGCGCTATTTTGCAACTAGGAAAGTAGCAACAACAAAAAGTAGCTCATTTGACTAGTATCTTAGTTTTTTAAAACTTCAAAAATTTATCACTCCAGCTGATCTACGCACAGTTTTTGCCTCATATATTAGGCTGAAAATGAAGTGCAATTCGTACATTTTGGCAGAGCCTAATTTAGATCCTCTGGGCCGAATTTAACGTCGTGGAATTTATCTGATTGATGGTGAAAATGTTTTATACTCTCTCAATAGGGGATTTCGGACTTTTTCCAGTCCAGGGGTGGCCATCAAGTTCTGGACAAAAAACTTAATTCATCACTTGTATTCCAAAATCTCAATCCTTTAAAACAGTTTTGGACAGAGCATTGAAACTGAATTATATAACTTAGCTCCGAAAACTGCAGTGGAGTACGAAGAGTTGAATTATATAACTTACCATTTACGCAGTTGGTCGTAAAAATTGATAGAGGTTGGTCTATCTATCAATTATTGTTCCGGTGGTGTACGTGTCATATAAGAAGCACCAAGGTTCGAATTTCAGTATCGGTCATGTGCCAATAAATATATATAATAAATCGGGGATTGACCGAAGCGAACCACAGTGGGTCCCTTTTCGTCCCCATTGGACAAAGCATGCTACCGCTCGGAGCCCTCATACGTGAGCATTAGGCCGGGTCGATTTGTGGGGAGGTAAAAAAATCGCTCATTGCTCTGTGAAAATCGTATTCTAGGGATCAAAATAAGAAACTTTGCCGAAGGAACCATACCTCTAAAACGAATTCTGATGTCCCCCAATTTGGGTCGAACTTTTGGGTAGGGGCAAATTTTGAAAAATCCCACTTTGACCCATTTAGAGTGCTCCAATCGAGTCCAAATGTATGACCGACCCCCACTAACTTTGGAGGCCCGACCCACCCATGCCAGTGGCACACCCCCTGGAACCTCCCTGGGGGTTCCCCATGCAAACATTTTAAAAAATCGCCAGTTTTGGTACTTTACATGGAAAAATCAGCGAAATGCCTAAGTTTTTTTCTTTTTGGAGTTTTTTTTCTCTTTAGAAATTTATTCAACCCTTTTAAAAAATGAAGGTATCACTGTGACACAATTGCAAATCGGAAAATTGCTTGTGTGCGTTTTTTAAGGCACCACAAGACACAGCTGCATGTCGTAAATTTACTTGTGTAGTTTTTTTATAGCACCTACTTAAGAAATGAAGGTTGTTTTTACAACCCTTTTTGTGGGTATTTTATGGCACCTTCTTAAGAAATGCGCGTTTTATGCAACCATTTTAACAATTAAGGTATCACTGGAATGCACCGCAACCCTTTTAAAAAATTAAGGTATCACTGTGACACAATTGCAGATCCTAAAATTGCTTGTGTGCGTTTTTAAGCCACCACAAGACACAGCAGGTAGAATTGAAATTACCATTTCATTCTTATTACCTCGTCTCGTAGACTATATATAACGCAACAGTTTTTGTGAATGCATTAAGTCGTTGTGAAGAACTCAAAGTGTGAAGTGCTAATTTCAGATAAAAAAATATTAAAAAAAAAATAATAAGTGAAGTTGACCATTCCAAATCAAAAAGTTTACAATGAATCCACCATCCTCTACACCGCAAGATGAAGCAACAACAACATCAACAACTATCGAAAACCCAATGAGTCATATATCCAAGCACGATGTTACTGTTTTTGGTGTGTCTACTGATTTGACTGCTCTTAATTTACCAACCCATCTGGATATCTTGAGATATTAGTTTTACTTAAGCGAACGTGCTAAAACAGAACAAAATAAGTTTTCCCATAAATCATTCACTATTCAAGTACAAGATAAGTTGAATGGAATTTGGGAAAAACTTGGTATGGAAATGAAAAAAAGTGTACTCGTATTTAATAAATTGAATAAATTGCTTGACAAGTATCAAGAGCAAATCAAGAGAAGAAACAAAACCCAACAATTTACAGAGTATGTAAAATCTCTGGAAACAATTTTTTACATTGGAACATGTAAATGCGATTTGAAGGCAGCTCCATGTGCATGCGGCTGGGTTCCCGAACGAATGTAGAGGCTGTTATGGCGACGACATTAGAGAGCCGTGCGAAATTGCCCAGACTTGAAAGTAAAAAAGACTTCAAACAATAATTTTTTTAGTATCTTTTCTATAACTAGCTTAAATTAATTTTTTCATTTACATATGTTCTGACTAAATAAATTTCAAAAGAGAAAAAATAGATATTATTATAAATAAATAATGAATATTATTATAAATAAATAAATAAAAATACAGAAAAAACATGGCCATTCCGCTGATTTTTTCATGTAAAGTGCCAAAACTGGTGATTTTTTGAAATGTTTGTATGGGGAACCCCACAGGGGTGTTCCAGGGGGTGTGCCACTGGCATGGGTGGGTCGGTCTTACATTTGGACTCGATTGGAGCACTCTGAACGGGTCAAAGTGGGATTTTTCAAAATTTGCCCCTACCCAAAAGTTCGACCCAAATTGGGGGACATCAGAATTCGTTTTAGAGGTATGGTTCCTTCGGCAAAGATTCTTATTTTGATCCCTAGAATACGATTTTCACAGAGCATTGAGCGATTTTTAAATCGACCCGCCCTAGTGAGCATGCTCCTTACATAAGCGTCCTTTGTTACCTCAAGCTTATCCTTGTAGGTCAGTTGACCAATCTCGGCTTCGCCAATAAATGGACGTCCCAGAATAGTCAATCTTATTGGACACTGGCACAGAATGTGTGCTGCTGTTTCCGGCTCCTCTAGGCATAACCTAAACGCATCGTCCTCGGTCAGAGTCATCTTCCTGAGATGGTACATGTAGGGACCGTGTCCTGTGACCAGTGGCGTAAGCCAGCTTAAAGTCCTTCGATTGTATCGGATATCTTTTGATGCCTCACTACTAGACCACTTCACGGCCGCCTTCGATTGCCTGCAATTTACTGCTTCTTCCTACCTTGTACGGTGTTCCGAGTTCGTCCATTGCTTAATTATGCCTGGCACCATGTTGTCGCCTATGGCGATACGTGGTTCTGGTCCACAAAATTCTTCTGCTGATCCTTCTCTCGCTATAGAATCAGCATTTTCATTCTGTTCTATGCCAGAATGTCCTCTCACCCACATAAGTGTGAGCTCATTTGCCTGAGCGCACCTATTGAGTTTGGTTAGACATTCTATGGCCAACCCCGGAAGTGATGTCTGTACGTTGTCATGCACCTAATCACCGACTGATTGTCAAGAGCAATGACAATTTTCTTGCCATTGACCCGGTCATCTATCAGGTAGTTCAATTCATGCACCACACCAAGCATTTCCGCCTGGTATACAGACACATACCTCCCTAACCTCAGTACACATGATAGGCTTAACTCTTCTGAGTAATCGCCTGCCCCGGCTCTGCCATTCATCAGATATCCGTCTGTGAATATACTGAAATCGTTACCAGCGATTTCTTCACAGACGACTCCATCTGTTATAAGAGTTTTATAACATTTTTCTGTTATCCTTACTTTCTGCCTTCCGTCCATAGGCGTAACCGTCTCCCTGACATCTATATGTACAATATCAAGGATGCGCATATGACCATGCAGGACCGTTGATCCATGCCACGTAGCATTTCGCAACAACCTGAGGGCTGTTAGCGCCGCCGTTTTCTTTATTTCTAAATCAGCATACCTAACAGAACCTCCCTTGCGCTTGTTGGAGTGGTGCGTATTGCACCTGTTATTCCAAAACACGCCAGCCGTTGGACTCTGTCCAGTCTCTTCTTAATGGTTTTCTGGCTGACTTTTGTCCATTAAATCACCGAAGCATACGTGATGGCAGGTCTAACCATCATGGTGTAGACCCATTTCATAGACTCTGGGCTTAGCCCCCATTTGAGACCACAAATGCGTCTGCACACTGAAACAGAACCCTCTTTGCTCTTTGCATCCAGCCATGTACCAATGCTTCAAGCTTTGTACTTTTCAATTTCAATTAGAGTTTAGTTATCATTGGTAGTGGTACAGAAGTTTGTGAAGAGAGTCTTTAAGAAAAACCATTTGTCCTAGGTTCAAATTCATATGTTTCTACAGTCCTCTGCCATATATAGAACAAACTTCACAAGTTTCTCTTATATAAATACTTGGCACTTCCTTCTCTTCCACTAATTCATCATAGAACCAATGCCGAATTGATTGAACAAATGTCACGAATGAATTACTCCAGATTTCGTTTCGTCATTAATATCGTCATTAATATTTTTATTTTACCAGAAATTCTACAGAAAATTGCAATGCAATCTTTTTCACCCAATTAGTTTTTACAGTTTGAGCAAAAAAAAAAAAACAAAAACATTGGTTTGATTTGATTCCTAAGAAACCTTTATCAATATTATACGAGTAGCTTCAGGTGAATTTGGTAAAAGTTTGCCAATTTTTTTGTGCCCATTGTTGAACCCAACTCAAGAATTGAGAAGAAAAAAAATAAATAAAAAATGCAAACAATAAAATAAAACTTTTACCACTGAAGTGATTGCTTAATTTTGCTGTATATGCTTTATTTACTTTTATTAACCTATTATTAAGAGTTCTTTCTGTTCTTTGTTTTACTGTTATTGCACTGTTATAACTTCCGTTACTTGTCAAACTATGCGTAAAATTACCTTAACAAAAGAGCGAGTGCGAGCGAGAGAGAGAGAGAGAGAGTTGAGCACAAAATAGTAAAATCACGACACTTTCACTTAATGATGATTCGCCTCGTATTCATGCTTATCCAAACATAAATTTCGAGAATTTATCACCTATACAATACATTAAAAACGTGGGTCACCACATCTATTCGCAAGTTGCTTTTTTTTCAAATTTTTTTTCGCTCAAGCGCCACTGCTTTGGTAATAAATATTTAAACTGATGATTAGCAAAGATGATGTCACCGAGTTATTTAAATTGTTGTTATTTATTATTTGCGTTTTAACTATAAAGTCTTCTTCATTTTTGTGAATTTTTTTTTTTTTTTTTTCACATACATGTACCTTTCAGATCAAGTGCTTTATTTTAATTTCTGTTTTACACTCTTACGCCCTAAATTTTATGGCCATTCCATGCGTTGTGGCGTCGCTGATGTGATGATGAGATTCTAGACAAAATGTCACAAGCTTGTTTACGCGGGTTGTTTACACCGGCTAAATGAGCGTGTGTTATGGCTGCATCAGCTGTTTTGAACAATAAAAAGATTTCTATTAATTTGATTTTAGTATTCTCTTAAACAACGGTTTTTTTTTGTGTTGAGCATATCCGTTATGTATGCTAAGATTGACATCGTTTTGCAAAACTGGCCGTGTGCTAAATTTAATGTGCTGATCAGCAAATTTATTATATCTATGAATGATGATCTAGTTAGGGAAGATTTGGCTTATTTTAAGATTTAAAAAAAAAAATTTCTAAAGATCGTTGCGGTTATATTTATAGCGTGATGACGACTTTAAGTCTGCGGCTTGCAGCTTTTTAATTTAAGCAATTTATTTGTGAGACATTCAACAAAAAGAACAGCAAATAAGTGTGAACACAACAAATGTTGGATTTAAAAATGAAATGTTTAATATAAATATTTAAAAATTTGAAATTTTTTATATTCCTTGTTGTATATTTTAAATATCTGTGTCTCATTGAAGTTTTTAATTTTTGCTCATTTATTCATATGTTTCATTCGGTTCAACTAAGATTTGTCACTTGAATCTTGGCCCTGTATTTGTGTGAGAAACAGGAACAAGTTCTTAGGTAATGACAATAAGAAATGACAAATGAATCATGAAAATCGTGATAGCATAGGAATCATGTTGAGGAATTCTTTCGGACATGATTAATAGGGTGAGGTGGGGGTCATGATGCAACTAACAAAGTGGTAGTGACAGCTCTTTTCGCGATTATAGTTTGTCAAAATGGTACAAAAAAGTAGAGAAAACATAAGAAGTGCAATATACAGGCAAGTGACAACCTATGTTCGCGGCTTGTGTGAATATAGGCTGTTGTCCACTATATTCACACCTTGTTAGTTGCTTCATGCCATGGAGTGATGTGTAAAACGGCGATTTTATCTATAAACTGTTGACATATGAGTGAATGAACAACTGTGATATGTTTCTTTTGACAGCATCTAGTTTTTCATAAGTTTTGGAAGTAGGCAGACATACATACATTTCATCAGAGTTGAAAAATTTCAGAGTAAGTGTAAACAATTTTTGTTAAAAAGTTTTTTTTTTTTATTTACAAAAAATAGCGTTTCCGATAAAATTTTACATGAATAAGACAAGACTAGTCTTATATGCTGGGAAACATATTTCGTCTATACGAGGGGTGCCTTTTATATTTCGGGATTAGAGAACAAAAACAAATATTAATCATCGAAAATCACTTTATTGTTTTTCAAAATATTCTCCATTAAGATCTATACACTTTTGCATGCGTTTGAACCAATTGTCGAAGCACTTTTGCCACTCTGATTGAGGTATCTGCAAAACATGCATTCTGAATGCCGCAACCGCTTCTTCGGGCGTCGAAAATCGTTGTCCACGCAGTTTATTCTTCACGGTTGGGAATAAAAAGAAGTCATTCGGTGCCAAGTCAGGACTATACGGCGGATGACCCATCAAATCGATGTTTTGGGTGCTCAAAAATGCAGTTGTTTGAGCCGATGTGTGAGAGCTCGCATTGTCGTGGTGAAGAGTGATCCGTCTTCGGCGGTTGGTTTTCCTGATTTCTTGGAAGACAACTGCCAAACAAATGGTTGTGTACCACTCAGAGTTGACTGTTCTGCGTTGTTCTAGTGGTACGGTTGCGACATGTCCATATTTTCCGAAAAAACAGGCGACCATTTGCTTGGAAGTGCTTCGTGCGCAAACAACTTTTGTTGGATTTGGCTCATCTTGAAACACCCATACAGTCGACTGCTGTTTACTTTCGGGCTCATACGCGTAAATCCACGATTCATCACCTGTCACGATGTCATAGACGTGTTTCGAAGCACCGCGATCGTATTTTTTGAGCATTTCCTTCGACCAATCGACACGAGCCTTTTTTTGAGCGATTGACAAATTTTGTGGGATCCAACGCGAACAAATTTTTTTGACAGTCAAATGTTTATGCAATATTGAATGTATGCTGGTCCCACTTATGCCTAAGGTTGCCTCAATCTCACGATAGGTAACATGACGATCTTGCAATATCAGTTCGCGCACAGCATCAATGGTTTTCGGAACAACAGCTGATTTCGGACGACCTTCACGAAATTCGTCTTGGAGTGAACTACGACCACGATTGAATTCACCATACCATCGATAAACACTGGTCCTTGATGGAGCTTCATCGCCAAAAATTGAATTAAGTTCATCCATGCATTGTTGCTGTGTTAATTCACGTCGAAAGTTGTAAAAAATAATCGCACGAAAATGTTCACGATTTAATTCCATTTTTAGACCGAGATGAATCTTTTAAGTTACTATAAACAACACAAATAGCGCTCGTATGTCAAAACGTTCTGAGTACGTATAAGCCAACAAATGTCAAACTTTGCGATAGAGCTTTCAGTTGACAGATTGCAACACCAGGGTTGCCAAATCCCGAAATATAAAAGGCACCCTACGTATGCATCTTATCCATTACCATCCTGTTCAGCCTGGCTTTGGACAGGCAGGCCCGCATCAATGATGCCTTACCTAGCGGAGTTAAGAGTGATGCCATCCAACAGAAACGTCCTGAGCTGGTCAATCGGAAAAGGGTGATCTTCCACCACGATAACGCCAGGCCTCATACGAGTTTGGTGACTCGCCAAAAACGACTTTAGAGAAGCTTCCTAGGATGTTGGAACGAAGACATAAACTATGTAAAATTTTTGGACTAAAATGCCTGAAAAAAAATCTTAAAATATTTTATTTTCTTATATCGATAACAAAAACTAGGCCAAAGATTTGTATTTGTAACAAAATAGAAATATTTGCATATTTTTATTTTGTAATCTTTTATGTTATACACAGTGAAAAATAAAAAAAAAACAAAATTTGTCATTCGGATTTGTTGGAAAACAACTAGTGTATCTTCAAAACCGTTAGTCCTACAAAAAAATTGTGGGGGCATATTTAAAGAACTTGAATTGATCTTTTTTGTGGCTTAGTTTTTTACCAACACTTTAATGAAAATTTTAATTTTTTTGGCCACTAAAAATATCATTCACATTTTTCAAGGTCAGCTCAACGGCTTTTGCGGCATTTGGACAACATTTTCGTATTAAGGAAAAAATTGCCCTTGACAAAATTCACCCTCACAAAATTTTCATTTCTATAATTGTCCCTTTTTAAAATTTCCCTTTTTTAAAGTTGTACTTTACAAAATTACCCTTTACAAAATTGCACCTTTACAAAATTGTCCCTTTACGAAATTGTCGCACAATGCGACAATTATGCGAATGTTCATACAACGATTTTATGACGACATGCATATCATTTTAAACTGCAGTTACGACGCGATTCTTGCACTTATATTTAATCATATTGCTGCATCTCCAATTAAAAGTATTTTTATATGCCCGATGCAAGTAGTAAGAATAGCCATCTATATATTTATTTTTTCCCCCCTTGATTTGTTTCCAATACACAAATTTCAGACATGACCGACAATTAAAATTACGATAAACGCTAGAACGTATTCCTTAATCTTTGACTGACTTATGACGGCAATTTAGTATTTCGTTGCCAAAAAAATTGATTATTCATAACAATAACAAACAACCGTTATTCTAAGTTTGGAAACCTGTTTCAGCGAAGTGATGAGCTAAGCAGATCAAACATAATTGCAAAACAATACCGCAATGAAAAAGTGTTTACCATACAAAAGCGCGCGCTTTTTCACAGTATCAACATATTATTTTTTAATTTATTTTTTGTACAATTTTGTAAAGGTGAATTTTGTAAAGGGAAATTTTCTGAAGGGGAAATTTTGTAAAGGGAAATTTTGTAAAGAGGAAATTTTGTAAAGGACACTTTTAAAAAAGGGCAATTTTGTAAAGTACAATGAAATTTTGTATGAGGGCAATTTCGACCCCAACCCATTCCCATATTTTACTTTGTAGAATTAATGCTGACTATTCCGCCTGCACAATTTTTACATACAAAATACTTTTATTTTTAATTCAAAATTGGATTTTTAGTATTTTTTATACTTCTTACGGTATTTTATAATTTTAAGTATAATTTACTTTTTGTTTTTAAATTTAAATTTGATTATTATTTAATTTAATTTAATTTACTTATAATTTTAATTTAATTTAATAATTTATTCAACTAGTAGTATACCTCCGACAGTTTTTCCTTTAGTAAGGAATAAAAAAAATAAAAAATAAAAATATAAAATAAAAATAAAAAAAAAAATTTAAAAAAAATATAAAAAAAAATGGAAAAATAAAAAACAAATATAAACTTTTAGCACAAGGAAAAACTGAAAGAGGTATTTTATTACTAGCTTAACAAATATATAATGCTAGTAATCCCGTGTGGCGCCAAAATAAAAAATATCTAGTGATAGGTAATTTTGATTTTATATTTAAGACTATTTTTACATTTGAACCAAGGATTTCATAGAAACTATCTGTTTCTGTTGAATTTTTATGTAGCCCAGTTGTTACTTATCATAGCATTACAATAAAAATCTATCACATACTTTTAGGCATCACAAAGAAATTTGGCTCGTTTCATAGAAAACTGTTTCAGCTTTTCTTAAAAAATACACAATATTTAGGAAAAAATAAGACCTTATTGCACATCTACAGAGTAAGACCTTTCAATTGCAGCCCTATTTTGGAAAATCGCGTCTAGATTTAAGTATAGATTTGATAGTCATCACAAAAAATGCTCTTGCGTAATAATAATATAGATAGATAGATACATATTACTATACGAAGTACAAAAAATACTAAAAATCCTATTTTTAATTAAAAATGAAAGTGTTTTGTATGTTAAAACTGTGTAGGCAGTTTTTGGAAAATTCGTTTAAAATAGCATTAATATTCACTTACATAAAATTTTTGGAATGCATTAAAACTTAATGTCTTAATACGACAATGTAGTAAAATGTAAAACGCCAAAAAAGTAGTGGTGCTGACCTTGAAAAATGTGAATTAAAATATTTAGTTTAAAAAAAAAAAATTAAATTGAAAATCAATTCAAAATCAAGAACCACAATGAAAATCAATTCAAGATATTTAAAATATGACATTTTTTGTAGGACCAAAGGTTTTGAAGATATATGTAGTTGCTTTACTATTGTACATGTCCGAAGGACAACCTGAACAAAAAATTTAGTTATTAAAAACGTATTATATGATGTTATTATCTTTAAAAAAACAATAAAACTTTATTAATTTAAGCAACTTATACATAAATTCATTTACCATGATGATCAGATCGTCGGCATTGTTCACAAATGTAGGTTTTTTAAGTAAATGTTTAGTAAATGTTTCGTAAACATTTTGGTTTTAGTCAAAATGGAAGTTATTGGCTAAAGATAATAATGAAATGAGTGAGGCAAGGAGAGAACAATATGTTTAATTTGTTTTTTAATTACTTAATTACATAACGACTTAATTACCTAATTACTTAATTACTCAATTGAATCATAATGGAAAAAATGTCACATTGAAAATGTCACGTATCGACTCAGATTATGATTAAAAAAAAGTAAAAAAGATATTTGAATCAAACAAAATACATTATAAAGTAACATTATTTCATAACATTGTTATTATTATAAATTAGTTGCACTGAAAAATTGTGACATATTTCGCTGAACTCTGACTTTGCCACGTTCGAATT
This sequence comes from Coremacera marginata, assembly GCA_914767935.1. Lineage (NCBI taxonomy): Eukaryota > Metazoa > Arthropoda > Insecta > Diptera > Sciomyzidae > Coremacera > Coremacera marginata. The sequence goes on along the minus strand of OU612044.1, from coordinate 10,855,688 downwards.
GCTTTTTATTTTGCATTTTTGTTTTAATCAATATTGTACCTACTATAAACTCTGACACTGATTAAAGTGCTACCTAAGAGCTTTAATCTAAACTAAAAAGGAAATGCAAATATGTTTCACTTTGCCTTTTTTTCACTTTAAATGTGTGCGATGGTCACGTTCGACATATGGAAATGCCCATTTGCACATATTTCTAGTTTTTTAAGTATTATCGATTTGCAAAGTACCAAATTTTTACAAATTCTCGTATGTGAGTTTCGAAAAGCATCCGATTTGTTATGAAATCACCGATTTACATTTTTAAAAATATTTCACATTTTTTTTTGTCATTGCTGTAGTTTCATGCAAAGTATTCAATAAGCTTTGGCGACTGGGCTTACATAATTAAGTCCATAATCAAATGCTAATTATTTTATCATTCTATCACAAGCTAGACTTTTATAGTGATTGACAAATAGATCAAGTGTTGCAATATTTTGTCACTTTATAAAGTGCTCTGTTGAATTTCTAATAAATAAAAAAAAACTTACTTTGTAGTGTGCAAATTAAAAGTCAAACAGAATTTAAAACAGACTCTGAGTTGTTTTCTTTTGCTATTTCTTGTTTGACTTATAATTGTGTTAGTTTTGTGTCCATGAAACAACTTCTGAATCAACTTCCAAACAAGTGAAGAAATTTTTATTAATATCTATGAATTCTATTCCATTCTATCCTATTCTATTCTCTTCTTTTGCTCCGATCACTACATTAATCTTCATGAAACAATCATGATGTTGATTTATTGTTAAGAAAGTTAAACGAATTATTGGATTTTTATTTTTAAAAATTTTATATGGCCAATTAATTATTCATGACAATTTGATTTATAAGAAATTGCATTTAGCTGTATTATTCTATTTGGTTAAGTACTAATTGAAGAACTCTGGTTTTGGTCGGGAAGTGTTGTGTATATTATTCCGCTAAATAGTGCACAAAGCGAAAGTGAAAGTTTGTTTTCTCAAACAAAATTTACAAAATTTTTTTTTTCTAGTTTTTAATTTTTACCATTTTCAGAAAGTTGATTTTCGTGTTTAAAAACGTTTTTTTTTGTACCGGCATTGTTTTAAATTTTTTTGCATTTAATGGGTTTTCTCATAAATTAGCGTCTTTATCGGTAGCTTATTTTACTTTTGTCTAATTTACGTTGTGTTAAGTTTGTTTATTCTTATTTTCTGTGTGCTTTTGCGAAAACGTTTTTTACATTTTTACACCTTGCTGTTTTATTTCTACTCAACCATGTTTAGGATTGAACAGATAATTTTTAAGCGTTTTACGAACTAGGCCGTCGTAGTGGCTTGTTAAAAAAAAATATGTGCATTTACAGTAAACTCAATGCCATCATGGCTTTAAGTGCCATCCTTTTTTTTTTTTTTTTTTTATTTGCTCATCGCTGCTGGTTCCTCATTGAACTTTAATGAATGTACAAATACCAGTAGTTATGTTGAAGAAAAAGAGCAGGGCGGTTTGGGTGGTAGGCGCGAACTTTTTACTCTAATTCAACGCAGAATTCAATGGAAAATCAATATCGCCGCACATTAAATCGCGGCAGTTGAAAAACTTTTCTACATCAAGTGGGAGTTCAAAGTTTCTACATTTAATAACAAAACATAAGCAGAAAATGGTTTTTTAAATTTTTTCTCTCCCATTTCCGTTTTAAGGCTCAATTTAGTTTGAAATTAAAATAAGTTGGAAAAAAAGAAAAAAAAAACTTTGTAAAGTTTTCTTAAGTGTTGACAAAGGAGCAACTTTAATAAATTTCCAATTAGTTTGAAAATTATAAATTGAGTTCGAACTTTAAATAATCGATATGGGATTCGAACCCATTAACAAATACGTATCGGTAGGGTGTGTTAAAGTTAAGGGGGGACAAGACATTCGCGGCAGAGAAAACATAACTTTTTTTAAAAACTCGTAACTCAGTCAAAAACAAACATTTTTCCAAAATTTTTTTTATAACTGTAGAGAATTGAACATATTACAAGAAAAAATTTTTTTCACTCCAACATGGTTTTATAGAGCTCCAAACTGGCGGCAGAGAAAAAAACGGCGCCTCGTGGTTGCAGCGCTGGGAGTTGCAAAATTGTCCGATCTGGAAAAAAATAACTTTTTAAATCTTAACAAAATTGGTTATCGTATGACACGAGCTTTTTTTTTTAAATTTTTTTTCAATTTTTGGTGATGTTCCAAATTTGAAAGTGTGTTTTTTCGAAAAAAATATTGAGTTTAAAAAATCGAAAAAAAATTAAAAAAAAAGCTCGTGTCATACGATAGCGAATCAAGTTTAAAAAATACAAAAAAAAAAAGTTTCGTCAAAAAATGAACCCGCTAGTGCCGCAACCAGTTCGAAAAACATGGTTTCGAGATAAACGCGTTCAAAGTTTGTGAACAAAGAAACAAGGTTACCTTCAATCTGCCATGCCTGCTTCGTACTGTATGCCTTCGTTATCTTGTGTTGTGCTGTTTCTTACAGTTTTTTGCAATTGTTTAGCAATTAGGGCTTCTTTTGAATCTTCATATGCCTTCACTCTGGCGCATTTCAAACGATTTGCATCATTTCCTTTGGAAAAATTCAATGCTGTAGCTCCTATGGTGATACCAAGTAGTTGAAACATTTGCAAATAACTATAAGCGCCATCATTGTAAGTAGACACTGCCATGCAGCTTGCAATATTAACAATTCTGTTGCTGCCTGACATACACTTAGGTGCAATGAGCCAAATTTTTGCATTCAAAATTTCATTGGAGTTTTGCGTGAATCCACCCAAGCACTTGTTTAGCAATACATAGATTTCTTTTCAAATTTTACATTTCCACCACATTTTCGACAAACAAGGCAATCAACAACGCCCAAAAATATTTCAGCATATTGTAATATGCAGTAGGAAAATGTTTCATCACAACCAACATCCACTGATGCTCTATGAAGTTTTTTAGCACATGTACTAGTGAACTCCACCTCAGATTCCATTTCTTCTGTTGAAATAGGTTTTCTTGGTGTAATGATTTTGTGTAAAAAACCTCTTTTGCCTTTTCGATCTTAAGAACGACGCTTAATTTTTAAATTTTTCAATATTTTTCACAAAAAAAAACACGACTTCACGCTGCAAAAGATGCCAAATAACTGACCATATAAAATAAAAAATCCACTATATGAGTTATAAATATAAAGAAATATAAAGAAATTCAAAAACACAAAAAGAAAAAACCCACCCTTCAAGTAGGTACGAAATCACAACCACCAAAAGTGAGGTAGCAAGTAAAACAAGTATATACCAGCTGCCGTACGTAGGTAGCGCAAAAATTAAAAATGCGCTCTTACTAATCCGGCTGTAACTTTTGAACCTGTAGGAATTTTTCCATGAAATTTTTTTTCTTAGAATCTTAAGAATATTTACCAAAATACAAAATTATTAAAAATTAAAAAAACTGCTAATGTCATGTCCCCCCTTAATCAGTTTTTCTAGACTTGAGATTATAATTAAGGCCAATTTTATATACACGTAACACTATTTAATGAACATATTCAAGAAGTTTTTGTTCGATTAAATGCTGCTTTATTTTATGTTCTCGTTCCAGACTTTTTTGGTAGAAATCATAACCACCAGTGTTACTATGGATAAAATGGTCTCGTTAACTTACAAACCTTCAATAAGTAAAGTGATTCACTTTATTCAAGTGATTCATTTCACTTAAAAATTACGATTAGTTAAGAAAAGATATTATATTTTTATAATAGATCCCTGACGTTATAGCTTTATTCTAGGCCCATGACTGTGGAGTCTATAGTTCATGAAGCTACATTCAATAGAAAGAACCACATTAGTGCAATATATATATATATTCAAAACACTATATTGAATGTTCTATATTGTGACGGCCGTGGCGTAGTGGGTAGTGTGTGTGACTCTTACGCCAGATAACCCGGATTCGAATCCTCCATCTGACACAGAAAGTTTTTTCAATTGAATTAATTTTTCTGTTCGGCTGTCACCTCTCTGCAGACAATGGCAAACCTCAGAGAGTAAAAACTGCCATGAAAAGCTTCTTGAGAACATAAGCCGTTCGGAGTCGGCGTAAAACATGTAGGTCCAGTTCTCGATCATTTGTGTGCAAACATTTCACATCACACACAACACAATTGATCATAAGAAGCTTGGTCAAAGTCCTTTCAAGGGCTGAAATGGCCATTTCGTTTTTTTTTTTTTTTATATTTAATGTTCCGTGCAACAAACAATATATTCTTGACACCCATAGAGAATGTACCGAATACACACCAATTTAGGATACAAAAAAATTCGTACTTGTATCCAAAAAATTTTCTACGAACTGTATGAACGTGTGAATTCCCACCTGACACAGAAAGTTTTTTTAATTGAATTAATTTTTCTATTTCAAACCTCAGAGAGTAAATTAATTATTTTTTCAAACCTCAGAGAGTAAAAACTGCCATGAAAAGCTTCATGAGAACATAAGTCGTTCGGAGTCGGCATAAAACTTGTAGGTCCAGTTCTCGATCAATTGTGTTCAAACATTTCACAACACGCACAACACCATTGATCATATGAAGCTCGGTCAAAAGTCCTTTCAAGGGCTGAAATGGCCATTTTCGTTCGTTCGTTTTCTATATGAATGTTTCAATTTTAGATTCAAAAGTAACTGTCAATATCAAGTAGTTGAGTAACTTCATATTGCCTACAGATGCAAATCGAGACTTTTCTTAAATCTCTGGTATATAAGAGATTGCTCTCTAGCTAAGGATACACCGGCTCGGCCGTACTAAACGCGATACTCGCCGGTCATACTAGACCTGTGCAAGCGATGTACACAAACCACCAGCATGAGACTCCCCGAAGGTCCACCCACTATAGTTATCCGGGCAAGGGTTCCACCAGATAAAGCTCTTTAACATCACTGATATAAACATCAAAAGTTCAAATGAACCTTTATAACTGGTGTACAGTCGGTATTTATGGGTTTAAAGGATTGCTATGCAACAAATACAACTCTTTCTATTAAGGTCTTTTATGCCAGCGATATATCAGGTCTACCCATCATTTCAACTTTCAAGTTCAACTGGACAATTGTTACTCCACTCACAGGTTTATGATACCATCGTATACCATAGTCCATACCTACTTCAAGGAATGGCCGCCGACACCGGGCTCCAATGTAGGCTCTTGTTTTACGCAGATAAGAAAAAACTAATTCATGTTGGCAACCATGTTTTGTCTCAAAACATCATATCTACAACAATACTCCTTTTTTCCTGGCTTTGGAGAAGTGGGTTGTATCAAGACCTGTCGGAGTTTGGTTAAGGACAGTTGGACTTAGTCAGGCTGTACATAAAACTGATGTAGTACTCTTTAGTAGCCAGACAAATTTAAATCTACCTCTTCCTCTACCTCTACCTCTAATGCAGCCCAAACACAAGCCTTCGTAAAGCTGTATAACGCTTGCTCACAGAGAGCATATTCCCCGCACAATGGAAGACGCAAAAGCTTGTGCTAATACCAAAAGGTAGCGGCTCCCTGGAGGATCCCTCAGCCTGCCGACCTATATGCCTGCTCGACATGATAGACAAGATCTTCGAGAGATTGCTGTAAACCGCCTTGAAGAAGCAATACAATCCAGAAGAGAACTCTCGAACCAATAGTTTGGGTTCCAAAAGTCACACTCAACGTCCGACGCCATAAAACTGGTTACAAGCATAGCAAGTAAAGCTATTGAAGGCACTAGCTGGAAGAAGGGGGCAAAGCAGTATTGCCTGGTGGCAACGCTGGATGTGCGAAATGCCTTTAATTCTGCAAACTGGGATACGATAATGATATCTCTAAGATATTATCGAACTACTTCGATGGTAGAATACTACGCTATGCAACAGACGAGGGGATAATGGTGTATAACGTCTCCGGTGGTGTCCCACAGGGGTCAGTCCTAGTCCCCTGCTGTGGAACGTCATGTATGACGACGTCCTTAGACTCGCAGTTCCCACAGGCGTTAAGATCGTCGACTTTGCGGACGACCTAGCGGTTGTGGCCACTGCAAAACATCTAGAAGAAGTCGAGGCACTCAGTAGTGTGGCGATCGGCATTATATATAACTGGCTTATGTCAGTAGGTCTTTGTCTAGCCGAACATAAAACCGAAGCGGTGCTCATAAGCAGCCGCAAAAAGATGGAAGTTGCAAGCAGCAATGTTAATGGGACGCTGGTGCAATCAAAGAAATTCATTAAATACCTTGCCGTAATGATTGACTCTCGATTAACATTTAATGTCTTTATGGCTTTATCGAGAATAATGCCGAATACGAGAGGCCCCAAACAGGCGTGCAGGACACTACTCCTTAATGTAGTACGATCCATCGTGATGTATGGGTCAACGGTGTGGGCCACAGCAATTAAAACGAAGTCATACCGACGTGGTGTTGAATCAGTGCACAGACTTGGCGCACTCAGGGTATGCTGTGCCTTCAGAACAGTTTCCGAGGATGCAGCATTAGTCCTTGCAAACTCGATATCTATCGACCTTCTAGTAGAGGAAACGCTGTTCAAAGCCAATAGCGAAAACCCAACAGTTCGCAAAAGACTCGCACGGGAGAGAAGCCTGCTAAAGTGGCAGGATCGCTGGGATAGCTCAGTTAAGGGTCGGTGAACTCATCAGCTCATTCCTAACATTACCGCTTGGTTTGGTAGAACTCACGGCTCCATGAACTTCTATATTACGCAGATTTTAAGCGGGCACGGTTGCTTCAGGGCATATCTGCACAAATACAAGCACGTAGCAGATCCCTATTGTACCCATTGCGAGGGAAGTATACCAGAAGACGTGCCCCATATCCTCTTCGAGTGCCCCAAGTTCCAAAATGCCAGACTTGAGGTTTCGGTCAACCTCGGAGAAACGGTAACTTATCAAAACTTGGTTACCCTTATGCTGAGAAATGAAGCTAACTGGTCAGTGGTTACCACCCTAGCACGACTGATTATCGACGAACTGCGAAGAGTTGAGCGTTTGCGAAATAGATAAGGTAGAGTTTATATACAAGCCCATGACCAAATCTTACAGAATACGGATACAAGTCCATCAGTTTCCAGCTTAGTGCTGTTCCCATGCTCCGTGAAGTCATGCTTTACGGCGATCCTACGGGGCTAATACAAGGACGAAGATTCAATGCGGAGGTTAGCTTTAGTGCGTAAGAATCGCACACTCCCACCTGCACGGATATAAATATTATTTATATTATTATTCAAAAGGCGCCCTTCGCGAATAATATAAAAAAAAACCTCTACCTCTACCTCTACCTCTACCTCTACCTCTACCTCTACCTCTACCTCTACCTCTACCTCTACCTCTACCTCTACCTCTACCTCTACCTCTACCTCTACCTCTACCTCTACCTCTACCTCTACCTCTACCTCTACCTCTACCTCTACCTCTACCTCTACCTCTACCTCTACCTCTACCTCTACCTCTACCTCTACCTCTACCTCTACCTCTACCTCTACCTCTACCTCTACCTCTACCTCTACCTCTACCTCTACCTCTACCTCTACCTCTACCTCTACCTCTACCTCTACCTCTACCTCTACCTCTACCTCTACCTCTACCTCTACCTCTACCTCTACCTCTACCTCTACCTCTACCTCTACCTCTACCTCTACCTCTACCTCTACCTCTACCTCTACCTCTACCTCTACCTCTACCTCTACCTCTACCTCTACCTCTACCTCTACCTCTACCTCTACCTCTACCTCTACCTCTACCTCTACCTCTACCTCTACCTCTACCTCTACCTCTACCTCTACCTCTACCTCTACCTCTACCTCTACCTCTACCTCTACCTCTACCTCTACCTCTACCTCTACCTCTACCTCTACCTCTACCTCTACCTCTACCTCTACCTCTACCTCTACCTCTACCTCTACCTCTACCTCTACCTCTACCTCTACCTCTACCTCTATCTCTACCTCTACCTCTACCTCTTATTTTTTATTTTTGATCGCATCAGGTTTTAGGAAATTATTTAACTGAAATTTAATATTTTTTTCTCCATTATTCATTGCCAAAGCTTAAAATTTTATGGCTATTCAAATATTTTCTAATTGAATAATCTTTATCTTTTTTTTTTTTGGATATTTTTTGGCAAGAAATTATTGTAGTCATGCAATTTTTGTATATCATTTAAATCTGGAGCAAACACTTGAATGCGTTCCAACTTCGAAGCATAAAATCGAACTCGTATCTCGACAACTTGGTGCAAATCGGTGCAGCATCAAGTAAGCGCAACCCACACACACACACACGAACAAAGTGCCGGCCATGGAATGTGCCAATTGCCCCACCTCATCACATTTATTCTTTGCAACTCTGCTGCCACAATCATCTGCCGCAGCAGCAGCCCACACCCAAACATAAATCGTGACCCGAAAATCCAGCAGCACTACAAAAAAAGCTGAAAAGCTATAAAATATAAAGCTGAAACATTTTAATTTTGTTGCTGCTCTTTTGGTTTTTTTATTTTATTTTGATTTTTTAAGGGCCTTTAAATGGTTGCGTGCGTGGCTGCCTGTGCCGCGTAGTAGTATTTTAATTTTAGGAAATGTGAAAATTTCGTCATTATGTTCAGTTCATTGGCATTGCAACATCTTTGAAGTGGGTGGGAGCTGTGCATTTAATCGATAAATATTCTATTTTCAGTTACGTTGGCGAAGCAATCAAGCATCATGGTTTTAAACGAAAACCAAATCAGCGAAGAATAAGGCATAAAAATAACAGTTGAAAATTAGCTTCAAGATAAAAGAAAAACAAAACGCTTTTGCAGATTTAGCGCAATTTTCCTTATCTTACTTTATCTAAGATAAAGGCGCCAAGTCTTGCGACAAGATAAGATATCGATAAGATTGCAGCAGCAGCTTTTTTAAATTCTAGCTAGAAAATAATAATAATAACAGTGATATATGTGCTACTACCATCTTGGTAGCAAAACACTGAATGTATTCTTATATTTATTTGTCGCTCAAAGCTAAGCTCTAAAAGTATTTTTGTACAATATACAATATAATAAATTGTTTTTCTGTCATATATATAAAATCCCCAACTAATGCCAATCAATGACGAATACACTCTCACATATCTGACACACTCGTCGTTTGCTATGTGACAGTGGTAAAATTATGGAAACACCCACAACGCCACCAACGATTATTGTTATTTTTCTTCAATTGGTAACCTTTAAGGGTTGCCAACTCAATGCCATATATAAGTCCAAAAAAGATACACTTTTGTTTCTTTATGTTTTCAATTATTTTTAATGCGATTTGCTCTGTGGTCTATTTATGTTTACTAGTATTTTATTGTTTTGTTTGGTTGTATAAAGGTTTTCATAACTGAATGACAAGACAAGAGAAATATAATTTCCATGACATACATATGAACATTCTTTTATAGATTTAAATATTGCGAAAAGGCGAAATTTTAAACAATGAAAAAAGACGCTCATATGTCTATTATGGTATAATATGGTATATGCACATATTTATGGTACTTACATAAATAATAACATTATTGAAGCTATGTCAAACGTCTTTAAATAACAGTTGAGCTGAAAAGTTTGTAGGCTAACATAGTAAAACACATTTTTTTTTTTGGTAAAACTAGATTTTATTATTCAACATAGTTGCCTTTGAGGGCGATACAACATTTATAGCAGTCTTTTTTCGATACCATTTTTATAGTACGATTTCTCTTTAGCCTCAAAATAGTCCTTAGTTTCAGCAATTACTTCTTCATTAGCGCTAAATTTCTTTCCATCGAGTATTCTTTTAAGGTCTGCAAACAGGAAAAAGTCATTTATTTATGTGTGTACGAGCAGTAGCTTTTGGTTCTGTGGGGAGGGGGAGGTGTCAACAAATAGTTACCTTCAAAAATAATTTTATTTTTTAATACAGGAGTACAGGAGGACGCCGAATGTCAATTTCACATACCAACTGTGTTTAAAAGTCGAAAAAGTATGAAAGAAGACGCTATGGGCATGTCAAATATGTATTTATTATGTATCGATGGTTAAGGGCACAAAAGTGATAAGTGCGCTTTTGCCGAAACTGGGAAAATGGGTCCATCTCGTCAAGTTATAATCTTTATTGTGTAAAATAATATTAAGTGAGATCTCATTTGAAGATGATCAGTACAAGGCTAAAATCAGCGTTCGTAAGCATTTAAAACTTTTCACTAATCACTTTTGTGAGCTGAACCATCGATATGTATTTATTTCGAGTTTAGTTTAAAAAGAGCGACAATTTTCTTCACTTTGCATATGACAGCAAAGTTAAGTATGCTAAGTTAAGTATGTATACAACGCCTGCTTTCGGCTTTGTTCATATTTTGTTCGCTTTAAAATAAGAGAGGCAATGGTGCGATGGTAGCTTGTTGAACTTGTAGCCGTATAGTGCGCGGTTCAATGCGAGCACGGAGCAGGAAAAGCCAATTGATTTCTAACAGGTTTTTCGACCATTTCTTCTTTTAAATATTTGCACATAAAAAATATAAATAACAAAAAAACTAAAACAGCACAGACTGCCTTCTGTGCTGTGAGGATCTGCCCAGCAGAAAATGTCATTCCTGATCAGGCTGGAATTCAGGTTGGAATTCCTCGAAAACACCCCTGATTTTTTCAATCAAAGGTCCGCCTCTGTGCACCTGAAGTTTGGTACAACTTTTTTAAATTTGTATTTCTGATTTCTAGTCTGAATATCAATTTTTATTGAAATTTGAAATCCAGATATAAAATCCAGCCTGAAATAAAAGAGGACTGATTTTTTGTTTAATTTATTTTTAGAATATGGATCTGTCAAAAAGAAGCCTGAATTATATTTAAATTTCAGCCTTGAAATCTGAACTGAATAATGGAGTCATGATAATGTTTAGAAATTCAGTCCTGAATTCCAGTCTGACTATTGAAGACCTGAGCGAGTTTTCTGCTGGTTGGGTAATAGTCAAAGCATCAAATAAAAATAAGTTGGCCTTTTAATAACCAACTGACCCAGAAAGAAAAAAAAGTTTGCAATCTAGTTCTGTATTGACATGTTAATGATATTGTAGAAATTATGAAAGGTGGAGGTAAACGATTAAAGAATCACAAAATTTCAGTTTAATATTTCAAAATCTGAGACAGCTCAAAGCAACAACTGTCATTTTGTTAGAATTTTTTTATAGTCTTATGTTTGATTATTTAAATAATATCGAAATTATTTTTAAATCATCTTGGTCAACCATTTCATATGCAAAATTTACCGGTGAATCTAGTTCTATCATTATTAGAATTTGCGAAAAATGAACTTTTCAGTTTTCGGCGCTATGCAAAATCACAATTTTTTTTTTTTTGCAATTTTTGTTTTCACCGCATCCACCGAAGTTGACGCAGATGATATAGTAAAAAGGGAATAAATTGGGGTTTAATAAATTTTATTTAGACAGTTAAAAAAATTAATTTACAATCGGATGAGTTTTTGTGAAAAAATCCAGTTTGAATCAGTAAAAAAATTGTAATTATTGGTAATAATCCATAAACTTTTTTTATTGTATAATTGTTTAACCCTTATTATTGTTTTTCTTTTTTGTTGTTGGACGGTAGCGGTAAATTTTTTGGTGTAAGGAAATGGTTGACAAAGCTAATTTAAAACCATTTTTAATATCCTTTATATAATTAAACGTGAGACTCTAAAAAAATAGCATAAAATAACGGTTTTTGCTTTGAGTTGTCTTAGTTTTTGAGATATTAAACTGAAATGTCGTGATTCTTCATTCTCTTACCACCACCGTTTATAATTTCTACCGCGTGCATGGTTCAGAAACCCTTTTGGATTTTTGACTTGCAATTTTGACTAATATAGAAGAATTAAGCACTGAACTATATCAAATTTTGAGAACTTTCTTGAGAAAAAGAAACATTGTTTGCAATACATATACATGTGGATTCGTGTTTTGAGATATTTAGTAATGGTTTTCATGGCTCTGGGGGAGGGGATCCGGACCCGCCGATTTTCCCCATATCTACGCCACTGGTGTGTAGTAATCGACGGAATTCACATGTGCTATGGACGGGTTAAAATTAGGGGCGCTTACTTTTTATAATAACAGCAATTTTGCTAACAAATCATTGCCATTAAAATGAATATACAAACGGACGATAATATTAGGTATATAAAAACTTTTTCCCTTCTCAAAATATTGTTTTGGTTTTGAAATAAATAATGTTAATAAAACATTTTGAGCATGTCTTTTTCAACATCTTATCGTACCTTAACAAAATAAAAAATTAAAAAAAAGCAATGTTGACAAAATTAAATGTCTGAAAAAATTTTAAATATAGTCTATAAAAGTGATAGTAAAGCCATAAATAACATTAAAGTCAAATCAATTGAACAACTTCATAAAACCTATGTTCCAAGTGTTCATAAAAATTAACAACCACAGCCATTAGAATCGTCAACATTTCCAAATTCTCTTGCGTTTCAACATGCAATATGCTTTAAGGCACTAAATAGCTAGATTGGCTTCATGCCATTAACACATAGAATAATAATCTGACATTTATAAGTTAATAAAAATAATCCCAGCTATTAATACCTTTCTTTGTATGACACCCTCGAGCCTAATGTCCGACACCACAAGTTACCGCCAGCAAAACCACAACAGAAATAACAACAACATATATTTTCATATTGTACACAATGTTATTGTTGCTATGATGAAAGACCCTTTGAATTGTTATTCGAAAAATGTTCTCATTTATCAGCTTAAGAATCATACTCCTTTTATTATTACTATTTAAATATATGTTATTGGGCTATTATAACAAATGATTGATGATAATGATGATATTTCATTGTTTCTTTTTAGGGCTTGGAAATATATGCGAGATATTTTCCATACAAAATCGGACATTCATTTCTAGGAAAAAATGCCTGAAATTTCGGGCGATTATGCCATTTTTTCAGGTCCTTGTGCCATGAAATTTCGGGTTTTTTCCCCAAATATTTGAAAAGAAAGAAAGACCCAAAAAACTAAGCTGGAGCTTAGGCCCGAAAAATATCGGGCATTTTTGCCAATTGTAAATATGGAAAAACGCACGAATTTTATTTTATTCCCAATAATTTTAAGAAACTTAAAAGAAATTTTAAGAAATTTTAAACTCGTTATGATTAAATGGTTTCACCTTGTACGGAAGGTAAAAAACACAATATTCCGTAAAAGGGAAAATCATTTTATCACAAAAAAATCACAATTTGGGCCTTTTTCGGACATAATGTTCATGGACCCCTTGTTCTTGGAATACCATAAAAAACAAATAGAATGAAGGAAATATCTTTGTAGATATTTTCACAGGGGAACATTAATAGACTACTCAAATCTGTTCTTTTATATTTCAGTAATCTTACATTGAATCTGGATCACGGAAATTATCCCGTGATTTTCCTTGGAATTGAAATTCCTTGGAATTAGGAATTGGTAATTGGTCATCTCAATTTTTCAGGAATAGAATTGGAAAAAATCGTCAATTGCATTACAGAAATTGTAATTGGTAATTGACCGTTTCAATTCCTCAGGAATGGAATAAAAAAATCGTCAATTCCATTGCAGGAATTGTAATTGGCAATTGAACCTTTCAATTTCTAAGGAATGGAATAGGAAAAAATCGACAGTTCCATTACAGGAATTGTAATTGGTAATTGGTTACCTCAATTCCTCAGGAATGGAATTGCAAAAATCGTCAATTCCATTATAGGAATTGTAATTGGAAATTAAACGTTTCAATTCCTCAGGAATGGAATTGGAAAAAATTTACAATTGGAAAAATTTTCAATTCTATTCCTGAGGAATTGAAACGTTCAAGTATCAATTACAATCCCTGTAATGGAATTGATGATTTTTTCAATTCCATTCCTGAGGAATTGAAACGTTCAATTACCAATTACAATTTTTTTGTTCACTTTGGAAAAAAATTTATAATTGGAAAAAATTTTCAATTCCATTCCTGAGGAATTGAAACGTTCAAATATCAATTACAATCCCGTAATAAAATTGACGATTTTTTCCAATTCCATTCCTGAGCAATTGAGACGTTCAATTGCCAATTATAATTCCTGTAATGGAAATGAATTGAAACGTTCAATTACCAATTACAATTCCTGTAATGGAACTGACGATTTTTTCCAATTCCATTTCTGAGGAATTGAAATGTTCCAATTATTATCAAAATTACCAATTACAATTCCTGTAATAGAATTGACGGTTTTTATTCAATTCCATTCCTGAGAAATTGAAACGTTCAATTACCAATTACAATCCAGTAATGGAATTGACGATATTTTCCAATTCCATTCCTGAGGAATTGAAACTTTCAATTACCAATAACAGTTCCTGTAATGGAATTGTCGATTTTTTTCCAATTCCATTATACAGGAATTGAAACGTTCCATTACTAATTACAATGCCTGTAATGGAAGTGACGATTTTTTTGCCAATTTCAGTCCTGAGGATTTGAAATGTTTCAATTATTATCAAAATTACCAATTGACGATTTTTTTTCAATACCATTCCTGAGGAATTGAGATAGCCAATTACTAATTCCTAATTCCAAAGAATTGGAATTGAATTTTTATGATTACTTTTCAACCCAGCTCTGACCGGTAGCAATGCTGGAAAAGTGATCGAAAATTGAACCTTCCACCTACGGCGTAGTCGCTGCAAAAATTTGAATGATATTATCTTTAAAAAGTAAAAAAAGGGCTATTACAAAGATTCTGACATCCAATTCTGTTTTATGTCTTTTATTTAAAATGAAAAAATAAGTTCTAAATGAATCACCCTTTACATAGTTTTTCAAGAAATTTAAGGAATATTTCTAATATTTGACGCAAGTTTTTATTTATGCCCAGTTTTTCCATCAAACTAATTTTTCATATTATTTTACTTTCAGCTAAACATCATTAGCCCGGCCACTACTGTAAGTATTTTCCTGAATTTAGAATTTTGATTTTATTAAATTTTACTTTATCTCCATAAAAACAACCTCAATCATATCTGTTTTAAATAAAAAAAAAAATAAACAGTTATAAAAAACACACAGCAATTTATTATAGATCTAATAAAAGAAATCCAAATCCATCAATGAAAAATAATCCAATTGAAATTTTTTTCCGCTTGTTTATTTAAAAAAAAAAAAATGAATAACTGTACACGACGTCTGTTATGATTATTGTCATCATACGTCATTGCATATATATATAAACCAACATGCGATAAAAATCCTTTATTCATTGTTTTTAAGCGGCCAGCAGATGGTCGAGGCGATAGCAGCTCATTTCGCCGCCGTGGTGCAGTTCATGTGTGGCTAACCTTAACTTTAAATACTGTAATTTTTTAATTGAATCGCGTGCCATTAAAGTTCATTGATGGATACAGAGCTCGACTAGAGTGGAATACAAAAATGCTGCAACTATTTCAAACGATTTATTTAAAAGCTACTGCATTTTATCGATTATAGTGTAAAAACAAAAATATTCAATCATGAATTTTTATTGATGTTTATATTTGCTTTGTCATGTAAACAAAATTATTCGCACATATTTTAATTGCCGTGCGAAATGACAGCTTCGAAGCTTAATGTGTAAACTTACAATCATCGATTTGTTAGGAAAAATTAGAAAAATTTGTAATTAGAAAATGTATGCATGCGATGATGTAATATTTGTGTGTGTTTGAGTTAAAAAAAAAATGTGAATACTTTGGCATGAATTCCTCCACACAAGCGTAGTCCAAAGTTCAAGCAGCTAATTGAGTTGTGAAATGCTCTTCAAGCTTTAAAGTCGTAAATCTTCATTTAAATCATTCTAATTTGCATAAGTGAATTGCGTATTTGATGGGCTAAGCACAGTTATGACAAGCTTGTAGTTTATTTTTATTTATTTTGATTATTAGTTTTGTACTGAAATTAATTTACAACTTTTTCGAAATTTTTAGATCTGTGACATTGTATTGCTTTCATCTGTGAAATGTCCTTTTAAACTTTTTCCTTATATTTTCATGATGTTTTAAAAAACATCTGGCTTATTTAATCCCCCTACAATTTGCACGTTTTGTTTTTATTTTTAAACACCTCCTACCAGAGCATTACTTACAAGAAATCCATTATCGATAGCTTCTGAAGTACTCAACCTCTTCTTCACATTTCTCCACACAAAGTTTCTACTACAAAGCAGTTAAGTTTCATCAAATAAATGCTCTATATTTTAACTTTTTTTTCTGCAATTCCTCAGTGCATTTCTTTGCTTTAACGTTTGCCTCTTTGCATTTCTAGCCTAAGTGCTCTATCAATGACACTTTGAGCAAAGAACATTGAGGGTTTTCTTGTTTTTTTTTCCGCCCCCTCAACCCTTACTATAGTCCTTTCATTATGTTGTGTTCTTGTTGTTCTCATTCTTGGCTTTAATTACTTTTAGCTTTGGTTGTATAAACGACTAGAAATACATTCCTTGACAAAACTGGCACATAACAATTTATGGTGCATTTAATGGCATTGTTGTTGCTTTTATCCTTTTTACCAAACCATGCGGCAGAAGTTAGTGGTTACTACAATTTTTGCCTTGTGTTGTGTTTGTTATGTTTTGATGATTGTCAGAAATTATTGTGGTTGTCGGAAGATGTGTTGCAAAAGTTTTCATCATTTTGAATGATTGTTGCGTGAAATTGCATATATCAATGTTGATTTGTATTTCATAATGTATCCAGGAGACTTAGTTATATTTAGGGCCTATAAAGTGTCTTTCAATAGATTTGACAGTTTTTTGAAATGAAATTTCGCTGTTCCTGATTAAGAACATGCTTCTCCATAGTGCATTGCATAGTCCGATAAGAGTATCTATGTCTGTGATGCAATTCTCTGATGAAGAAAAATTGAGTACCAACAATTTTTTGACCCTGTGTCATAAAATTCTACGCAAAATTTTTTATGAAATTATATATTCAATTTTATATTATTACTAGCAATTTTATAAATAGCTATACACCCGGCAACTATATTAGAAAATAATAAGTATATTCAAAACTTTTCATAGACCCTAAGTTTGACCCCACGCTAATTGTTCAATTCCCTTTTTAGTTTCTCAATAGCAGGACATCATAAAATCATAAAATTCTGCGTGTTAATGGTCTGTGACTTTTATTGCCAAAGCTATTTGATATTAAAAATTTTGGCTTGTATGGGCGGAGCCACGGCCCGTTTTCGAATGCCCGTGCCAGATTTCTAGTAGAAAGACCTGGTCACTTTGTAACTCCAACTGAGTTTCATTGTTATGCGCCATTTATGCCCCTATTATGTAAAACCAGAGCTGGGTCCAAAAGTATTCATTACAATTCAATTCCTTGGAATTAGGAATCGGTAATTTGTCATCTCAATTAATTGTTATTGGTCAATTGGAATTGGAAAAAAATCGTCAATCCCATTACAGGAATTGTAATTGGTAATTGAACTTATTTCTAAATTACCAATTACAATTCCTGTAGTGGAACTGACTTTTTTTTTCAATTCCATTCCTGAGGAATTGAAACGTTCAATTACCAATTACAATTCCTGTAATTATAATTAACAATTATAATTCCTGAAATGGAACTGAAGATTTTTCCAATTTCATTCCTGAGGAATTGAGATAACCAATTATCAATTCCTAATTACATGGAATTGGAATTAAGGCGGAACTAATTTCAAAAAGAATCATTACAACCCAGCTCTGGTTACGTAATAAGGGCCTTAGTTCTAAAGCTATTCTATAACAAAAATGTGAATTATACGGGCAGTGCCACGCCCCCTTGTCAGTTGGGGGACACGACACAATATTACTTAAGTTTGTACCGAGTTTCATTGATGTATGGTTTGATTGATTATAGTTCGAAGTTATACCGAAAATTTGGACTGCACATAAAATGTTGCCAGTGGAACTGCGTACGTGTAAATTGAGGTTGAATACTGAATTCCAAGGCTGTGCGTCCTATAATTCCAAAGCTATTCGATATCGAAAAGGTTGGTTGTATGTGAGGTGCCACGCCCCTTTGTTCAATGTCCGCCCCCATTCATGCAATCGACACCATACTTGACAGGAGCACTCTCAAGACTTCAAGGCTACAGTCTTGAGAAGAAAATTTCATAAAATTTGGTTTAGCGGTTTCGAAGTCTATACCTGAAATACAAACCTACATATATACAGTGGTGGCCATAACATATGCAACTAGAATTCATATTATTTAAAAATCTTAAATAAATCTTTGTTTTATTGATTTTGTATATTATTGTTTATTAATATCAAAAAATAAATTTTATTACATGTTTATTTACATTTATGTAAAAAAAAACAATTTTATTATGTATTCTTAAATTTCATTTTCCAAAACAAATTCAACAAAAAATTTCAAGTTAAATTTCATTAGTTCAATATTTAGTTGCAAACCCTTTATGCTATTAAATTGTTGATAACAGTCATGTGAATAGTATTCCAAGCTTCTTCGAGACTTTTCAAGAGATCGGCCAAATTCTTGCAATTTTCCGTCTTAATCCTTTAGTTACCGATCTCCCAAAAGTTCTCTATAGGGCTTAGATCGGGTGATTAGGGTGGCCATTCCATTACTGCAATTTTCCTTTCTGCAAATCAAGATTTAGCAATTCATGGCGTATGGGTCATTGTCATGTTGGAAAGTTCAACGAAGAGGCATAACATCTTCAGCGTACGGGAGTATAACCCTATCCAAGATATTTTTGTAGACATGTTGGTCCATAATACCATTGATTTTATGTAGAGGACCACACCCAGCGGCAGAAAAGCATCCCCACACCATTGCACACCCTCCTTTATGCTTAACCGCTTTCTTGCAGTACCGTGATTGAAGCCGTTTATTAATTGGCCTTCTTACATATCGATGGCATGTATCGCTACCAATAGTGCCCGCAAGGAGGCATTTACGAGGCGTCTGCGTACACTTCTAGCAGTAATCGGCAATTGGAGATATTCAACAATTTTTGACGAACTTGAAAAATACTATTTTTTTACATATCAGATATTGGTATTGTCTGTGGACTCAACTGTTTTACGGTCTTCCACCTCGATGGACTACCGAAATGACATTTGTTGCTTGAAAACGAAAAATTATGCGTGAAATCGAGCTTTTATGCACATTATATTTAATTGAAATGTCTTTTTGAAGTATTCCATTGGAATAGTCGGTAGAAAAATAATTGGCGGTGTTCACTATCAGCCCTATTATGAACAATTTCCTCCCGGGAGTCGGAAAAAGGAGTTTTATTTTTTAAGATAACAAATAAAAAGATAATTTTTTTTTACACTCGGTTTGATGGAGATTGACGGTTGATGAACAAATTTGCATTAAAAATTTCCAAAAAGTTTTTAAGCTTTATCTTAAAAAAGGAAACTCCCTTTTTCGACTCCCGGGAAAAATTGTTCATGATAGGGTTGTATATCTCGGTCGGAAATTATCTGAAATCAAAAAACATTAAAATTTAGTCAAAGTATCATTAAATCCTCCCCCCAACGAGCTATGATTATTTTTTTTATTTAAAAATTTTATTTTTGGTTTCCATCTAAAGTGTAAACTGCTATTTTCCAAGAAAAATTCCGCCATTTTGTGGGCGGGAAACTACCTTAATGTAAACAAATTTTAATTAATCGTTGGGGAACGTATTTTATATGTAGAAAATGTGTACCAAGTTTGAAATGAATCGGTCTAGTACTTTTAAAATGGCAGTGAACACTGACTTTGAAAAAGTAGTTTTGGAAAAAACGCGTTTATAAGTGAATCGACGTTTGAGGTACACTTAATTAAAAATTCATATCTCTGTTAGTTTTACTCGGATCGATCAAATTTGGACACAATATTCTTGAGATGTGCATACATATAAAAAAATAAAAAGAAATGGTAAAAAGAAAAGTTAAAAACCTTACCCCCCTTAAGAACTTACTTATGCTGCATTTGTTTTGGCCAAGCAAATTTTAAGATCATCGAAACAAGTATCGATTATAGCGAAAAAAAAAAAATCGATTATTTCTTTGTGATACCTTGTTGCTAAAGACCATGACCAAGATGAGTTCCACAGATGAGTAAAAATACATTTTTAATATGTGGTTAAAATAAGCAACCAAGCTGCAAAGATTGATTGTTTTATTCGATATGTTTCAGTTGCATATGTTTTGGCTATCGTTGTACATCCATTTTTATATATATGGGTAAATTTCAAAAAATATGGATATGACTTTTTATGAATTTTTTCAACCTTAATATTGTACAAGTTTAAACATGGTCGCTGTTGTAAAAATTAATGTAGAATCCACAATCACTGTTACGCTCTTTAAAAAAATTCTGTTAAGTTCTTGTTTTAAAGTTTTTGCAAAAGTGCATACGATTTTTGTCTTGAGTGTTATGCCTCTAAAAAGTGTTTAAGTGCACTAAAAATTTCCGAATTTTAGCATTTGATAGTTTATTTATCTTAAGCTGAAAATTAGAAAAATAAAGAATAAGAAAAAAGTTACTAATTCGGCGGCATAGAAAATGGTGTTGAAACAACACTCAGGAATCTTAGCGATTGTTTGATATTTTTTTGAAAAAAATTTTGCACTAACAACTCAATAAAAACTAAGCAATCAAATACAAACACTTTTTTCAATACTCAAAACCGCAAAATCATAGACATAACATATGTATCTATACATACCATAATCTGCTGATTAAATTTTAATATAACACTTTTAAATGCTATTTATTGCAGTTATACACTTGACTGCATATCAGTAACTAAAATAAAGATTATAGCAAATAAAGTAAAACATAACACTCCTGACACGGTGTCAGGACACAAATTCTCAAAAAAAAAAATTACGGTTATGGTAACCTTAAAAACTAAATATTGGCAATGCAATTCTTTTTATTTTTCTTTTTTTTTCTTAAGAGTGAAAAACAAACAGGTAAGAGAGGGGAGAAAATAATCGCTTGTAAATATTAAACTATGAAATTTGCCTTAACTCCAAATGCCTTAAAAAAAAAATTTTAAAAAAATACAAAATTTAAATATAATTAAAAAAACAAATTCAAAAATAAATTAAATCGCATCAAGAATTCCATTGGATTTCAAATGCTTTCTTATTAAATTGCTTATTTTTTTAGCTGGACATAATCAGAGGTGCTGAAAAGAGAATACGACGGATCCTTTATTGCTTAGCTTTGCAGTAGTTATTGCTTGTGAAATCACGCCACACATTTTTTGGCGTCTCGTTATTTATGACCTTGACTGTAGGAATTGAAGATTATCCATAAGATAAATGACAAGTATACCTGGTCTAGACAGTCGAACTCAAGCGTTTAAGGTCAATTTGACAGCATTATTTTTCTTCAAAAAATACCACTTAAACAGACAATTATAAAGACTGAACTCTTTAGTAGAGTGGACTGTGATAATTCACAAATTTAATTTTATCGATATAAAATAATCAAGAATAATGATCAAAGTTAAATGAAGTTGCACGCTGAGCTCTATTGCTGCAATATGACTCTTAAGTTTCAACATTTTTCTCATCATGTAGCAAACTTTAAAATGGAATGAATGAACGAACACGAAGTTTTAATGTGTCCTCAATGTGTCCTTAGTGTGTCTTCTGTTCGCTTTGTTGGCTTGATTTTTTAGAGCAGTGTGCTATTTGCACGAGGCGACAGTTAATTTAAGTTAACATTGTGCAAAAGTTTCAAATCTATTCTAATGTTTCAGTATTTGCCTTGTTAAAAGCACTCTATTCGTGCAATATTTGCAATTTGTCATTTTTAAGAATATTTATTTAGTCTTTAACGTGGTTTTCTTGAATTGTCACTTAAATTTGTTCCAGTTGTGAATTTTAAAACTATTTCTTTTTTTTTTTTTTTTTTTTGCACTCTATCTAATTCTCTAATGCTGCAGAGTTTGTGTTTTTTCCTCCTTTATTTTTCCCTAGAATTTTCCATAAAAGCTTCATTCTTCAAGTTGTCCTTTTTTTCCTTGCACAACATCCACATCCTTTTCATTTCACATCGCCTTCATGTCGTGCATATCATTCTCATGACAGCAATGATGTTCATTGGACTCATTTTGTTTTTACGTTTTTTGCTTTCTATCTGTACTCTTTTATTTTTCCTCTTTACCTAATCAGCTATTCTTCCGGAATATGAATAAATTGTAAAGCAAAACGAAGAAGTATGAGCAGCAGAGCAGAGAAAAAAATTGTGAGAGACCATAAAAAACCAAGAGTGTGCTTTTTAAATATAACATATGTTGCTATAAATAATCCTGTTATAGCACTCTAGGATTGACAAGGACTATTTCAATTATTGAAGTAACTGTATTTTAAATATTCATCAGAATTTATTTAGTTTGTGTAGCAGTTCGTTATAAGATTATTTGGTGCAATGTGTTTAAGAAATGTTTGTCCGGCTATATATACCGTGTGTGTATGTGTGATTCTGTTGGTCAATTGGTCGGTCTGTGATTTGCCTAGAGCCTTAAAATGTACAGTCGCCTTTTAATGTTTTCTGCTTCAATGAATTTAAAGACATTTATTAGGAACTAGCCGAGTATTGGACGTTACTCGGAATTACATTTTGTGGGTTTAATTTTTTAATTTATATATTTTTAACTGAACTTTCCATAGAAATGTTAATTTTGGTAAACATTTAATAACAAAAAGATCATAAAACTTTTTTACTATTTCAAAGTATACTCGGAAAATTATAGTAAAATGATTATAGTAAAGTTAAGCATTATTTCGTATCAAGGGCGTGTTTATGGTGCCAGTTGGTCACTGTGCCGAGCCGAGAAGGAAAGCTGAAAAATGCTGCATCATATGAAATAAGCTCAAAGTGCGTATTGTGCCAGCCAGTCGCTTTAAGCTGCTTGCTCGGCTGTCGTTTTAAGCTACCAGTGCCTTAAAGCCAGTTGCTTTAAGCTGCCTGCTCAGCGCCCTAAGTGTTCGATACCATTAATGCATCTCTATAATGGGAAAACTTTTTCGCTTCATATTGCTGGACAGTAAATGCTCTGTATATGTTGGTAGAAAAGATGATAACATACCGATCTTTTTTACTGTGTCCTATATAGATCATAGGCTCTTCTTCATCAAAAAATTTCTTGGCATGA
Source organism: Coremacera marginata (assembly GCA_914767935.1). Classification (NCBI taxonomy): domain Eukaryota; kingdom Metazoa; phylum Arthropoda; class Insecta; order Diptera; family Sciomyzidae; genus Coremacera; species Coremacera marginata. The sequence continues at coordinate 10,832,435 of OU612044.1, read as the reverse complement.
AATGTATCACGATGTATATTTCCGGAATTATTTACAATCAGTCAATCAATTTTAATAGGTGTAAGGCGCCAAAATTGAAAAATTTTTTATATTTTTTTGGGTAAGGTTACGTATTAACTTTGTGGATTCACGGCCCCGTGTTTAAAATTCATAATATTTTTTCAGTAAGACCGCGTTCATATGAAGAGCTCATTGGCTTATTGTTGTTTTTTTTTTTAATCTCGCTTGGTTACACGGCAAACAATCGCCGTTTGAATCGTTTATCTCGCTTGTTTGCGGTCTAAAAATACAAAATAAGCTGAAATAGAATCAAGAGTAAGCTGCTCACAGAGTAGGCGCCGATGCGGACAGGTTATCAGACAGGCGCATCTCTGTCTTGCTTGTTCTCATTTCCAACAAGCAACATGTCTGCTAACCAGTCGGCATCTGCGTTCACTCCGTGGGCATGCTAAGCTCTTATAGTGCTCGCTGAAACTGATTAGAGCTTCGGACTAAAGCAGCTTTATTTAGCTTATTGTGTTCATAGTACGCGCTTAATGCTTGCAGACAACAGTAACTTATTGCGCTTTCTGCTTATGACTGATTTTTGCTTTGTTTTAATTTTTTCTAAATAAAATAATATCGTCAGTTGTTTTTGCGAAATAAATGAAAGTTTTTTTGTAAGAAAAGTGTGGAGAAGAGTAAAAAAGAAACAAAGACAGAAACTGCTATAAATAAAAAAAAGGAGATTTGTTGGTAGATTTTTTTTATATATTGTTTAATATTTCACACAATATTCAATTCATTTAAATTTCTATCCCAAAAAAAAGGCACATGAAAAAAAGCATTTTTTTTTGCGACCGCGCACAAGTAGCGGTGCAATCAGCATTATCAGGAGTTTTTTTCTTTGTTTTTGCGCATGCGTTTGTTTTTGTAACAGCGCACGTTTTTGTTTTTGCCCCATCGTGATGACAAAGTTGATGATAGACACAAAGCAACAACAACAAAACTTTATTTTATCTATAATTTCTCGCATAAAACAAAAGATCAAAACAATAACGAATGCGTTCAATAAAATTTGAAAACACAAAGCATAACAACGGTTGAAAATTCAACAAAAAAAAATATGCAAGAATTATAGAAAAAACAACGAAAACTATGTAAACACAAGAACAGAAAACTATGTAGAAAAGCCCACAAAACGAAACAACAACAACAACAACGTAATAACGGTGGAAAGTTCAGATCAAAAAATATCCAATACATAAAACAAAATCAACGAGAATGATGTTAACAAATAAAATAGAAGAAAACAAGTACCGAAAACGATTTAAAAAATGTACTACTACAAAACATAAACAATAAAATAACCTGAAAGATGCAAATGTGTGAACAACTGAGATAGAGATATAAGCGCTTAAAACCATTTAATAAGCAGCTCTAAGCTCGGAATCAGCTTGTACCAGAATTGATAAGACTTTTTGATTTCATATGCAATGATCATAAAAATTGTTCTAAATCTCGTACTGTATCAAAATTTTCGAAACTTTCTTGAGAGAATTTAAAAAAAAAAACGAGTTCTTTCGCAATTTAACGATTTGTTAAAGAATGTTCTCAGAGTACTTCTTTCACCAAATACTATTTAAAGTACTCAAAGTAAAGAGTTCAGTGGAACTAAATAGCATATGAGTACCATACAGTATGAACCAAAAATACTATAAGTTTACATTTGTAGCTTTACTAATAAACTCATATTTTTATTTTATCATTCAATCAATCATATATGCAGGTGTAAACTTATAAATCAAATTCAACTTCAAATTCAAGTTTAACAGTTCAAATTCAATTTTAAATAATTTAAATTTAACTTTTCAAACTTCAAATTCAAGTTTTTATAGCTAAAATTCAACTTTTTAAGTACTGTTTTGGCTTGAAATAAAAAAATTGAATTTAAAGTGCAAAAAGTTAAATTTATTGAGTAAAAAGTTGAATTTGAAGCATAAAAAGTTGAATTTTAAGTTAAAAATGCTATGAAAAAATATTAATTTTAGTAAAAATATTAAAAATTTTAAAAAATAAAAAAATATTGAAAAGACAACAAAATTTTCTATTTTTGCGGGTGATTTCGGATTCTTTTCGTTTAAAACATTTTTCTTGGTAAAATTATTGAAATGTTTCATAAAAACCAATAATTTTTAAATAAAAACTTATCTTAAAATTCCATTTTGAAAATTTCGATTTGAACCAATTAATGGACATTGTCGAACCACTATTAGAATTCTATTGACAGTTCTTCGTAGTAGGAGAGTAGAAAATACAAAATTCCAAAATTCCCAAAATTTTTCATTCACGTATTCACAATTTTTAGAGTTTTATTGTTAATAATGAACAAAACACTTTCCCATATAAAAAGTGGTTTTATGCCTAAAAAAACATTTTTTTCAAATAAAAAAATCCATGGAGCCTATGGTTAGACACTTTGCAAAATCGCTTCGTGGAAGGTTCGTGTAACCAGAATGAGACAAAGAATATTTTAGACCCAATTTATTAAACACTTTTTTACCCTGTATGGAGACCGATCCGGATTAATGATTATACATGAAGCGTTTTACAGCAGATGTTTTCAGCTTCGGCTTCAGCTTCAGCTTCCTATGTATATTCGTACGTTAGCCAGCTAATTGCCATCATACTGAATTTCTATGTTCTTTTTCATACATTAAAAGTTTAATGTGCTTAGACTTTGCCACTCCCCTTTTTTAATTTATTAAATTTTTTTCACTCAAATTATATAAGTGAAAAGTGGTTCCATACAAATACTCTTATATTAGTATTTTATATTATTCTTTAGTATTCTATATTATTAGTATTTAGTATTTTATATTATTCTTTAGTATTTTTAGTATTCTATATTAAGTAGTTCCGAAGCTAAATTATATACAAAACTCGGGTTGTTTGGATAGTGCCACAATGGTTTTTTTTTTCAAATTCAATAATTTACTTCAGAAGAATTTTGTTTGTTCCATGTACTGTTCAAAACCAAAAAGAACTTGAGAATTGAAAAGCTACTAGTAAATAATACGAGTTGTATTGGCAGTACTATGCCCTTTGTAATGTTTAAAATTTTTTCAGAATAATTATTTTAGCGAAAGATTGATACATACATACCTATCTTAAAAGCTTAACCATACAAAAGATTCAAGATGCATGAAAACTACCACACCACTTTTTCGATTTTTTGCAATGACCGTGGTTACCATAGTGGTTTTCAAGGCTATCGTATATTGTTCGAAAGTAAGACCATATGAAAAAGCCAAGTTGTATAGGAAGTGGTACGCCTCTTACTTCAATCTAATTTTAATACTGCCTTGACCGGAACTCTGTTTTATTTAAAAACTGCCAAATTCGTAGATCACTTTAAGAGATAACTCTTTACACATACACAAACATACACATACATACACATACATACATACATACATACATACATACAAAACCTTTATTTGTATTGAATATTAAGAGAAAATTCTCAAATTTGTTTTAAATGGTTAGAAATAGATTCCTTTTGGGTTTAATGCCAGTTATTTTAACATACTTGAAATTATTGAACCGTTTGCTTATTTGGATATGGAAGGAATAACCATTGAAGTGAGGTTAGGTCAAAGTTAGGTTAACTCAACGTTAGATTCATTGAGCATGTTTGCTTTTTACAGAAGAATCAACTTCAAAGTAAAAGCCAAAATTTACGCCTAGATGCCCTCACCTTGAAAATTTATTTTTTTTTTCCAGTTTCACTATTATGATTATTTCGCATTTTAATTATTTTTATGAGAAAATATAATCCAAGCACTACCGTTTAAGATTAAAACTATCATAAAACTCAGAATGTAAAACTCAAACCATTTATGTATAAATTATTTTAATATTATTAATATTATATGCACTTAAGCTCCATTTCAGTAAAACAGGCGTCTTTAGAAGTATATCTTGTATGCACCTTATGCAGTCTGTAGTCGCCTTAAGCGCTCTTTCACCAAGAATAAAACAAGCAAGCAGCATTATTTGGTGCATAAAAATAATCTAGATTATAGAATAAGAACAACATCAGGGAATTTGCAAAACATCAGAATCACTTTAAATGCATCCAAGAACAGCACGTGACTTGGAAGATGTTAGCCGGACAAGTTTTAAGAGCAGGAGTCGATGTGTATATATATGAGGACAAACGACGATGATAATGATGAGGATGATGATGATGTGAATACGGATGTCGGTTGTTATTGCTGCTATTATTGTTGTTGTTTTTACTATGATGCCTTGGCAAATGTTGAATATGGTTATGACCCAGATGCATATGGTTCGTAAAGGATAACGAATTAAGACCAGCTCCACTGTGTACAAGTGAAGGCAAAAATACAAAGAAAAAACAAAGTATTATGAGTAACAATGTGTATAGCTCGTTGGTTACTTAAGATGGTGTAAAAATTAGAGAAAACGTTTAAGAACATATCAAAGTGTTGCCGAACAAAAGAAACTTGCTTAAAGTTTTGCATAAGAGAAACCCAAATTGAAATAGGCTTTTATATCAATGAAAAAAAATGCAAACACTTGAAGTAGTCGTTATAATAATAATAAAACGTAATTACGTTCTTTTGTGTTATTATAGTTTATAAATTGTTTTAGGAAAAAAACCCGCCCTTATCTATTGTATAACCTTAAAGTTAACCCTTAACTTGATTTGAACTAGAAAATCAAAATCAGTATCAGTATCAGTATCAGTATCAGTATCAGTATCAGTATCAGTATCAGTATCAGTATCAGTATCAGTATCAGTATCAGTATCAGTATCAGTATCAGTATCAGTATCAGTATCAGTATCAGTATCAGTATCAGTATCAGTATCAGTATCAGTATCAGTATCAGTATCAGTATCAGTATCAGTATCAGTATCAGTATCAGTATCAGTATCAGTATCAGTATCAGTATCAGTATCAGTATCAGTATCAGTATCAGTATCAGTATCAGTATCAGTATCAGTATCAGTATCAGTATCAGTATCAGTATCAGTATCAGTATCAGTATCAGTATCAGTATCAGTATCAGTATCAGTATCAGTATCAGTATCAGTATCAGTATCAGTATCAGTATCAGTATCAGTATCAGTATCAGTATCAGTATCAGTATCAGTATCAGTATCAGTATCAGTATCAGTATCAGTATCAGTATCAGTATCAGTATCAGTATCAGTATCAGTATCAGTATCAGTATCAGTATCAGTATCAGTATCAGTATCAGTATCAGTATCAGTATCAGTATCAGTATCAGTATCAGTATCAGTATCAGTATCAGTATCAGTATCAGTATCAGTATCAGTATCAGTATCAGTATCAGTATCAGTATCAGTATCAGTATCAGTATCAGTATCAGTATCAGTATCAGTATCAGTATCAGTATCAGTTTCAGTATCAGTATCAGTATCAGTATCAATATCAGTGTCAGTGTCAGTGTCAGTGTCAGAATCAGTATCAATATCGGTATCGGTATCGGTATCGGTATCAGTATCAGAATCAGTATCAGCATCAGGTCACTGTCACTATTTTTATTATTATCACTGTTTCTATCGCTATCACTCACTATCACTGTTTCTAGCACTATCACTGTTTCTATCAATCACTATCACTGTTTTTTCACTATCACGCACTATCACGATCACTTTAACTATCGCATTCACTATAAATATCAATATCACTGTCACTTCACTATCTTTTTCATTATAATTATCATTATCACTTTCACAATCACTGTATAATTGTCATTATTTCTGTTACTTTCACTGTTTCTATCACTATCACTGTCTAGTTCTATCATTATCACAATCACTGTATAATTGTCATTATTTCTGTTACTTTCACTGTTTTCATCACTATCACTGTCTAGTTCTATCATTATCACCGCTTATAGCACTATCACTACCTTTATCACTCACTATCACTATAACTTTCACTGTTACTATCACTATCTCTCTCAATATCACTGTCGCTATTACTATCATTATCACTGTCACTGTCACTATTACTATCACTTCACTATAACCTCACTAACACTATCACTATAGCTAACTATCGCTACCTCAATCGAAAGTCCTATCACTTCACTATAACTATTACTATAACTATCACTGCCACTATCACTATCACAATCACTAACACTGTCACTATTTCCATCACTATCACTACCTTTATCACTATCATTCACTATCACTATAACTTTGACTGTCACTATCACTCACTATCACTATCGCTATTACTATTACTAATTACTATCACTATAATAATCACTATAACTGTTACCATCACTATCACTTTCACTATCACTTAACTATGTAACTATCACTGTAACTATCACTATCTATATCATTACCACTATCACTATCTCTAGCACAAAAACTTCAATTCAGCAACCAGTTTGTAAAAAGGGCATGGTTTGCCCGTTTCTATATAAATAGGCACAGCATCTTATTGTCGGTTTTGAACAAGTACAACTTGCTTAAATATTGCTTTTATAGTTGTCCTCCGCTTATTGGTTCTTAAAAAAAAAACAAATCATGGGATTTCGTTGTTGTTGTACCTGATGATGATGATGACGTTATTAATGAAAACATTTGAATGCCGCAGATGATGGCATTTACTGGCAGACATGCTTGAGGAATTGCTTCACTATCATTAACATTTAGCATGCGAGGCTTGCGAAAAATTGTTTCTGTTGTTGACTTTCATATTTTTCACCTCATGTGAAAATTTATTTATTACGTTGTTTGTTTCACACACACACACTCACACACTCCACAACAATATCTCTAAAGTCGTGAGAATAGCCTGCTTCAACCCCATGAATGCCTGGAATTTCTTTTGAATGAAGTAGTGAATTTCTTTTTCCATCGAACAAATTGTTAACTGGCTGTTATTTTGTTGTTGTTCTTGTGTATAAACCAACTTTTATTGTGGCGTTCATTCACTTTAGATGGTAACATTTTTACCATCAATGTTTTCTTTGCTTTGTAGATATAGTAAAATAATTTCGATTTGTGCTGTGATAAAATAAATCGATTTTATGGAATTTCATTGCAATAGTTAACATGTTTTAATTACGTGAACAAAAAAGAAAAACAACAGCAGAAATTACTGAAGTTTTTAAGTACAGTAACATAATTTTAAATTTATAAAATAACATTTAAGTGGCGAATAGGGAAAATTTACTCTTTTACATACATATATCAACTTTAATTCAATTTCAAATCTTACTCGTAACTCCAAAGCAATGATTTTGAAACATTTCTCAATGTCTCTTCGTTCTTCTTTTAATACCCTTTGAGATCCATAATAGAGACTAATAAAAGGGTGTTTAAACTTGACGGCTCTCTAAAGTCTCTGTGTCTCCCTTCATCTCACCTCTCAAAGATTTGGGCCCCAAATAAAGCTTAATTCAACACCTCAAAACTTGTCCCAAAAGAAAAGTTCTCATCTTATATTTTTGGTACGTGATAGCTGATGGCTAAAGAATGGTTTTATTCTTCATCCCCAAAATTGCTATCAATCGTAATTAATACGTATATACCGTAAAATGAACAAGAAGTAAAATACTCAGTTCAGAATAACGGGTTTTTTGTTTTTTTTCAGTAAAAACTAAAAAACAAAAACTTGAAAATTAAAAGTTCTCATACTGAAATTTTGCTCAAAAATCTATTATAACGAGTAAAATTTTTTTCACTGCCATGCTTGATCGACGAAAAAACCTTCAGATCTTTTTGTCCCTTTCATATGACCAACTTTGATATAATACTATCAAAATTAAAAACTGTCTGCCTTAATATAGAATACCTTTCCATCATATTATTTAACAGTTAATTTAAATCAACACTGTTGAAAACACCTGAAAATGTTACACTTAGGTCCCTTCTTAGTCCTCCTAAAAAAATTGTATGCATATAAGAGCTGATCAATTTCTTCGAGACCAAATTTTGATTTCTGGAATCAAATTCTTTAAATGAAATTGCGCTGAAAATAAATTCACCGTACCCATATGCTCCTGAAAAGTTATTTTCTTAAGTTTAACATTGAATACGAAAATCAATGATTCCAGGACGAAAAAAAAACAATGCTTACTAATGCATATTTATTATCATGCTTCACTAATGCAATTAAAAGCAGTATTTAAAACGGTTTAAAAAACTGGAGTTTATTCAGATCAATCATAAAGTAACTTCAACCAAAGACATGACTTAAGTTGACTTTGAGTTACATTTACGTTTCTTACTGTGGAAGTGATAGAAAGCATTTTTAAAGCCGATACGGCAGGTCATTTACTTCAAATCCTATTAGAGATTCATGCCCTATGAGCATATAAAATTGTTCTCGTTTTTGAATAAAGCTTCGAGAACCCGCTTAAAAGCGTTGCAAACACTACATTTTCTTCTAAATGAGTGCACTCTGCCATGCCAACGCGTCTAAATATACGCTAAGCCACTAATGCTTAATCCACGTACTAACTATGGCTACTACACAAACTACAAATGTAGACAAATTAGGAGAATGGGAAATCCGTCCAATACACACCCACACTCCACTTTAAGAGCAGTCGACGTAGAGAAAATGAAATAATACTGAAGATTAGCTGGAGATGCATCGCATGTATGCATTCGTGACATAAACACACACACATGCATGCATGTATGCATCCATGCCTGCACATGCCAAATACATACATGTAGCCAACGGAAAGAACTGAGTAATGCTTGCTTCCTGGAGTGTGACGGGGGGGGGGAAAAAATAAAAATAGAGGATTTTAATTTACGCCTGAATGTATGCTAACCTAAATGTGCGTGCTTAAAAAGTACATAACTAGTACTACATGTGTGCTGCAGAACTTTGTGTTGGATTTGGATGTGTGAATCAAGGGGTTCAACGCCGGCAGTTGAATTAATTTTCGCTTTTGTTTGAGTTCAACTCTGGAATTGCGTTTAACTATGAAAAATTGTGCCGCTTTGTTTGAATACTTAATGGAAATTCAGGCAAATTAGTTATCATGTGAGTTCAACTTCTTTTACAACCAAACATCACTTCCACCCATGACCCCGCCACACTTTATTATCATCATTATTTTTATAATCAGGAAGCTCATGCTGGGCGCTCATGCTGTGAGCACATAAAGAGCTAACGGCTCCAGCGCTCGAAGTCATTTCGTTGCGACAATAAAGACACTAACATGCAGGAACTTTATTTTGGAAACTCCAAATATGCATGCCTCAAAGTGAGCTAGCTACTAGCTTGGAGCAACATCAACTAGCATAAATTGTCTTTTCCATTCTCAATAAAGTCTTCTTCTTGCTTTTCTGCGGGCATAGTTCAGTATGTTTTAAGCTCATTTTTTGTTATTTTTGTTTTTTTAAATGCATAAAAATAATGAGCAACACTATAATTTACGCCCACTAAGTAGAAGGAACGCGCCACTGCGGAAGCTGCAGGCGTTAAGGAATAAAAAAAAGGAAATGAGAGAAAAATAAAAATAGTGAACAGCACACATACTTTGAGTTCCTATGACAGCTAGTGTTGGATAATGTAAAAAATTTTTAACTTTTCAAAATAAAGGTCTTTAAAAAAATAATTATCATAGGCCATTTCTCTCTTCTTGAAAAACAAAATACATAGTTTATATATTCACTTTAATTTCGTTATATTAATTTTCGGATTACATTTTTTTATTTAGATTGCCATTGAAATGATTTCAATATCAGTGTTATTTTAGTTAATTTAAAAGTAAATTTTGAATATCATTAATTATTTTAATTTTCGTTTCAGTTAATTCTAAATTGAAGTTTGAAGAAATCCTGCCATAATCACTGTTAACAGCAACACGTCGACTCAACATTTCGGGAGCTCTTTGCGGCTCTAGTTTAAAGGCGCTTTTTTATAAAGGTTTGTCGTTTTCTTTTATGAATTTATACTAAGGGCGCAAGTATAGTGACGGCTGGTTGCTGTGCCGAGCCGAACCGAAAAGGAAAGCTGATTACACGCTGCACATACAATCTTATGAATTAAGCTCGCTTTAAGCTGCCTGTTCGGCTGGCACTATATGCACTTTAAGCTTATATGATTGTATGTGCAGCGTTTTTCAGCTTTCCTTCTCGATTCAGCTCGGCACAGCAACCAGTCGGCACTATAAAAGCGTCCTAAGAGGAATCAGGTTATTTTCCGAAAAAGTTCAAGATTTGGAATTAAAAGTAGATACTTTAAAATAGCTAAGCAAATGCATTTATTGTATTATTTATAGTTGTGAAATCTTTTCTCTAGTTTTTTTATTAGAGGGGACGTTTTTTCCATTTTTATTTTTTTATATTAATATTATATTAATTATAATATTAATAAATATTATATTACAAATGTTATTGTGTGAAATTCGAAGTCAATTAGAGTCTAACTAATGCAGATATAGAGTTGTAAGTTTCCGCCTCTTCTGTCTGGCTTCGCGCTTCAGGGGACAGCTACCTGACAGCGTGCAAAAGATTTATGCATGCTAATGCTTGTTCCTGTGTCTTAAAATTCTGTGTTTAAAATTAAGTTTCGTTTCAAATTGTCCGTTCTACCGTATAGTCGTATATGTGCTGTGAGTTTCTAATTTCTCCTATAATTTTAAATTTGTTATTTATAAAATACCAAAAAAATCAACAGAGAATATTGGGAGTAGAATATAGAGTATCTAGAGTAGTAGAGAAATAGACATAAACGCAGGAAAGACAATATAGAAGCAAGCAGTGCGTTAGCAAAAATAAAAATGAACACATCTCGAGACGTGGCAGGAGGTTTTGAAAAGAATCGTGGAGTTTTTTTGCTTGTTTTGTCGACCATTTCAATTTAAGTAAAGTGTGTAAATTGTGATGGAAAAATTACTCTTTAGTCGTGCAAAAAAGACGGTCTTCGATTCAACATCAAAGTTGCATGTAAAGATCAAATTAAACAACCTTGATTTATCCGTCTGTGGAAAAAATTCTATTGTGGCATTTCCGTGGTGGCGCACGTGACGATCGTACGACTTTAATGAGTGAAAAAAGATTGAAAAATTTAACTTACAAGTTCCTTATTTTGATTTTTCAATAGTTTACTAAGCACACTATATATCTAAGAGTAGTCAAAAGTTCGGTTCTTATATAGAAGCCACCAAAAATGATACGTTATGTGACAAAAAATAGAAGTCGTTTTTGACTTGGATCACAAAATTAGTAAAATTCTGTAAATTGGCAAGAGTTTTTGTATAAAAATTTTTTTAGAAGGATTTGAAATAGTATAAGTTTATTTTCAAAGTAATCAAATTTAAAAACCTTTTCTCGTTTTTTTTTATAGGGCTTAGTATGAAACGTTACGTGACATGGCGATACGTGACATTTTTTCCATTGTAATTCATTTGGGTAATTAAGTAATTAGGTAATTAAGTAATTATGTGATTTAGTTATTTAAAAACAAATTTAATATATTCTGCCTCTCCTTGCCTCAACAATTTTTCATTATTTTTAGAAAATGCCTTCCATTTTTACTAAAACAAAAACGCTTACGAAACATTTACAAAACATTACCTTAAAAGAAAAATTACATTTGTGAAACAATGCAGACGATTTGATGATCATGGTAAATGAATTTATATTTAAATTGCTTAAATCAATAAAATAAAAATGTTTTTCTAAGATAATTTCATTAAATAATAAGTTTTTAATAACTTTAAATTTTCGTGTCACGGTGGACTTTTCGGCGGAAACGCCCATATGGTGTATATGAAATTAATTATCGGTTTAGTTTTGTGATGCAAATTTTAGGCTTGGAATTAGCTGGATGTAAAGAGTTTTGCCTTCTGGATTTGTGAATCACATTTTTATCAAAATCAACGTACAGTTTATATGTGTAAAAAAATGTGCTCGTGTATAGCAAAAAATGTTGCAGGTAAATTTTTTCCTTCTGCTGTAAAAGAAGATAAGGTCGCAACGTGAGAGAAAATAAAATTGAAGATACATTAGAGTTAACTGTATTAGGTAACATAACCGGGAAGAAATGAGGACTCTCTTCCTTATATGACATGGCTTCCTTGTTCGGACATTACACTAGAAAAGTCGTGGACATTTGTGTGAAAAACGCTTATTTTCATGATTGCAAAACTTAAGAAAACAAACTCGGTTCACAGTATGAAGAGCGGTATCAGGCTCATATAAATTGAGGTCAATATCATGCAATAGAACCCAGGTTCAAATCCCATCTGACACAGGATGTTTTTTTCAATTGAATTAATTTTTCTATTCGGCCGTCACCTCAATTTATGTGAACTTGAGTAAGGACGCCCTTCTGCAGCGTTGTATTGGAGGCTTCACTCAAAACAATAATGGGAGTCAACCAATTCATTTGTGAAATTAGTCCAAAAATTATGAATGTTTTCTCAAATCTTGTCAAATATGTTATATCGTAGAAATGTAGTAGCAGGCTCTTAATGAAGGTTTTTTTTCGCTTTGCTGTCACTTATTCAAGAGATGGGAATTAAAACAGGAACAAGTTTTCATGACTGGGTGGGAATAGGAGACACCATTGAAGTAAGTCGAGCGGAAGAAGAAGCTGCAAAAGAAAGCATAGAAGGTAGAATTCGACGAAGGCAAGAACAACAAGATGCACTAGATATCTGAACAAGACAAGATGCACTAGACAACTAGATGAAAAATCGGTATTTTGACTTTAACTGCTCATAGAAGATCACTTTTCTGGATGCAGTGATCCCAGTTTTTATTTTCAAGGTGGCACTACTGTCACGCCAAATTACACGTCAAAATATTCATTAGTATTTAAGTTACGTGTGCTTTTGTAAATAGCTAAAAGTGAATTTTTTTTATAATGTATGAAACTATTCAACAACGCAATTCCATTAAATTTTGTGTGCGGAATGAAATTTATGCTGCCGAAACGTTGAAAATGTTGCAGAAGGCCTTCGGTGAGCAAACTCTATCGAAAATAAGAGTTTATGAGTGGTAGGTACAAAATGTTCAAAGGGGGTCGAGAAAGCGTTGAATCCGAAATCTTACTAACCTTGTTGGAATATCGGAAGGATAAGTGAAAACTATTTTGAGTGACCGTTTGGGCCTCAGAAAAGTGAAATCTCGATTGGTGCCAAAAACGCTCAATTTCAGTAAACAATGCTTTCCGACTATCATTACAAAATGAAATGGAGATGAGACTTGGGTGTACGCTTACGTCCCGGAAACAGCTGATCAATCGGGTGAATACCGTACTAAAGATGAGCCGAGACCGAAAAAAACCACGTCAAAGCAAGTCAAAAAATCAAGGCTATGTTGACAGTTTTCTTCGATTATCGTGGTGTGGTGAATTACGAATTCCTTCCAATCGGCCAAACTGTCAGCAAAGAATACTACTTGGAATACTACCGGATTTGTGGAGAGACAATTCTTGGTTTTTGCATCACGATAATGCAATCGTAATTCGTGATCATTTCGCCTAAAACTCGACCCATATCCTTCCGCAACCATCGAATTCGCCTGACTTAGCACCATGTGACTTCTGGCTATTCGCTAAACTTAAGAGACCGCTCCGTGGACACCGTTTTGAATCGATAGAAGAGGTAGAAACCGTAACTAAGAAGGAATTTAAGGCTATACTGGAAGTGAACTTTGCAGCATGTTTTGAAAATTGGAAAAAAACGTTGGCACAAGTGTATTGCATCCGGGGGGGGGAGGGGGGAGGGGGCTACTTTTAGGAGGATGTAATGAGTTTTGAAGAATAAATAAAGATTTTTTGATTTATATAGAAATTCCCGATATTTTTTGCCCACAGCAGTATCTTTTCAGAGATTAATAATGATCTCCCAAATCAATAACAGAGCTCAAAGTAAAAAGTGGGCGATAAAATCCATTGAAGCCATGCAAATAGGCTGGCCCCGCCGGAATTATCCGTCTAATTGTTATTTTATCCGTCCGTTTTATAGTAAATTATCAGTCTAGTTATATTATCTGTAGTTATTATAATTTTTGGTTAAAATTTGCCTAGGACTAGGTTATGTACCCATAAGTTCGAGAGAGGTAAAAGTTGTTTTTATTCCAAAAGCTGAATAAGCTACTCACTCCATCAAGAACTAGTAAGGAATGGAGCTTCGGCAGGATACCGAAGCTAATATACCCCCCGCCCCGCGGCCGAACTCAAGTATATTCGAATTCTTTAGCCACGACAGACACGATGACATTCAGTTTTATATATTTACGAAAGTTTTCCTATTTTGATGACGCCACTTTGTAAGGGAGGTAGGCGTGGTTTTCATTCGATTTTGCCGAATATCAAAGATATGGTTCATATTATATACCAAAGCTTATGTGCAAAATTTCAAGACATTTCTTTAACTTTTGTGGATTTTCTAAGAGATTTTAATTTAAAATAAAGCCACTTTGTATGGGAAGTGGGCGTGGTTTTCATCCGATTTTGCCATATATCATACAGATGGTTTATAATAAATATCAAAGCTTATGTGCTAAATTTCAATACATTTCCTTAATTTTTGTATATTTTTAAGAGATTTTACGTTAATAGAAAGGCCACATTGTATGGGAGGTAGGTGTGGTTTTCATCCGATTTTTTCAAATTTCATAGTCAGGATTGACATTGAAGATCAAAGCGTATGTGCAAAATTTGAAGGCATTTCCTTAATTTTTGTGGATTTTTAAGAGATTTTACTGTAAAAATAAAGTAACTCCGTATGTGAGGTAAGCGTGGTTTTCATCCTATTTGAACTTGGTCTTAATTTTTTTAAATAAAGCCTGCATTTTGAGTTTCATCGCGATAGCTTTAAAATTACGGCTGTTATCGTGTCGACAGACAGACAGACAGACAGACAGACAGACAGACAGACAGACAGACAGACAGACAGACGGACAGACGGACGCACGCACGGAAATCGACTCAAGAGGTGAATCGACTGATAAAAAATATACATATTTTTCTATACCTGCCACGCCCCCTTCTTGGCGTTACAAAAGGAATGACAAACTTAATGACAAACCCTAACGAAGTACGCGTTGGGGTATACAAATTATTCTGAAAATACAAATTTCTAACTGAAAATATAAAGAAGCAACATATATAGAATCAACACTTAAAATTTCTCCTTAATCATTGCAACCTGAGGAGAGACCACCTCCTCAGATCGGTGGAGACAACCCTACACAAAGTGGCATTGAACAATATAAGATTTCCTCTCTGAACCGTTTGTTCCATCAACTTTTTTTAGTATTAATAAGTTTTACAGTTTATTTAGATGCTAAATGTTTTTATTTAGTTTTACAGTTTATTTAGATGTTTGACAATTGTCATAATTTCAAGTATTTTCAATCCATTAAACAGAAAGTTTGTAGTAAACATCTTTTTGTCACACAAAAATAAGAAGGTTATTTAGATCACGTGCTCTCATAAATTTATTATACGTATATTTGCATATTCGTTATTTTGTTGAAGTATGCAAAAATCAATTTTTAACAACTACGTAGTTGTTGTTCTCAACTTTTCAAGCGTTATTTGTGTACACGTGTCATATTTGTTGTTCATTAAGCTGTTGAGAGTTCAAAAATTACGTCACATTACGATTTTGTCCTAACAACCGCTGTGCCACCCAAACTGGCAGCAGCCAGTCTGCCGCTAGTACTAGATTCTTTTTTTTTTTTTTAAGATGACACTGTTTGACTTCAAATCGAATAAATTCAATTTAATTTGTTTCCAAATTGGCACTGTTAGTAGTTTTAGCTTTATTCTTCTTTGTTATTATTAGAAAAGAAAAAAAAAAACTTAACTTAAACATTTCTCAAAGACACACATTCTCGGTGGTCCACAACGCAAAAAGAAATGCGTCATCATTTAAATAACAGTCATAAAGTTCTCATATGTTATAGAAAAATACATTTACAATTTCATTAATAACATAGAGCAGCATCAAATTTTAAACTATTTTTTTTACAGTGCCATAAATTTCTGCAGTTTTTGCATATTAATAAATGAAATGCAATTTTTGTTAGATTTCAAATTCATTTTGGCAATAAGTGGAGAAAAACCATGGTGTAGCCATGAACTTTTTTGCATATTTCTTGTAGTCAAACGCTTAATTTTGCTCATCGGAAAAAAAAATCAACCTTAACATTAGAATTTATTGTAGAAAAAACAAGAAATAATTCGCATGACTCATTTGTGCTGGGCTGTGGCTCAAACTCCACAAGTTGGGTAACTGAAAATATCTTTGTATATGGAAAGTCGTCTCTTTCCCCTTTTTAAAAGTGAAGTTTTTGAAAGATAGATGCGGTTTGGAATTGAAACAAATAAAATAAATACCTAGTTTATCTATGTTACAAAGTTACGCTATGAAAACGTTAAAAGGAAAAGTGTCACATGGCTGGTTTTCGGTCTCATCTGAAAATGGCTTTAAATATATGGAACTTATTTATTAGAACCATTCAAACAATAGTAACTCTAGGCGGCACCACTTTAATTTTATAACAAGCCGACACGTTCACGATCCCACGTTAGAACTTTCGTTATAAATTCCGGATTTTGAATTTCTTAGTAACTACAGTCAAAAAATAAATCAAGTTTAAAATCAAAAATTAGAGGTTTTAGTTTTAAAATTTTTAAATTTTCTTTGTTAAGGAAATAAGTAAATTAATATTCAAAACACAAATGTTTACATTCATCTTAAAAAACTAGGAATTTTAATATAAAAATTAAATTTACTTTAAAAAAATATGCCTTTCGAGCATGAAAGAAATGGTTAGTTTAATTTATTGATTTTTTGCTTACTTTTTGACAATAGTTGTATAGTCTACAGCATGGGCGTATCCAGGATTTTTTCAGGGGGAGGAAGGGGAAAGGGGAGGGAGAAAGGGAGAGGGGAAAGGGGAAAAATATTTTTTATGTGACTGATAAATAAATAAAAAAGGTGTCATCCGTAAGTTTGTAATAAAAAATATATTGAGCTTTAATATATATTAATAAATTCTTTTTATCATAAGAAAAAATGTTTTCAATATCTTAATTTAATACTAAAATTCTTATTTTTCTTATGTTCAGGGGGGAAACTGCCGTCCTGCCCTACCCTCGCTACGCCCATGACCTACAGCAAAGAATGTCTGACCCTTGTCATTGAGTTCGAACCTCGTGATGTCAGAATTTTGGTTTTAATTTTGTACCCCAACGCGTACAGAGTAAGGGGTATATTTATTTTGTCATTACATTTATAACGTTATTACATTTGTAAAATTAGATATATTTTTGATCAGCATCACCATCTGAGTCGATTTCCATATGTCCGTCTGTCTGTCCGTCTGTCGACACGATTACAGACGTAATTTTAAAGCTATCGCGACGAAATTCAAAAAATAAGCTTTTTAAAAAATAAAGGACAAGTTCAAAAATGAGCATAATCAGATGAAAACCACGCCTACCTCCCATACAAAGTGACTTTATTTTTACCGTAAAATCTCTAAAAAATTCACAAAAATTAAAGAAATATCTTAAAATTTTGCACATAAGCAAGCTTTGATATTTAATGTAAACCACCACTGTGATATTTCATAAAATCGGATGAAAACCACGCCTACCTCCCATACAAAGTGACTTTATTCTAAGCGTGAAATCTCTTCAAAATTCACAAAAATTAAAGAAATGTCTTGAATTTTTGCTTATATGCTTTGACATTTAATATAAACCCTCACTATTAAATTTGGCAAAATATAATGTAAACTTCCCCCCACCTTGCGTACGAAGTAATATCAGCAAAATAGACAAACCTTCGTAAATATATCAAACTGAATGTCAACGTGTCTGTATGTACCCAAATTCCATCCATATCGTTTATCCGGCCTATACTAAATTTTGCACATATATTCTTTGGTATAATGTGAAGGATTTAGATTAGAAAAGTGGGCGTGGCATTTTACTTTTAATCGAACTCCTTCTACACTGTTTTTCTGACTTCAATTAAATTTCGCAAATATATTCTTTGGTGTAATGCGTAGTCCATAGTCTGAAATTTTTCTGGCAGGGTCTTGGCGCTTTGATTTTAAGTGATCTTCTTCTATAGCCTTTGTCTGACTTCAACAAAATTTTCACACATATTCTTTGAAATAATAAGCAGTCAGTAGTCTAGAAAATTGGGTGGAACTGAAGAGGAGGCGTGCCACTTTAATTTTAAACGAAATTCTTTTACACCGTTGGTATAAATTCAAACAAATTTTGTTTATATATTATTTAGTATGAGTTTATCATGAGTTTAGCACAATAGTCGCGATTAGAGAGAGGTGCGTGGTCTTTTTAATGTTAATATAACATCTTCACCGATTTTCCGGCTGTAATCAAATTTTGCATATGTATTTTTTGGTAAAAAAGTAGTCTGTAATTGGGCGGGGCTAGACTGGGGCGAGGAACTTTAATTAAAAACGAACTTTTTTAAGGTTTGTCTTACTTCAACCAAATTTTTCGCATATATTTTTTGGAATAATATACAGTCCATAGTCCAGAAAAATAGACGGGATTAGACATTGGGTGTGTCACTTTCATTTTAATCGAACTCCTGCTGCAGCATTTTTCCGACTTCAAGCAAATTTACACCGTTGGTTCAACTTCCACCAAATTTTTTCCTTATTAGTATTTCGGTTGGTTTATTTTTTTTTTTAAATTTTGTGAACAAAAAAACAAAGCAACACCTTACTCGTCGATGCTAAATAATTATTTAGCGCAAAAAAATAGTTTTGCATGTGTATTCGCATGTTATTGAATATTAGATCAAATGCTTTGTCGACGTAGTTTTTTTTAGGAGTAAATTACGCCACTGTTCGATAACAACTGAGCTCTAGTGTATAGGAAAAAAGATATACTAGTGCACGAGAGGCACGTGTTCAATTCCCGCTGTAGTAACTATCCACAAATGTGTCAAATTTACAGGAAGAACACAATAGCAATGACATGAGCTTGAATGGAATTTTTTGATATATTCAATTTATAATTTTTTTTCTTTTAATACTAAAAAACTCATTTTTGTTTCAAAAATAATTTTATATTTTCTTTCAAAGAAAAATTTCACTTGGATATAAAAAATTTTTTGTCACTAAAACTAGTAAAATTTTGTAAATTTTCTTTGATTTTAGGATGTTTTTCCTCAGTGTATATGTGCTTATACGTAGTAATTACTCCTTATGTTTTTATTTCTATCCAGATTTATTTATTTATTTCTAATGTCAACATTTGCGGAAAAGTGTTCTTCCTTATTGTCTATAAAAGGCTCTCAAGTTTTGGTTTGAGACTCGTTAGGTAGTGTTCAGAATAAAACCCCATTTATTCTGAAAAAAATTAAGTAAAAATTGAAAAATTTAAATTTTTTCAAATTTTAAATGCTCTCAGCTGTGTACGAAGGCCGTTTGATAATTCAGTGAAAAATGAAACAAGGAATAATTTTCACGACAAGAAAAGTTTTATTTCTCGATATAGTCTCCTTTTAGCTCAATATACTTCATCTAATGTTCCTCCAATTTTTTGATCCCATCCGAAAAATATGTCTTCAGAAGATCCTCAAAATAGTCCTCTGTTTCGGTGATGAACTCCTATCTGGTGGTGAATCTCTCTCCGGCGAGCCATTTCTTCAGGTTTGGAAACAGACAATAGTCGCTGGGGGCCAAATCTGGAGAATATGCTGGATGAGGAAGCAATTCGTACTTTAATTCATGGAATTTTTCATGGGAGCTAGGCATGTGTGAACGCGCGCATTGTCTTGATGGAAGAGCAATGTTTTCCTCGCCAAATGGGGACGTTTCTCTTTCAAAGCGTCGTTGAAATGGTCCAATTCGGCTGCACAGTATTTGTCATTGATCGTTCTTTTCGCTGGAAGGTAATCGATGTAAGTTATACCGCGTTCATCCCAAAATACTGTCATCATAACCTTTCCGGCCGATAGCACCTCTTCGCCTTGTTCGGAGCACGTTCGGTCGGTGAAATCCACTGATTCGACTGTTCCTTTGTCTCTGCTGTGTAGTGATGGATCCATGTTTCATCCACGGTTACTATTCGACGGAAAAAAATCCTTATCTTTGTTTAACATCGCCAAACACGCCTTTGAATCAGTCACACGATCGAGAGTATGAAAACGTGGTACCACCCATCTTGCGGATAATTTTTTCATATCCAAATGATTTTGCAAAATGTTCCAGACCCGTTCGTCTGAAATGCCTACGGCCTTAACAATCTCGCGCATTTTAACTCTGCGATCGGCCAATACGATATTGTGAATTTTAGTGACCATTTTTGGTGTGGTGACCTCATTTAGGCGTCCAGAACGATCGGCGTCACTTGTGCTTGTACGACCGCATCGGAATTCATAGCATATGTATTATCAAGCCTTTCCTTGGTTTGGCTGATGGTTTTTTTGCGCAAAAAATAATGCTTGATGAGCACACGAAATTCACTCTTTTCCATTTTCGTCAAAATTCACAAGATCGTCTGCTATCAATGGCTGCCAAACATAAAATAAGCGTCGCAGCAAGCTGAAATTTTGAGAGTAGTCTATTAACAGATGGTAGATGATCAGTGTTGCATTTAAAGTTACTACGCGGGAAATTAAAAACTTGCCTTATTAAAGAGTGCGTGACTGTTAAACGCGTGTGTTAAAGAATTTTTAGTCACGCTATCTAGTCTATATTGGGCCCAATACTTACACCGGATAATTTAAAAATTGGTGTAGGTCGTTTACGACCAGAAAGTCCCGCCTAAGGTTAAGTGAATTTAAGGCTAAACGGATACACATTCTTTCTAAAACTCTGCCTAGTTAGTAACCACCAGCCTATGCAGATCCAGATTTAAGGAGAATGATTGCAGTATAAGATGCTTTGAAACGAATCATTGGTCCCCGTATCATGAATTAGTCTTTTTCTTCTCTGTGTAAAAGAAAGGTAAACCATAGAGCCTGAAGTTGGGTACCAATTCTTAGAGTAGGTATGACTGGTGGGCATGTCATAGTAGTATAAATTTGCGATGTAATAGCAGTTGTCCACGTTTAAGTTATTGCCTCGGGACCTACTCTATCGCCAAGACTGTCCTTTCATTAATAAGGCTTCTATATGTTTGTTTTTGAGACATTCCATTCGGCAATGGCAGAGGTCCGAAACGCTAATATAGGGCTTAATAATATAATATTTGGTGTGGATTCAGTATTGAAGTTTTTAAAGAAGGACACCGGTCTCGCTAGAAATTATGGAAATTATGGTGTCAGGAAAATATTTCTCATTGAACTGACACTTTTTGGTTTTCCTGCGGTTGTTAGATCCATGAACCATAGACTCTATAGCCGTGGAATAAAGTGGAATCAAATTTATACGGCTGGTGTTTACTCTAAACACAAAAATAGGATTTCTGAATCCAGCCATTTTTCCCTCCATCTAAATTATAGTATCGAATATCTTCAAAGTTTGTAAGTCAAATATAAAGCTTAAATTAATGTTTCTTAAGTTAATGCGTAACGTTGTTAAAAATATTTAATTAAAAGTTAAAGCTTAAAGTTAAATGTAAAGCCTAAATCAATGTTACATTGTCACATCCGTTACGTTGTAAATATATTTCAAAGCTTTAACGCTTAAATCAATGATCTATTGTTACATACGTTACTTTGTAACAAAGTTTTAACGGCGTTTATTTTGAAGTTATAAAGCTTAAATTACTGATATAATGTCACATCCGTTATTCTGTGATTCTATATTACTTCTTTGCAGTGCTTTTGAGACACTGTTTTTGAAACAAAAAGTCAAACTACTAATGAAAAAAGTTAAATTCGTTACAATTCATTTTAGCTTTGTCATTTATCATTTTGAGCCCACATTCTTGTTCCTTTAATCTGCATGACGTTTGCCTTATTAAGAAGCTATCAAACTTTGCAATCACAAATAATAAGTCTCATTAACTGTACATTAAACAAATTGCGTTACTCTAAAATAATACCGGCTTTAGATGAGAAAAGATTTTATGTTGACTTTGTAAGGCATAAATTTATAGAAACCAACTTGATTGACTTTCTTTTACAAGAACATAATGATGGTTATAATCTTCATTATCATCATTATGAGTAACAAAAACTAATTACTGAGCGCTTGCTTGATACAAAAAATGGTCTCTGTGGAATAACCATAGGAGATTTTGTCCTACTTTCAGCTTTTATTACAAATTGTTGTCTTATTTAAATTATGCTGCAATTTATTTGAAACTGGCTCAAACAAAATACAACAACAACAGCAACATGGCATTCAAAACCAACTTATTTACTCGTTAGTTTGTTACAAATGAGCACTATTCTAAAAGTAAGATATAGAAATGAATTCATACAGTTACCATAGTTGATGTAGTTAAAAAGTTTTTCAATGCACAATGTTTAAAAATGTTTATGCAACATTTTGTCAGGCAGAATTAATTGAATTCCATCTATAGTTTCCTTTAGTTTGAAGTTGAGAAAAACATTTTTTTGAAAATGATAAAATGTTTCATTTAATTGTTAACATTCAACAAAAATATGCTGACCTCACTTTATAGAAAACGAAAAAGCTATCATATAAATATATAAATATAAAATAACTAATTTCATGAGAGTAACATATTGTTCTGTAAATAAATTCAAGTTTTTATATATTATCCCAAAAAATATTGTAAATTGCATACTTTTAGGCATTCTATACTAAATATTTAGTGAATAACGAAATATGAACATGATAATTAAATTTATTCAATTTATTCACTCTCATTACTTGACCCATTTCATAAAGTTTTATTAAATTTCTCAAAAAATCTTTTTGTTATTTCTAGTATTTTTCATATTTATATTGTAGTATTTTCTTTGCTTTCATTATTGTCACAGCCCAATCACATCATATTTGTTATTGCTTAAACTACAACAATAGACCTCATTATTGTTCCAATTTCTACTATCAACGAGTTGTAATAATGTTATTGCTGTTGTTATTATCGCTGCCATTGAATGAAAATTGAAAATACTTCAAAACACGCTATATATATATATCAACAACTCAGTGTCAAGTCGTGACAATCGTTCAGATTCTTCGTTGTACACAAAATAATAAATATATTTTTATAAATATATAGGTGTGTATTTCTGGAAAAAATGCAATCCTTTTATTTGTTAATCTCATTTCTGTTTGTAAATGAAAGTGTGATTCTAGTGAATTTCTTGAAACAATTTTCTTGTTCGAATATTTTTAAAATGACGTAATTTTTCCCATAACAATCAATTTTAAAACAATCTCGGTCAATTGATAGTATTTCTATAGTAATTTATTTAAATATCAATAACAAAGTCAACAAACTTCTTATCGCTGATTTAATACTGTAGTATACGTGAGCTTGAATAAATCTTAATAAAATCTATTGTAAAACAACGTGAAAAATTTACAGAAATATACAGCTATAAAAATATTATATAGGGCCATTTGGTTCGGGTGCGCATTTTATTAGAGGCCTCGAATTAGTGACAAATAACAGCATGTTCAAAAAGTCCATATGATGGCACATAGATGGCGTTATCACATTTTTTTCCATATGATTTTTATTTAGCACCAACTTTCAAACGATACTTATAAAAATTTGACAACAATCTGACAATTGATTCGTGAGTTATATCATTATGTGTGCAACTTTTGTTATTAAAAAAAAAATGGGAAAAAGTGAATTTCGAATTTTGATAAAGCATTGCTTTTTGATGAAAAAAAATACAGTGGAAACCAAACAATGGCTTGATAAACATTATCCGGACTCTGCTCCATCGAGACAAATGGTAGAAAAGTGGATTGCTGAATTTAAACGTGGTCGTACCAGCACAAATGATCCAGCACAATAAAATCGAATTCTATCTTCGATATCTGACAATGGATGAAACATGGTTTCACTATAACACACCAGAATCCAAAAGACAGTCAGCTGAGTGTACAGCAGTCGACGAACCGAATCCAAAGCGAGCAAATACCCAACAGTCGGCTTGTAAGGTGATGGCGTCTGTATTTTGGGATGCGAAAGGAATAATATTTACCGACTTTCTCCAAAAAGGAACCATCATCAACAGCGACTACTACAAAGCATTTTTGGATCGATTGAAGGCTGAAATCGCCAAGAAACGGCCACATTTGCAAAAGAAAAAAGTGTTATTTCAATAAGAACAATGGCAAAATTGAATGAATTGAGCTTCGAATTGCTTACCCACCCACCGTATTCTCCAGATTTAGCCCCCAGCAACTTTTTCCTGTTTTCAGATCTCAAGAGAATGCTTGCTGGAAAGAAATTCAAGTCCAATGATGAAGTAATCGCTGAAACTCGCTGAGGCCTATTTTGACGAGAAAGAGAAATCGTACTAGAAAAGTGGTATCGAAAAGTTGGAAAATCGCTATGCTCGTATCGCTCTCGAAGTCAACTATGTTGAATAATATAATCGAGTTTTATCAAAATTTTTTTTTTTCTTATTTATCCTACGGACTTATTGAATGACCTGTCAGTTACCGAAAAATCCTTGTTTTCTGATAACGAGAAACGTCAAAAAATTTGCATGTCTAACATAGACGGATACATTTTTAAAAACCCTTCAAATAGTGACTACCGTCCAGCAAAATGCTATCATTTTATAGCAATTATTTTTTATCGATAGTTTTTCGATCAGAAATTAAAGTTATTTTAACAGATATAAAAATCATTTTGTGATCGTTTTTTTTTCAAACAGAAATAACATTTTTTTATGTGTTTTTTTCTATTAGAAATTAAATGTTTTTTTTAATTGTTAATTTTTTCGCTCAAAAATAAAAAACAATCATTGATCTATATTTTTCCGATCGGAAATAACAGTTATTCTTTGCTTGTTATTTTTTCGATTCAAAATAGAAGTTATTTTTAATTGTTATTTTTTCGTTCAGAAATAAAAATAATTTTTTGATCCTTATTTTTTCGATCTAATTTTTTCGATACTTTTTCGGTCGATATTTTTTCGGTCAGATTAAAAAAGAATTTTTTCATCGAAATGATATCGATAAAAAAATTAACATGTGTATGAACATTACAGTGACCGTTATGTAGAAGACTTTTTTCAATTGAAATTTCCTTTATCTGCTACTTTTTTCTACTGCTATTCCTACTTTTTTACTAATATTTTCTACCACCATTTCCTGGTACTATTTTGTCAATTAATTCTACCAATATTTCCTGCTACTATTTAATACTACTGATTTCTATTTATTATTTTTATTAATGTCTAGTATTTTGTACTACTATTTTCCACCACTATTTTCTACTTCTGTTTTCTGCTACTATTTTTACTTCTGTATCTACTGCTATTTGATGCTGCTATTTCGACTACTACTTTCTACAACCATTTCGTCTTCTGTTCTACTACTATTTTCTACCATTATTTTCAGTACTTTTTGCATCACTATTTTCTACTACTATTTTCCAACACTATTTTCTGCTATTAATTCCTACAACTACTGCCAAAAATTACATTTTATGTAAAAAATTTTAATAACGATCAGGTCTTAAACGTAATCTTACTATTTTTTGTGTCTACCATAAACTATAAGCTATAGTTTAAAAAATATTTCCACCACATTTTTACAGAATTCTTGTTTCTTATTACGAGAGAAAGTTACTGACATTGAAAAAATCTGTCAGTGTTGTCAGTGCTTATGATGACTCTTCTCTTTTCACAACTCTTCTTCCTTGTATTCAAAAACAATACCCAAATCCTTAACCTAATCCTTGTCTTAGCCCTTATTCAAATCTTTGTGCTAGTCCTTAATTAAATCCTTGTCCAAGTCCTTGTTCAATTCCTTGCCCAAGTTCTTATCCAAATTCTTGTCCTAATTCTTGGCAAAATCCTTGTCCAATTACTTTTCCAAAACCTTTTCTAAATCCATATCCTTATAATTGTCAAAATCGTTGTTCAAATCCTTACCAAAGGCGACTTGTTTCTATGATAGTAAACGTGGGTTCGAAGGGTGGTAGGTATGAACTTTATTTTTTTTATATTCTATAACATTTTATTTTAACTCAATAACAATTTTATGTGTAAATACTAATTTAATTTAAATTTCAATCGATATTATTTCAAACAATAATATTTTAATCTGATTGAAAAAAAATCGATCACTAATTGATTTTTATTGCTGATCTAAAACATATCGATAAAATAATGATCAGAAAATGATTTTTATTTCTAATAAAAAAATATCGATAAAAATAACTTTTACTTCTGATTGAAAAAATAATGATAAAAAACTTTTATTTCTGGTTGAAAAAATAACAATCAAAAATCATTTTTATTTCTCAACGAAAAAATACGATCAAAAAATAATTGTTATATTTAATCAAAAAAAATGCGATAAAAAATAATTGGCTTAAGGTGATTTATATTTTAAAAATCATGAGAAAAATCATGTCACAAACAGAATCGCTGACTCTCTAGCGTCATAATAACTACATTTAAATATATTTTACCACTTTTCATACATGATCTTTTGGTCTAAAAATGAAAAAAATAATCATTTCCATCCATCCATATAATTATTGGATATTATGGATAATTTTCCATCCCTGCCGTTCAGGCCTCCGAAATAGTTGATTACTGCTGACCTCTTCATTTGACAAAATTTCTTTCCTCCCATCCAAACTTTCAACATAGGAATCAAATAATAGTCAGTGCGGCTTAGATCTGCTAATAAAGTGAGGTGGTCAACCAATTTGAATGGCAGTTCGTGAATTTTAGTCATGACGACTGCCGAAGTGTGAACCGGTGCATAGTCTTGATAAAACAGTACTTTTTTCTTTCACAAATGGGGGGTCCAATAATGCTGCATAGCATCCTTCAGTTATCGTTTGTAATTTTTCCATAAAGCAGACTAGCAATACGCCCTTGGTAACCCAAAAAACAGTTGTCATGACCTTTCCAGTTAAGTGCACCGTCTTTACCTTCTTCTAAAATGTTATTTTGTCTAAGGAGTATAGTAGTGGACTTAAGTTTCATCCACATTGATGAATCTGCTCAAAAAGTTCTTGTTGTTTTGCTTAAAATGCGTCAATAGAGCGTTACAAGTCGTCGCCTGAGAATTTAAGTGTCGTATGTGGCATTTTGTGGCGGCCGTGGCGCAGTGAGTAGAGAGCATGGCCCATAAGCCAGAGAACCCTGGTTCAATTCCCACCTGACACAGAAAGTTTTTTTTTATTGAATTCATTTTTCTGTTCTGCAGACAATGGCTAACCTCAGAGTGTCATAAAAAGCTTCTTGAGACCATAAGCCATTCTTGTAGGTCCAGTTCTCGATCGTTTGTGTTCAAACATTTCACAACACGCACAACACAATTGATCATAAGAAGCTCGGCCAAAGTCCTCTCAAGGCTGAAATGGCCATTTATATATATATATACGTATATATGTGTGGTATTTTATCGGTTTTGAGTTAGAACAGGTTTCTTATGTATTGAGGGTGTTTCATGCGCTTGGTGTGGTTAGTTTTTTGATATCTTGAGTCGTTACCGAGATTCAGAGGCATTATTTTGTCATATGTGGCAACTTTTTATCAAATTTGTATGTAATAGTTTCTCCATCGGTTTTCAAAAAATTTATGATAGTCTATCAATCTAGGTAATTTAAAAAACGCGAGAAATCACCAAATACGACAAACCAATTCTAAACAAATACCACATTAAGTCCTAACCGCAATAAGGAACGATCTCTAAAATAAAATAATGAATAATTATACAGTCAAATCCCACATATGTATCCTGTATAAATTTGAAGAAAACCGGCCAGCTATAAACAAAGTTATTAGTCCTCAAACTTTAAATTCAGTTTACTCAAAACGACACTTTATTTCTCAGGCGACGAAGTGTTAGTGCGAATGGGTTCTTTTTTTGGTCGACATTTAGCAATCGCGACACCTAACGCGCGAATTGCTGTGACATGCCTGGGCATTAGGCTTGGCCAATGCTATATGGATATTTTTTTATTGTTTTTTCGAAACAAAATAGGAACTAAAAATTGCGTGTTTTAACGCAGTTTCAGAATAAGCTAACCATCTTTTTCATTCCATATAACTTTTGGCCCTCTACCAGAGCTTTTATGACTGAAACTTCTCTTATTTTTATACCTTTCCATATAATAACAGAGGTAAACAGGAATTCTATTAAAGTTCTGTCTGTTTGCAAACTTTTTTCTTAATACTCTTAGATCGCTTAGTCCGAAAATCATCATTAAAATTATCTTTGCTTAAAATTAAACACAATATACAAAATATATCACGATATGAAACAAATTACTCATACGCCTCGGAAAGAAACATATCGATCTTGGCAAAAACTGTGCTTTTTATGTTGATTATTGAATTTAGTGACTCAAATTTGTTAGTTGGCTGCAAATATGGGCGAAATTTTCTTTACAAAATACCTGATAAAAATTGAAAAAATTTAAGTCAGAAAAGCTCTGGTAAAGGGCCAGAAGTTATATTCATTTTAAAAATGGTAGGTGTATTTTTAATTAGCGCAAAAATACGCAACTTTTGATACCTATTGTGTATTAAAAATAAACAATAATATCGGCCCAACCTAAAATTGCACTCAGAAAAGCTCTTGTAGAGGGCCAAAAGTTATACTCATTTTAAGAATGGTAGGCGTATTTCAAACCAGCTCAAAAATACTTTTGATACCTATTGCGTATTAAAATTAAAAAAAAAAAATACCGGCCCAGCCTATTGGTCATCCAAAAAGATTTGGATCTTCAGTGAATATTTTCAAATGTACTCCCTGCGATAGGCCCACAGCCTCAGCAAGCTACGTGACTTTGATTCGGCGATCATCTAAAACCATTTGCCGGACTTTTTCAATGCTTTTATCGATGCTTGCAGTTTTGTGCCGTCCAAACGACCCTCATTAACTAAGCTAGTACGAGCACGCTTTAATTCATTTACCCACGTTTTTATGGTGGAATATGATGGCGCAGAGTCTTCTTAAAGGGATGCACAATAATACATGTTTTCAAAAAATTCAAACAATAGTACGTATTTTCACAAAAAAAAATTTGTTGTTCTATGTAAGGCCGGAAACTTTTTGAACGAACCTCGTATTTCAGATTTAAATCTGATTACAATGATAAAATGTGAAAACAAGTCGCTATTACATTTTTTCAGGCATGACAGCTTAAACACTGACATGTATATTTTGAAAAATTAATTAAAAAAAAAATCTAAAACATCCTAATCTTAAATTCGAATCTTTCAGAATATACACTCGATACCTTAAAAACGTAAGACAAGTTGTGTATTTCATCAAATTGTAGTGCGATTTTTGATAGAAAGGCAGGTTTTTTGTATTATGATATTCTGCGGAGATGATGAAAATTTAGTTTGAATAAGTAATGAGAATAATGTCGGCAGTGTTTCTGAGGTAAACTGCTTTTTTTAATTTAAGAGAGTTTTTGACCCTATGTGTAAGTATTACGGGGCGATGTTTCCTAATTTAGGACATTAAATTAGCAAGAATTTTACTCAAGGCCTTAAATTAAAATGTTACTTAGTTTAGGAGTTAACTACGGCAACATAGTATGAAATGTGACCTTGAAAAATCGGTTATTTAAGCTAACTCAGAAAGATCTCTTGGACCAGTGGCTATCAGAAACCATAGGAATTTCGGCATTTATTTCAAATGACCCTCAAATTGTCGCACACTGTAATTGAATTAACGCTATCAGAGTTTTATTTTAAATCCGGCATTATTTATTTTGCAAGTTAAAGACATACAATTTTTTATTTATTTTGATGACTCCATGATACCACCTATAATAGTTTTTACAAAATTTGATTTTATTTAATAGCTCTAAAGCAATTTTGAATAGAAACTAAAAACAACTCCAATACTTTGTGGCAGTAAATTGCTTTTAGCCACAACTGTTTCCAATAAGCTTCAAAATGGAACACATTGAGAATATTTGTGTTTTGATGATCACGATAATGACAGCTATTACAACAACGACGACGACGACATACTTTAAATTATAAACACATCACAATCTAGATGAACACACATCATATACTCAAGCAAAAAAATACACGTACAAATATGATATGATTCTAAGAGTAACATAAACTGACAGCAGAGCGCCAAAAATTGGGCAACAACAACATTAACGCCCACAACATATTCACTAGCGTCAGCATAACAACGACGACATTCTACACGATGATGAAGAAAAAATAAAATTCTAGACATAAATAAAAACAAAAAAAAATTCGTCATTTTAACATGTAAAATATTGTCATCACTAAATTTACAAACACACCCACACACTGACACACACGCATAAATAAATAAACATAAATTCTCCACACTACGCTGCCAACAAAATCCGTTGCTGTTGCTGTGAAGTGACAGCAAATCCTAGAGTTGAAAACAGCTATGAAGTGAGTGAAGCTGTATTTAGATAAGCAAGGTTTCACAAAAATATTTGCTGCGCACAAAAGTATGCAAGAATTTTATACGCTTTCTTCAAGAAAGCCCTAAAAATACTTGTCTAAAAAACAAAAATAAAATAAAAAGAAAAAAAATACCAGCTAAGCGTTATAAAAATACCGTCAACTTCAAAATGACGCACCGTCTTTAACACTTCAGCTGGAAATGTGTATGAGTGTAAGTGTGTGTGTGTACTTTTGGTGGTATTTGTGTATCTGTGTCACATGCCTGCGCTAGAATGTCACTTAAAGTTAAGCAACATTTTATTTAGCAGCAGCGTAGTTTGTTTTTAACGCAATTTAAAATGATATCGTATAAAATATTTTTACAATTGGAGAATGAATGAAGCATATGAATGACACGAGTGGAGTGGGTAGTTTTTTTTTTTTTATTATTTAAAGCATTTTTTTTAATTTTTTATTATGCATATTTTAAACATGTTCTAAACACTCGGGGAAGCAAAACGTACCTTGTGTATATCATGAACATGAAATTAGTTTATCTAAAAATCTATTAAAATTATCATATCAAAAATTCTGGAAACAATACTGACAAATTTCCATATCGATAATTCTAGCCGTGGCACATTGTGAGATTTCCTTAAGCTAGCGGAACAAACTTAAAAAAATTTTGTTTGTTCTCTAAAATATAGCTAATAAACACATAAAATCATTCCTAAAATTTCAAAGTGATTCATTAACTCGTTATATTTATTCAAAACGTTAGTCGAAAAAAGGTGATATTTTGTTTTTTTTTTTTAAATTATTTCCTAGCCTTAAGCAGTTTTTGCATTAAGTGCGTTGATCAAAAAGGTAAACTTTTAAAATTCTTTTGTAATGGAAAAAATTGCTGTAAGTATGCAGATTAATAACCATTGAAATTTATTGTTTAATAAACCATGTTCTTAAAATTATACATAGAAAGTATAGCAAAAATTAAAAGTATTGTTGAACTGACAGAGAATTTGATCGCATATGTACAACATACGCATTTGAATTATATTTTTTATCATGTTCGATTACCGTAGATAGCATATACAAAAACTTAGCTGCAACTTTTTAAAATATTTTCTATTCCAGTTCTTAATCCTTGCACTTTAAATTCTTTTTTTTTATATGGAAAGTTCTATTTAATCAATCTTGTAATTTTTTGTAATTATTACGTATTACTTAAAATTAATTGAACATTAAAATCTTTGAAAATAAAATATTTATTTCGAGGCATATTTATTTTGTCAATATTGTGTAATATTGGATCCTTGTGATTAATTATTTGCAAAAAAAAAAAAAAAATATTAACAAAAAAAAAATTATAAAACATATTTTAAAAACTAAAAAATATTAAAAATACAAAGGCAAAAAACAATTAAAAAATCGAAAAAATTTAAAAATATAAAAGTATTAAACATTTATAAAAAATATATAAAATTTATAAAAACGATGAAAAATATAAAAATATAAAAAATATAAAAACGACGAAAAATATAAAAATATAAAAAAGTAACAAGAACCAACTCAAAGAGACGGAAGAGGGCTAAAATCTGAATTAAAATAAGTTAAAAAAACCCAAAATGTATATACAAAATAAAAAAAAATAAAGAAACAAAAAATATGTATACAAAAGTGCAAAAAAGAGATGTAAAAATAAAAAAAAAAATAAAAAATATAAAACAATAAAAAATATAAAAAATATAAAAAAATATAAAAATATAAAAATATTAAAAATATAAAAATATTAAAAATATTAAAAAAATAAAAATATAAAAAATATAAAAAATATGAAAATATAAAAAATATAATAAATTTAAAAAATATAAAAAATATGAAAAATAAAAAAATATTAAAACATAAAAAATATGAAAAACATAAAAATATGAAAAATATGAAAAATATAAAAAATTTAAAAAATATAAAATATATAAAAAATATAAAAAATTTAAAAAAACAAAAAAAAAATAAAAAAAAAAAAAAATAAAAAAAATATGAAAAATATGAAAATATAAAAAATATAATAAATTTAAAAATATAAAAAATATGAAAAATAAAAAAATATTAAAACATGAAAAATATGAAAAACATAAAAATATGAAAAATATAAAAAATTTAAAAAATATAAAATATATAAAAGATATAAAAGATATAAAAAATTTAAAAAATATAATAAAAGTTTCTATACAAAATATAAAAATCAAAATATATAAAAAATATTTCTATTTGAAATATAAAAGAATATAAAAAATATAAAAGAATATAAAAAATATAAAAGAATATAAGAAATATTATCGAATATAAAAAATGTAAGAAATTTAAAAAATATAAAAAATATAAAAAATATAATGGAACATAAAAGAATATAAAAAATATAAACGAATATAAAAAATTTAAAAAATTTAAAAAATTTAAAAAATATAAAAATAATAAAAAGAATATAAAAAAATGTATATATATAAAGAATATAAAAAAATAAAAAATATAAAAAAGTAAAAATATAAAATATATAAAAAAATATAAAAAAATATAAAAAAATATAAAAAAATATAAAAAACATAAAAATATAAAAAATATGGAAAATGTAAAAAATATCAAAATAACAAAAATAGAAATAAATATTTTTTTATAAAATAAAAAAAAAAATATAAAAAATATAAAAAATATAAAAAAATGTAAAAAAATTTAAAAAAATATAAAAAAATATAAAAAAATATAAAAAACATAAAAAAGATAAGAAATAAAAAATATAAAAATATGAACAATTTAGAAAAATTTAGAAAATATTAAAATAACAAAAATAACAAAAATAGAAAAAATATTTCTTTATAAAATAAAAAAATATATAAAATATTTCTTTATAAAATAAAAAAATTTAAAAAATATATAAAATATAAAAAATTTTAAAAAATAAAAAATATAAAAAATATAAAAAAATATAAAATATATAAACAATATGAAAAAATATGAAAATCATAAAAAATATACATTGAAAATTTAAAAATATAAAAAAAATATAAAAAAATATAAAAATATAAAAAAAATATAAAAGAAATATAAAGATTATAAAAAATATAAAAAATAAAATTATAAAATAGTAAAAATATAAAAAGTAATGAACGAAAACAAAAAAAAAACACCTGAAATAGAGGCAAAGATAGCTAAAATACGAATAGAAATTATTAAGAAAAAAAAAAAACAAAAAACTAATAGGAAAAGTACAAAAACAAAAAAAAAGCGAAAAAAAACTAAAAAAACAGCATAAAAAGGGGTCAAATACGAATTGATATTACTTTTCAACAACCCCGAAAAACTTCGAGTAATAAGTTTTGCATAAAAATCTGAATTAAACAATTTTTAGAATTTTATACGGCTGCCATTTTGACTCCGCCATCTTTGAATTTTCGAATTTCTAAATTTTAATATCAAATTCGGAATTAGTGACCCGAAAAACATAGATGTGTATGGTTTTTTGAAAATCCGCAACAGAACAATAATTGTGGAAGTGAAAGAAATGAAATATATCAAAAAAGAAAATCTACGATGACCTACAAAATAACTATAGCCTAAGATCATTAGCATATAAACCTGAATGCATTTTAAATTAAAATTTTGTGTTTCAAGGTTGAAGATTTTAAAAGCTATGATTAAAAAGGTGAGAATGTATATTTCTCTATAGACAATTTTATGAAACACCCTGTATAAAAGGGGTTGTTTCATATAGACCTCAACTGCTAAACAATTTTTTATTAAGAATGAACCAAGGAAGCATCTTACAAAAATGTAAAATTTTGTCCTGTTAGATTGGCCTAATTTCACACTGTGCGTATTGCTTAAAGAGTCCAATATTAATAATTAATAATCCAATAGAAATAATTAATTTTTCAGTGACATAGTAAAAAAAAAGATGTGGAATTTTCGCTCGAACGTATCCTCAGGAAATTTGGAACCGTGTTTATTTCCGTGTTTATACTCCGACACCTACCAATAAACCCATGATTTAACTCAATCTAAAAAGGTTTGAGGGCCATAAAAGATTATCGATTCTAGTGTGAAAAAAACTTGATAAAAAAAGAAGTTCTACAATTTCTGCAGTAAAAAAAATTGTAACACAAAACATCACAGTTTTTAATAAAAAAATTCGTTTAATAAAATTCGAAACTACAGAACTTTATTTCTAATAAATTTGAAATGGGGCCTTCCTATATTAATGTAGCGATATATATCTCAATTTGCGGCTTGCTCGAGGCTGGCCTGTTTTTTGTTGTGCTGTGCCTTTCACTTTAATTAAATATTCTTATTATTAAAATTTCGAAAGCAAAAAATACCCTTATACTGTTGCTTAAGGACAAATATGATATTTTTGAAGATAATTCATTAAAATCGATTCAGTTCATTTGGAGTTTACCTCGAAACCAAAATTGCGCTTCAATAAAGGCTATGTAGATAAGCTGATTAAAATTCTCTTGCAGCTCATATGTAGCGCAAATTTGTAAAATTCTATTAAACAACCTCTCTTTACCTACATAAATAGTCCTGTGCTATTAAATTTTTCGAAACTGTCATGGCTTCATCAACTTCATTTCATCCTCATGATAGATTCTTCATTACTGACAATGTAAGCGAATTACACAGAAATAAAAAATAAAAAAATATAAATAATAATATTCTACATGATGCTTCATGAATGTTTGCTAACATTTCAGTTAATATTTAATTTATTTTTATTAACATATTAAATTACATTTTAAAAAATTACACGTTACAGCAGCTGAAATAACAACAAGCAATACTTCAGACAAATTCGTACACATTCAGACACACACGCAATCACTCTCACACACACTCACTCAAAAAGACAGATCGGAAGACAAACAAACCGACAGATAGGCAGACAGACAGACATTCATATAGTCGAGCATAGCGACAACAGCTAGTGTACGAGAACCATAAAAGACAAATAATAGGCAGACAGCAGCTACTCAGCCAGTCCTTCTAGGCTGACTCACAGGACGGGGCGTATGAGTTATTTTAATTTGCATATCAAAAGGGATCATGTTGGCATCACTTGTGACAGTGGTGCAGGAGTATTTGTGCAAGTATTGCTGCTGTTGCCGCCGCCTCTGGGCGTTCCATTTTACAGAGTCGAGTCGGGTCTGTATAGCATTTATTAAAGCACAATGCTATTTATTATTCATGTTTGTTTGGCTGCTATAAGAAATATAAGGAAATACATGAGCGGATTAAACTCATTATTTCAGCTTTTTTCACTACAAAAAAAAAAAAATAATACTATATTGTATTAAAATATACCTTCTCTTGTACACACAATACAGTAGATAATACATAGTGTCAAATTAAATTTTTCTTTTGACAGCTTAACAAATATAAGCCGCTTTTAAATATTATATCATCCAGATATGCCTGTTAATTAAAGAAAATTAAAAGGCAGCAACTTGATGTTACTTTTTTTTTGATAAAGGCAAAAAATTAATGAAATATAAAATAAAAGTCTTAATGTCTTGAATAATAACGAAACTATAGGAAAAGATAGTATTACATACAATAAAACTAAGTAATAACATTTTAATAGTAAGAAATTAAAAATTATTGTAAAACACCGTCCTTCACAGGATTGCACCTATGATAAATTTTAATTAAGTATGATTGTAATTTTTATTTTTATTTATCATATATTAAATTGTTTAAAAGTGAATATATTTTATAATTTATTTACTATATGTAAATGTTTATTATTATTATATGTAAAAAAGATAAATGCTAAAATTAAATCAATACAAATAATTCAAACTAATCTTCAAACTGAAAAAAAATAATTTTAATTACAAAAGTTGTGAATCGTTTAGAAATTCAATTTTTGTAATGTTCGTAACGAATTTCATTGATGTGTTGTGACTTATATTTCAAAAATTTGGGCTGCGTAAAAAGTACTACGTCCGTCGTTCAACGCCAATAAAATGTTACCAGTGGAACGGCACGTGTAAATTGAGGTCGAATACCGAATTACGAGGCTGTCTGACCTATAAGTCCAAAGCTATTAGATATTGAAAACTTGGCTCGTATTTGGGATGCCACGCCCCCTTTTACAATCGGCACCAGACTTCAAAGGAACACTCTCAAGACTGCTACCGTTTCTTTGAAAATTTCATAAAACTTGGTTTAACAGTTTCGGAGTCCTTACGTGATATACACACATACCCACATACATATATACTACAGAGCTGCACAAGCACTGTACAAATGACTTGAAAGTCATTAGCTCTGCTTTCATCTACTTTCGCTCACCTACTCTTTCATATCAAAATTTGCACGGAGAGACAGTAGAACATTCAAGCAACAGAACAGTAGAACAAAACTGAAGTGGAACCCACTGCACTGACACTGAAGTTACTTACAGGTAAAACGAATGGTTTTTTTTTTGTCATCTGTTCAGCACGATTTGAGTACATTAATGCGTTCCGTCGGTAAAGTTTTGTTTTTATTACGTTTCATTCATAGATTCTAGCCAAAAAAGTCTTAAAGCATTTCAACAAAAATAAAATTATTATAAATAAACAAAGTTTACAATTTCACTTACACTTAAATTATAGATTATTTCGTCAAAAATAGTTCTTTTACCTTACAGATTTAACTAACAAGGAAAGGTCCCCAGGTGTCACTCGCCGATTTGAATGATTTTCGGATATGTGATAGAGGACAAAAATCTAAGGTTGACGTATTTTTTTATACGTGCTCAAGCGATGGTTTAGGGTTTCAAAATGGTGTTCTAAAATCAGTGGAAATTTCGTTTTTTCGCCATAACTTAACTATTTTCCATAGGAAGATACACATATTTGGTATCAAAAGAAAGTTATTGAGATGGCGCACATGATGACACCTAATTTTTAGAAAGAAGTTTTATTGTTATTTTTTTGTTGAAATTTTTAACAGTATTAAGTCGATATCATGAAGTGCCCGTACTCGAAGTTGTTTCATTTTCACTTGTGTTTAATTTCAGCTAATTCTAAAAGTTATCTTTTTTGTTTTTTTTTTTTAACTCTTACCTTTTTATATAAAAATTTTTTTATTTTTTAAAATGCATTAGTTTTCTTATAAGGTATATATAATAAGGTATAAAAAAAATTAGCTCCTAATGGTTTTAAAAAAAAAAAAAATGCAATGAAATATATAAACCCTCGGGTGCAGTCAAAAGTTATGTCGCAGAAAAAAAAGTAAAGATGCGTAAATTTATTTTTTTACGCGTAGTTTTCAATAATATATGAAGCCCATGAAGATTTTTTGCTTCCATACATTTTGTTCCACTCTAATATAAATACATACATTTTTTATATATCATATAAATAGATTGGCAGAAAAAGTAGAGTTGGCAACATTTATACATACATATGTGACCTCCTCTTGGTCCAATTGCAACTAAAGGGTTTTTCAATAAGAGCGCTACAAAAGTTTTTTTAAATAAAACAAAAACAGTTTTGGATATCAATGAAATTCTTTATTCCTGTGAAAGTACATTCGATGCCATTACGTATGAAACTCGATTTCTTTTGCATGGCCACCACGGGCACGCTTGCAGAAGTCTAGACGCTGAACCCAATTTTCGACGGTTTACAAGCATAAATCGGCCGATACTGCTGCAATTTCACGTTTGATATTCGTACGAAGTTCATCAATCGTCGCTGGCCCCACAGGAAATAGTCTAACGGCGTCAAATCGCACGACCGAGGGGGCCAATCGACTGGGCCATTTCGTGAGATAACACGTTCACCAAACTTGGTTTTCAATAAATTGATTGTGACATTCGCTGTGTGGCTTGTGGCGCCGTCCTGTTGAAACCACATATTCTCCAAGTCCATATCATCCAATTCGGGCCAAAAATATTCGGTTATCATTGAACGGTAGCGATTCCCATTCACAGTAACGTTCCGGTCTTGATCATCACGGAAGAAGTACGGCCCAATGACGCCACCGGCTCATAAACCGCACCTAAAACGTAATTTTTTCGGGATGCAATGGTGACTCATGGAGTACGTGTGGATTGTTCCCTGACCAATAACGCATATTTTGCTTATTGACGAAGCAATCAGCCAGAAATGAGCCTCATCGCTGAAGATAATTTTTCGATGAAAATCCGAATTATTTTCAAGTTGTTGCTCAGCCCAATTCACGAACATACGACGCTTCTGGTGGTCAAGCGGCTTCAGTTCTTACGTCAATTTGATCTTGTAAGGATGTAGGTCAAGATCTTTTCGCAAAATTCGCCACAACGACGTCACAGAGATGCCCAACGCTTGAGAACGACGTGTGAGAGACACATTTGGGCTTTCTTGAACTGAAGCCTCAGCAGCAGCAATATTCTCAACAATACGGGCACTTCTTTGTCTCACTGGCACGGGAACATTTTGTACTGTGCCTGTGGATTCAAATTTTTCCACTAGACGCTAAATTGTTGATCTGGTAGGACGATTATGACGGCAATAAATTGGACGTAGCGCTCTTAAAGTTGAGGCCACTGACTCCAAATTTCGGTAGTAAATTTTAATAATTTCGACTCGTTGTTGGCTCGTATATCTTTCCATGATGAAATGGCAAACCTTACTGAATAGAAATGTCAAGAAAGCGGGGAAAAATATGGCGTCGTTTGCTGTCCCTATCGGTCTACTTGTGTAGCGTCCCTATTGAAAAACCCTTTACATACAAAGTTTCACTATGTAAATGTGTACTACTCAGGAATTATAATGATTACTGAAAGGGGTTGTAGACAAAGTGCGACACGCCCATTTTTGTACAGTTTCCGAGAATAACCATACTAAACTAGCAAATTTTAGTCTTCTACGGTAAAAACCGTCTGCTATATAGGTAACAAGTAACATTGCCAAGATGTTACATCAGTTTTCCTGATAATTTCATAAGGATCGGTTCGGTGTTTTTAGAGTCTATACGTGATATACGCACGTATCCACATATCCACATACATCCATTTTTATTAATATAGATAGAAAATAGATTAGCTTTCGAACATCACTAATTATTTTGTCTGGATATTTTTAATCTTAACAACATTTCTCTTAATCAGGCACAACTAAAATTTTTCTTTTTTGTTTTTATTTTTGTTCCATTTTCGGGCATGTTTCTATTTGTTGCTTAAAATAATACAAAATATACAACTTTAAGCTTATTTTTCGTTATTTTTGCTGCTACTAATAAAGCATTTAAAACAAAACACTTTGCTTTATCGCATACTCAGACAGAACACTCACGGCTATATTAACATAAACGCCAACACCAACAACAAAACTACTATTTAACCTTTTCACTGCCAAAGTCTAGTAAAAAAAAAACTTCCCCCGAAATAATGAACATGAAAATAAAAGTTATAATTTTATTTCTCCATAATTTTAGGGTGTTTTTATATTCTCTTCCTTCATTTTAGGAATGTGGTCTTGCGGTAGCAAAATTAGCTTTAGGCATATTTTACCGCTGCTTCTGCTAACCGTCGTGCCCACCTCAATTTGAAGGTATGGCCTGACGTTGCAAAGCTTCTTACGTGAGAATTTTTAATAAAAACTAAAGCCTGGCAGGACTTAAGAACGAAGTAATAAATGTCAAAGTAGAAGGATTTAATTTTCTGACATTTCTCTGACAGCATTTTATGTGCGTTCCTTATGTAAGAATATGATTTATTTTGACTTTAAGATGAAGTAGGAACAGATTTTTATTTTGTGACTTGAAGGCGATTGATTGATGTTCAACAGTGAACAATTATCAACAATTTGTCGCTTTTATCCAATATCGTACAGTCAGTTTGTGGTTGATTTCATGTTTTAGCTAGCTGTTTTGTATTAATTTTCATGAAAAGTTCAAATCCAATCAAGATTTATTTGTTATAGTTGAGCTAACTAAGCGTTATATATTTAATAAAATCAAATAAACAAAAATACTTAATTGGTGTATCCATATTCACCTCGACTGGTGAATTTTTAGAGCTTTTTATGTTTTAAGTTTGCTGCAGAATACTAATAAAGCTTTCGCTTGTAGGAAAATCAACTAATTTAAAAGTAGTTGATAAAGTAGTTTTTTGTCAACCACAACTAGTTGAAATTCTGACTATTTTCCATAGAACGAACTAACTTATTTGGTATGGTGATGTCCGCTAAATAAGTCAATTGACTGTCGTCTGCATATATTTTCAACTACTTGTTAAATTAGTTACATTCAAATTATTTTTTTAATTGCTTTAAAATAACCAATTGAAAACTATTACTGATGGCCAAAAGTTAATAATATTTGATGAAATAACATGGTTAAATATATATAAGCTTGTAATCTAATAAAAATTTTCAATTAAAACATGCCAACATCAGAGTAGTTGCCGCCTTAATATAATTCAAAGTAGTTTATCAATCAGTGGTTTTTAAGTAGTATTTCAATTACTTCATATATTGAAGTGGATGCCGCCTTAATATAATTCAAAGTAGTTCATATACTGGTTTATTTTAAACTAGTTTTTTAATTAGCTGTTTTTAAAAACAAGTTAGTTTGTTCCTTAAGGGGTATGATAGTTGCGGTCTAATTAGTATGGGTAAAACAGAACAAAAAAATTAATACCTGAAATGGCAATTTTTGAAATGGTAAAAGTAATTAATACAGCAATTTAAAGATCTCTTCACTTTTTCAGAGTATAAGTTTAACTTCTACCATGCAAAGTAGACAACGTACACATTTTTTTTCTAAATTTTTTGCTCAAACCACTGAACAAATGCTTAAAATTGAGTAAAAGTTTTAGATTTCATAGAACTTTATTATTACATAACCGAATTTCTATAAAAATGAACCACTTTCGTGTCATTTATTTTAAAAGTTTAACTCCTCCTACAGCATCTCTTAAAATGCTCATCATGACTGTCTGTCAGTACCTCATTCTTTTAACCAGAAAATCGTTTTTGCCTTTTGACTCACAATCAAATTTTCTAATTCGATAAAAAGTTTGACAAAAAGTTAAAAATGCTTGCATAATTGAATTGATTTTCTTATTATGGTAAATTACAACTCGATTCTGCCCAACTAAAAAAACAACCAGCTAACCGTCCAGCTGACAGCAAATACTCGTTGGTCTGTTCCTTCTGCATTTTAATCTAATGCAAGGATTGTTTTAGGCGTTGCTCGTTCGTGTGATTGTAGCAAAAGTTTTCCATTAACTTTGAATTGTTTATTTTTAAGCATAGTGCTGAGGAGGCTGACTGAGGAGGACATTCGCTATAGAGTAGCAGCACTAAGCTAACGTAAACGAAGAACAAAGAATGTCGGGAGAAAGAAAAAAAAAATTTAAATCCGTAGAAAACAGTTGGCCAACGTTAAACTGTAGGGCGCGACAAAGCGAAAAATATTAACTTTAATAATTTAAATAAACTCAAGGCTTGTTGAAATCAAAATGTTGAAAATTAAGAGAGATTAGTTAGACAAATGAAGTCTAAAGATAAAAGGTGTACTTACAGGTAGAATATTTATCTTATTGCTCGTTTCGTTAAATTTTTCAAACATAGCTTAAAGTACTTTAATCAAACAAATATAAAAATACTAAAAATGCAATCCTCAAATGGGTACGAATGGCGTTTAATTGAATCTTGTGCACATGTGTATATGTGCATCTCTGCGCAAGAAAACCAAATAGAATTCATGCAGTTTTAATTAAAATAGCAATTAATTTTTTGTAATTGAAAAATGCACATGAAATAAT
Source organism: Coremacera marginata (assembly GCA_914767935.1). NCBI lineage: Eukaryota > Metazoa > Arthropoda > Insecta > Diptera > Sciomyzidae > Coremacera > Coremacera marginata. The sequence continues at coordinate 10,790,128 of OU612044.1, read as the reverse complement.
TACAATTGGTAAATAAATTTCAAGTGACCCACAAATATGTTGTTCGTCCTTTTTATGACATCTCCGACTGATATAAGAAAAGGAAATGCAAGTTGCAATGACAACGATTTACTAACTGAATGATATAAAATTCAATTAAAATCGAATAATGTGTTGTTAAAATTAAATAACATGCGATAAGAAAGCATCTAAAGTTTGCTATATAGTCTTCAGAAAAGTTGCAGTTAACTTTGGATTAGCTGTTTATTGTTTAAAATTTTATAAAATATGAATGCAATGTGTTTTGATTGAGAAGATTAATTTTTGAATACCTTGTGAATTAGCAAATAAATTGCCAAAGTCGAATATTATGTCAATGACGTGTAAAGGCAATGCGTTTTAAAAAATGGCTCAATTTTCATGTTCATTTATTTAACATTGATTTTATTTCTTAAGCTTATGTTAGTATGCGGAAGCGGAAGTAGTCGCAATACATGAAGCAGTAACTTGGCTTCAGATGAATGCAATATCCTCCAAGGATATCTACATACTATCTGACAGTCAAGCCGCCTTGAAAGCCCTAGAATCTGTTGAAACAATATCTAAAACAGTAATTCGCTGCCGCAGATCCCTAAATGAGATGGCAGAGCAGCTCAAAATACACCTATGCTGGATTCCCGGACATAGAGACTTTCTAGGAAACTGCAAAGCAGATTAACTCGCTCGCACCGGAACAACTCTCGATGAGAGAAGAAAGTATTGGTATATCCCTCACCACATGTAAACTACTCACAAAGGAGCTATCCCTAAACAAAGCCAACGATAGATGGTCAACGGGTAGCACTTGTCATACAGCGCGTCAGGTTTGGCCAAAAATCACCCTAAAACGCTCAAAAGAACTGATCGCTCTGAGAAGGAATCAGATCAGTACTACGATAGGTGTCTTAACAGGACACTGCTTAATAGGTAATCATGCACGAAGATTGAACATCCTCCACAACGACTTCTGTAGAAGCTGCAGAAATGAGGAGGAGGAGGAGGAGGAGGAATCTACAAAACATGTTCTGTTTACTTGCCCAGCGCTAGCTAAAAATCGCCACCTTCACTTAGGTAAATGGTTCTATAGAGATCTCGAGGATCTCTCAGAAACTTCGGTATACCGAATCCTTGGCTTTGTCAACAGCTCAAACTGGTTTAAATAGAGAGGGAAATTAACCCATGGTATCACAATGGGCCTTATTGGCCTAAGTGCCGCTTCAACCTAACCTAACCTAGTATGCTGTAGGAACCAACATTTTTGGGCATATAATTCTACACTCGAAATTTTGGTGTAGAGTCAAAATATTTGTGTGGAGAAAAAGCACTACCTGTTCTGGTGGACAGATTCATATTTTTATTGCTGCAATTTTATAACCTATAAAAGGCAAGAATACACATTAATAAACTAATTAAATTTGTTTAAAAACAAATTCAACACCAACACATACTTAGGCTGTGTGCTATTCGGAAACTTTTCACTCGGATGATGAAATTTTGACAGTCTGAATGAGAATATTTGTCACTTGCGAGGTTTGGCCGAAAATAGGTAATATCCTTAAAGGATAATGTTTTAGCTAGTTGTCCGGAGCAGAACAAATTGCCTTCCTTTAAAAAAAGTCATAAAGAAGTTCAAAACTTTTGCTGCCGTCAGCAAAGCAACTAGAAGGGGAAAATATTTGCGTAAAATTCTATTAATTTTCAGTTATATCAACAATTTTGCAAAATAAATTAAATTCTCACGCCAATAAACTAACGAAATCTAAGACGTCAAAATTTCTAGTTGTCAAAATTTCATTGTTCTTTTGGCACAGCAAAAATGGCAATTTTATTTCAACAGACAAAAATTGTATTCAACTCAGTAACTTCTTTCCTACCACAAGTGAAAAGTTTCCGAATGGCACTGTTTACACGTCATTCAAATTGAAGGATCATTCAAAATTTGTTGTTGTTTTCCCAGCGAAAAAAAAGATGAACTCTCTGCGAGAGCGGAAATGAACTTTCAACACTTCACCGCATCAATCAAAATTTTGATGAAACTCAAGACCTGCATCAATCAATTACAGGGTTGCATAATCAACTTACTACACTTTTAGTCGGCATCGGCCATTCAATCAAAAAATCACGTGTGAGCAGCTATTCAATCAAATATCTCGAAGAGAGTAAAAGAGAACCAAAAATGCGATATTCTTCATTCAATTTGAATGAAGCCCTATTTCCAAAAACGCGTGAGATGCGTTCCGTTTTACGCTGCGGAAGCTGCGTGAAAAAATCAATTTCCAATAGAGCGTGTGCGTGAACATATGATTGCCCGCACTTCTGCTTAGCGAAGCATAATTTTGAACAGTACCCGGCTCAGTCAATTTTGTAAATAGCATTTTGTTTGCGATGTTTTGTTTGAGTTCGACTGAACGTAAAATTTTAACAATCAAGATATGACACAAATTACGCAACTATACACTTATATTTAAAAAAAAAATAATTTGATGTCATTTTGTCAATTTTGATTAAAAAGTATTCGCACTAGTACCAATTACCTTATAATAAGTTGTCAACAGTTTATACAACACTATACAAAGTGAACAGCTGTTTTGATTTCAATAGCTGTCAAATTTTCACTCGCGTGAAATATTAAATTTTTCGAATATTTCACGCTGCGTGCACACGCATGCTGGTTATTGGAACCTGTTACGTATGTTTTCATGCATTGATTATTTGCGTCAATTTACGCAACGCATCTCACGCGTTATTGGAAATGGGGCTTGACGTATAAGCTTTGCCAATAGCACACAGCCTTACTACTATTTCTTTTATTTTTGAATGTCAAATTTCCGCGGCAATTAAATGTACGGGCATATAACTGCCAGCGAAATTTTGACATTTTAACTCTCCACACATGATTTTGAACTTGACTGCACTAAACAAATTTTTTCTTTCAACTGTCAAAAAACTCAATATACTTGTTATGGGAAATTTGTTTTCGTTTTTACAGCATACTGAGCTTTACTCTAAATTAGGGGTGGGAAGAGTTGTTCTTACGTGCAATTTGGCCGTACGTGTACTTTGACTGCACGCTGCTTGTTTCACGGGCTACAGCACTTGCTTCATAAATTCGATGGTAAAAGAAACGATGGACATGACCAGGTATGGGCACCACTACATTTAAAGATTCGTGTTGTTTTGTGCTCTTTGCACTGAGAAAAATTTTTATGCATATTAAAAATAAAAATATTAAAACTGAATTCTTTTTGGTTAAATTGATAAAAATTTACCACAGTTGGCACAAAATTGCGGTAAATTATAATCATATGTTAGTTAGCTGCAAGATAGGAAAACAACAAGTAGAATATGACAGAAGAAAATATTGACCAATTGATGTTTATATATTGAGTTGAGAGAAAGAAATTAATGAGAAAAGTTAACTGGAGTTAAGGTTCTCCATTTTTGAAATAAAAAAAAAAATCAAATAAAATCAGGCTATTTTAATTAAGCTTCTAAAATTTCGCATAATATCAACAAAATAAGTTTAAATATTTATTTTTAATTTATTGCAAAATATGCGCACTGCGCCTTTTGCAGAACACATTAGAAATCTTTTTAAATTTTATTCATAATAATATGCAGAGCATGCAGGCATTTAGTTTTGTTCGCTTGTTTGTTTTTAGAGTGTAGCTTTTTAATTTTTTTTTTGCTGTTCTCTTTTTTCTTCGTTCGACATAGATCTTACTCGCTTGCAGTCTTTTTCGACACTGAACTGATTTTCGTTTCTTTTCTTTGTTGTTGCTACGTAAGCGTTTACTCTCAATACGTAAGCGTTTACTCTCAATGCTCCGTAGCTTGCTCCGTGCCCATAGCTGGACATGAGCAAAAATAATGAGATAGAGCGTAAGCAAGAGCGTAATATAGATCGTGATATGCATAGGGTTACCATTTATTAAATACTTATGTATTTATAAATTTTTAGCAAAATTATTTAAAATTAACAAGTACTGTGTGAAATCAAATTAAATTTAACATTTTAGTGATTTTAATTTTTTTAAACTACTGTAACTCTCTAAACTTGCTGCCTCTTACTTAAAATAAAAGCGGGATTCCACAATCAATGTGCTTGCGAAAGAAAAAAAGAGAAGCTCACCATTAGATATTATTAATGGGTTAGCTTATGCAGCTCTGACTCTGCGGATTTTTAAGAGGCAGACCTTTAGGTTACAAAAGTAAATTGTTAAAATTTCAGAATATATATAAATTTATACATATGCCTATAACTACCAAATTTTTGCAAATTGATCTGGAAAGTAAGAAACATCTTAGAATTTATTATTTTCAAAGTAAGTTTTAAGAAGATGACTGGACGAAGAGTCGTTTGTTTTTATGTAAAAGTAATAAATATACCAATTTTTAGCAAAACCAAATTGTGGTTTTTCAAAAAGAATTTCAAAAGTTTATTTGACAAGCTATCATTCGTCGAAATTGTAAAACGAGGCGAAAAATTAATGATTTCTTGTCAAGCAAAGAGAAAAGCTCAAAAACCAAAAAATGTTACAAATAACAGATACTTGACAGTAAGTTCTTTAATAGGTAAATGTTTCATACATTTCACATAATACTATGTAATCATATGAAATTATAACAATAATCTTAATTTAATCAATAACGGTATAAAATTATGCTTTACATTATTACTTATGTATTAAAATCTTTAATTAAAAATATGATATTTGTTTTTTTGAAAACCAAAATATAGAGACTTGGCAACCCTAGTATTTGAGTCTGCATTGCAAAAATCAAAATTGTGCTCAGAGCAGTTCAAAATCAATATTGCATCCCATTGATATAAAAAAAATATGTGTGTGCCCGTTATTCTCGGTAGAAGTGAAACTTTTACCCAAAAATTAAATTTCTAATTTATTTTATTAACATTCCCTCCTTTAGTGCAATCAAATGGTTAAAAGGCAGTCTGCCTTCATACCAGTAGTAGTTTTTTCATAAAGCCAACTAGTATTTTCAACATGGCGATATCATGGAAAATTTCAATTGTCCCTTTTGTTTATGGACAGTTACTGTAAAGTTCAATATTTACGTACAGAATTAGATCGCAGTTTTTTGTTTTTCACTTTCGTGACACAGTTGGTTATCAAGAGGATTTTTTTATTTTAATTTGATGACTTAAGTCATCCCAGGCTCGATACTCATAGCACAGACGACAGATGTTGCTTTTTTTTTTTAATTATATTTTAATTTATAAATATTAAAAAGAAAAAATTTATCGAAGAACCTGTATCGGGAATAATGCACTTTCCGTAATCGCATCGAACCGCGTACAATTCGACTGCAAGTTGAACGTACCACCATCGTACCATTGTCTCCCTTGCATCAAAGCGAACCAAATACGAACAAACCTGAAAGCAAGCATAATATACATTTTCCAATTTATTCCATAGGATTGCTTGATTATATAATTTGGGATTTATTAAAAAAACAAATATTTTATGTTTATGCATCATATTTTATGTTGCATTTGCGACGATATTTAATGCTAAATGATGCAGACATGTATACATATAGAAGAAACTCCAACATTGTCACAAAAATTGTGCTATTTTCCACACGGGACAAAATCCGACTTCGATATCGAAAATTAGAAAATTTACAAATTGTTATTATTTATAGCAATGATAACAATCGAATACGATATCGATTACGATTCGCAAAAGATACGTTTGGCGGACTTAACGGTTACTTCGTAAACAAAGGTTCGCTTATGTTTCGAAAAATTATTCGTTTACAATTCCAAAGCGATAATTCTTCAACACAAATGCGAAGATGATTATATTTTCTATATTTTCTAGCAAATCTACAAATGCTACAACAACACTTGATATATCATTAGAAAAGTCTTGAGGTGTAGGTAAGCAGAAAATTATAAGATTTTTAAAAATTCATAGCTTTTAGCAGATATGAGCGTTTAAAGTTGAAAAAATGGTAAAAAGACTTAAGACACGAACTCGCTTCAATGTCAATGAGAAGGTGTGATTTCCAAAGCAAAGTAGGGAAGTACACCCGATTTTCGGGACATTATCACTACTTACTTTATTATTACTGAGGCGATAACACTGATATGATATTACTTTCGATTTTTGATCGCTAATTAGGGAAAAATAAGAAATTTTTATTCGATAAAAGTTCATTGCAAACGAACTTTCGCCGGTTGGGTTACATATGCATAGACAAGTGCTAATTTTCGGCACAATATTTTTTAGTAACATATCCTTCTTATGTTTTAGTTTCGACCAACATATCGTACGTAATCTGACAGGTCAGTTAGTAATGGAAGAACTTTTAATCAGTATTTTGTGTGTTAAGCATGCGAATATTTTTTTTATTTCGATATAAATGTGAGTTAAAAACTTTATTTGAATTATATGAAAGATACAATATGGTATTTATATGGAAATTCACAGATCTATGAATAAAACAAATTTTAGATTCAAAGTTGCATTCGTTAATATTGTAGCATTTGCTGTTTCCAAATCAATCAAGGCAATCAATCTGAATTTATCAAAACTCAATTTCAGAAATGCCTAAAAGTATGCTAATGTTCTGAAAAATGCTACGTTCAGATTCAAATTCAAATGTTTAGACCGTACTGTACTTTCAGAGTATTGAACGAAAGACTCATAGCCTTATTTTGTATTCCTAACGAAGCATTCAACGATCGATGGCTATGCGAACGATGTTGAATTCAAGCGGAAATATGTATTTCGAACGAAGCTTATCGTTGGCTCATTCTTCAAGCTTTTCTTTGATATGTACACTCAAACTGTTATACACAAGCAGTTGTCAAATGTGGCACTGCCATATCAAACACTAGGGAAGTTTTCTGTATTTTGTCAGAGATGTTTTTAATATGTTGCTTCGTTTCTTATATGTTGGCAGTGCTTTTTGGTTTTTTCCGGTTTGTGTATTCAATAAATAAACTTTGAGCAATTAAGAGGTTTGCGGAATTGCTTTTCATTATTTTTGTTTTCAGTGATTGTGTGTTTGCTTTTGACATAACAATATAAAATGTATGCAGCTATTGCAGTTTTTATTTTTATTTTATGTATTTCAAGTGCTTCACAGCCTTCAAACACTGTATATATTTCATAATTTATTTACCTTTATGTTCAGAATTTTTAATTTTTTAACCATTCTTTTAACGTTTGCAACCACAACGATAGCATAAAAGTGTTCGTTTGATTTTGACATTTGGATTCGTAGTTTCAGTGCTCGTTAGAAATACATATTGCAAATATGTCACTGTACTACGGCATCGTTCGTTGGCTGATCAGCTGTTATCGTTGTTTGATTCTGTTCGAATTACAAATTTCAAAAACACGAACGAACACTGTTTTGAACGAAATGATTGATCGGATAGGAATACAAAATGAAGCCATCAATTCAATCATAAAAGAAAGAGAGAAGTACTAATTGTTGATTTAAAATAAGTATAAGCTACTCAAATAAATATGTCTACTATGGATACAGAACGGTACAAACGTACTGTGTTGTATTCTCAGTGGAGGCAAAAATATAAAAAAAATTTTAAATATCAATTTTTTCGTTTTTATACAACTAGTGCGGCGAATTGCTGTGTTGTTGTTTTCGTTACATTGGTTTTCCCATCTAGCTCGCCGCATTGTTGTATAAGCGGCTATAAAACTTTCACTTCAATAATTTTAAAATCGGTGGTCATTATTTTTTTCGAAAAGAGCAGAAAAAATCCTATGGTAAGCAGCATCTGGTGTATGTTTTTAAATACTAAAAATTATCAGACATAATGTAACGGAAATAGTCGTGCCCTTAAAAACGGTAAAACTTTGAAATTTGGAGTGCCCCAGTTTTTAGGCGGGTACACTTGATGTGTTTTGCTCCATTATAAATATAATAAATTTATAAATATAATTTTCATTTATTCTTTGTTGTACTTTTTCTTATTTAAATTATATTATATGGTTATCGTATGATTTTATATATAAAAATAATCGACGATAATAACAGATTTTTCTACTCATCAATTTCAGTTACTAACATTCCAAATCAACATCAACAGCCACTTAGCTTAAAATGATGGAACTAGAACCGCGTGTTGCAATACTGCAGGATCTACGTTTGCAAACATTCGATTCCATACGTTTTGCATCGTATCGCACCGCCTCAAAATTGCGCTACATACAAAAATCAACAAATCTTCATCTGGTCGATATATGGAATGTTATCGAAGCTTTTCGCGAGAATGGCCTCAACACACTCGAACCGCAGAGTGAGGTGAGCGTAGCGCGTTTGGAGACACTAGTTTCGTCCTTGTATCACAATCTCAATAAACGTCTTCCAACGGCTCAGCAAGTTCCTGTCGACTCGAAAGCTGGACTTTTGCTCAACTGGTTACTAGCTGCCTATACAAGGTGTGAAGATTTCAGAAAAATGCCCAGTTTTGTTTTAATCTATAAAAACTAATTTTTAATTGCAGCGACAATTCGGGTAAAATCCGTGTCTTCTCCATAAAAGTAGCTTTGGCCACAATGTGTTCAGGAAAACTGGTCGATAAATTGCGCTGTAAGTCTTATCGCATTATACAACTATTAAGCTCTGCTCTCACTTCCAAAAATTTTTAGATATTTTCTCTCAAATCTCTGATGGTGCTGGTCAACTTGTACCCTGGAAACTGGGCGAATTCCTACGTGAAGTGCTTGCCCTGCCTGCGGCTGTCTATGAATCTCCTACATTCCATTATAAAGACGGTCTCGAAGAGGACATCTTTCCAGCTGAAAACAAAGTCACTGTCAATGATTTCATGGCAATACTTATGTCTGAACCGGGTCCATCATGTCTGGTCTGGCTGCCATTGCTGCATCGTTTGGCTACGGTCGAGACCATAGTGCATCCAACGATCTGCTCTGTTTGCCACAAGGAAAACTTCACAGGATTTCGTTATCGCTGTCAGCGGTGTCACGCCTACCAATTGTGCCAGGAATGCTTTTGGCATGGCAAGACATCGCTGAACCATCAGAATGATCACGAAGTTAAGGAGTACACGAGCTACAAGTCGCCTAGCAAACAGATCGGCCATTCGTTGCGTAAGAGCTTTCGATGTGTGCCCGAGAAGACGGCACAAGTTTTGCCACGATTTCCTGAACAGCCAGAGAAGACGTTAAATCTCTCGCATATAGTGCCGCCATCACCATTGCCCTCACATAACGGTTTCTCAGACCCATCCATGCTGCATGGTGGGCCTGGTGGTGGTGGTGGTCCTGGCGGCGGCATCTATGATCGCTCAAGCACTTTAGATTCACGTGCTACGGGACGCAGTTTAGACAGCGCAACAGCTGCTTCAATGTCACGCGTTGCAGCAGCATCTGCCAACGACGAAGAACACAGGCTGATTGCGCGCTATGCCGCTCGTCTGGCGCAGGAGAATCGTGCTGTATGTAGTGTTTATTCTTATTAGATCTCACTTGGTTTTAATACTTATTTTTTTATCCTCTTGCTGCGCAGCCCGCTGGCATGTCCAATTCGGAAAACTCCACCATCAACACCGACAATTCGCGCGCTCAACGCGAACTCATCGCTCAGCTGGAAGCCAAAAACAAAGAAATCATGCGTGAAATTGCACGTCTGCGGCGTCAACAAGAAGCTGAACAAATGGCACCCGAAAATCCGGCACTCATCAATGAGCTGCGTGCTTTGCGGCAGCGCAAGGGAGAGCTTGAGGGTCATTTAGGTGCTCTTCAGGATTCGCGTCGTCAGCTAATGGAACAACTAGAGGGTCTGATGCGCATGTTGAAGAATCAGCAAACATCCTCGCCACGTTCTACACCAAATTCTAGTCCACGCTCGGGTAAATCACCACCCATGCCTACCGGCAGCGGTGGTAATATTGCATCGGGTGGCGCCAACTCCTTGGGTAGCTCTCCCATGAGTTCCATGATGCACGCACAGCAGCAACAGCAACAGCAGCAGCACGCTATGATGGGCGGTAATATTTTGCGTTCAACGCAACAACAGTTGTTGCAGGCGCAACAATCGTCACCCCTTTCACAGCAATCCATGAACTCTGCCGCTGCTCAATCTTCACTGCATAGCACTCGCGAAATGGAGGCTTCCTTAGAGCAAATTACTAGAGAAGTGCGTTCCGCGTTTCAGTCTAATGGAAGTGCGAGTAAGTAGGAACATGATATACATAGATAGTTAAAAAGTTCGCATTAATAAAGGTATAAAGTCAGAAATTTTAAATACAGAGCTGCAATTGACATGAAATATTTTAACATAGTTGATCTGTCCATAAGTAGTACGCCTTTAAGCCATGTTTTTAAAAATAATATGAATTCTGAATATAACATAAAAGTATTTAATCTAATTTTTTTTTTTTCAAATTTATTTGTGTACAGGTTAAGTTAAAATTTAACCTTTTACAATTCAAATTGAACTTTTAACAATTTAAATTTAATGCTTAAAACTTGAAATTCAACTTTTTACACTTTAGATTCAACTTTATATCTAGTGTTTTGATTTGAAGGAATTTGAATTTGATGCGTGAAAATGTTTCAAAAACTCCAAGCTTGACCAGTTTTTTATGTGTCAAAATAATAGAAACTTTAAGCTGGATGACTTCTTATGAAGCTATGTCGCCGGCGCCCTATTTTCGTAACAGATTAAATGGAAGAAATACTTTGGGCTTAAAATAAACTAAAAAGCAAAGTTATAATTTTTAATTTTAAACCGCACGAGTTTCAATACTAAATCCAATAAACGTAAAAGTACAAATTCATAGTTTAATAGATATGCATATAATTTTTTAAGTGATATTTATAAATAATATTATAAATAATATATTTTAATATAGTTTAATATAAAATTCCTTGTAGCTTAAATTTAGACTTAAATTTAGGACAGTCCTGTAGAGGACAGTCGTCATGAGTGGGACAGCTTAGACTTTTGGCTCATAATTCTCTCGTAAAATTTCAGGCTTAAGCTAGAACTTCGCGGAATAAAGTATATTGATTGAACGTAGGGTAAAAAACATATGGCCATCCGAGAAAGTTCGATTTTTAGTTTTATTGTTGTTTATTGAACAAACATTAAGAGATATACAATGAATCTTATCAGTGACATTTTAAAGTGGAGACTTTTAATTAAAATCTATATTATAATATCTAGTTTGGTTTAATATAAAATTCCTTGAGGTTTAAAAACTAAGCCTTAAATTTTCAACCCTATAGGAAGAGTTGCCATGAGTGGGACACCTTAGAGTTCTGGTTCACAATTCTCTTTAGGTTACAGGCTTAAGCTACAACTTAACATAATAAAGTGCATTGATTGGGTTTAGGATCAAAAACATATGGCCATCCGAAGAATGTTTGATTTTTATTTGTGTTTATTGAAGAAAAATTGAGAGATAAACAAACAATTTTATAAGTGACAATATTAGGTATAGGTTTTTTATTCTAATATATATTTTATATTGGTTTAATATAAAATTCATTGAGGTTTAAAATTTACACTTCAATTTTCGATCCTGTAGGGGAAAGTTGTCATGAGTGGGACACCTTAGACTTTGGTTCATAGTTGTATTTATGTTTTAGCCTTAAGCTACAATTTTTCAGAATAAAGTGTAGGATGGGAAAAATTATGGATATCCGGAAAAATGTTAGATTTTTGGTTTTATTGTTGTTCATTGAGCAAAAATTATTAAATATACATATAATTTTATAAGTGAAATTTTAAACTGAAGGTTTTTAATTCTAATTTTAATTTTAGATTGATTGATTAAATTCATTGAGGTTTAAAATTTAAACTTAATTTTTGAACCCTGTAGGGGACACTCGTCATGAGTGGGACATCTTAAACTTTTGGTTCATAATTTTTTCAAGGCTTCAGGCTTAAGCTACAACTTTACAGAATAAAGTATATTGATTAGGCGTAGTGGCGGCCGTGGCGTAGTGGGTAGAGTGTGTGACTCTTACGCCAGAGAACCCAGGTTCAAATCCTCCATCCGACACAGAAAGTTTTTTTCAATTGAATTAATTTTTCTGTTCGGCCGTCACCTCTCTGCAGACAATGGCAAACCTCGGAGAGTAAAAACTGCCATGAAAGCTTCTTGAGAACATAAGCCGTTCGGAGTCGGCGTAAAACATGTTGGACCAGTTCTCGATCATTTGTGTGCAAACATTTGACATTACACACAACACAATTGATCATAAGACGCTCGGTCAAAGTCCTTTCAACGGCTGAAATGACCATTCCGTTTTTATTTTTTTTTTGATTAGGCGTAATATAAAAAATATGGCCGGCCGAAAATATGTTAGATTTTTGGTTTTATTGTTGTTTACAATTTACAATTTTAAAAGTGACATATTTAAATGGAAATGGATTTAAATTTTTGGTTTTATTATTGTTTGCTTAACAAAAATTATTATACTTATCATTTTATAATGACATTTTAGATCAGAGGTTTTTATTCTAAATATAGTTTATTTTGGTTTATTACATAATTCCTTGAGGTTTCAAATTTACAGTTAAATTTTCGACCCAGTAAAGCAGGGTCGTCATGAGTGGGACAGCTATAATAATTCTCTTTAGTTTGTAAGCTTTAGCTACAACTTTACAGATTATTGATTGGGTGTAGAATCGAAAATGTTCGATTTTTGGTTTTATTGTCGTTTATTGAACAAAAATGAAGAGATATACAAAGAATTTTATAAGTGTTATATAAAGTGGAGGTTTTTAATTCTAATATATATTTTAGTTTAGTTTAACATAAAATTCTTTGAGGCTTAAAATTTATACTTAAATTTTCGACCCTGAAGTCGTCATGAGTGGCACACCTAAGAATTTTGGTTCTTAGTTCTATTTTGGTTTCAAGCTTAAGCTACAACTTTACAGAATAAAGTTTATTGATTGAATAGGATTGATGTAATAATATGGCAATCCGAGGAAAGAATTGAATGTTATCTCCTTAGGATGCGGTGGGGTGAAGCGTTTCGGTGGGTAAAGCATTTAATCTGTGAAATTTTGACAGCGCGCTTACATACCGTAGTCATACCGTAATGTGTTGCTTTCATTGCCGCACAGTTTTTCATGATACAAGACATATCATTGTGTTTCTTCAGACGTAATTATGTTGCTCTTCTAAAACTGGTAAAATTTTTTTCCAAAAGTTTTTGATCGAGTAAATTTATCGTGTTTTATGCCAACCACTCAACACAAATTCAAAGTAAATATATCAGTCGTGTTGATTTAATGTTGATCTTAAAAAATATGAAGTGTTTGTAAAATATCTATCGAGTGGTTGTATGGTGCCAGCTGTGTTTTAAAAATGGCTGTAGTCCGGCCAAACAACCTAAACACATTGATTGCAGCTGCAACGACAAGCTGTCAAATTAGGAACGATTCTATATCGACGACAAAGCCTCAGCGGCAAGGGCGGCATTACACCAGTTTCTCTCCATAAGAAATACATGTAAAAAATTCTGACAGATGCCGCACGGCCGCAGCCGCAGTCAATGTGTCTAGGCCAAAACTCCGTTTTAATGCGTGTTTAGTGTTTCTGTGTGTGTTTAATGCGTTTTTTTTTTGGCACTTTTCAATTCATTGGCAACAAATGCGACCAGTCATATCACTTGAAATGCGTCGGCATGGGCAATCGTGGTTCCTACACCTATCGAAACTGCGACTCTGACCTCTTTAAAATGAATGCTTTTTTTAAAGCTCAGAGATTTTTCACATTATCACAGCTTTAATTGCTTCAAACGCAGTTTCATAATTTTAATTCCAAACTTTTGTAAGTTTTACTTAAAAAAAAAATAATTTAACCTTTTTATAATTTATTTATAATGTAGTTGAAAAATTACATAAAAGGCAATTTTCATTGAAAAACGGAAAGCATTGAGCCATGTACGACAAATAAAAGAAGAATTGTGGGCATTTAAAAAATTATCGACTAAATTGACATTTATTAATTAACGTTAACATGAAAAACAATTTCGAAAAATTCTTTTATGACTAAAAAAATGGGTTCCATTCATGGCAAAATACATTTTTCGGCTTGCTTATTTTTTCACTCGTGTTTATTTTAAGTTGTTTCATGACGAAAAAAAGTTGTCCCATTCATAACGAAATATATTTTCTGGTTTACATATTATAAATACACAAAATTCTGGTTGTACTGCGTACATTATTACTCTTCTATTTTCGGTAATAAATTCCATTTCTGTAGCTCAAAAATATAAATTTAATTAACAGTAAAAAGGTGCTCGTTTTATCTTTTCAAATGCTTCTCAGAAGTTAGCTTGCAACGAGATTGTTCGATAACAGTCCAAATTTCAGTATTGTCAGTACGGAAAATAAATTTTTTGTCCCATTCATGGCTATGTCCCACTCATGGCTATATTATATTGGTTATTTTATAAGAAACTTCGGCCCCTGAACTGCCAGAGGGCCATTCTTCAGAGGAAATGAATGCTGGCAAATTGTTTTGGAGCCAGGTTTGGGTCGTTATAGCTTTTTGCGCCGGCGCAGAATCACGCTGGAAAGTCCACGACTGGTTTTGGACCAGGTTAATGGTTAAGTGGCCTTACAACAGCTTCCAAAATGGGTTTTTGGTATACTTAGGCCGATGTGTTGACCCCTTGTTCGCAGAAATGCAACTCGGTGAACGAAAACATGACTGAAGCTGAGTGATGATCCTTTTTGACCCGTGGAATCAGTTCATATGCTTCCCAGATGACCGTGCCATGCACCTTAACATTTCGTTTGTTTAATTTTTCCTGCACGGTAAAATATTTTTCATCGGTAAACAAGAGTTTTCACTAAAAGATGTTTGCATTATTCCATCCTACTTTTTTTTCAAAGCTGTAGTTGACAAGTGCCCGGTATGGCGGTTGAAAGCCCCAAGTCCCCCAAGTTTTTTTAATAATTCGACTCATGGACTTGTGCGTGACATTCATCTCTCGTAGCGGATTTCAATGAATTCTTGATTTGACAGCTTTGAAGACTTGCTGTCCGAACTGTCGAACTATCCGTGGACTGCCCGACTGGTCGCGGTCTTTAACTTCTCCAGTATCCTCAAATAGTTTTATAAATCGGTAGACAAACATCTGACTAAATTCATCTGAAGAAATTTCACACTTAAATAGCGCTATAACAGCGATACAAGGTTCTCGTTATCTGAACACTCCATGGTAAAAGATGAAACAATTTTTAATTCCCGGCAGAGAATAGAATTTTATATAAGCCGTGTGATAACAACGTGGTATGTTCAACTTTTCTATTGGAATGGATGCGTTTAATGTTGTAACAGTATTTATGTCCCTAAACAAATTTTAAATTTTCAAACTAAAGCTCAATTTTTTTCTGAGTTTATGATTCAAAAATAGAAAATTTGAAGTTCTTTAGTTCATTCAGTTTTAGTCATTCTTCTTAGCGAAAATTTTTTTATGGAAATATCTATTTTCCTATAAACCTAAACACCTTTAAATCGTTTTCATTATATGAAGATAATTTTTATTTGCTTTTTGCTTTGCTTAAACTTAATCTGAAATTGGTCCTTTAACTTTTACATTTTTTTTTTTTTAATTTAAAAAATAATCAACTTTCGACAACTAGCCGACAAACCCTTCACTGAGTTGCACAACGCAGCTGAAGAGATAAAAGCAGCCATGGATACATTGATAGGGGAAGTGGATGCAGGTATAAAATATCGCTTGCATCATTGCTTTCCGTCGCTGCAGTGCCATCTAATGAGCAGCTTCTTCGTTGTTTGAATCACTAATATGAAGCTTTATTCAAATAATATTAGTATTTGCAGCAGCCAAATCCTCTGAAATTTTACCTTTAGTCAATACCAAAAACTAAAATTTTTTTGTGTAGTATTGTGAAAGCTTTTGAACTAAGTGCTTTTTAGAGTTTCCCTTCCTATACCATTCTGCATTTGGAGCTCTTGGTTTTTCAAAAAGAATCAATGTTTTTGGTGAACATATTTTTTTTTTTGCATTTTGTTCGAATTTTCAGTGTATAATAGACCCAGACCGAGAGCCACTGTAGGTGAACCACGTTTTATTTTACCTCTTGGTAAGTTGGTTTACTTATAACGAATATATTTAACTTTGAATTTTTATTAATTTTTTTTTATTTTGTTTTTGGAAACTCTTATTAATATGTTATTGCTTTCTTTTGATTTCGTAAAAATGGCTTTTAAAACTTTATAATAATCAGTCCCCGTTTTTTATTTATATTCCCAATGAAATTAAAATTAATAAGAGGCTTAAAAATAACTGTTTGCTTTTTGTTTTTTTTTTTTTTCCAAAATGAGTTAAAATTCGTATGTTTTTCTATTTTTATAATCATTTCAAATGCTTTAAAATATTTTGGCTAATTTTTTAAAGTTGACCAAAAATTTCGAAATTATTTTCATAGCACCAATTAACACGATGTGGTAAGCTTGGTAAATTCCCGTCCTTGAAACTAGTAACTTTGCTGTTAATTTATTTAACTCGGCATTAATTTAAAAATTTTGTAATTTCACTTTTTATTTTAGATTATTTTCCAAATAGGCGGAATAGAAAAAAATATGAGTACTATTGAGTTTTTCATATATTTTTCCCCATTTTATTTTTGCGCGTGCGCTCGTACCCACATTCAATTTGATCCAAAAAAAACAACTGTTTCTATAAACGTACAACTACTACTACTACTACTACACAAACACTCACACATATTTCTATATAAAACATGTTTTTGCAATAAATATACTCGTCTAAATAAAACACCCAATGTCATCAACTCGAAAGAATGGCGTCAAATTGATGGCCAAGAATCTTCGGATGAGTTAGACTTACCAGAGGAAATGTTTCAAACCGATGAAGATTATGCAGCACAGATGTCCAAACAAACTACAGCATATGAATCAAATCTAATTAATTTTGATTCGATTGATGCGTTTGATACCGGATATCCGGTACAAAATTTACTCGATTATAATGATAATGATAATAATGATGATGATGATGCGCGTACTATATATCTGGCAAATACAATTATTAATAATCAAGTCTACAATTATGCATTTCCATTGCATGGGGGTGCAGATGCGGATGCGGATGCGGATGCGGCTGCTGTTATTCGAAATGATGATGACGATGATAATGCTGACGATGATAGTGAAAGTATCACTTATCCACCAGCAATGGAAGAACTTAATGATGAGCGTGGCGCCGCAGCATTTCCAGCATTGCATGAAATCGGCGAAACTATCGATGAGCTGCAACTCATAATGCATGCATATATACTCAAATATAGCCTTAATTGTTAAAAGAAAGACATCAGAAAAAAAAAAATTCCAGTTCGAGGTAAAATATAATAAATTAATTTTATTATATGGCTAGCTTCAATTTTCATAGCTGCAAGCATGCTTTACATCGAAAGTCACAAAATCAAAAATTCATATTGAAATCATATTGTAATTATTCTGTAATGATTTGCTTTCTTACTTGCTAGAAGATGTAATTATGGAATATTGCATTAAGCACAAATCGGCGTTGTATAAAATTGAGCTTTGACTGATGCGTATAGATAATTTTACATAAATATAACTCATATTTCTAGGCATAAAAAAATGTCTGTATATTCGTTAAAGCAGCATATGCAAGTAATATTTCCATCAAGTACTGAAATATTTTTATACAGTTATTTCGTGAATATATTTGAAATTATTACCTTGAACGTTAAATTTTTTAAAGCCTCTACAATGCAGCCAGTAAGGGAAGGCTTACAGGTTGCCACCACTGCTGTGTTTTGACATTCTAGCAGTGTCGTAGCCCAACTACTGACATCAACGTCAAAAGAGAGTAGTTGTCACTTTTATAGAACTATTCTTGAAAATTTACTTGACAATTTATTTTAAAACAGTATTTTTCATATTTCTATGTATTTTTTGTAAGTTTTTGATTTCAAAACAAAAGTTGAAGCTCTAAATACAAAATTTGTCAATGAAATTGTCAATATATGAAAAGCAGCTGACAATTTTTACCAAAATTTATTATTTTTGAGTTTAAAATTTTGTCTTGAAATCAAACTAGTAAGGATGGAGCTTCGGCAGGATACCGAAGCTATAATACCCCTCCGCGGCAAATATTGAAGTATATTTGAAGTCTTTAGCCACGACATACACGATGACATTTAGTTTTATATATTTACGAAAGTTTCCTATTTTGATGACGTCACTTTGTATGGGAGGTAGGCGTGGTTTTGATCCGATTTTGCCATATATCATAGAGATGGTTCATATTATATATCAAAGCTAATGTGCAAAATTTCAAGACATTTCATTAATTTTTGTGGATTTTTAAGAGATTTTACGTTTAAAATAAAACCAATTTGTATGGGAGGTAGGCAGGCGTGGTTTTCATTAGATTTTACCAAATATCATAGTGGTGGTCTGTATTATATATCAAAGCTGAAATGCAAAATTTCAATACATTTATTTAATTTGAGCAGATTTTTAAGAGATTTTACTTTTAAAATAAAGCCACTTTGTATGGGAGGTAGGCGTGGTTTTCATCCGATTTTCCAAATTTCATAGCCAGGATTAAGACTGAAGAGCAAAGCTCACCTACCAAATTTCAAGGCATTTCTTTAATTTTTGTGGATTTTAAAGACATTTTACGGTTAATATAAAGTTACTTTGTATGGGAGATAGGCGTGGTTTTCATCCGATTTGCCCCATTTTCGAACTTGATCTTCGTTTTTTAAAAATAAACTTATATTTTGAGTTTCATCGCGATAGCTTTAAAATTGCGGCTGTAATCGTGTCGACAGACGGACAGACAGACGGGCACACGGAAATCGACTCAGGAGATGATGCTGATCAAAAATATATGAATTTTTCTATACCCACCACGGCTCCTTCTTGGCGTTACAAACGGAATGACAAAGTTAATATACCCCTTACGCAGTACGCGTTGGGGTATAAAAATTACAGCGAGGACTCTCGATTTTTTTCGAGCTCTGTTCGGGTATACGGGCACCCGTGTTCGAGCTCTTCAAACTGTTAGCTTTTGGAGCTGTTCGAGGTAGTTTAGAATCCCCATTTTTAGGGAGAGGAGCGTCGAAATACGTGTTTCACTGTTCACTGTAAGTCAAATTGTAAGTCAAACACGTGTTTCGGCTTCTCAATATAAAATGGCTTCTATGGCTTTTTCTGTCCCCCTTAAATGTATGGCAAGTTGGGGGAAGATAGACCGCTCTCTTTGTATTCGGATTTGGATTCAGCGACCCAATTTTACCTAGTATTCGTCCCAACACCGAATTCGTAAAAATAAAAAAAATTTGGTGGTAACCCTGTCCACCATCCTGAATTCTAAAATTCCGACATCAGATTCGAAGTCAGCGACCCCTAACAGTGTTAAATGATGTTTAAAACTCTTAAAAATACATTTTACTAAGTGGCAATACTGTGGTTAAAATTTAGGTGGCAGCTTTATCCTCCATTTTAAATTTTAAATCTGTGACGTTAGATTTGAAATCAAATCCGTTGTCAGAATTGCAAAATTACAAGAATTCGTAAAAATACAAAAAATATATGTGTGGCAACCCGACCCACCATTTTGAATTTTAAATTTTGACATCAATCCCGAAATTAGCTACCCCCTAAAGCTGCCAATCACGGAGTCCACAGAACTTCACTTCCAAAATAAAAATTTAAAAAATCCTAAACTGCCCGGGTAGCTCGAAAGCTCGAAACTTCCTGCGTAGCTCGAAATACCCGAACTACCCGAACTACCCGAACTATTTGGAAGATAAATTTTTCGCCTTTCGCCGAGGCGAGGTGAAAGCGATATTTTTGGAAGATATTTAGGCGAGATTCCTTTTGCGCGAAAGGAAAGCGATTCGCTATCGTTACTTCTATGTGATACATTTTTTTTTTCAATATCAAAACACCACAGTTTCGCCCTTTTTTGGTCTAGGCGAAGAAAAAGCGATATCATTGAGGTATTTTCAAAAATGTCTGCTCAATATGAAGACTCATTTTCTGCTCCTCAGTAAGAATCATTTTCTGCTCTTCTAGAAGATTTCGCCACGATGGACTTTTTTCTCCCACAAGAGAGCAGAACGCGATAAGATAGCGAGCTTGTCGGCGATTGTTCTTAAAGAAGATTCGCTTTTTGCTCTTCCGCGATACAAAATGCTGCCTGGGACTATGACTATAAATTTTCAAGAATAGGTCTGTTGAACTACATTTAAAGCGGACAACCGCAATAACACTTAGCCAGAGTATACGTAATAAAATAAGTTTAAATAAATATTCAACCCTGAACACATCCCTGTAGGAAAATCAACTAATTTAAAAGTAGTTGATAAAGTAGTTTTTTTTCAACCACAACTAGTTGAAATTCTGACTTTTTTCCATAGAACGAACTAACATATTTTGTATGGTGATGTCCGCTAAATAAGTCAATTGACTGTCGTCTGCATATATTTTCAACTACTTGTTAAATTAGTTACATTTAAATTATTTTTTTAATTGCTTTCAAATAACCAATTGAAAACTATTACTGATGGCCAAAAGTTAATAATATTTGATGAAATAACATGGTTAAATATATATATAAGCTTGTAATCTAATAAAAATTTTCAATTAAAACATGCCAACATCAGAGTAGTTGCCGCCTTAATATAATTCAAAGTAGTTTATCAATCACTGGTTTTTAAGTAGTATTTCAATTACTTCATATATTGAAGTGGATGCCGCCTTAATATAATTCAAAGTAGTTCATATACTGGTTTATTTTAAACTAGTTTTTTAATTAGTTGTTTTTAAAAACAAGTTAGTTTGTTCCTATAGGGATGCTACTCATATCCTATCCACTTGCACAAGCATGTGTGTAAGGCACATCAAGTACGTAAGAATCTGTGTACAAGAGAATCTAAATCGTCTGAATCATAAGCACTTTTAAAACTTATGTATGCTCAATTTGCTCAATGACTCGCTGATACTCATACAGTACTTACCCTGTAGGAAAATCAACTAATTTAAAAGTAGTTGATAAAGTAGTTTTTTGTCAACCACAACTAGTTGAAATTCTGACTTTTTTCCATAGAACGAACTAACTTATTTTGTATGGTGATGTCCGCTAAATAAGTCAATTGACTTTCGTCTGCATATATTTTCAACTACTTGTTAAATTAGTTACATTTAAATTATTTTTTTAATTGCTTTTAAATAACCAATTGAAAACTATTACTGATGGCCTAAAGTTAATAATATTTGATGAAATAACATGGTTAAATATATATAAACTTGTAATCTGATAAAAATTTGCAATTAAAACATGTCAACAGCAGAGTAGTTGCCGCCTTAATATAATTAAAAGTAGTTCATATACTGGTTTATTTTAAATTAGTTTTTTAATTAGTTGTTTTTAAAAACAAGCTAGCTTGTTCCTATAGGGTAGGGTCATCTCGAAAATATCCAAATTACTTGCGAGCTGCTAGCGCGACATGTTTGCGGGAAGCTCTAAAGTGTATGTAGTACTAGAGATAAAAAAATTGTGATATTCAACACAGCAGTTGGCAGAAAGCGTCGTGGACAAGCAATAACTCATTAAGCAAAACCACAACCCATCATTACAGCATCCAGTGCATAGTAAACATAAGTTAAGGGCAGGTTGTCATCTAGAGCTCGACAAACAAAGTGATGCCCTGATTTTTTATTTTTTTTATTGAAGGAAGTAAATGAACACCTTGAGTTTTTGGCAGTTATTTATTGATTCTTAATCTGTAGGATAATATTTGTTTTGGTGAATAAAAGCGTAATGTGAAGTGTCAAGCATAACGTTGAAAAAAAGTTACCCAAACGGTCTCTATCGCACAGCACGATAATGTCATCAAAAATAAAAAACATAAAATTTTATAAATTATGTTATATTATATTTACTGGAACTTATACCTATAATATCAACAATTATTTAAAAATTTTAAATCGGATTGAACAAGTAGAATGGGTGGTTCGCTGCAGACCTTTAATCTCAATCAAGCAGAAAATGTGTCAAACGTTCGTAATCGCTAGGTTATATATTCGAATAACTTATATGTCTACTTATTATAAAACTATTGACGAGATTGACATTATATTAAATTTCCGGCTGGGTATTTCGTCAAACAATGTTGTGCGTTATGCACAAAGTATTTATGATACTCATACTCGTAACACTCTCCTCAGATGATGATGAATGAGTATGAATTATATTCAATTCTATGAAAATGTGTCGAGTCCCAGCCAGCATTTTGTATCGCGGAAGAGCAGAAAGCGAATCCTCTTCAAGAAAAAATTTTTGTCAGCGTGGTGACAGAACTAGCGAGATAGAGATATGCATGTCTGCTAACTTATCCGCATCGGCAATCACTCTGGCCGTAGCCTGAATGTCAGAAAGCATCTTAACAACGAGTGACATTTAAGTATTGAGCTTAATAATTATTGTGAAATTAAAACTGAATTGTAAACATAGAAGAATTTTTACTTATTTTTTACGTTGCTGCTGAAGAAGACCAACGAAAAGAAATAATTGAAAGGCGGTGCTATTTTTAATGCCTTCGGGATGAAAATTACCCATTTTCTTAAAGCGACAAGCAGTTTGTTAAGGATTTTCAACTGGTGAAGACACTATGCTGAAATCTCATTGAGGAGCTATCTCATTTTGATACTCTTTGACAACTTTGCCATTACCAGTGAGATTTCTGACTGCACTTTATTTCTTTGGGCACGGTTCTCACCAAAAATGTGTTGGTAATCATTGGGTGGTGTGAATAAAAACTGAATAGACACTTTGGGAGGATTCTCTTGATGAGAGTGTTTCGTTCAGAGTAAACACTCAATTCGGTGTGAATAGAAATTTCCTCTAATTGCTTGCACTCACTCAATAATAATGAGATGAGAAATGTCAATTTTAGTTGTCAAATTGCTACGTGAAATAAACAAATATCGTAGGACAGTAAAAGGCAAAATTTAAAAAAAAAAAAAAAAAAAAAAATTAAACATGTTCATAAATATAGAAACGCGTAAAAGAAAAGTTTATAATATTCGACGCTTCAACATAACAGGCGATAGTTTCAAATCATTGTACTGATTTGAATTTGATACAGCGCTATGGTTCAGCAATCATTTCCTATCCAATGTTGCTGGAGAGACGCGTGGTAGGGCAATTCCAAAAGTTGAAAAAATTAAAATATTCCTAAGATATATAGGTGACCCGGGATTTCAAGTTGGAGCCGGGGAGAACATTAGCATTTATATAACAACAGTTTCGAAAAATGTGTGGGAAGTATGTTGTGCTTCCTGGCAGCCAGTGACCGGCCCACAGCACTTGCAGCTTGACTGCCATCCGTGTCTGCCAGCTCACGATCAATATTCTGTATGTTAAACTCTTTGTTGACATCCGTCTGTGGCATCTGGTCTGCCACCTTGAGCGCAGTGTCCCGCACTTGTATGGGCAAACCATACTCCAAGACAAGTAGGCACGTCTGGCAGACATTCTTGAGACGCGCACACATTTGGCAGATTTCAGTCTTTTTGAAACGCAGAGGTGCACCAGGACATCAACGAAATATGGTAAATGGACGAGTGCAAATCTCACATTCCTTTCCGAAGCGTTCTTTGATCATGCGGACGTACGGGTTGTCACCCAAACAGGTCTGACAGTATGGGATATTCTGACATGTTGACAATTTGTTTGTGGTTTACTTTTATGGTAATAAATAAACTTTTTTGTCCAACTAACAATTGACACTAATAACATGAATGTAAGAGTTTTCTTTTAGAATGTTAAGCACCCCATACATTTATCAACTTACCGACCAATTTCGCTAGAACTATCAGAAAATCAACTTGTGTGTGGCGCTGATGTGTCAGCTGATTTATTTGGCAGTTGTCGAGTTGGTTGAAGAAAATTTAAAATTTTTTTATTTTTAGTTTTCAACTCATCAAGTTGACAACTAAATTAAATAGTGTGTGGAGAAGTCATTGACTCAAATGTCAGTCACAGCTGTATTTAATAAAAAATTAAAATAAAATAAAACAACACAAATGGCGCTTTTTCAAAATCGGGAGATTTGGGAAGAATTTTTCCAGCTCTTCGAGCAGCATCCAGCTTTGAGGAAAGTCAAAAGCAACGACTAGAAATATAAATTAAAGCGAAACCAAATGTTAATGAAAGCAAATAAAGCATGGAATCAAATGTTAATGAAATATAAAGATCTTGATCCCGACGTTAAATTGAAGAGCTCACTAATATTAGAACATGTTACCGGCGCGAACTGTAAAAAATTAAAGATTCCACTAGGTCAGGTGCTGGTGAAGAAGAAATAAAGGGTTGTCCATATTCGAAGCGCCCATTTTATTTTTAAATAAATCAAAGAAACCACAATTTTTTGTCTGTTCGTCATGAATATCATTTAATTGGGTTCAAGTAGATTTGCTTACATCATTTCTTGAATATGATATCTCGTAAATGGTCGCCATTGGCCTCTACGACATATTGTGCCCGTTTTGCAGCATTTTCCATGGTTTTCTTCAACATTTCGATGGGAATGGCGGTTATTTCTTGACGGATGTTGGTTTTCAGCTCTTCTAGGGTCTTTGGCTTGTTGACGTAAACCTTTGATTTCAAATAACCCCACAAAAAGAAGTCTGGAGGCGTTAAATCTGGTGATCTTGGCGGCCAATCGAAATCACCATTTTTTGACATCAAACGGCCAGGGAACAATTGCTTCAAAAAATCGATTGTAGTGCGGCTTGTGTGTGGTGGCGCGCCGTCTTGTTGAAACCAGTAGTGCCTGATACGCTTTCGACGAACGATTGGCATGCAAAAATTGTTTATCATATCGCGATAACGCTCCTGATTGACAGTAACTCTGTGGCCATTATCATCTTCGAAAAGAACGGCCCAATGAGCATTTTAGCACAAACGCCGCACCAAACAGTGACTTTTGCATCGTGAAGAGGTACCTCTTGAATCTCTTGTGGATTTTCAGTTTCATACAAACGATAAATTGTTTTCTTGGAAGGCGCACTTTTCACTTTATTTATTTTTTTGAAAGCACGTTGAGTTTTCACTATTGACTTGTTTTGTTGAATGTAAATTTCAACAATTTTAGAGCATTCGCGTGGCGTGTACTGTTCCATTGTAAACATTTGCTTGGAATGACGCTTCAAACGCGGTATGTCATTAGTCGATTTGGCATCACTGCGGAAAGTTACAGTATTGCCAGATGGGCGCTTCGAATATTGACAACCCTGTATACACACCAAGTTTGTGGTGTTTTGACTGCCTGCACTTCCTTCAAGACCAAGAGGAGGGAATCGAGAGTACTTCATCTATAAGTATAGATTCAGAGGTTAGTATTATCATTACAAAAATAATGATTAACAAAAGTTAATTGGTTGTCGGTCAGCTTGCGTCTGTCCATTTAAGACTTTTCGAATCTGCCATAATTGGCTACTTTCTCTTCCAGCGAGTGAACCTGAAGCAAAGTGCACCTGACACCAAAACAAACACAAATGATGCAAGAAATATATTTTAAGAAAAAGCATGTTCTCATTTAGAAAATATGTCCAATTCACAAAAAAAAATTGTTCAAGATGACTCTGAAATATATGGCATGTCCTGGGCATGTTCCTATCGACACTTAGCTGGAGATCAGCAGATTTGGGCGAAAAAGGCTATTGAAGAAATTTTAATACTAGGCCAGCTAAAGCAGCTAACAATGAATACTGTTTCAATGCCATCATCTTCAAGATCTTCTTCGCCTTTGTCACAGCAAACAAAGTTTGTAACATGTTCCTTGCCATCATTATCGTATTCAAGATCTTTTTTGCGTCTTTTACTCAGCCTATACATTATGTGAACTGCTCTTTGCCATTGTCGTCTTATTCAACGCCTTTTACAGAGCCAACACAGTGTGTGAGTGCAAGGACAATTTCGCCTCCAACTCCACAATAAAAAAAAAAGTTATTCTATTAAGCAACATTTTGGTCAAGTGAATGGTCACAGAAAGTCCGCAAAAGCAACAACCAATATAATACACTGACACCAACAAATTTGCAACATGGAATATTTTTAAAATCAATAAAACAATAAGCAAATTAAATGTGCATTTAAAAAACTCTTTTTTTATTTAAGAAGTTTTATTAATAAATTCTAAAAATTTGTTACGAACATTCTTAGCTAAAGTTGAAGAATTTTTCGCTGGAATGGGTTGAAGTCCAATTGGTAAGGAAGGATTATATGGTGCAGAATTTTGTTTTTTTCAAATAGTTGTGTAGATAGCAGCAAGCTAGAACAATTTTGCTGGCTTTTTCCGGACATAAATGGATTGGTTTCTGTAAAACCTGAAACTTGTTCGCCAGACTACCAAAAGAATTTTCGACACGTACTCTTGCTGAACTCAATTTTTTATTAAATTTTATATGCTCCGCGCTCAATGGTGTACAGGAATACGGCTTCATAATGTACGGTTTCAATTCAGAAGCATCATCTGCGACAAACACATATGGATATTTTTCAACACATGGGAACAATACCTCTTCATTTGGCATTCCAAGGGAATCGTTTTCCTGTTTCCACCATCAGAGATTCGACCATTTTTGCCCACATCAACCATAAGGAATTCATTCCTTGCATTTACGACAGCCATTAAAAGGATACTTAATGTTTCTTATAGTTAAAATACATAGATCCGGAATGTGGTGGCTTCTTTATATCTACATGTTTGCCATCAATGGCCCCCAGGACAATGGGGAAACCCAGATACTGTTTGAAAATCATTAACTACAAGTTTTCATTCTTCAGCAGTTCTAGGAATCTATAAAATAATTTGAATTAAAAAAATTTAGATCAAGCGAGATCGATTCTACTTTTATTAAATCTGCCAACACCGATATTATGGCTTCACAAGTTTCTATCACAATTTTTCCAATAGCTTGTGGTGAGACTACATAGAAAAACTTAAGGTCTTCGAAATCGCTGCCTGTTGCGAGGAATCTCAAAGTAATAGAAAGTCGAATTTCTGGAGTAATAGCTTCTCTCATAAATGTATCTTCTTTTTTTATTAGTGGAGTTCAACAACAACAGTTCATTAAATGTTTCTGGACACATTCTTAAAAAATTGCGAAAATCATTTAGGTCAGTCACTTTTATTTTCCGGATCAACTTCTGATTTGAAAATGTGTCCCTTTCTTTCAACCATTCTTTCATCCAAATACGCTTCTTTCTATTACAAATCTCAACTGGCTCATTGTCGCAGGATACAGTAACAATCATTAAGCCAATGACTTCAGCTTGTTCGCACATTTTTTATTAACGTTCTTAATTAAAATATTTTCAATAAACAGAAAACTGTCCAAATCTGACTTTAAAATTACAGTCAGAATTTGAAGTCATTCTTATCGATTGTATTGTGTGTAACCGAGTATAAACTCAGTTGCCAATTCAGTTGTTCGGTAAATTGACAAGTGTATGGGGTGCTTTAGAATGTTTTCATTTTAATTTATTGGCAGACTTAAATATGATTTGTCAAAACAAATGTGTTGCCAACTATTGAGCAAAGTGAAAGCTCAATATGTAGCCGTTTTTTTTCGTAAGTGAGTTGAGCACTGACGTATCGAACGCAGCTATTAATTTTTTTTATATTCCTAGACTTGGGTGAATATTTTTGCGTTCACCTTGTTATTATTTAAAAATTGTGAATTCTCCAAAAAAGATGTGCCTGCACCAATTCATCTCAATAAAATTTTAAAAAATTGCATTGATAATAAAAAACTTTGTACAATTTTACATACATTTGCTTGATTGATAGCTTTTTTTGATCGCTCGCAATTGAATTTTCCAATTTATATAAGTATAAACATACATATGTAAATGAGATTTCTTCATAATCATTCAAACGAACAATCATATTGCTCTCAACATGTTGCTAAAAAGTACAAAGTTGGGCCTGTTTTTAAAAAGCTGCATTTAATTATAACTTAACTAATTTGTTAACAAAAAAAACTAGAAAAAATCTCAAATATATAACTTTATGCATTACAGATTATGAAGAAGCGCAATCATATAATACCGAATGGAATGAAAAGGTACATTAATATACAATATATAAAGAAAAATCTACTTATGTAGATAAAATTAAAATCGTTTAACTTTTCCAGAGCTATTCATGTTTTCTTAGTATAAAACAGTGATATCCACAGCCTATGCCCGCGGGCATTTTTGCTTTTGTGCTTGCATAGCGAACACGAGAGAGTGAGTGAAACTGAGTAATACTAGTGCTGTGGTCATTACTGGTTTAAAATAAAAATAAAATTTTTCACCCAACCTGGTGCCATTATTTCTTTTTAAGAATCCTCTCTAACATATTACTTACTTATTGCTTGCGATTAAAAAAATTTCACTTTTATTTAATTTTAAGCGGGAAATTGTAACAGTGTTTTTATGATTTTGAAATATTCAAGTTTATATTAATTTGCTTGAGTTATGGCGTTCCAAGACGTTCTTGTAGACTTGGCTAGGCTTAAAATTTTTAAAATGAGTGCTTCTGGTTTTTGATCGAAATAAAGAAAACTCTTTCTTATAAGCTTAAATTTTAATCGATTATAATTTTTTATCTAATTAGTTTATTAACCTCTAAAATTTTTTAAAATCTCAACGCAGTATTCAAAACTTATTTAATTTTTCAAACACTAATTTTCCTTGCTTTTTTCTTTCAGGGCAATGTGAATAATCAATGGCAGGAGCAGTTTGCACAGTGGAACTTAAATACGCAAAATAACTGAATGCAGCCGATTTGCGGAATATTTATGAAAAACTTCGAAGAAAAACAAAACTAAGCTTAGAAAAATTTATTAAATTTATAAGAAATTTAAAATTTTAACTTAACAAAAATACCGTTAATATTAAAAAAACAAAAAAAAAAATAATAATGCGAAACATACTCCACAGTTAATACTTAACAAAAATATTAAAATTAATACAATTTTACAAGATATTTATGCAACATTTAAAGATTGTTGATAAAGTATGCTTAAATAATTAAAGTTGAAAATTTATAACTTAAAAACAATATAACATTATTTATAAAACGATAAATATTAATTTTGAACTTAATTTATTTATATCAAAATGCTTTCAAACGGTGCGCTTTACAAATAAAAAAATAACTAAAAGACTTAACAGTAAATTCTATGTTAAATATTTTTCAGTTTTTATTGACAAATTTTTGCTTATTTTGGATTGATTTTTTTCTTCAGTTTGTTTGTTTCTACACATTTATGGACAGAAATCAGATTGCTCTTAATTTGTAAAAATTATTATCGTCAACTTCACTTATAGATCTTAAACTGTTTAAAAATGTGTGAGAATTAGTTGTCTCAAAAGTTTTTTGTCCTAAGCTGGTCAATCGAAAGGGTTTGGTTTTTAAACAAGTTAACGACAGGCCTCATACGAGTTTGGTGACTCGCCCAAAAATTCCTCAAATTTGGATGGGATGTTGTGCCCCATACGCCCAATAGTCCAGACCTTTCGCTCTCGGATAAGCATACTTTTGTTTCGCTTCCTGCAAAACTCACTTACAAAACACTTACAGCTGTTTTACAGCTGGGAAATACCAAGAACGGCACATATCTGGTCGAGTTAATTTGAACCTCGAGAACACAAAAATCATATTTTTTCCCCCTCTGTAGGGTTTTTAAGATAGCGGTACTTTTGCATTTCTCAAGAGATAATTTTATTGAAATTTACTTTCATCTTGAATTACTTGTCCAATATTAATGACTAAATAGTAGTGACTAAAAAGAAAATTAAATTACCCTTCCATTGGTATATCAATCGGATAAAAAATGCTCAAGTGATATAGCGTCAAAATTAAAATATCTTATTTTCATTTTGTTTATAGCAATTCTTAAAAAAATAATTTTTAAGAAATACATTTGTGAGCTTTATGCCAAGTATTTCATGAAGCAACAGGTTGCCACAACAACAATGTTCTTTACAGAACAACCACCAGCAGATTAGATAGCTGTTTCGTTGGTCGCTACACCAACTCATCAGTAATCTTCTGTGGCTCATGCAGTTCATTAACTTTGAAAATCTTATAAGCACAGCTTCTGCTAAAACCAAAGCGGAATTGCAGTTGTGTGCTTTCCAATTTAAAAAGCAATGTTTTTCTACTTCTTAGCACAAAGCAAAGGTTATTTTCATGTTTTAAAAAAAAAAATTCAATTTTTAAACAACTTTTTTTCAAAAAAAGTTCTAATCTGGAAAATTTTATATATTTGTATTAAAGTGTATTTAATTACAAACATTTTAAAACTGATTTGGCCAAAATCGAATGAAAAATAATTTGTTTAAAGATAATTTTGTAGAATAAGTTTCATTCCGATTTCAGTGGCGACATGTTGTAACTTCGTTAACTTCGATGTTCGACAATTTGTCGAAAATTGGTATGTTGCAATACTTTCGACAGGCGATAATTAGTTAGTTTTTCTGCTAGAAACAATAACGTAAACCAAAGTCGTCAAATATTAATTAACCGTGTAGCTCCTAAGAGTGTGAAAATAGACCCCCTCTTTCATACGATTTTTTTGCTCAGCTCGACACAACCTTTCAGCTCCGTAAATAGTTGCACTCAATTGCGTGACACCCTGTATATGGTTTTTTTGACTTTGTTTCGGCTGTGTCACACTGGTTAAGTTGAGTGGCTGGTATGCGAAAGAACCCAGGTTCGATTCCGATCTGACACAGATAGTTTTTTCAATAGAATTAATTTTTCTGTACGGCTGTCACCTCTCTGCAGACAAAGGCAAACTTTAGAGAGTAAAAACTGACATTTTAAAGCTTCTTGAGGACATGAACCGTTCGAAGTTGGCATAAAGTATGTAGTTCCAGTTCTCGATCATTTGTGTTCAAACATTTCACAACACTCACAACACAATTGATTCTAAGAAGCTCGGTCAAAGCCCTTTCAAGGGCTGAAATGGTCATTTCATTTTTTTTTTTTAAATGTTTTTTTAATTTAGTTGACAACATGAATAATAACTGCTGATGAAAAAAATAGAAATTGATTAACTGAAGATTGCATTCAAAATGCCAACGCTTTTATTTCTTCTTTATCTTTCTATCTAGAGAATAAGCTGGCCCTATAGACACTAGTAACGTGGCTAGGAAATAGTAATGTAAAAGCAAGCAATTGACCCCAGCCTATAACATGTTCACGTAGAATTCGACCGTTAAATGCAAAGAAAGTGGTTGGAGAACCGGCTACCTAAAGACCAGTGAAATCGGTGCTTCTGCACTAGTACCATTTACTGCAGGGAAAACTATCAACAAAATTTCAAATATACAGTGTTCCACTAAAGTCTCCGTTCAATGACTTTACTTTTAGAAAACATTAAAAAAAACCATGTTATTCATTTCAAGTAAAAAAAAAAATTGTTGTTTAATAACAAGTTCAATGAGAATTCAAATCTTAAAAAATTTTTGGAATGAACAAAAAACAAAATAAAGTTTTTAGAATAACATTAAATAAACTGCATATAAGGGCTCCACAAAAGTCTACGTACAACTGAAAAATAAATAAAAATGTATATAGAAATATATCAACTAAATTCAATTTTAAAAAAAATAATACCATTTAATAGTCCGTCGGATATCCCTTCATCTTAATGACCGCTCTCAGTCGATCCTGCATCGAGCTGACAAGTTTTTCGGTCTAACAAAAGAGCTTCCTTGAGGTGTGTTCTGTTTCTTATTTCGTGAGCTCTAATTTTATTTTCCAGCCTACTCCACAAGTGCTCAATGGGATTTAGGTCTGGGCTCTGTGGTGGAGTGACTAAAAGGTGTGGTGTGTTGTACACGAGCCACATGCGCACATTATAAGCTGTGTGCTTGGGATCGTTGTCTTGATGGAAATAATAGTCGGTAGAAAGATCAAGTTTTGTAGCACTCTCTTTCAAATTTTTTTTAAGTATGTCAATATACACATATTGGTCCATCGTACCGTCTATTATTTGCAGCTTCCCAACTCCCGATGCAGACATACAACCCCACACAAGTAGTCCTCCACCACCGTGTTTTACGGTCTTGATCGTACACTTTGGATTCAGAGCTTCTCCTTGCTTTCGCCAAACCCGCAATCGCCCATCGGAACCATAAATATTGTATTTAGATTTGTATTTAGACTAGAATTTTGGATGCACTTAGAAACGGGTCTGTGCCAATCATTCGCTTAATTTGCCGTTTATCTGTCGCATTTAGCTTAGCTGGGCGGCCAGATCTTGGTTTGTTTTCAACACGACCTTCGTTTCTATATCGTTCAATAACTGTCTGGATCGTTGAACGGGCACGTGAAGTGATTTCCGCAATTTCCGTATATGATTTCTGCTGTTTAACGTGGAGATTTAATATTAATTTTCTTTCAGCTAGACTCAGCTCCTTTCCAGCCATTTTCAAGTATTTTGATCACTAAATTCAACTGATTATCAGTCTTTCTCTATTTTCAAATAAAAACACGTGTCTACACACTTCAAATATAAATTTACCGTTTCCCGTTACAAGCAAAACAGTGTGAGACAAAATTGTACATGCAGTTGTACGCAGACTTTTGTGGTACCATTTTTTTAAGTTGGTGTAGATTTCAGCTTACTAAAATGTAATTATTGTGTTTAAAAAGGAACTTTTGTTAGAAACTAATACCTTATAACTTATTAAAAGACATTACAAACAATGTTTTCTTTTAAAGTTACAATTGGCTTATTTATTCAAACTTTATTTTGGCTTAAACAATTGGCAAACTAATTGGCTTATTTTTAAAATAAAGATCATTGTACGGAGACTTTAGTGTAACACTGTATATGAAAGTATTTATTGATATTTCTACTTCATTCAGTTATCTGAGTCCCAAAATCGCGGGATTTGTATTTTCGATCGTGAAAAGATTCCAGAATTGAACGGCCTTTTAAATGCTGATACTTTACTACGGTAGTTCAATTTAGCATTGTTTAGGATCTATGGAGGATGTGGTCTACAGCAGCGATCTGCAACAGATAGCTTTTTTGCGACTCTGAGTATATACGAAAAAAATAAGTACAAAAACCGACTCAACCCTTAGCGCACGCAACTCGACTCATACTCTCTTCTACGTAGCTACAATGCGGCGGCTGAAATAAATATGAGTATCCAAAATCATGAGACGGATCGGGAGAGATCGGGTTTTTTCGGTTCATAAATACTTATGGTTGTTGTCGTCTTGTTGATTCTCATCCTACTTACCGAAATACTCATAATCGACACAAGCAGCCGAATCACTCGGCTCATCTGCCACAGATATCAAGCAGAGCGCAGCAGTGAAAAGTGAGCGATTTTTTTGTAATTGTTTTGTTGTTTGCTGAGCATTTAGATAGCAACAGAAAAACACGTGTTCTTCTTGTGTTGCTTTTTGTTTTTATCTTACACGGTGAAAGCTGTGCATGAGGTAAAGTTGTTAAGGCTTAAAAAAATACACAGCCTTGATAGTTTAAAGCTTTAATTAGCAATTTTTTCATTTACTTCATGACATTTCATTTTCTGTAATAAGCAATTATTATTACATTTGTATTTATTTTTTATTTTTCTGTCACCTTTAGTTGGCAAATCACATGCGCATAGTTTAACTTATACGTTGCTGCTTCTTTTACGTACAACAAGCAAACGGTCACTGGCGCTGGCCTTTGTTTTTCGTTTTGTTTATGAGAAAAAACAAACAAAAAAACTAGAGCTGACATTGCTCAGAGACGTTGGCAGAGAGAGAGAGCAGTACTCAGAGTACACTCAAAATACATTCGGATCGAGCACCTTTGTAATAAACTTAACGCACTCATTGAAAACGGCTCGAATTGGTTCGGATCACGCCGCGCTCGAATATAAGAATGTACTTATACCCGAAAATATGCTAATTAGCCGAATGATTATAAGTATTGTACATACAGGGTAGTCCTTATTCGAAGCGCCCATCTGGCAATACTGTAACTTTCCGCAGTGATGCCAAATCGACTAATGACATACCGCGTTTGAAGCGTCATTCCAAGCAAATGCTTACAATGGAACAGTACACGCCACGCGAATGCTCTAAAATTGTTGAAATTTACATTCAACAAAACAAGTCAATAGTGAAAACTCAACGTGCTTTCAAAAAAATAAATAAAGTGAAAAGTGCGCCTTCCAAGAAAACAATTTTTCGTTTGTATGAAAGATTTACAACTGGTAATACTCTTGGTAACCCAAAGAGGCCAAATAAAAAGCGACCAAGGCGATCGGATGAGAATATTGCAGCCGTACGAGCCAGTATTGAGCAGTCACCAACAACATCCCAAAATCGCCGTTCTCAGCAGCTCGGCATTCCCCGATCCACTTTACAACGCATTTTACGTGTTGATTTGAATTTGTTTCCGTACAAAATTCAATTGGTAAACAAATTGTTGCCTACCGATAAGCCACGTCGATTGGAATGGGCCCAAAGAGTCATCGAAATGGCTGAAGAAGACGAGCAATTTTGGCATAAAATTATCATGAGCGATGAAGCTCATTTTCAGTTGAACGGAACGGTAAACAAACAAAATTGCCGTATTTATGCCACTGAAAATCCACAAGAGATTCAAGAGGTACCTCTTGACGATGCAAAAGTCACTGTTTGGTGCGGCGTTTGTGCTAAAATGTTCATTGGGCCGTTCTTTTTCGAAGATGATAATGGCCACAGAGTTACTGTCAATCAGGAGCGTTATCGCGATATGATAAACAATTTTTGCATGCCAATCGTTCGTCGAAAGCGTATCAGGCACTACTGGTTTCAACAAGACGGCGCGCCACCACACACAAGCCGCACTACAATCGATTTTTTGAAGCAATTGTTCCCTGGCCGTTTGATGTCAAAAAATGGTGATTTCGATTGGCCGCCAAGATCACCAGATTTAACGCCTCCAGACTTCTTTTTGTGGGGTTATTTGAAATCAAAGGTTTACGTCAACAAGCCAAAGACCCTAGAAGAGCTGAAAACCAACATCCGTCAAGAAATAACCGCCATTCCCATCGAAATGTTGAAGAAAACCATGGAAAATGCTGCAAAACGGGCACAATATGTCGTAGAGGCCAATGGCGACCATTTACGAAATATCATATTCAAGAAATGATGTAAGCAAATCTACTTGAACCCAATTAAATGATATTCATGACGAACAGACAAAAAAATTGTGGTTTCTTTGATTTATTTAAAAATAAAATGGGCGCTTCGAATATGGGCAACCCTGTATATCATTGAGTCTGGAAAGAGTTGAAAAGAGTAAGAAACTCGGATATGATTTGAGTATCCGATTTCAGTCGGATACTCATTGTAGTTCTCTGGTCTACAGCAAATAAATTGTAAAAAGTGGGCGCAATTAAACAATGGACGTGTCACTTTACGTGCAACACTAAACATTTCTAGTCAAAAATATCGCCATTAATATTGGCAGGTACTATCTATATTGATCTAATTTAGGAAAGATGTAAACTGGGTCTGTAAGAATATGATCTACTTTAGCTACCGCTGATCGATTTTTCGACCACTAGCACTTAAAAAATAAAAAAAGTAAAAAAAAATATTACAAATTACCTATTTTTACCAATTTAAGTAAGCTTTATAAGAAAACACCTTTTGTGGATCAGTTTTGGAAAAATCGAAATAAATATATATGTAAAATATAATAAAATTGCATTACGTGAGCATGCAGCCAAAAGACTAACATATGAGAATCAGTCGGTTTTGGACCACTTAGAAAAATTAAACTATGTGTTACATGCATACCAAAATTAATGGAAGTTTTTCGAAAAATGGCCCAATTCCGATGGTTGATTTTTATTTAATTTTTTATCAAATATTTCATTCAATAAAAATGAAAACATTTGATTTAGAATTTTCGAATTTTTGTATACACTTGGACCATTGGTCAATTTTCAACAAAATCGTAACCGGAAAATAGAAGATCGGAAAATTCTTAAACTCTGGAATTTTCTTAATTTGATCAATAAAAGCAAAACCTGAAATTTTCATTGCAAAATTCCAACGCGTTCTAGTAGTGGAAATTCTTAACCAAAATGGGTTAAGGAAGGTTCAAGGATTTAAAAAAGGTTCGTGAAACTAAAGGGTGTCCCCCTGGCATTTTGATTCGGGTACCTTTTTTTTTGTGACAAGTTTAGAGCACTTACAGACCTATTCTTGAAAATTTACAATAGTAAACCAGTATTTTTTATATTTCTATGTGTTTGTTGTAAGTTTTTGATTTAAAAAAAATTGGAAGCTCAAAATAGAAAATTTGTCAATATATGAAAAGCACCTGACTATTTTTAGCAAAATTTATAATTTTTGAGCACTCAAACATGTGAGTTCGATCAAACGATCTCAAACTCAAACTGACACAAGAGACGCGTTCGCCAGTATTGTGCTGATTTTATTCAACACTGAACTTTGTTGTATGAGTTGAGTTGAGTAAGAATTCCAGTGAATGATTTAATCGAACAAAAAGTGAGTTTTGCAGTTCTCTGGGTGGGTACCGCACCTGTCAAACCTGTCAGGTTTTTACGAATTAAAGCAAAACAAATAACAAAATTGGCAATTATAATGTTGTATCTGCTTGACAGCTGTGGTACCTGCCACTCCGAGACGACACTACCTTGTTAAATATACCTTGGGTTAAACTAAATTGCGCTATTTTTGTGGCAAATAAAAAAAACTTCCCTGCCAGTGATGTTCATCTACATGACGACTGTAAATGTTGACAATTTTGGTGCAGATAACGTCGACAATTTGGAGAGAATATCGACAATTTGCAGACAATATGTTGACGATGTCGACAAATTGTAGACAAAAATTCGAAATTTATTGGGATATTTGTTGTCATGGCTGAATATTCAAATAGAAAGTCTCTGTAATATTGAATTACTACTAAAAGCCCCATTCTTGTGAAAAAACCCCTATCTTTGTATAAATTTTGGCATTTTACAACTAAGCCAATATCATCCCTGCTAGCTACCAGAGAACTGCAAAACTCACTTTTTGTTTGATTAAATCATTCACTGGAATTCTTACTCAACTCAACTCATTCAACAAAGTTCAGTGTTGAATAAAATCAGCACAATACTGGCGAACGCATCTTTTGTGTCAGTTTGAGTTTGAGATCGTCTCATCGAACTCACATGTTTGAGTGAACGAGTGTTGACGTTGAATAAAATAAAATGATGCTGCTGAAGGCGTCGTTTGTGTGAGGTGATTGACGGATTGAATTCACATGTTTGAGTATTGGCGTGGAAGTGTATACGGATACAAGTTTCGTAAATGAGAAATCAAAGAAATAGTTAAATTTAGTTGTTTGCAAGGTTGTTTTATAAGGTTGTCGCAAGGGAGAGAGCGAGTACCCATAATTGTCAAATCGAAGTTGACAGCTCATAGAAAATCTACAAGTGCTCTCTATTATCATCCGTTCTTCTTTCGTAGTCATTCGCAAAATTGGCTGGTTTTGACAATTATGGGTACTGAGAAGAGAGTGCGATCAGCCCTGCGACAACCTTATAAATCAACCTTGGTTGTTTGCAGTCAATAATAATAAAAACTTCACCCTTCTTCTTCTTGTTCTCTCTTTCTCTCTCTCTCTGTATGCATATGAAAAAACTCATACGCGTTGATTTTTGCTTTTTGCGTTTCATTCTTGATGAAAATAATCTTTTGTTGCGCCCAACGAAGCTGGACTCCTAGAGGGGTCAAATATATGGGATGGTTCTATTATTTTTTGTCCTTTAACATTTCCCCCCAACACACCTACCCCCTTGGGTCACCATACAAAAAACATTTTTTTTCTACGAACGAACGATTAATAAAAATTTCGCAAATATTCAGGGTATGAACACTGACATTTTTTTTTATTTTTTATTGGTTTATTTGCTACCTGCTGGTGTTAGTAAAGCATCATGCTCTTATTCTCTTCGTTTCTTATTTCTGAATAAAACAAAGAGAGTGTAAGAGCAGGTATGAGGAAAGTGGAAAAGCTTTTTTATTCTATACCAAGCGAATGTATTCAGGTAAGCGGAAAAGCATTTTGAGCAGCTGAAATAATATAATATTAAAGAAGCAGCGCGCTATATAATCCTAAAATAATGCTTAAACGGTACACCTTGTTTCTCAACTATAAAGCGCTATAACTTTCTTATTATTTAAGACATCTTTAAAAAATGGTTTTTTTACGTTCTTAAGATGTTATATAAACCATGGCAGATTAACCGTTGTGTCGATCGTAGAGCCCACGGGTACATTTGCAACTTTAATTTTCCTGTATCTTCCAAACGGTTAGTCCGATTGACCTGAAATTTCATGATATCCTCAACCATACACTTTTGCATCATGTGGAAAAGTTTCATCAAGATTGGAGCAGCAGTTCAGTCGATACAGCCCAAATTCAAGTTAGTGGAATGGCGTCGACTGCTGATGTACCCGGGTACTTGTATGAAAATTCATACAAATATATAGAAATAAATGGCAAAGTTCACTTTATATTGCTATATCTTCCAAGCGGCTGGTCCAATCTTGATGAAACTTCGTATCATAGCTTGGAAATATGTAATTGATATTGGTGTGAAATTTCAGGTCAATTGGACCAACCGTTTGGAAAATATAACCCAGTTACTAGAAAATGACCTAGCGTCAACAGCTGATGTTCTATGAAAATTCATACAAATATATAGAAATAAATGGAAATATTTAGTTTATTTTATGGAAATTTGTTTATTTATTTATAGAAAATCATTATAATGAAAGTAAAAAATATATTTTATGAATTTTAGCAGCATCTGAGGCATTGTGGATGATCCTTCGAGTGCTCTGCGCACACAGGCTTATTACAAATTGCACCATCCATTTTATTTTCACTTTTTATATATTTGCCGCACAAAATAAATTTTTAGGTCTTTACACTTCAAAAATCGCACATAAACTGACTTATGCATACAAAACTACTCAAAACGAAACCTGCGCAAAAAATCATGTTTCTGCCTGCAAAACTGGTTGTGCAAGGGTAGGTAGGCAAGATATTCCCAAATACCCTTTTGTTCCTGTTAGTAGACGTGTTTTCCTACACATTCCAAAAAAAAAATGTTTACATTGAACAAATATTTTATGAGTTATAATTATTCTGCGCAGGTACTAAAAATAGCACTATGAGCAAGAGGGGTTGATTTTCAGTTCAAATATAACGGAATTTTGCGAATGAAAATTCAATGTTAATTATTTTTCTTGGTAAAAAGGGATCAAATTACAAGGATTAAAAAAGAATTTGGAAATTGTTAAATTTTTATGGATTTTGGCAATTCCCATTTTTGGTAAAAATGGATTATTTAGGTACCAAATTTTTTTTTTCCCAAATTATGATAAAAGTTTTGTTAACTAGACAATATTTCCAATAAATAAAAAAAAAAAAACCAGAAAATTACAAGAATCCAGGTAGTAGTTAATATTTGTATATCAAAAGCAACTATCTGCCATACAAAACGTATGAAGTACCCGGGTACATCTACTGTCGATGTGGATAAAACCCAACAGCTGTTGACACAACGGTTAAAAGAAGGTATATGCATTTTGAACTGCGCTCTGTTTCTCATACCCTGTAGGAAAATCTACTAATTTAAAAGTAGTTGATAAAGTAGTTTTTTGTCAACCACAACTAGTTGAAATTCTGACTTTTTCCCATAGAACGAACTAACATATTTTGTATGGTGATGTCCGCTAAATAAGTCAATTGACTTTCGTCTGCATATATTTTTAACTACTTGTTAAATTAGTTAAATTTAAATTAGTTTTTAACTACTTTAAAATAACCAATTGAAAACTATTACTGATGGCCTAAAGTTAATATTTGATCAAATAACATGGTTAAATATATATAAACTTGTAATCTAATAAAAATTTGCAATTAAAACATGTCAAAATCAGAGTAGTTGCCGCCTTAATATAATTCAAAGTAGTTTATCAATCACTTGTTTTTAAGTAGTATTTCAATTATTTCATATATAATGCAAATAAAAAACTATTTACAATTGAAGTGGATGCAGCCTTAATATTATTCAAAGTAGTTCATATACTGGTTTATTTTAAATTAGTTTTTTAACTAGTTGTTTTTAAAAATAAGTTAGTTTGTTCCTATAGGGTAGCCAAAATTGTCAAAATCAATACAAATCACATTTTTGTCTACATTTTTCCAATTAAAGCTTTCTCATCGCTTTCAGATTTTCTATGAGCTATCAAATTCGTTTTGACAGTTATGGCAGTCTGCCTCTCCATGATATAAACGATTAAAATAAAAAAAATAATTAAATTTTTTTTTCATGAACCGACTTAGGGCCTTAAGCAAAAAATTTACTGACGCTGTGTTACATCCGAATATTTATATGTGTGTAGATAACACAGCCAAATACACGCTTTTCGGTGTGATTTGGGAATTGAAATTCTTTGTAATTCTTTTCTTTTTTGTGTTAAAACTTCTGTGGTGGTAACTGATTAATAATTCCATTCAATAATCCAAGTGATAATTCCATTTAGAATTTTAGCCTGGAGTTTGAACTGCCTTTTGAGATATATTCCAATTACTTTTTCGAAAGTCTTTTGAGAAGTTGATTTTCCATGAAACGAAATTGTGAGTCGTAAAAACAGTTAACAGTTATGATTTTTCTTTTCTAAGGACTCCCTTATAATGCTTATTCTTGTCATCTTTTTTAATAACCATAAAAAAAAATTTTAACTTTCATAAAAAAACGTTAAAAAAAATTCTAAAAAAAAAATCAAAAACTGCTAAATATTTTGCAGCATAGAAGTAAATAATCACAACTTAAACAAATTTTTATGATTAATATAAAAATTACACAGTAAGCAAAACAAAAAAAAAAAAAAACAAAAAAAGTCGATTAACAAAAAACATATGATGTGCAGCATAAGCTACACAATAAAATAATTATTGAACTGTTAAAATAGCAAAAAAAAAAAAAAATACAAACATAATAAAACAAGAGTAAACTTTGTTAATTTAAGTCTTAACAACTAAAATGCATTTTACATTTTTAGTTTTATATAATAAACGTTGTTTTTTGTTGAATTAAAAACATACATAAATACATACATATAACATTTTTAAAATGAACTTGAGAAACAAAATTTTAATATATTGATTAAAATGGTTTTCAAGAAAAACTGTACTTATCACTTTGCAAAGAGCTGTTTTTATTTATTATGAAAAACATATTTTTGAGTTTACAACCAAAAAAAAAAATGTACTTATTATCGAAACGCTTTTCAATTGCTATTAATTTTTCGTTTTATACAATTTATTTCATTTCAATGCATAACAATTTTAAAAATTATATTAATGCTTATTAAATATTTATTGAATATTTTAAAATTAACTTTAGATGCTATTATATAAAAATAACCTTATATATATATATACAATAAAATATACACAACCACATGAAACGTTATTATAAAATATACAAACATTACATATATAAATAAATATTATATATAAAACAACTGAAAAAATAAACTCATTAATATATAACAGAAATATACACACATGTGTTTGTGTTTTTATTTTTTTCTAAAATTTATTGTTTATGGAATTTCTTTTTTACGATAAAAAATAACAAAACGATTCCGATATTTTTTATGTATTCCAAAAAAGACCGCTCTTGTTATGTGGGACACGATAAGCAATACATTTTTTCATATCAAAAAGTATTGTTGCTCGTTTCTTTCACGAACGATAGTGCTCATTTCGGATTACATAAAGATGCGGTAAATGGTGTTGTGAAATCCGATCGGGTTTGACTATCTTCGAACATAAACCACAATATAACCACAGTATTGCCAACTAGAAAAATGTATTTTTAAAAGTTTAAAACATTATTTGTCCGTTTTAAGGGGTCGCTGATTTCGAATCTGATATCAGAATTCTAAAATTTTAGGTGGTGGATAGGACTGCCACCTACATTTCTTTATGTTTACGAATTCAGTACTGTGGCGAACACTAGAGAAAAATTGTTCGCTGAATCTAAATCAGTTGTTAAAATTTCAAAATTGTTTAATTTAGAATTCTGGGGCTTGTTGATATACCGTCGGAAAGGTGATTTCATTGACGTTGAAATGAGCTTTCAAAGTAGGTCATGTAGGTTAGATTTTCAGATAGAAACAATAACTTGAATCAAAGTCGTGAAATATTAATTAAGCCTGTAGCTCCTAAAAATTTGAAAATCTACCCACCCTCCCACACAATTTTTTGCTCAGCTCGACATATATGATATGAACCATCTCTATTATATTTGTCAAAATCGGATAAAAGCTACGCCTTCTTCCCATACAAAGTGACGTCATAAAAAAATCTTTCGTAAATACATAAAGCTGAATGTTATCGTATTTGTCGTGACTAAAGACTTCGAATATCCCTCAATACGGCCGCGGGGGGTATTTTAGCTTCGGTACCCTGCAGAAGCTCCATTTCTTTCTAGTTCATTTCTTATTTTTACCTTTTTCAATAACAAAACATTTGAATAAAAACTACTAGTATCGCCTGCTGCCGAAATTCGACCATATCAAAATTTAATTTTCTTTTGTTTTTAGCTGAACGCACCAACTCATAGCCTGAACAGAAGTATTGAGCAAAATACACATTTATAAATGAGCTGCTCAGAACACAAGTGGCGTAAGTCCACTTTTGGTAGTTTTGAGAAAATGGAATATTTAGAAAAATTCTTATTAGAAATTCTATGTATCACTCAGTTTTGCTTACAAGCTTTGTCAAAAGAATAAAAAGAGCTATTCATATCGTAAAAAATTAACTTACTAATGCAAAAAAATAATGAAGAATATTGCATACTAAATTGAACTTATTTTTGAAATTTCTTATTTCCTCTGCAGAAATCTAATGTGAGATATTTTAAGAATGTTTTGATGAGGAATGATAGCATTTAGTGCCAGAAGTCGAACAAAACTTTCCCCTAGTGATTATCTTCATTATTAAGGGAGATATGAAATGAATGGACTTACGCCACTTATCCTCTGAACATTTTTTGAAATTTTTTATTTCCGCTGTAGAAATATAATTCGAGATATTTTTAAGAATGTTTTGATGACGAATGGTAGCATTTAGTTCCAGAAGTAAAACAAAAGTTTGCTCTAGTGATTATCTTTATTATTAAGGGAGATATAAAATGAATGGACTTACGCCACTTGTCCTCTGAACTTTTTTTGAAATTTTTCATTACCGATGTAGAAATCTAATGTGAGATATTTTTAACAATGTTTTGATGAGGAATCATAACATTTAGTTCCCGAAGTCGAACAAAACTTCCTCCTAGTGGTTATCTTCATTATTAAGGGAGATATAAAATGAATGGACTTACGCCACTTGTCCTCTAAAAAAATTATATAATTTGTCAGAAGAATAACTAAGTATTGCATTTTATTCAGAGATTACATAAGCTAGGGGTTTCTAACCCGGAGTCATAAATAGGTTACATATTCCTCTTCACTTCTATGTACCTAACTCAATTTCCCTAAAAAATGGACTTACGGCACTTGTGCTCTGAGCAGCTCAAATGTCTTTTAATGTGTTATAGGAAGCCATGGTAGAATAAGACAAGGTAGTGTTAGTAGTTAAAATTCTCTCTTGTGCTGGGTACCGCACCTGTCAAAACCAGGTTTTTACGAATAAAAGCAAAACAAGTACCAAAATTTGCAAATGATGATATACTATGTGTTTAACAGCTGCGGTACCCAC
This sequence comes from Coremacera marginata, assembly GCA_914767935.1. Lineage (NCBI taxonomy): Eukaryota > Metazoa > Arthropoda > Insecta > Diptera > Sciomyzidae > Coremacera > Coremacera marginata. The sequence goes on along the minus strand of OU612044.1, from coordinate 10,746,213 downwards.
TGCTCCGAGACGACACTACAAGCAAGCATGAATCAACTAACAAGGTGGTAGTGACAGTTCTTTTGGCGATCATAGGTTGTCAAAATGGTACAAAGAAGGAAACGAAACAAAGTAAAATATACAGGCAAATGCTGCTGTCACTACCACCTTGTAAGTTGTATCATGGGAAGCAAGTAGCAGCTTAACAGTTTTTTTAAGTTGAGAGAACAACAATAATGATACACAGCTCTTTTGAAGTGTCTGCGTCACTCTCGCATTCTACTCTTGCTAGTGTATGCTACAGCAACGATGTTCAACAGAGCTGTGTAGTTACATATGTATTTTGTTGTTGGTTTCTTATTGTCCCATTGGGAAAAAAAGCTTTTTTCATTTGCTTTGTTTTTCCTATCTTAAAGATAACAATTTCGAATAAAAACTATATTGTGCACATACACTCGAAAATACCTTTCCATCGGTATTAGGTGCACAATGCTCTGCACCTAATACCGCTCAAACTGTAATTATTTTTTTGCGATTATTACAGTTTCTTCCCAACATGTACTGTCTTGAAAAATGTTCAGCCTAAAAGTATGTACAGAAAATTCATTTCATACTTATCAGTGACATGCTAGCCTTTTATGAGTGTGCATACTTTAAGGCTGAACATTTTTCAGAACAATATATTGTAAAAGGACTGTAATAATGACAAATCATAGTTACAGTTCGAGCCTTAATGCTTCCAATCCGCCCATAGGACGTGCTTTTAAACTAGTATATAAATATTTTGCATTCTTCTGATAAGAGTTGGCCGATTTGTTTAAGATAATTTGTCGATAAAATCGGTTTCTGTAATTCCTTAAACTGATGCATTTTTTGATTCGAACTAAAAACCGGAGTGTATGACTCCCTTGCCAAATTTTTACAGGAATTAAAACCACTTCCGGTAATTAACGGATTCCACACCAACCCAACATTTTTGTTTTGAATTACACATATCTACAATGATGCTCTTCTGTGCAACTGAAGGTCAGAGATGAAAATTGACCTATCACGTCAGGTAATATGTAAATATGGCTTTTTTATGGGACGCACAATATAAAAATTTTTTTATTTTATTTGAATAAAATAAAATTAGATTATGGATTATTCGTGTTGGCAAGAAAGAAATAGAAAGCTTTTCATATCTCTGTGAGTTCGTTAGCGGCTCAGAAATATTTCAATATGATGTGTTTGAAGAATTGGTCCAATGTCTCAGTGATGTGTGGGCATGCTTTGAGACGTATTTTCCCAAAGAACAGAATACAAAAATTAAAATGCATTTATGGATTCAAATTCCTTTTGTACGCAGCTTCCAAAAGCCTGAAAGTATGTCAAACGATATTTTTGAATAATTTTAAGAAATGTCATTAGACACCAGTATGGACGCTCACTGTTCAAAACAATGCTTCTGAATGGTTTTTAGTGTAGTAATCGTGATGAATATCTATTTCTTTACACAAAGTCCCTAAATTTTCTCTTCCCGTCCCCAATAACACGCTTGTGCGAATCAGGATTCTTAACCTATGAAACAATAAAATCAAAATACCGCAATAGACTGGATACCGAAACTGATATGAGCCTTTGTGTATTCCATAATTGAGCCGTAACAGATGTAGTTGGTAGAAAAAAGTTTGAGCGTCCTGTACATAATCTCAAAACTAGACCAAAATATAATTTTTCTGATGGGAAAATGTAATCAAAATACTGATGTGATGAAAAAAATATAGTTGTAATTCGTAAATAGGAGGTCCTATAAACAGCTTTGAAATTCCAGAAATAATTGACTGGGTTTTCTGAGTTTTCTTTCCAGCCAAGACTGCTACTTCTCGCATGAATTTTAGCATACTTTTTCATCTAATTTTATTGTCTAATTTTCTTTTTTGACACACCTAAATTCTTCAAAAATAATTAATTTTAAAATAGCTCTTTTCAAAATCATGACTAAAACGAAATACCATCCATTGTTTCTTGCACTAATTGCAAGAATTTATTTTTTAAACATATTTTAACAATTGCAAAACATTAATATTTTTTATGTAAAATTATATCTTTGAGATTCGAAAGTATTGTTTTTTTTTTTAATATTTTTAAAGTATAAATGAATGAAAAATTATACAGTTATTAATTAATGTTGTAGTTAATATGTTCGAATGCCTCTAAGGTGAGTACTAAGATTTATCTTTACAATTCATAGTTACTTTATCAAGGCACAAAACCATCTATGCAGCGCTGTGAGCGACATAAGAAGCACTTGTGTTGAGATTACATATGATTAACAGATTACTTTTTTAATAACTATTCGAGCTACTCTAAATTGATGTGCGTTGCCAGTACTTGAAGTAGTTTCTTAGACGGATACATAGATTTCGAATTCTTTGTAGGCCAACTCCTCGCCACCGTAAGGGATGTAGCAGCAGCCGTGCGATGGTTGCACTTTGCCGACTGTAATGGTGCCATCGTGGGTGGCGCGACCAATAAAGAGTGGTTCCCCTTCGGCAGTCTCACCGCCGGGAACAGCATTGGGTGGAATGTTGCCATCGTTAACTGGAATCCATTGACCGCCACCAGCACACAAGACTTCATATTCGCTGTGTCCGTGCTCTCCGCCACCATAGGCAATGTAGCAAACGCCATGAGTAGGATGCAGTTTGCCGGGAATGAGATCACCTTCATGGCGCGCACGTGCAATGTACAATTGCTCAGAGCCATCGAAACCACCCTCCATAGAGCTTGGTGGGACCTCACCGCCAGCAGCAGGCACCCAGCAACCAGGACCGCTGCCACTAGGAGGTGCAGAGAAGCCCATTGCCACGGAAGAAGCAAGAAGTTGTGGCTCTGCAAAGTAAAGAGTGTTAAATAATAATAATAGAATTTAAAGTTTCACACACACACTCACCGTCAATCAACCAAGTGCCATTAGCACCCCAGCCAGTGCAGATACCGACAAAGTTGACGGGGAATAAGTTCTGGGCATCGTACGACATAAATGCAGCAGCCTCACCCTCACGACCGACTGTGATTACGTTATCATACCAACGAATCCAGAAACCACGGAATTCACCGGCATTCAGAATGCCAGGTGTGGGCACTTCGACAACATCGGGTTTTTGGCGATTCTTTCTAATAACCGATTTGCTGTTATCCCAGCCACCAATGAATACCTCATAGATGGGCTCAGCCTCTACGGGTGCGGCTGTGAGAGCCAAATGAGCGTCATGGCCAGCGCGCACCTTGAATGTGAACACGCCACCGGAAGCTTGATGGAATTGGTATTCCAACTTGTCTGGTGTGTTAATTTCTGTAAAGTAAACAAAAACAAAATTCAATTAATATAGATTAACAACTGTTTGAACGATATGTGGAGCAACTTATTAGATGCTGAAGAGAAACTCTAATTCACCGCTATATTAGAAAGTTGTGAATTTTTAATTTATAAGTGGTTCATAATTTAAATCATGGGTGAGCTTAGACAGTGACGACGTACTCACATAACTATTGACTCAAACAAACCAACTATTAACTCAAACACAAATTTTTTGGAAATTTTTAAAACACAACCCACAAAATTCCGATGAAACTTTTAGCCAGGAGATTATAAAAAGTGAAATTAAATCGATTAATAAATTTTGTCATATTTTTGGATAAGAAAGCACAACTACCAGGTTGTTTCATAAGTTTCTAGAATAGAAAAAAAACATAATTTTATGGTTTGAAATGCTTTTTATAATTTAGTATATTCTCCCAGAAGCTCAATACAACATCTTCTAACCATTCACTAATTTATGGATCCCATCGCTGTAATGACCTTTCTGAAGGTCTCCAAAAAACCCTTCTGTCTCTGCTATAGCCTCACCATTTGATGAAAATCGTTTTCCGCGCATGCATTTTTTGAGATGTGAGAATAGCCAGAAGTCAGAGGGAGCTTGATGTGGCTAATAGGGTGGATGTTCCAACAATTCGTACTTTAATTTACTGATTTTAGCGAAGGTTTTTTGAAAATGGCATTTTTCTTCTGCAAACCGCCGGGGCTATTTTTACGAATCTTTGCATCAAGCTGATCCAAAAGTTTTCAATAATATCCAGAATTAATTATTTTTCCAGTTTGGAGAAAGTCCACCAAGAAAATCTCTTTTGCATTCCAAAAAACTGATGCCATAACCTATTTGCAGATTCTTGAAGTCGAAGTACCAGGTTTACACCACTCTTAAACTTCTTGTTTTGATTCAGGATCATGGTGGTAGACGCAAGTCTCATCGGTAGTGATGAATCGACGTATAAAATCCTTTTTATAATTTTTAAAACGCTCCAAATGTTGCTGAGATGGTCTCATTCGAATGTGTTTTTGTTTCATTGTTAGCGAATGTGGCACCCATTGGGCACACACTTTTTTGAAACCCACAACTTCACTTCAAATATGGTTCACACTAATAAGATTTCTACGGCTTTTACTAAATCTCTCTCAACCAATCGACAATCTTTTAAGACCATATCCTGTATTTTTGTTATGATTTCTGGTGTTGATGCACTTTTTTGACGTCCTTGACGTGGATCGTCTTCTTGGCTCGTATGACCATGTTAAAGCTCAGCAAACTACCGTTGCAAGTGACGTACTACCGCCATCTGTGTGTGATTCTAGAAACTTATTGAACAACCTGGTATAAAAGCTACCTTTTTATAATCTTCGAAATCAAATTTTGGGTGAAGTTTGTCCACTATTTTCGATTTTTTTTGTTTTGTTTTTTTTTCTTTACCCATTATCGCCCAAATACCTCTTTTGGCGCATCGATACTTTCTGACTCTAAAATTCATCTTCATCGAGGTCAGTCGTGCGTTACGTCACAAAAAAATGTTTGAATTCAGTTTTCAAAATTTTGAATTTTATTAATATACTAGCTTATACCCGGTGCGCTTCGCTGCGCGCTTATCCCCCGAAAAGTGGGCGAATAGTGAGGCCACGCCTTTATCAAATTATTACTTTTATATTATTTTTTTTTTATTTATTCTGATTAAGCTACCCAGCGCACGTTGCTCCACCTAAAACAAACAACTTTTATTTGACCCTTTGTTTGACACTACGCTCATAGTCCAATGCCCGTCTCCAAGTAGCATGACCATCACCAAATAGTGATAAACTCCATTCTGAGTTTTAATGTTCTGTGATTTTATACTTCCAAAGCATTGAAACTCAGAATTGAAATTAGTATCAAAAATTTGGCTTATATGGGCGAAGCCACACCCCATTGTCGAATGACCGTTCAAGTTTTCTATTACAAAGGCATCACCAAGTGGTAACTCCATTCTAAATTTCAATGTTCTGTAATTTTTACTTCCAAAGCTATATAATATCGAAAATTTGGCTTAAATGGGCGAAACCACTTCATCTTGTCCAATGTCGGTCCAAGTTTTCAATTAGAAAGGCATCACGAAGAGGTAACTCCATTCTGAGTTTCAATGTTCTGTGATTCTTATTTCCAAAGCTATTTGATATCAAAAATTTGGCTTATATGGGTGGAGCCACACCCACTTGTACAATGTCCATCCAAGTTTTTCATAAAAAGTGGTAACTCCATTTTGAATTCCAATGTTCTGTGACTTTTACTGCCGTAGCTATTCTATATCGAAAATGTGACTTGTATGAGCGAGGCCACGCCCGTTTTGCATATAAGGTTAACATAGGAGTTACTTTATAACCTATTCTCATACCTATCAAATATACAAAAAAAGTTTCATTAGAATCGGTCGAGTTGTTTCGGAGGAGTTCGGCCACAAACATTGTGACACGAGATTTTTATATATTAGATAATATAATATTGTACATATCACTTTAATTTTTTGTCAATAAAAAAACCCAGCTAATAAAACGAACGGAGCACAAACCGGTCAAAAATTGGACAAAAACATGTTACGTAATTTATGAACAGACCTTAGATAAACATATGCGATGTATTTCCTCTTCTTAAATAAGTCCTCTAAGCCAAATAGAAAATAAAAATTATACAATTTAAAATTTTTTTGGCAGTGCGAATTCACACTAGTGTGCCATTTAAGGGTTAATATCTGCTAAGGTGCAATGGATAGCACGTCTACGTTAAAATCGCGAGAGCGTGAGTTCGAGTTTCGGATTGAAAAAATTCCAAGTGAGTATTACAACAGTATCCGACAGAACTATGCGTACCTTTCGCCAATTGAAACTTACATAAATTTATTTTTGTAAATAGTTGTCTGATTTTTATCACTTAGTGTTTTATTTTTACATTAAAATTGTACATGTTAAAAATTAAAATTAAGAAAATCAGCTCCCATCTTATCAGTGTAATAGGCAAGTTTATCTGAAAGAACACAATATTTTACAACGACAAAAGTATGCGTGTGCCTTTTTCATAGCTTACCTTTCATTTATGACCTCAGTACTTCGTATTTCCACCTTTTGCGTTAATTACAGCCAAAAGCCGGCGAGGCATACTGTGAACTAAGTTTTGAAAATATGTTTCTGGTATAGAATTCCAGGCCATTTGCTATTTGGTAAAGATTTCTCTTTTGTTGGACTGGCAAGAGGTCCTATCGAGCTTATCATCCAGATATTGCCATAAATGTTCAATAGGGTCAAGTCTGGGCCTTGAGCGGGCCATTCTAGAACCTCTATTGAGTTTTGATCAAAGTAGTCTTTAGCAACACGACTTGTATGTTTTGGGTCGTTGTCTTGCTGGTAAATAAAATGATCTTGCATACCCATTTTTTGAACTAAAGCCATTAAATATGTGATCAAAAGAAAAACATAATACATTCCCGTCATTTTACCGTCTACTTGGACCAACTCTGATAAGCCTTTGTAACTAAAGTAGCCCCAAACTAAAACGTTCCTCCTGCAAATTTAATGGTTTTTTTTCACAGTCCGCTTGCAATCTCTCGATTCTCTTTCGCCACACTCTTTCCATCTTTTTTGAATTTTTTAACTCGAATTTACTCTCATCACTCCAAATAATCTTCTTCCAGAAATTCAAAGGCATGTTATAATACTTTTTGGCGAAAGCCAGTCGTGATTTCTGGTTCTTTTTTGAAATGTGAGGTTTCTTAACGCTGAAATGACTGGAATAATTCTGCTTATGCATTCAACGTTGAATCGTTCTTTCGAAAAATTGTATTTTAAGAGTTTCTTTTATTGTCCTGGCTGAAGTAGATCGCTTCTTCTTTATTTCTCGTAATATTCGGCTGTCATCACGCTCAGAAGTCATCCTGGGCCGTCCTGTTCTTGATGCACTCTTGACGCCACCGTTTTTCTTAAAGCTGCTTACTACTCTTTGTGGACTTACTTCTAGCATATTATTTACCAATTGCGCCATAACTCAGCCCATTATTATGATCCGCAATAATAAGTTTTCTAAGATCAATGCCTATTTCCTTTGATTTTGGCATTATTCTAAAGCAAACAATGCAAATAGCTCTATAATGGATATATAGATATTAATTTAAAAGATCGAAATGCACATGTTCATATTTTATCGCAAAAATATTGGAATATTGTTAGCACGCTAAACACTTATCACTCTGCAACTTCACAGTACGCATACTTTTGTCACGTGTTAAGCTTGACTGATCAGAAATAATTTACTACAGCAAAAATATTGAAACCTAACGGGACTTGTTTTGTGGCGTGATGTGTTGTTTACATAGTTCCAATAATACAACAACAAAAAGTTTTACAGTTCGGAGATTTAAAAAAAAATATGAGCACAGAAGAGAAATCTTATTTCGGGGTATGCATAGTTATGTCGGATACTGTATATGTAATTTAAGAATTTGGTAAATGAAGATCAATAAATGATTCAGTATTGAAATTAATAAGCTGTCGATAATTAAAATTATGTTGTTGCTTCAAAGTTATTGTTATATCTAAAATTAAAATAGAATTTTCTTTTAATTTTAATGCGAAAAAATTATACAAGTTATTTTATACACATGATGTTTTAACTACTAAAGCTTTGCTGCCAGGGCAAAGAAATGAACAGGCTCAAAATGGTCGAAATCAGTGAATAGTTAAAAATATGTTTATTGTTAATTTTTCATTAGTTATTTTCTCGGTGTAGAGGGTAAAATTCGATAATATCATCGCCGTTAGCTATTGCAAGTTTTTGAGTGTAATTAATTTATTCAGCTTATTAGATTTTCTATTTATTCAAACGATCTGCCAAGTCAAACATCAGTTATTAATTTAATATTTATTTTTTTAATTTAAGTGCGCAGTACTAAACACTAGTTTAGTACACTTTGTTTACTAACTTTAAGCTTGTTGCGATGTTTATGTATTTTGTGTGTTTTTTACTACAAAGTTCTTCTAACAAATCCATTACGTGGTTTTTAGAACATGTCTAATTTGCACCTCAATCAAGCAAGTGTATTTAGCATAAATTTTCCATAGTTAATTATAATGAATTTCCTAACAACAAAACCAAAAAAACCAAAAAAAGAACTAACAAACAACAGCAACAGGTTGTTGTCATCTACCCGTCAGTCAGTCAAAATAAGCAAACAATTGGTAACCGCAATACATGTTCAAATACTTCACATACTTCACAAACAATATACGCTGACACAGGTTGAAACTGTACCAAACAGTAATTTTTTGATTGCTCTTCCATTGGAATTTTATGAGAATTTCGCCAAAGCATTCCACAGCGCTGTGGTTAGAATTAAATATTTAATAGAGATGACATCATATTCGAAATTCAAATATTCTATCGGTACAAAAGTACATAAATAGCTGATGCGACTATTTTCAATATTGTTTTTCAATATGAAAAAAAATTTTAATTCAAATTCAATGCCATGACGTTTCTTTTATGGTAAAGCATACACATAAAGGTATGATGACGTTATTCGTAGTCTATTTTAGAAAGTGGAGAATAACACTTGCATGTGAATTAAGAAAGGGGTCCAAAGAACAATAAAAAACTCATGATTAACATTACATACATATTTAAATAGAAATATGCAATGTTTGCATGAATATTTAGCATACATATTTATATATATATTAAAAGACTAGTCATCAATTTAATTAAATTAAAATACGTATACACATCAGTTTATCATGCTAACAGATAGACAGACGGAAGGTCAACTTATGGAAGGCAATTAAAGCATCTTGCTATCAGCAAAGTTGCTCACAAGAAATGCATTTTTTTTAAAGATTTCTTTATTTTTAAAAATATGACTCAATTTCTATAAACTAGGTTTCGATTTAAATTAGACCTTAAAATATCCCAGTGAACCAAAATTGCCGTTTTCGAATTCATTTATAAACCTTTTCGTGTAGAAACGTTCATTTTCGGCACTCATAAATTAACCCTTTTTATAATATTTGTCGGACTAAAATGTCTCTCAAAAATTAACCTTATTTTGTTTGGAAATGCGTTAAAAAATTAACTATTTTGGCTATATGCTATTCGGAAACTTTTCACTCGTGGTTGGAATGAATACAATTTCTGTCTGTTGAAATAAAATTGTCATTTTTGCTGTGCCAAAAGAACAATGAAATTTTGACAACTAGAAATTTTGGCGTTTTAGATTTCGTTAGTGTATTAGCGCAAGAACTTAATTTATTTTCAAAATTGTTGATATATAATAATTATAATATATAATAATTGTCGGAAGCAAAAAGTTTTGAACTTCTTTATGACTTTTTTTAAAGCAAGGGGGAAGAGTAAGTACTGGTGTTGCTTTTCTGCTCCGGACAACTACCTAAAACATTATTCCTTTAATGATATTACCTATATTCGGCCAAGAGATTATTCCGAATCATTTAATGCCATTTTGAATGGAGACAATGCACAAACTTAAATGCATTTAAGAGTGTCTGCTAGCTCTTTTCGCAAAATTATGGAGTTTATTCCAGCGAAGCATCATGGATGGTCAATAAAGTAGCAAGTGACCGTAGAACTGACGTAGAACTTCGTTTGCTGTTTTGTACATTTTGAGCTATAAAATAGCTGAGACGAAAGTAGTAGTATCTGTACTTTTTTAGTCGGTGAAGCTGCCTTTGAAAAAATTCAAATTGCCTGAGTTCAAAAGAGAATAATTTTTTTATCATATCAATTGGAAGCAATTTCTTATAAACGAACCATTTATTGTTCATAAATGAGTCCAGAAATGAAACATAAATGCCGCTTTTTTATATATTTTGAAATGAGTTGAAAAAGGAAGAACTTAAACCTTTGCTGATATTTTTATAATAGTAAATAAAAATGTTAACCTTCATACAAACGTCATATGAATTTTTTCACCAGTGCGAATTGATTCTCGCCACTGCTACACGAATGAATCGCTATTCATATGTCAACCTGCTCTTCTATCAACAAGTTCAAGCTCAAATAGAAAGAGAACTACGATAACATACCAACCAAAAAAGTAATCAAATAGCTTCCCCAATTAATAACTTTAATATTTTGATATTCCACACATAATTTGAAAGATTCTCAAATTGGAAAACAATCACGACTTTTCTACATTGAAATATCTACTTCAAAGGCTGTGTGCTATTCGGAAACTTTTCACTCGGATGATGAAATTTTGACAGTCTGAATGAGAATATTTGGCACTTGCGAGATGAATATGATTGTCAAAAATTCATGTAGCCTCAGGGGCTAGTATAAATTTTGAAAATCGGCAAGAGAATTTTTGACACAAGCATAATTAGAAAAAAGAAAACACTTTTAAGTTCGCGCTTAAAATAGCTAAAGTGAAATTAATGAAAGCTAAACCTTTTAGTTAATTATAAATTAAAAAAGCACACAGAATAAAAAAAATAATTGAAATCCCAACAAAACAGCAAAGGAAGTTATACGGAATATGTAGAACTATCTTGCATACTGTCCGCAATCCCATAAAGCCACTTGCTACTCTATAGCTAACCACTTCATACTCTATTGACCATCCATGATTATTCGCTGGAATCAACTCCACAATTTTGCGAAAATAGCTAGCAGACACTCTTAAATGCATTTAACTTTGTGAATTGTCTCCATTCAAAATGGCATTTAATGTTTCGGAATAACCTCTTGGCCGAATATAGGTAATATCCTTAAAAGAATAATGTTTTATGTAGTTTTCCGCAGCAGAAAAGCAAAAGCAGTGCTTACTCTTCCCCCTTCCTTTAAACAAAGTCATAAAGAAGTTCAAAACTTTTAGCTTCCGACAGCAAAGCAACCAGAAGTGGAAAATATTTGCGTAAGATTCTGTTAATTTTCAGTTATATCAACAATTTTGAAAATAAATTAAATTCTTGCGCTAATACACTAACGAAATCTAAAACGCCAAAATTTCATTGTTCTTTTGGCACAGCAAAAAGGACAATTTTATTTCAACAGACAGAAATTGTATTCAACTCAGTCACTTCTTTCCTACCACGAGTGAAAAGTTTCCGAATAGCACACAGCCATATGCATCAACATATGACAGATCTTTGACGTTAACAGTGATGCCTACCAGAAAAAAAGTACTTTCTTTTTGAACAACCCAATAAAAATAAACCTAAATTTAGAAATAAGGAAAAAACATTAATATTCTTGTAGCTCATAGTGTCATGGATCGGGTAACGTAATTTTTAAAAAAAATAATCTTGGTGTGAGATTCAGTTAAAAATTAAAAAACAAGGCATGCATAAACTTCAATGAATTACTATTATGGTACTTTGAATGCCTTTAAAATTTAAGATAGGCACAAATATTTGGGCTATCATTACTGCGTGCTTTTGAATACGAAATCGAATGAATAATATTCCCATTTATGCTGCTGATTCTTCGACAAGAATGTTAAGTGTCTAAAGGTATAAGAACATAATTTATTCAAAATCTATTAAATGTTAACTAAAATAAAAAGAGAAACCTGTTTTCTATGAATTATTAAAACACTTCACAATAAGAATCAATAAAAGTGAATAGTAGTTTTTTTAAATGCTGACAAGGTAGACAATAAAAAACAGAAATTAGATAGAAGCATAAAAAATCAAATAATACAAGTGATTAAACAAAGGAAATGCATGTATGTGTAGAATGGAGTACTTGGAGAATGTGAAAGTAAGTTACAAATAGCAGTGGTTTAAAAATAAATTTGATTAATAGCTGCATTTACAAAGAGTGGGTCGAATGAATATGACACGGCAAAGGTCCGGTGGGTCAAAAATAGATGACATGGCAAAGGCACCGGTAGCAAGCTTCGAGTTTTATAGCGAAAAGTAATTTAATAAATGGAATACGGAGCACACACTATAGCACATTACCTTAAGTTTGCTTGGGAAATGTTTGGAAAGAAAAGTGAAGCAAAGAAAATTTGAGGCTAAATGTAGTGTATACGTAACTTATGTATACATACAAAAGCTTTTAAATGACTAATTTATTGATTAATTTGTTAATTTATTGACCAAAGGAAAAGGAGTTGTCGATACTATTAAAAAATATGGTACCTTTTTTTGATTAACGTAGTGGCATCAATTATCGACCGGCTGCTAAATTTGAACACCTATTTAATGAATATCTTTGAAGAAAATAATTGTACATTAATATATATATTTCAGTTATGTATTTTAATTGAAAAATAAACTTTTATTTTCTGTATAGATATTCATTAAATAATGAAGTGGTCGAAATTAAGTGCCACGATTTAACCGGTTGATAATCGGTGCCACTACGTTATTAAATATAACAGAATTCTGACATGACATATGGCGAAAAGTCATAAAAAAAGACTTACGTAAGTTTTCTTTTGCCATCTGTAACTGTAATACTATAAGTATGAAGTAAAAAAGACGGTTACCACGAAACTCTATCATTTATTTATATAATTATTAATTTTTCTAAGCCGAAAGTAATTTTTTTTTTAATCTAACACGAAGCTGACTAAAATTTAAAATTCATTTCAAAAAATGAAATGCCAAAAAACAAAAAAATAATAATGTTTGGAGAGCAAAAACGAAATAATAACAACAACAAAAATAACAACCAGATTTAGAATAACAAAAATTATTTATTCTATCAGCACTAAAAAATTCCATGTCAGAAGCTAAGACAAAATCAACAGAGTGCGACGTTAAATCACAATATTTGTGTTTTTCTCGATATACTGCGGCAAATACTCGTACGTTTTAGTCAGTTTTTTAAGAACGAGAAAACAAGCTGCTAGCTCATTCCAAGTCATTTCAAAGCATGACATAAGCACGTTATTAAACAGTTGAAACCAACCTTCAGAATATTCAAACATTGAAGTACGTCGTTAAGAATTCTCTCTTAAATTAAGCTCAAGTTTAGACGATAATTAATACCTTTAAAAAAACTACAATTTTAAAGCATAGCTTTTTTACCGGTCTTGCATTAAGAATGCAATAACAACCACGCCTTAAAATCAAAAAGAAGCGCTAAGTTGAAGACAAACATAGCAAAAAAGAAACAACAATTTAAAAGAGAAACAAAAAAAAAAAAAAATTTGACATAAATAAAGTTCATATTCTTATTTGGAACGCAGCCAAATTATAGTGGCATGACGTGGTACACCAACAAAATTCAAACGCCTTTTTTTAATTCCATTTTAATTATTTTCCTTTTTTTTTTAATGAAATCTTGTAGTTTTTTTTTTTGTTAAATTGATATGATAAATCATCTGTTTCACTGTTTAATATTTTTAAAATTTTAAGATTTTATTTCACATTTGATCAAATCTTGCACTTTGAATTTTCACGAAAAAAAAATACACAACAGCAACAACAATATAAAACTTACCAATTGGCATTTTGTTGATGTTTCCTTTAATAACTTTATTTAATTGACGTTGTTCACTCGACGAGATTCATGCAAGAACTGAAATCAAACTAAAACTTTTGCAGCTTGACTATGTTTGAATTTTTATAGCAAAGCAATACAACGTTGAATAATAAGCATTGGGTGTGAGGGCCTTAAGCTTTACAGAGGCGTAGCTATGAATTTGTATACGAATGTGAAATTTCTAAAAAAAAATTTAAAGCAACTCTTTTAAATTAGTGAAGTGCATTCCTTCAATAAACTAAAAACTATAACTAAATTGTTTATTTAGTTTTTCAATACGCCTGTGGTGGCAGATTTGGTCCCTATCTGCCACAATGCATTAATTTTCACTGTTTAAAAAGACACTATTTTAAAAAATTAAATATCTGAAACAAATAAAAACACCTTCTTAAACTTGATTGAGTCTGTTTACAATGCATGCAGTGCCGGATAATAAAATATAATCAACCTGAGCACAAGGGTGTCCCAAAAAAGTTGAAGTTTTTTGTTTTGGCACACCCTCTTAATTTTTTCGTACGATGTTAAAGAAATGTTAATAAAATTTCGTGTACCTAGGGCCATGGAAACTCGTGCTGACTTCATCGATACATGTCAATGTGCTAATTTTTTCAAAAAACTCAAATTACTTTTGCATACTACTGTGGGCAAAAAATATTGGGGAATTTGGCTTAAATTTTTTTGACGATTCCGATAGGGGTCAAGTGTTTTTATGTTCAAGGTGGCACTCCACTGTTACTGACATCTGTGCCAAATTATACGTTAAAATTAGGGTTTGAGAAATAAAATTATTAGGGTTTGAGTTACGCGTGCTTTAGTAAATAGCTAAAAGTGAATTTTTCGTTTTTTATAATGTCTGAAACTATTCAACAACGCAGTTCCATTAAATTTTGTGTGCGGAATGAAATTTCTGCTGCCGAAACCTAGTTGAAAATGTTTCAGAAAGCCTGCGTTGAGCAAGCTCTATCGAAAACAAGAGTTTATGATTGATACAAAATGTTCAAAGAGGGTCGAGAAAGCGTTGAAGAGGAGGCACGGCCAGGACGACCATCAACATCAACTGATGAGCAACACGTCAACAAAATAAAAGAATTGGTGCTCCAAAATCGCCGATTGACAGCCCGAAACCTTACTGGCCTTGTTGGAATATCGGTAGGATCAGTGAAAACCATTTTGAGTGACCTTTTGGGCCACAGTAAAGTGAAATCTCAATTGGTTCCACAAACGCTCAATTTCATGGAAAAACAGCGCCGCGTTGATGTGTGCGAAACAATGCTTTCCGACTATCAAGACAATATGAAACGCATCATAACTGGAGATGAGGCTTGGGTATAAGCTTTCGAGCCGGAAACAGCCGATCAATCAGGTGAATACCGTGCCAAAGATGAGCCGAGATCGAAAGAACCACGTCAAAGCATGCCAAGAATCAAGGTCATGTTGACAGTTTTCTTCGATTATCGTGGTGTGGTGCATAACGAATTCCTTCAAACCGGCCAAACTGTCAAAAAACCGTAGAGAAAAATTTGTAGAGAGACAATTCATAGTTTTTGCATCAGGATAATGAACCATCTCACACTGCACTCGTGATTCGTGATCATTTCGCCAAAAAATCTATCCATATCCGCCTGAAGGCAGAACCAAAATAGACGAAACGAGAAGATTGCAACTTGCCGAACGTCTAACGAGTTGAGACGCTAGCAGTTCGGTTCTTACGAAACAAAACGTATGGACAAGCTGTTTCGTTCAGCTTCGTTAAATTACGTTTGTTCATTTTGGGCAACAACATTGAATTGCATAAAAGCGAACATTTTCGTCTCTACGCGTTACGGAGCAACTCGTCTATTTTGGTTGGGCCTTGACTCAAAAAACCGCTCTGTGAACACCGTTTTGAATTGATAGAAGAGATAAAATCCGAAACGAAGAAGAAATTGAAGGCAATACCTTAAAAGAAGAGGAATTTGCAGCATGTTTTGAAAATTGGAAAAAACGTTGGCACACGTGTATTGCATTTCAACTACTTTGAGGGGGATGAAATGAATTTAGAGGAATAAATAATGATTTTTTGATTTATACACAAATTCCTGATATTATTTGCCCACAGTAGTAAATGTAAATTTTCAAAAAAATGATCTGCGACAGTTTTTTTTAATTTTTTTTTTTAATAATATATCAAACCTGAAAATTGGGGGAAAATTACTAAGGTTGTGATTTTTTACTTTTTGGGAAAAAACTTTTTGTTCTTGTATTAAAAAAAAAAAATCGAAAAAATCCAAATTTGAAAAAAAATAAATGAAATCTTGTTGTAATATTTTCTTAAACTACACCTAAAGCAGACGCAAAAAAAAAGTGTAATTATGCTGAATAACCTTGTCGTAATGAATTTTTTTGCTAGAAGTGTATCTATTTGAAAATTTGGAGTTTCAGTATTTTTACGAAAAAAATTCCCAAAAATCCAAAAATACAAAATTTACGAAAAACAATATCATTAATGACTTAGACATAGTACTGCGCTATTTTCTGCAAAAAAAAAAAAAAACCAAAATTCGGGATATAAGTTATTACTGTTGAGACTTGACTCTTCTTCAAAAACATTTCAAGCGCCCTTTTCTAGCATTTCGATCACAAAAACAATAACAAAAAATCGGAAAACATATATCACTCACTCAAATCTTTTTTCGTATTGTTGCAGCTCTTTCTTAAATATCTCCAAATCTAGCAAGCGGATTAAATCAATAATTATTTCATCATCTTCAGCCAGTTCAAAAATGTAAGTTTAGACCTTAATTAACCTAATTATTATTATTATTTATGTTATTCAATTTTAATAGCAGGCGCAACGCCACCTAACGTCTATGGTCGAGTACCAAACATCAATATTTTCGTACCAAATTTTAAGGGCTGTGCTCACCAAAAAAAAAAAAGAAGACACTTTGATTTTTTGGGCCGGTCTAATACTCATGCATCTATTTGCTGAGATGTAAATGCCACTAGTGGAAATTTCAACAAAACAATGATTCCAAACACACTTCAGGTGTTGTAAAAGCTTTGTAAAACCAAAATTATATCAATGTAATGAAAAGTCTACAGTCACCGGAATTGAATTCAATTGAATAGATATACTTATGAAAGATTGTAAAAAATAATAAAGGACCTGTCAAATCAAAAGTCGAGAGCCGTATACGATGAAACGATGAGCTATACGCCGACATCGACATAGTAAAGCGCATTAAAAATCGATCGACTTCGCTGGCTAGGTCATGTTGAGAGGATGGAAGACATAATGTCTTACACCAGGCGAAAACCGTCTTACGGTTGTAAGCACCACCTAAGCAAGTAGTTCAAATTAAAAAAGAAATAAGACGGATCTTTTGAAAAGAATCCATAATGCTTGGTAAGCCACACCTCAGAGCAGTTGTCAGACATTAGTAGAAGCCGCGCATTTATAAAGCTGTCTTGAAATATAGAGTCTATTCTATAAAATACTAAAAATGTGTATATTATACAATTTTTTATTTATTTTTAAGCTCTTATAATTTTTTATGCCTTGATTCCCCGCCCATTATGAAGTATTTTTAAATTTTGATTTTTAATTTTATACCATTTTTATTTATACCATTATATTGCCAAAATCTTTTTTATTCATTTCATTAATGATAAGCAAATAAAAAACCATATTAAATTTATTTGGATTCGTTAATTATTACGTTGTTTTTATCATTGAAGTTTGCATGGGTAAGTGATTCTATTTTATTGTTTTTTTCCTTTACCGTGCGTGGCTACCACACACAAACTATTTATATTGAATTAAAAATATTGATCTATTTCTATTCGTTTTTTCCCCCTAACTTTTAATTACTGCTAGTTTTTAATTACTGCTCACAAATCAAGAACATTAAAACAAATAAATATACTACTTTACACAATTCTTCCCAACTCCTTACTTTCAGCCTATATCCTAACATAAATAAGGGCCTATACGCTCCTAACTTCCTATTCTATATTACACTATAAATGTTAATTTTCTATAATGAGGAAGAGAAATAAATTTTCTTACAAATTGTATTCAAAGTTTTGTTGTTTAGGGAAATACAATTTTGTGGGTTGGGCAAAATCATGAAAAATTACTTTTTGTTTTTGCATAGTCTAAATAATATCTCAGATAAGAGATTTTTTTTTACAAAAATATAATTACATATAGGATATTTGATAGCATAATCTCCATATTTCCTGTGGGATAAAGGCAAACCTATAAGAATAAAGGCAAAGTGGTTCAACACATACGTATTAAAATCAAAATTACGTTAACACACACGTTCTATGAGATAATTTTGCAACAAAAACCTTCCAAAAACCTAAATTTTTAAGCACAATACCAAATTTTTAATGACAATTGGCAGAGGTTAAAATTGTGCATTTGTAAATATTTGTCAGTTTTCTTGTAGTAAGACTTTTTTTCTTTAGTAACGAGAAGTTTTTGAAAATATTTAAATCAATTAATACCGTAATAAGTATTTTCGGAAATGCAACCAAATTCAGCAATACTACGCAAAAGAGTTTTCTGTACTGGCCTCTACACATTTTCTTTTTTATTTACTAATTCAATGTAGACTTATTTCTTATATACCACATCTATTGTGACTACTTATATAAATTTATAATATTTAAATGTGAATGAAAAATAAACATAATTAACAAAAAGTGTAATAGTTTAAAATTAATTTTAATTATTAATTATTTTATTAATTAATTTTAACTTCATTTAATTAGTTAGAATCGATTTAAGACTGGTGTGAATTAATTTTTTTCCTTATCTAACTAGTGATAACAGATGTGTTTCAATAGCAAAATTGAACATATTTTTATACTGAATATTATCGTTGTCTTAATGCGAAAAAGGCCGTAGGGGTGAGCAATAATTGTAGGTATAATTTTGGTCCATCAACTACTTTTATTCATGCTACTTCGATCTTAACTAAATTTTAGTCAGTGTATAGTTTAAAAATATCTACAATTAAAATTTTTGCACTTTTTTGATTAAAGTTATATATCAATCAGGCAGCAATAGTTCTTATTGATAAGAAATTTTGAGGTATCCATTTATGCTTGAGTTATATTTAAAGCAATTTTTATTACTGTGGGAAGTGATTTTAATTTATCTAAAGCCCAAATCTATTAAAGCAATTTTTTATACTATTTCTTAAAAGTTAAGCATATAGGGGTGCTTAGAACCCCCTTTGACGCCACTGTTTTTTAATTTTTTTTATACAATTTGTTGTACCCATGATTTATAGTTGTTGTTGTTGGGTTAGTAGTTTGTTGTTTGGCTTTTGATGGGGGCCACGATATACTGCGTCTATGAGTAAAACTTTTAAAGCTGCTGCTGATGTCATCATACGGCTTTTTAAGCTTAGAGAGATGTTCTCATTGTTGTTATTTGGATTTCTAGCCGGTATTTGTGAGAGGAATATTTAAGTTTTTGCTTCTCCCTTATAAATAGTTTACCAGATGCTTCTATTTTGCCTCTTTTACGTAGTTAGTGAGTCATTTAAATTAAGGTGGCTTCTATATATAATTTAATTTTTTTATTTTTTTTTTCAGTAATTGTGTGAATTGGAGTTCATGCGAACAAAATGTATAGCAAATTTGTAGTTTTGTGTAAAAATTTTTTGTTTTGCTTACTAATATAAAAACCTAAAAAAATTGTATATTATAGCAAACTAAAATAAACACTTCAGATTTACGTTAAAAGTTAATTGGAGAGATACGATTATCGGGGCGCCGCGATTTTAGAATGGATTCTTAAAGTACTTTCAATAAATATGGGAATGGCCAAGAAAAAAAATCGATTTATTTTCAAGTTATCGACTGGCTATAACTTTATCAGTGTATAACCGATATTTATGGTTAAGGTATTATTTAAAAGATTATATTATCAGGGCTTTATTATAAGTTTATCAAAGATAATATTTCAATGCTTTCATAAAACATTTTAAGTGAATTAAATTCGCTTAGTATTTCACATATGGCATATATCAAAAATTACAGCATTTTGTATGTGAAAGTAAAATATTTGTTTACATACAGTTGTTACTATGCATTATGAATTTAAATAGTTAAAGCTTTAAAATTTATCTTTAATTTGGCTTATAACATATGAGTCATTCCATCCCAGCAGGAAAGTGTGCGACTAGGTAAGCGAAGTGGTAACCTGTAGCCCAGCAGGAAATTGAGCGACTAGGTAAGCGAAGTGGTAATCTATAGTTTGTATGGCTATGCATTACCTACATCGATGAATTTTAACACGGGGATGTCATAGGAAATGTAATATATCCCTTACTGCATAACACAGTTATCGAAGAATTCTTATATTACTCGGTAATGTATCGATGTTTTTCGAAATATCAATGTACATTTCGATGAACCTAATCAAAAAAATACATCGGATTTCACAAGAACCTTCAATTCACAGATAGCAACGCAAAAAGAGCAGAAAGAGTGGCTCACAAATTACCTTTTTACTTACCTTAGTATGCATTATTTCTTCTATATTATTTTCAATAAAGAATTCTTCAAAGAAAAATAAGATTCATTCCTCATTTTCCGTCTGGGAGCTTGCATGACTATGCATTACCTCCATCGATCAATTTTAGCACGGGGATGTCACAGTTATTGAAAAATTCTTATATTACTTGGTAATGCATCGAAGTTTTTGATGTTTGATGCATACATTTCAATGCATCGAATCAAAGAAATACATCGAATTTCACAAGAATCCCCAATTCAACAGGATAGTAACGCCTCTTCACTTACCTCGGTATGCATGATTTCTTCTAAATTATTTTCAATAAAGAATTCTTCAAAGAAAAATAAGATGCATTCCTCATTTTTCTTCTGGGATATGAAATCTTCTGAAAATAAAACAAAAAACTGTTGCCGGCCTGTCTTAGATTTTGTTCTTACTTTGAGGGTCTGTTCCTTATGATCCTAAATAACAAAATTAACGCCTATTGAATTTTTATATGAGCGCATTTCTGGCTATCTAAATTTTATGTTTTATCAATTTTAGCAGTAAAAATTTTACTATTCAAGATGTCTATGCGTTTGAGAAGGCATTTTGAAGGAGAAAGCTAGTATTTTTTTCTGTCATAAATGATAAGGTGCGGAAAATACGTGTTTTTTTTTTTATTTTTTGCGTTTTTTAACTGATTCCAGCGTCTCTACTGTTTGATCTTAGCAACTAATCGTACTCAGAAATTAAGTGTACATATCATAGAAGAAATATAGCCTTAAATCAACCTAACCAGCCCATACTTTAAATACAAAATCGTTGCGTAGAATTTTGAAATTTCTGAAAATCCATTTATTCAAGTAATAAAATGAACGTGTTGACAACGAGGTACAAATATGAAATTGACAGGATTTTCAGTTCATACCTTAAGTCCAAGCACCTACAGAGCTCGTTTTGTTATTTTAATTTTTAATACCTGTGTATAAAGTTATTTGTAGCAATAATTAACCTTATTTTTTATGCAATAAATCAGTAATGTTATTTACTATTGATAAATTTTCTCGTAAGAATTAATAAGAAATCACATATTATCTGCCTAATTTAATCTTCCGTTTGTTGCACTGTTTATTTATTTATTTATTTATTTATTTAAGCTTAATACAAGAGATTTTGTGACGTAGGGATTGGAGAACTCTCTGGACCAGTGTTTCACAAAACCAAGTGCAGAGTTAGCTCTACTAATAATATTATCCATGTGAGACCTAAAGTTCAGTTCCTTGTCACAAATAACACCTAAGTCACGTAAAGATCTTACAGAGGGAACTGGCTTACCGAGTATGTAATAGGTTCTCGGGGGGAGTTGGAGTCGCTTACGAGAATATGTAATAGCTTGGCATTTACTGACGTTGAGTTCCAGCAAATTTTTTTGACACCAAGTGGAAAAGCTGACAAGATCGTTTTGAAGATTTCGGGAATCGGTGCTGGTTTGTATGTGCCGATATATTTTCATATCATCAGCGTACACAGAAAGATTGGATTCTTTGATGATGTCATCAACATCAGAAATTGTTAAGACGAATAGCAAAGGACCAAGGTGACTGCCTTGTGGGACACCAGAGGTAGCTGTAAAAGATTCTGAGTTGGAAAATCTAAAGATGACATTATAATGGCGTTCTTCGAGATACGATTTGATCCAGGATATAAACAGGGATGGAAAACCAAAGGCTTTAAGCTTAAGAAGGATGATAGTGTGTGAGATTTTGTCAAACGCTTTACTGAAGTCGGTAGAAACAGCATCAACTTCGAAACCGCTTTCCAACGAGCATAGAGTGTTTGAAACCAATTCTGTGAGGTTAGTGGTAGTTGATCTACCCTTGAGGAAGCCGTGTTGATTAACAGGAAAGATAGATTTGCAATGGAAGAAGATAATGTCATAGATAATGCTTTCAAAAATTTTAGGAGCACATGACAGTTTTGCAATAGGTCTGTAATTAGAAATTTCATTTTTAGGTCCTTTTTTGTGCAGAGGTATTATGTACGAATTCTTCCATAACTTAGGGAAACTGACTGAGAAATAGAAAGTTGAAAGAGAGTCAAAAGGGGATGAGCCAGTAAGTTCGCGAATTTTTTTATGACAATAGCAGGTAAGCCATCGGGACCAGGAGAATAATCATCTTTTAGATTACTGATCTTTTCTAAGACATCACCTAGTGTAATATCAACAGAAGTCGGCGAGGTTTGAGCACAGTTCCTTAACGAAGAAAAGTATTCATAATCAAGTTCATCGTTGTGACTCGTGAATGACTGACTGAAGAAATTTGCAAATAGGTTTGCAATTACTTCCGGGTTATCTGAAGAGGTGTTTGAAAAAGTAAGGTAGATGGGTAGTTATCAGATTTTCTTTTTATATTGATGAACTTGTAGAAGCTCTTAGGGTCCGTCAGCAATTTAGTTTGAATATGAGCAAGATAAGTCTCATATAGGTTTTCCCAGAGTGCAGAAAAAAGGTTATAGGCGTGTAGATAATTAGCGAGGTCAATAGAAGAGCGAGAGATTAAATAAGTGCGCCAAAGTTTGTTCCTCTTATTGTTTAAAAATCTCTGTAAGGCACCATTTCACCTAAAAAGACTCTGATCAACAATCAAAGTTTTCGGCATGCTGAATTCGAATCCGATCTCAGAATTGCTCTATCACATCAAGTTTTCGAGGTATCGTAACCTAAAAGTGTTACGATACTGTTTTTCGTCATATTTGAGGTTATGTAATAATGCCATCTATTCTTTTTCAAAAAACTAATACATTCAATCTAAAAGAACAAGGCTCCCTCCTTCGGATGCCGTTGAGTTTGTTCAAATATATTTATTTTTCGTTGAGATCATGTCTTGAAATTATTAAGTTTCTCAGTTTCTAGATATGCGAAAATGTACTAGGATCTATAGTAGATTTTCGCATTTTAAGTTTTTTTCCCCACTGAATTTTATTGAAAAACTTTTCACTACCACTATCACTAATATGTAGTGAGGCTTATATTTTTCAATTCATCAGGAAACACTAATCAGTACATGTTCGCTGAAACTGAAAATTTAGTGCACTACCCCCATCTCTGATAGTGATAGACTTTATATAAAATTCATGTGTTACTCATTTTGAATGATCTCTTCGACATAACTCAGACCTTGATTCGTCCAAACCAAATAAATGAGTCACATTGGCGACGAGTCCAACTATCATGATCATTAAGCCCATCAGAGTAGGTTTTTACCTGTGTTCTTGTAAGCAATGGATTTTCTTTTGCCTAAAGAAAGTTTGCATAGTGTTCTTTTCAAGATTCCTTCTAGTGTTATGATTTGCGGGTGCACGCCAGCGAGAGGAGTTGGTAGTTTATACATGGCCGATGATATCATCAACGCTTTGCAGTATAAGAACATACTGAACCCCTCTCCAATAGAGTCCATGTGGGTAAAGGTTAAAAGGCAGTTAGGAGTATAGGAGATTTAAAGACAATATCAAAGGACATTTGTCAATCCATTTTTACCAGAGCATTACTAAGAACTTGTGGATACAATACCTCGTCTTACCGCAGCAGCCACAGGTCAGAAATGGGACACAATAGTATATGGAATAGTCCGAGCTATTATGACTCAGTTTTTAAAAAACTAGTAAGGATGGAGCTTCGACAGGGTACCGACGCTAAAATATCCCCCCGCGGCCATATTAAAGTACATTCGAAGTCTTCAGCTACGACACACACGATGACATTCAGTTTTATATATTAACGAAAGTTTTCCTAGTATGATAACGTCACTTTGTATGGGAAAAGGGCGTGGTTTTCATCCAATTTTGCCATATATCATGCAGATGGTTTATATTAAATATCAAAGCTTATGTGCAAAATTTTAAAACATTTCATTAATTTTTGCAGATTTTTAAGAGATTTTACGTTTAAAATAAAGCCAATTTGTATGGGAAGTAGGCGAGGTTTTTATTCGATTTTCCAAATATCATAGAGATGGTCTATATTATATATCAAAGCCTATAAGCAAAATTTCAAGTCATTTCTTTAATTTGAGCAGATTTCTAAGAGATTTTACTTAAAAAATAAACCCACTTTGTATGGAGGTAGGCGTGGTTTTTATTTGATGTTTCCAAATTTTATAGCCAGGATTTGAATTGAAGATCAAAGCTTACGTGCCAAATTTCAAGGCATTTCTTAAATTTTTGTGGATTTTAAAGACATTTTACGGTTAATATAAACTCACTTTGTATGGGAGGTAGGCGTAGTTTTCATCTGATTTGGTCCATTCCATCTTACTTTTTTTAAAATAAACTTATCGCGATAGCTTTAAAATGGCGGCTGTATCGTGTTGACAGACGGAAAGACAGACGGACACACGGAAATCGACTCAGGAGATGATGCTGATCAAAAATATATCTATTTTTCTATACCTGCCACACCTCCTTCTTAGCGTTACAAACGGAATGACAAAGTTAATATACCCCTTACGCAGTACGCGTTGGGGTATAATAAAGGTAGCCGAATAATTCTGACAATGGGCTCGTAGGAGTTTTTCTCATCCGATTTTTCCAAGTTTCGATTATCGGGGCTTCTTTATGGGCTTATAATTAAAATCAAAGATTTATATAGACATAGCATGAGTTTAGTTCGAGCTTTCAGTACAAAATTGTGTTTTGCCGTTGAAATCAAAACAAACTCTTGAGTTTCCAGTAAAACTATGCGGTATGAAACTCAACTAAACTCATTTTGCTTTCTAAGTTTATTAACACTAAATTTGAGAAATGGCTTAAAGTATGCTAATGTTCTGATGAAAAGGTACACTCAAAGAAGTATTTTTTCACATTGACAAACTCCTAGGTTAAGTTGATACATTTTTTGTCATTATAGAGTCAACAAAAGCGTTTGTCAATTTGATTAAAGGTGAGAGGTTGCAATCATATTAACAAAATTTTATTTTGTTTATTTGATAAACGGATATTTTGATTTGATAAAAGCCTTTATCAAGAATGCCGCGTTTGCATTGTACATTTGATAAATGAATTTGTCAATATGAATAAAGAATATTTCAACCTGAAAAAATGGTTTGTTGAATAGAAAAATATTTTTCTGTTAAAAATATATTTTATTTATCAATCATACAAAAATGTTTTGCTGTTTTGATAAAATATTTTATTATTTCAAGCAATTTTACAAAAAATAACAAAACGAAATTTAACAATGTATCACTAGAAGCATGTAATTTTTACATTAGGTCCACTCCTTAACTCCTTACTCTCACTGAATTGTTATTGAAATAATTTTTTTGTTTCACAAATTAAATAAAACGTACACAACTCACAAAACTTCTTTTTATAATTTCTGCGAACAACAAATAACGTCACCGAAATGCCAGACATCTATTTTTTTTGTAATGATTGAACGTTTTTTAAATTGATAATACATTTCATCATTACGAAATTGAAATTTTATCAGCGTGACTCAAGCGATTATCAATTTTATAAATAATTTCTTCAGCACAACAAACGTATTTATCAAACCAGCGAAGTAAGTTTGTTAACTCTATTTACAAAAATTATAAAATTTTATTCCGACTGATTGGCGAGTTTGTTATAATAATAACAAATATGAGTTTTTATCAAGTTGATGAAAGCATTTTTCAAACAAATAAAACACATTTTTTCAAATCAACACATTCAGTTTGTTAACGCGTTATTATATTTTCAATCAAATGGATAAAGTTTCTTTCGAATTGATAAAAATATGAAGCATTTATGATAAATTTTAATCGACCGCACAATTTGGTTTTGTTAAGGATTAACAAAAGTTACTTATCAATTTTACCAAGAATTTTTCGTTGAGTGTACCTTCAGATGCAACTTTTTAGACCGCAATTTACGTTGAGAGTATTCAACGATTTTGTTCTGAGGAATGTCAAACTCTACTAAACTCAATTCTGCTGACGCAGCTGTGTGCGAATAGCTTGCAATGAACTCAAACTAAACTCTCTGTGTAGACATAGCATTACGTAGTGAGCTTGGCGGTAAAAAAGTTCCTACTAGCAAAGCAGATATCATTTCATGCCTAAAAATATGCAACATATGCAAAGTGAACATAAATAATCGCAAGCCCAACAAAGGTATGCAATAAATGTATTGGGATATATTTCCAATACAGGGTGTTTTAAGCTTAATTTAAAAGTCATAAAATATTATATGTCAATCAGTTTTTAACTTAATGCATTTTTGTTAAAAGGAAATAAATTTGCTTATCATCCTCCAAGCTATTTAAAAAAAACTTTTTATAAATACTTTTGATTAGAATAAAATTAAAAATATTACCTAATTAACACGCATTATATCAATTTTTAACAGCAAATTGCAACTCTGCTAATAATGCATTTAAAAAATTGCCCTCTCTTTTAATGTTACATTTTGCGTAGAAACATATACATATCTAAAATTATCGGTCCCCTGTCAACTGTTGCATTCAGCCTTTCCATTTAGTTTACTCCAAACATTTCGGTGCCTTAGTTGTGTGCTCTTCAAATAAAACAACAAAAAAAAAACTTGAACAGAGCACGTGCGCGCGCAAGTCGGTGCCGCCATACTTTTCTAATTTATTGTTAAATTTTGTAAACAACTCGTTTTACTAGTAATTTTTATATATTTTATTTAAAATTCTATTTTTCTTCATACGTCATTTGTGTTTGCTATTAATCGCTGTCTGTAGGCGAAGTTTTTCTATAGTAAAATGTCAGGTAAGAATAAATACGACGTAAACTGCATTGCAATAGTTTAAATTTAGTTAAAAGTGCAATGTTTGTAATAAATACTTGTTTGACGAGACATTTATTGGTGATCTAAGCCAGATGTAAGCCAGCATTCAAAGTTGTATAGTCGCAAGTAGTTGTATATGGTAGATAAACAAATTATTTGAGTCATTTACTTCGTTTCCATGCACAATTAAAAAAAAGGGGTTTGCTCGTAGCTTAAAATATGACAAGTCTAACTCAACTATGAAAACATGTTTTGTATGAATACAGTTTCGATTAGCGACACCATTTTCTCAACTCGACGAAAGCTCAAGCCTTTTGTATAATAGTACAGACTGAAGCAAAAAATAATTGTAAATCAATATTTAAATGTAAGATATCTGGGAAATGTTTTACCGAAATTTTTTTTTGGTTCAATTATTTTTTAAGAATTATTACAAGGAATTATTAAAAAAAAAATTTGTGAAACTTGATTTTTCTTTGGCATTTTGAATTCCTTCGATTTTCTGCTATATTACAAAACTTTTACCATAAAATTATTATATCATCTTAAAGAACGTTAGAAATGCCATTTTTAAAAAAATTATTTATACAACAAAAACAATTTTTATTGGGTTTTTTGGACATTTTTTAATTTTTTTTTAAAATATAATAAAGATTGGAATCAAATTTGAAGCATATTTCGAGAGACATTTTAACATATTTTCATTAAAAAAAATCAATGAAATCTATTGGAAAATAAATCAAATATTCGTATATAAAGTAAAAACTTTGAGTATAATATCGTATGGGTTACTCACTAATATTTTTTTTTAAATTTTTAAGAGACATTCCTGTTTTTGGTGTCAAAATAAAAAAAATAAATGTAGGAGTAAATAATTGAAAGATAATATGATCAAATATTGACCATTTTGTATGGATTTAATATAGAAAAAAATTGCCAACATATATAGCATATGTTACTACTGGGTATAAAAGCTAACCAATGAAGAAAAAAATAGTTAAAATATTTTTAGCCATTTAGCTGCTTTTTAGAAACAACCAAAAAAAAAGCCGTTGTTCTTTTGTATAATAGTAAAGATGACTATGAGCAACTGTTATCAACACAGATACGTGTAGCAGTTAGTAGAACATTCAACAGAAAATCGTGCAATAGTGGTTTCGAATCTCGCTAGCAAAAGGAATATGAAAATTTTTAAAAAAACATTTTTTTGATTATATTCTACCGGTGCTGCGAATTGCTGTTCTTTTTTTGTATAGGAACCATTATTTGTTGCATCGGTTTTATTCCCCCATCTCATTCGCCATGTTGTTTTATGGAGAAATTATATGGAATTTATTGAAGTAAAAACTTCTTTAGGCGCGTTAAGCACTTTTTAGTAGAGAGCAAAACTATAGATTCGCGATATCATCACGCTGTTAGCGATATCATCACACTGTTAACGTAACAGAAATTATTGCAGTACAGCATTTCTTTTTAGGGACTACCTAGCATCGACCAATCCGAAGACCGAACCGATTACCAGGCAGATTACCGAAGGGATTACCAAAGGATGGAAGTGTAAATGAAAATTTACATTGAAAAAATTGGCTTAAACTTGGTGGAAGAAATAGTATCATTACAATTTATTATCTGCTGATTGTACAGGTTCCATGTGTGAATAAATTTCAGCTAGGTACCTATTTTATTTTTTGCAATAATTCAAATGCAAATCGAGAAAGAAAGACAAAAAAACAAAAGACGATGGCGGAAATAAAATCAGCTGATTTCTACCAAAATTTTGCAACAGTAATATCAATGTAAGTTAGGCCAGTGTTGCATACATACTCGTACAAATTGAATTTACATACTTTTTTGATATGCCTAAGTGCTGCTATCTATTAGTCGGTTTGACAATATTCTATTACACCAAAATGTCAATATAGTGTAGTGAGATGCTAAATCTGTGTTTATTTCAATTTTCATGTTTTTGTAGGTTAGGCTACTCTGGCTCTCATCGCCTCATATACAAACTTACAAATTTAACAAAACTGTGAAAAACGTACTCTTTCATCGTTTAATAGAACCATAGATAATACCTAATGTAGAGTGTTAATTTGACTCGTGACGGTGTTTTTTTTTTTTAATTCATAGTGAGCACAAGTTTATTTAGGTTTATTTATTATCTGTTAATTAAGTCGTTTTATCAGCCAGACTGAAAGTACATCCTTTGCTTGGACTTTTACTTTAACCACTTAAGCTTAAAATAACAGTCAATAGAAA
Organism: Coremacera marginata; assembly: GCA_914767935.1. Taxonomy (NCBI): domain Eukaryota; kingdom Metazoa; phylum Arthropoda; class Insecta; order Diptera; family Sciomyzidae; genus Coremacera; species Coremacera marginata. The sequence goes on along the minus strand of OU612044.1, from coordinate 10,716,831 downwards.
AAAGCTATTACCATTGCTTATAACTTTCTATTAAAAAAAAATAGTTGTTTGTGTTTTACTGACGTCTGATATAAAATACAGCAAAATATTGTAAAAAAAATTTGAGGGAGAGTTGCGAGCAGAAAGATTGACTCATACAAATACTAGATATTGTAACTAAAGCCTTTTTTAAAGTTCTTATCGGACAAATATAACACTGTCTGTGTGAATCGTTCAAGTCAGTTACATATTTGTACTTGAATATGAGACGAGCCTCCAAACTGGTAAAAACTTGTTTTTCTGAGTAGCTTCGGAACGTGAACATCAACTCATCGATATGAGAGTACAATACGTTAAAAGATAGTGAGATACGAATATACGTATAAGCATCTTGTTTACGTGGAATAATATCAATGTAATTAAAGATATTTAAAAAAATGCATTCATTTAAAAAAAAACTATTAAGGCATTTTTAAGATGTTTTAAACGTATAATAAAAAAATAATTGTATTCTAAGCTTTATTATTTCAAGCGAATTATTTTTACAGGCTTATAGAGATCTTTTCTAAACTCCAATCAATTATGTTTGCCGGAATCAGATTATAAGCAATATTGAATCTAAATGTAGTTGTAAAATTATTGCAACATAAAAAGTAAAGCGATCGTAAAAAAACTACAAAACATTTACCATTTATACCAAATAAATACTTAACGAACCTTACAGACGAGAGGCTACATTAAGGGGCTATAGGTAGTGAAACTATGGCGCAAAGATTAAATTTCCGCTGATTTTCCGCAAAAAAACGTTATATGCAATAACAAAAACCCAATACATCTCCATTAAAATTAATTTTAAATTTCAGAATTATTGTTAAATCAAAAAATTAAAAATAGATTTTCCGAAAATATATCTATTTCTGTGCCTCCCCTTAGCAGTCTGTCAAAACAGATTTCAATTTATCTGCATCGTGTTACTTTGAAACCAATCTCACACTATATGATCACAATGCCTTAAAACAAACCTCAATTGCAGTGAATTGTAAATAATTTTGCTTTGTTTATTCAATTACTGCTTACTTCGCACTGAAGATTCAACTAAATTAAGACGTCCGGCGTAAATTGCAATGTTGCAATCGTACGGACTGAGCACAAAAAGAAAATGTAACAAACTGTTATTATACTAAAACAAAAGTGAGAGATGCAAGCTGCAAAGAAACTCTAAACAAATCTTTAAATGTATAGTTGAATATAGACTTTTATATTAATTATAAAAAACAAATTCATACGTGTATGTAAAAAAAAAAATACTACAACACTTGTTAGTTGAAGTCTACGTACAAAGAAGATATACTATTTAAATGAAATTTAATAATTTTTGTGGTTGTTTATCTTTGAACGTGCATATATTGTAGTGTGGACTTATTAAAAGAAAAATCCAAATGGAATGTTAAAAATCTTGTAAAATTATCTTTGCAGCCATTATACATATACATTCCTACCAACATATGAGTATTAAGCCAACCACATACTATCTATCATGCCACAAGATTGAAAATAATATGTGTTACAGTGTTCAATAAAATTATATACCAAATCAGATATCAATCAAATATCTACACATATGAAAAGATCTAAAAAAACTAGTAATTACCTATATTTTGTGCTTCATCTATACCAGACATGCTCATCCAGAAGCATATCTGGCCCGCGTTGCTCTTCATAAGAATTCTAAGCTTCTGTCTGCCTTTGCGCTTTTGCAAAAACAAAAACTTATACAACTGTAGTACTGTTTGTACAACAACAACAACAATACAAAAGATCTGGCTCTTCAGTTAAGTTTTTTCAGCTTCACTGATCTATACTATTAAATAAAAGGGTAATCACGTGTGTTCGGGACCGCAAAGCGTGAGAATAGCGGGCGCTATTTCAGTGATTATTTTTCTATTGATTAGCTATGGTATTCAGTTGGGACGTAGGCTATATTCAATTTGCCACGCCCACTTTCGGCACCAAATGAATGCAAAAAACGAAGTTATAAGAAATACTAAAGAGATTTGGACGAATAAAACATCAATCGATGTTTTTTTATGATATACGAAATTGATCACGCTTACCTGTAGCGCCCCCTTTATTGAAAAAACATAATAAGACGCGAACGGCTTAGTCGATTTGAACGAAAAAGTTGTCAAATTGTTCTGTATTAAATGTAAATGAGTAAAAACAATAATATTCCACGCCTACCTGCTACGCCTACTATATTGAAAAAACAAGAAAAGAAATGAACAACTGAATGGATTTGAACAAAATACTAATTAAACAATTCTAATTGCGATACCATTCTTTGGCACCAACAATTCGTTGATATTAAACCATAGAAGGCGTGAAGAAGAGGTCGGGCTCGTACCAGTTTATACATGAAAATTAAAATATGGCATTTTAATTTGCTATTTAAGTGAAAAGAAGTAAACAAAGAGCGCAACAACAAGTCATTGCAGAATTAATGTAGTCAATTTTTTTAACCTTTGCTTTGTGCTAAGAAGTAGAAAAACATTGCTTTTTAAATTGGAAAGCACACAACTGCAATTCCGCTTTAGTTTTAGCAGAAGGTGTGCTTATAAGATTTTCAAAGTTAATGGACTGCATACCCCACAGAAGATTACTGATGAGTTGGTGTAGCGACCAACGAAACAGCTGTCTAGTCAGCTGGTGGTTGTTCTGTAAAGAACATTGTTGCTGTGGCGACCTGTTGCTTCATGAATTACTTGGCATAACGCTCTCATATGTTTTTCTTAAAAATTTATATTTTTAAGAATTACTAAAAACTAAACTAAACTAAACTAAAACTAAATATTTTAATTTTCACGAAATCAGTTAAGTCTGTGGTTCTTACGGTTAACATCCCAGCAAAAACGTGCTTCTAAAAGAGGGTAAAGTGGTAAAGAAGGTAAATTTCTAAATTTATATACGTCCCTAGAACTTACCTATTTACGTACGCTTTTATTATGACGATGGGTAACCAAGGGAGAGGTTCTACTGAATCTAGAATATACCAACTATATACATATATGAAAAATGTCAATGAAATTTATTTTTTTCTTTTTAGTTCACGTTTTGGTTTTAAATAAAAGCTTATTTTTAAAAAATTTTTCTTATGTATTTTTTATTTTTTACTTTTTAGTCTTACAGTTTTATTATGAACATATTTTATTTTGAAAGCTTTACATATTGCATTTTAAGTTTTTAGACCATTAACCTTAACAGTACATATTAACATTATTTATACCATTAACATTATTTATTTCATTATATACTTTATGATGATATAGCATTTTTATTGATTTGTGGGCGGAAATAGGAGGTGTGGCCATATTCAACCCCCTATCTCCTACTTGATGTAAATGTGCTGCCAAATTTTCAGCTGAATCGGCCTAGTAGTTTTGGATATATATCATTTTTATTGATTTATGGGCGGTAAGAGGGGGTGTGGCAACATTTTTTTTCTTACCCATGCTATACTTGAAGGACATTTACTGCCAAAATTTCAGCTGAAACAGCCCGGCAGTTTTGGAGATATATTAATTTGTGGGCGGTAAAAGGGGGTGTGGTTTAATTTTTTCTTAACCCCCATTTTCTACATGATGGAAATTTACTACCAAAATTTCATCTGGATCGGCCTAGAATTTTTATTGATTTGTGGGCGGTAAAAGGGGGTGTGGCAACATTTTTTTCTAACCCATGTAATAATTGAAGGACATTTACTGCCAAAATTTCAGCTGAAACAGCCCGGAAATTTTTGAGATATATTCATTTGTGGGCGGTAAAAGGGGGTGTGGTCAAATTTTTTTGTTAAACTCCATTTTCTATTTGAAGGAAATTTACTACCAAAAGTTCATCTGAAACGGCCAAGTAGTTTTTGAGATAAGCCATTTTTATTCATTTGTGGGCAGTAAAAAGGGGTGTGGCAATATTTTTTTTCTAACCCAAGCAATACTTGAAGGACATTTACTGCCAAAATTTCAGCTGTAACAGGCCAGTAGTTTTAGAGATATATCAATTTGTGGGCGGTAAAAGGGGGTGTGGCAAAAATGTTTTCATAATATTGCATTGTCACCGGGCTTACACATGTATCTAAATTTCAGCTTAATCGGAGACCCACAAGCTGTCATGTATGCTTGCGGACATACATACATACACACGAACGAAGCTTAAATAAAAGCTTATAATGAAGAATTTTTAATCGTTTCACAGGGATTTGAGGCAGTCTATCAGTTTTAAAGTGTGCTTACCATGTTTGTATTGCAGCTCAATGTCGTAAATAAAAAAAAATGTATTTTTGAAACAAAATGTTAGTGAAGCCTAAAGTTAATAATATTTGATGAAATAACATGGTTAAATACATATAAACTTGTAATCTAATAAAAATTTGTAATTAAGACATGCCAAAATCAGAGTAGTTGCCCCCTTAATATAATGCAAAGTAGTTTATCAACCACTTGTTTTTAAGTAGTATTTTAATTACTTCATAAATAATGCAATATAATCTTAATAGAATTGAAGTGGATGCCGCCTTAATATAATTCAAAGTTGTTTATATACTAGTTTATTTTATACTAGTTTTTTAATTAGTTGTTTTTAAAAACAAGTTAGTTTGTTCCTATAGGGTTGTTCTTCAAGAAATAGATACGCACACATCAACACAGTTAAGCTCTTGCTTGGAAATCTTAAGTAAAAGCAATTGCTTAGTTTTTATTCATCTGAATCAATGTCATGTGGATAAATTAACGCCCTTTTCTAAAATTATATATATATTTCAATCAACAAATATAATAAATCGTTTCATCACCCTGTAAATTCCATAAAATACGCACTTAATTGTTTAGGCTTTGGATATTGTAAGGGGTTTAAACGGCATGATGCATTCCACTCATTTCAGCGCAATGCAATTGTATTTTGATCTTCAGTGCGCTGTTACTAAGCGCCTGTGACGAGCCCCTCACGTACTCAGCTTGCAAGTTTGTAAGAGCTTGCATTTTTTTTTTGCTCTCTTTCTGTTGTTATATGTGACTACGTGACTTTGGAGCACTGTTGCCATATACAAGATTGAATGAACAACAGGATTATTTTGACGAAAAAAAAGGGTTAATCATTAATTTGTGCGTAGCAAGAGAATGTAAAATTTTGTCGGTCGAGGCGAACAAAATAAAACTGAACAAAATACAGATTTCGATCAACGAATTCTGGTAGAGGAGAAAAAAGGATACAAATTTATCGACGTTTAAAAAATTAACGTTTGAATAATTTTCGATTACACTTTTTTCCATTTTAATTTTTTTTTTTTACTGTGTAATTGATTGCGTTTTGTAAAATAGAGAAAATTTTAAGAAATATATGAAATTAATTTGGATATGTCTATTTATCTTTTTGCTAAATTTAATAATCGTAGATCTTAACTCTAGTCGGTACTCCGGAACTTGTATTGACATTAAAATAGTTCAATACCAAATCAATATGCGTGCCTTATTTATAGAATGACGTTAATGTCATCGATTAACATGCAAGTAGTAAACAAATATTTTATTAAAAAATATCGAAAGTTAACGCATAGTTTAACGCGATTAACGCCTTTACGTTTGATTATTTATGCCGATTCATATGACAACTTTTGTCAACAAACAAAATAACAGCCAAGAGCTCACTAGCTGTTAATTTATAGAATTCGCTCTAAGCAGGCCCGTAGTCAGACTTTTCCACAGGAGGGGAACGAGGTTTGATTAAAAATCATATGCTAGGATATGGAAATTTTGTGAAGCAAAATATTTTCCTTTTAAAATTTATTTCGAAAGTGCTTTTTTTAAATAACCAAAAGAGAGAACACCAGAGTTCATTGAAATTTTTTATTGAATTCAATTTTAAGAACCAACTTTTTTAATTTTTGTCTAACGTTTTTTGAGAAAAAGTCCAAATTGAGAATTTTTAATTGTCTTGTAAAAAATATAGTTGCGTAAATTAATACAAAATTTAAAATTTTAATAATATTCAAAAAATTTTAAAAATTTAAATCGGAAAAAAGAGCGAAAAAAGCTTACTTTTCACCAATTAAGTACACTCAAAGAAAATTGTTTGATAAAATTGATAAATAACTTTTGTTACTCCTTGACAAAACCAAATTGTGCTATTGATTAAATTCTATCATATATGCTTTATTTTTTGTCAATTCAAAAGGAACTTCATTCATTTGATTAAAAATATTGTAAAACAGTAACAAATTGAATGTGTTGATTTGAAAAGAGTTTATTTTATTTGTTTGAAGAGCACTTTTCTCAGCTTGATATAAACTTATTCAAGGCATCAAAATCGTCAATCAGTCGGAATAAAATTTTATCATTTTTATAAATAGATCTAACAAACTAACTTTGTTGTCTTGATAAATAGATATGTTATTCTGAAGAAATCTTTTGTGGAATTGATAATCGTTTGAGTCAACTGGACAAAATTTCAATTTCGTAATGATGAAATCAATTATCAATTTCAAAAACATTTAATCATCACAAAAAAAATAGAGGTTTAGTATTTCGGTGGTGTTAATGTTCTTCTGAATTTTGCAAAAAATTCTGATTGCGTGAATAATGCAAGCTGTGCGAGTTAAATTTTATCAATTCATATCATAAATAAGATTAAATTATAGAGGAAGTGATTAACTAATAAAAAAGTAAATAGTGATAGTTAAAAGTTGATGCAGTGTAATTTTAAGTGAAACTATCAAGGACAATAAAACTGATTGCATCACTATAATCCGTTCAGTGGCTAAAAAGAAATTTAAATAATTCTTACATGCACTTCTGGTTATTAAAAGCGATCAATAAAACTTTTTAGTTAGAATTCGAGCTTCTTAAAATTCTGCAAATGTGCCAAAGTCCTGAACAATAAAATGTGCCACGAGATCAACAGTGTCTCGAGAAATGGCAACTTATTCCGGCAGATATAAGTATCTTAATAACACACGCACGTGTAAGACATGGCGATCTCTGTTGTTGAACTATTGACTACGGTGCAGCAACGTATCATGTAATCGATCATAGCATGAAGTCTATGGCTTCACTTTCAATGGGCGTGACATCTATGTGAATGAATCTACATGTGTATCAATTACCAAATAATCCGTCAATTGCTTTCGATGTGGCATTACCGCCGAACAAAATACATATTTGTATCAAAAACCCATTTGTATCAAAAAAACGATTTGTATGAAAAAGCCATTTGTAACAAAAACCAACCATTTTTGTAAAAATATTTTTTCACTTGTCATTTAATTTATAATAGAATTTTGTAAAACTGCAAAATATGTATAAATAAAATTTTTAAAACAATAAAATTTTTTGTAAAACCAACAAAATTGCTTGAAATGATAAAATATTTTTATCAGAACAACAAAAAAAATTTATATAATTGATAAAAAAATATGTATTTAACAAAAAAGGATTTTTCTATTCAACAAACCATTTTTTTCATGTTGAAATATTCTTTATTATACTGAAAAATGATTTTATTAAATTTATAATGCAAACGTGACATTCTTAATTAAGGCTTTTATCAACTTGAAAATCCATTTATCAGAAAAGCAAAATAAAATTTTGTCAATATGATTACAACTTTCCATCTTAAATCAAATTGACACAAGCTTTTCTATTCTATATTGACAAAAAATTGATCAACTCAACCTACGAATTTGTCAATATGAATAAATATTTCTTTGAGTGTATGCAAGAATGAAAAATGAGAAGAACTTTAAGCTGCTGATGAAGATGAAAAAATAACCTAGAGTTTCAAAATTTTTCGAGTTTTTAAACCATGTCTAAATAAATGATCTAATTACCTTTAGAAATCTCTGCAGAAAATGTTTGTAAAATCTTTTTTTAACTAAGTCATAAAAAATAGCTTTTTAACTGAGTCGACGTAAGTCACACTTAGATTTTAGTTGATTTAACGTAGCCCGTTATTCAGAAACTAGACTTCGTATAGGACCAACTTTTTTTACACAATTTGAAAAGTTAATTGGTCTAACATAGCAAAAAATTATGTTCGAATGCATAAAATGTTTAGTTGTTCGCTTCACATGAAATACACCATATTTTTTTTTAATTTCGCTTATTATATATTTTTTTCTGAACTATACAGCTTTTCAAAATTAAAAAAGAAAACTCAACCAACGAATATTTTCTCAAAAAAATGGAATGCTATAAGCTTGGAAATTGCATAAAGAATGCCAACCTAATATTTTACAATTTATAAAACTGTAGTCGTTCGAGGTATAATTTGTTATATGATGAATTTCATATCAAAACCAATAAAAAAAGGGACATTTTGAACCCGACCCTCTCAGATTTTAATTAAATTTTGCGTACAGCTACATTTTACCTATAGAAACACAACCTCATTTTTAGAAATTGCATTTTTGAAAATATGTGGGCGTGGCAAGGTATCGAAATATTTGAAAAATGACGGTAATAGGTACTTTTAAGCTGCGATTACTATGGAATGACTCAACCGATTTGAAAGATCTTGGTGCCATTAGAAAGGTATATAAGTAAGCTTGCGAAAACATACACTGTAAAAATTTTATATTACACTGAAAAATTTTTTTGCCAAAAATAAAATTTTAAACTTGGAAAACACTTCCAAGATCAAATTTTTTTTTTCAAAAAAAAATTTTTTTAGAAAGGTCTATTCAATATGCATAACATATCTAAAAACTAAAATGGGGTTTTTTAATTTTTCTCTCTTGTTAACTTCCTTATATTTTGATATCTTTGTGTGACAAAAAAGAATAAAGTATCTATACTTTGGAAGTTATACAAATTTTTTTGGTAATTATAATGGATTAAACAAGAATCGTATTATCAAATTTTTAAGACACCTCCAAAAATATGGACTTAACCTTGATAAATTTTTTTTTTATTTTTTTTTTTTAGATTTAATATACAATTTTGCGCAAGAAATACTGTTGACTTTCGGAGAATTTGCAATAGTGAAGTATAGTATAGTATAGTAAAGTTTCATCTAAAGGTATAAAAGAATGGAAGCTTTGAGTTCCTTTGAATATAATAGCTTTGAGAATAGTTTTAGCATTTTTATACCATGAAAATAGCTCTTCTTTTGTTTTGTTGTAGTCGTCAGCGTCTGGATAAGCAACTTCTATGGTGGTCTTAAAAGTTTGTGAAGCCCAATGATAAAGGTCTTTCGCCGTTTGAATTTGGTTTTTATTTGCTATGCTATACATCCGAGCGCCTCTTTTTAATGTCCCACCTATTCTATCACATGTAGATTTTCCATGGCTGGTTGCGTAAAAGTGCCATTCATCGAATATATGTATATATCAAAATCAATTTTATGATGACATAAATTAATTAAGTTGTATTTGTTTTTGTTTTGTGCTCCTGCACCATCTGACACGTAGATAACTTTCGTAATTGAATTGCTTATATTGGTCTTAACAAAATTAATCATTTTTGAAATATACAGATGAACTGCTATGCTATCATGGATATTACAATCGGATACTATGGCAAAGGTTCTATGAATTAATTTTTCGTTATCTTTGTAATAAACAACGAACGGATGTATCGTGGCTTGATTATTATTCCAATGGTATCCTTGAACGGCAACTTGTATAACAAACGCATAGTTTTCAGCGAATCCATTTGAATTAGCATTTCTCCTTGCAGCAATGTCATTTTATTTCACTTACGAATCGGGACTGGCGCTTAGCTATGAAATGATGTGGCACCAGCTTATTCATGTGTTCTACAAAATCGTCAACAAATGTGTTTGTAGTAGAGGAAATGGTTTCGAGATTAAATTTTTTGACAAATTTAGATAATTTTGTAAAACCGTTGTACATAAATTCTAACGATATTGAAGGTATCGATTATAACCCCATTTTAGTTTTTAGATATGTTATATATATTAAATAGACCTATCTAAAAAATTTTTTTTTGAAAAAAAAGCTTGATCTTGAAAGTGTTTTCCAAGTTTAAAATTATATTTTTGGCAAAAAAAAATTTTCAGTGTAATATAAAATTCTTACAGTGTATGCTTTCGAACGCTGACTTATATACCTTTCTAATGGCACCAAGTTCTTTCAAATCGGTTGAGTCATTCCATAGTAGTTGCAGCTTTAATGTACCTATTAACGTCATTTTTCAAATATTTCGATACCTTGCCACGCCCACATATTTTCAAATATTAAATTTCTAAAAATGAGGTTGTGTTTCTATAGGTAGAACTGAGCTGTATGCAAACTTTCATTAAAAACTGAGAGTGTCGGGTTCAATGCATATCGGTTTTGATATGAAATTAATCATATATAATTTTTTCGGTTACCAGCTTTGTATAGATTTTTGAATATTTAAAGCTATAGTTCAAAATGGTACTTCAATAAACAAACTTCTTATATCATGCGTAGTTAAAAAAAAATCCATTATTTTTCCATCAGATAAATTTAGTAATCTGTATCTCACGTTGTAAAAGTGCGATCGAATTACGTTGGATGGCGTTCAAATGGTTTTATGATTACAGTTTTATTTAAGCGTCAAAGATTGACACCAGCAATATGAAAATACGCCATCTTTTATAATTCTACTTCGATGAAGGCAAAAACGTAAGTTAGGCGACTGAAAATGTGAATAGTGCTTATGGTCTTGATACTGAACCAGTTGTGAATAGTGTTTACGATCCTGATCCGCGCAATTTTGGTTTCGTCGATTCCGTTTCGGTAATTTTGATGTCACAGACGCACCAAACACTGGGAGCCGAATTGTCCAAAATGTCGACAAAATCATGGAAATCGTCGAGTCCAACCATCATGTAAGCACTGTTTCGATTGTCCAAGAGCTAAACATTGCACAAAAAGCCGTTTGGAATCACTAGAATAAGGCTGTATACAAAAAGTAGCTTGTTGTATGGGTGTTACAAGAGTTAACGCAAAAAAACCTTGTGAAACGAACTTCCAGCAACAAATTTAACCCATTTCTGAAGCGGATGGTGACTGGTGATGAAAAGGGGGTCAGTTACGACAACGTCAAGTGAAAACGGTAGTAGTCGATTCGCGGTAAGCCAGTGCAAACGGTGGCCAAGCCAAGGCTCTCATCACGTACGACGGGAATCGTATACCTAAAAATGTTACTATCGTCATAACGATATCGTTTTGCTTGTCTAACAGCTGACAAATGTTATCGTTTCGACGATTGAATTGCACGATAGATAATTTGGTATCGTTTGTGCTTTTTAGTTGATAGTAATTCATTAAATTTATAAAATTTCAATGTTTTGGAGCCGGAATTTAATTACTTTTTTGTTTGCCGATGAGGAAGAGAACAAATTGAATTGTTGCGACAACGCAGGATCCTTCGGGATAAATTGAACCCTTGATGTCTTACATTAAAAAGTTATGTGTTGTGCTTACAATATTTCAGTGAACGTAGTGCTAATAATTTATTTTCAATAAATTTATATTGCAGGTAAATCATCAACGAAATTGATTCACGTTTTAATTTGCTTAGGAGCAAATAATTTTACCTAAAATATGATTTTGAACACATTAATACGAAAATATTTGGTTGAAAAGTCAACAATACTTCCATTTTTGCTACAAATATCACGTCGAAGCACAACAAACAAAAAAAAAATTAAGAAAATTTAATTTTTGGTAGAGAACATATGTTTCCTAGTGACTTTTAAACCTTAGCAAAGCTTAGAACGATAGACGAGACGACAGTGATGCATTTATATGAAACAAACACTTGACGATATCGTCGAAAAGTATCGTTTGAACGATGATCGTTTTGAAAGTTACGTAATGAGTGCCCAGGATTGACGATAAGGCAGGGAGTAGATAGGATATGGCGATTCTGGCGCAGGAGCAGGAGCCGATGACGTCACGCCCGCACCCCAACACCACCAAGTGGTGGCTTTTTCAACTAATCTGCAAGTTTGGGGTATGTCTTTGCTTTAAGCTTTTAAAATTGACAAGTTTGGGGTATGTCTTTGCTTTAAACTTTTTAAAATTGGAAAGTTTGGGGTATGTCTTTGCTTTAAACTTTTTAAAATTGGAAAGTTTGGGGTATGTCTTTGCTTTTAAGCGTTGATCATAATTTTATACACTACATTATCGGTAGTGGTAGTCAAGCGAGTTCTTATCAGTGTTTGCATGTTTTGTTTTTTTCTTAACCCTCAAATACCTAATAGCAATGACTCAAATCCGGCTGGTTGACTTTAGCTGAAATGATATGACTTGCTATATGAAAATATATATATTAATATGGGTTGAAGCAATTTAGATACGGCGAAGGTTGAAGGGTTAAATAAATTTTTTTAAATTTAATAAAGTCGGTAAGTATTAGGTGGGAGTCTTTGTTTTGAGCTTTTAAAAATTAGCAAGTTTGATGTATGTCTTTGCTTTAAACTTTTTAAAATTGACAAGTTAGGGGTATTTCTTTGCTTTAAGCGTTGGTCATAATTTTATACACTACATTATCGGTAGTGGTAGTCAAGCGAGTTCTTATCAGTGTTTGCATGTTTTGTTTTTCTTAACCCTAGCATAAGGTACAGCAAGACTCAAATTTTGCTGGTCAACTTGCTTTGTGAAAATATATATATTTATTTGGAATGAAGCAATTTAGGTACGGCGAAGGTTGAAGAGGTTAAAGAAATGTTTATAAATTTAATAAAGTCGGTAAGTATTAGGTGCGTGTATTAGATTTGTGTAAGTAGTTTGTATATTAGATGAAAACCATTAAAAAACATAGGCGTATATAAATATCTATTCATCAGTTGGGGGACATCGGGGTAACAAGCCCCCGCGTAATAACCACCGGCCAAGCCACTTACACCCAGCAACTTCTCCGCCGCTGTATTTTATTTTAAGTAAACGAAATACATCGCAACCAAGAAGAGTCAGGAAGTTTCTAGAAGCTTCGAGATGCAGAAACGTCGAGAACAATTTAGAAGCCGACTTATCTTATTGTATGCCGATGACGTCACCCATCTCCATCCCGATACGGATTTTAATTTTATTTAATTTCAATTTCAATACTAATTTCAAGGTTAAAGTGATAAGAGCCAAGCTTCATAGTAAGCGCACTCATAACCCGCAAGTTCAAGATAAGGCAGCAATGTAGAAGTTCAACATGTTTTTGTGTTACTTCTAAAATAATTTTGGCGTGTTACATCAACAACAATAAGTGGTGCAATAGCCTTGAATCCAACGACATCTAGCAATGGTTGAGATTCCCGTATATAATAACTTTGTTGAAATTTTGTATACATATCATATAGTACAGCATACTGTCCCATTTCAAAGCGACTATTTAAATCATCATAGGGATATGATTCAGAGTTTATATATATGTATATACTTTTAAATTAGATATATTACAATGATCAAATATATTTCCATCCTGTTTACTTTTTTCTCTTTGTAGGAGGCCGATTATAAGAAAGCGTGGTCTTTCATTTTGCGGTGAAAGCTTTACATTCCATAAAACTTTTGTTTCCTTTGATAGTATAGGATTTATATGATAGTCCCAACTTCTAAACGCCATTGGTATTACCAAATTTTCGTTTTTAATTATCTTGTACATTTCCAATTTTGCAAAGTAGCCCAACCAGCGTTTCTAAATGTGCCACTTTCAGCTTTATTCAATGATACGAAATTTTTCATGGTTGCTGAAAGTGCAAGATTACGTGTACGATCAACTTCAAAACCATTAATTTCATATCGAATTTCATCGAACAGATATGAAACAAAGTTGTTTCTTAAATTTCACACTTGTTGTTACTATAACATTTCCTCCTTCCTGTTTTACTATACACCCATGAATGTAAATCATACTCTAACTTGGTGAGACACAGAGATCCTGATTTTGAATGGGTATACGAATCTCATCGTTATTGTTAAACGATTTTTGGTATGGATAGTAACTATGATAGTCTCTTTTTATAATACTCTCATCGAACATAGGTTGTTGAAGTACATTGAGTATTTCATTCGTATTGAATTATTGGTTGATTGATTATCGATATTATGATTGATTGATTGATTATCGATCAGTTTTAGCCGGTAGCTGTAGAACAGTACAGATCAGTTTTAGCCGGTAGCTGTAGAACAGCACAGATCAGTTTTAGCAGTTAGCTGTAGAATAGTACAGACCAGTTTTAGCAGTTAGCTGTTGAACAGCACAGATCAGTTTTAGCAGTTAGCTGTTGAATAGTACAGATAATACTTACCGACTTTATTAAATTTAAAAAAATTTATTTAACCCTTCAACCTTCGCCGTATCTAAATTGCTCCAACCCATATTAATATATATATTTTCATATAGCAAGTCATATCATTTCAGCTAAAGTCAACCAGCCGGATTTGAGTCATTGCTATTAGGTATTTGAGGGTTAAGAAAAAAACAAAACATGCAAACACTGGTAAGAACTCGCTTGACTACCACTACCGATAATGTAGTGTATAAAATTATGATCAACGCTTAAAAGCAAAGACATACCCCAAACTTTCCAATTTTAAAAAGTTTAAAGCAAAGACATACCCCAAACTTGTCAATTTTAAAAGCTTAAAGCAAAGACATACCCCAAACTTGCAGATTAGTTAAAAAAGCCACCACTTGGTGGTGTTGGGGTGCGGGCGTGACGTCATCGGCTCCTGCTCCTGCGCCAGAATCGCCATATCCTATCTACTGCAGGGTTTGCTGTGTGTTTAATGGAATTGCCACAGAATCATCTACTATAAGTTGCTCCCTTACGACCAAGCTCTTAATTCGGATCGATGCTATCAATACTTGGGCCGTCTGAAGGAAGTAATCGCCCAGAAGCGGACAGCTTTGACCAAGTAGAGTAGAGGAATTGTGTTCCATTAGGTCACACACATAGATAGTAACTCACCAGAAGCTCTAGAAGCTTGGTTGGGAAGTTCTTAAGCCTACACCTTAAATGTCAGAACTGGCACCAAGTAATTACTACCTGTTCCTGTCTAATGATTTTGCTGATAAAACATTTTGCTTGTGAAAATCGACTATCCCAGGTTTTTCACAATAGGGACGAAAGTTTCTATGAGAGAGTTAGAATAACATTTACTGGAGCGAGGTGTGGCAGCCAAGGATTAATAACTGAAAAGTATAAAAAATATTTGTTTCTTTTAAAAATTTTAAAAATGAGCAAGATTATTCTTAAAATGTGCATGGGAAATATACAGAAACTTAATAATAAACAGAAAAGGAGTTTTGTTAATACAGATCCACATGGTATGAGAATAGATTTTTAGTAATAACTTTTGACTGGAAAAGAATATTGGGATATTTTTTTCAGATAAATTATTTTTAAAGCTATACTCTTTTATAAAAAATATAAAAGGGACATTTTTAAAAAATTAATTTCATCTATTAATTTATGATAGAAATAATTAATAAATTTTTGTTTAAAACTGAATCAATTTTTGCTAATAATTGCTATGCCATATGAAAGGGAGTTTAAAATGCAATTTTTAATTTAAATTACTTTTACAACAAAAACAAATTTTAAGTAATTTTTTGAGGTAACGTTGAATAGGTTGGACCTTTTTTGAAAAAAATATTAAATATACAAATGTACAGTAATTGGTATTGTTAAAATATTTTTGGTAAGTACTTTCATTGAGCTTTATAACAAAAAAAATATTTAGTGAAATATATTGAAAACTAGTGGAGATATTTACATCGAAAGCCATATTTTTAAATTTGCAATGGTTTTTTTCTCATTCCTTCGGGCAAACAAGTTAAAAGCACAAAGTTGTATGGAAGCCCTGTTAAATATAAACTTTTCCGATCAAATGTTTACACATACGGAAATTTGGAGAAATAACAAAATTTTTTATACCCATATTGTGGCTTTCATCTCTAAAAAAAATTTTAATAAAGAAAATTTGAATATAAAAAGTTAAAAATTTAAAAAAAAAAGGTAACTTTTAGAATTCTCTTAAAACAAATATAAATGAAAATGAAACAATTTCGAGAATGCGCTCCTTATGATATCGACTAAATACTGCTAAAAATTGAAATAACAAAATTACAATGAAATTTATTTCTACAAAATGGATGCCATCATGTGTGGCTCTAAATACCTTTCGTTTAATACCACATTTTTATATATTTCTATAGAAAATAGTGAAATTGTGGCGAAAATACGAAATTTTCGCTGATTTTAAAACGCCATTTTGAAACCGTAAACTATCGATTGAGCACGTATAAAAAAATATTTAGATTTTAGACCTTAGATTTTTGTCCTCTATCACATATTCAAAAATTATTCAAATCGGTGAGTGACACCTGGGGACCTTTCCTTGTAAGTAAAGCCTTGAATCTTATGCAAAGATAATGGATGTCTTTTTACTACACTTGATAGTTTCTTCAAATTTAATAGTTGTAATCTTATTTCATTGCTCCAGCGCATTTTTTTAAATTTGAAATGAAAATTATAACTTTTGCTTGTTTACGTATATTTACATCATTACCTCGATTTTGCATAAAAAGAAAATATAACGTTTTGATTTTAATAGTCTCGTTTGTATTATTTTTACATACTTTCTGGACCCTATGATGGGGGGCAAGGTCCCCGAAAATTTTCCCCACCCTTGACTACGGGCCTGGCTCTGAATGGTTATTTCACAAATATGCAGAAGCATTGCATGGTAGAGCAGCTAGATGGATGAGTAAATGATGTGTATGGGTAAAACAGCATTTGTTGATTTACAAGAGGTGAGAGAAAAAATGAGTGCAACTTAATCTTTACTCAATGCTGTAACGAGTTCTACTCAATTCTCATAGTTTGGATAAAATAACTCTTCGTTGTTTTTTTTTTAAATATGTGTTGAATCGTATGTTGATATAACGAGAGAGTATCTGATAAAAGTATCTGACGTTAGCAAAATGCAACTTGCAACGAACACTGGCGAGAGCTTTGAGTGCATTTTTGCCTTACTAATCAAATCTTCGTTCTCGCACACTCTGTCTGATAAATGTCAATGAAGAAAAAACAAACTGCAATATTTAGTATTTTACGTTACGAGCCAACGTTTAATGTGCTGACTAACAGCTTGCTGGCCATTCACTGAACGGTGTGATAGTGCACGGATCGGCGGTAGCCCTTTATTGTTCGGAACAACTTCGATAAAAACGTGCTGCAGAAGTTCAAATATAGCATTTTTATTGAAAAAATAAAAGCGATAAGAAGTGTTGGTTGTTCTGTGATAAAGAAATTCAAGTTTAAAGTCAAAACCATTAAGTATCTAGATACAATAAAGAGTTTAAAAAATACAAAAAAAAACTTAAAGCTATAAAAATTTAAACTATTGCAAAACGCGTTGCTTTTATTTGAGTAAAAAAAAAATCTTTTTCTTTTTCTGTGAACAACAGTTAAAAACGAGCTTGTTGCAAGTACTACTCAGCAAAAGTTCCAGCCAAACTTTGAGCCACAATTTAAAGCCGTTAAAGAAACGCTAGGACAGTTAAGCAGCAACATGAAGCACACATTGAATCTCGGGTAAGTGTAGCAAAAAATAAAAAAACAAAAAATTTTAAAAATTTTGAAAATCTGAAAATATCTGCAAGTTGCATAATTTTACTTTTAAAACATTTCATAGCTGTTGTTGTTTTTCACAAAGAATACAAAAATGCAAGCAAGTTTTTAGTTCTTACCATGAACAATTGAGTTTTCATTTTTCGAATTTGAGCGACTTAAGAGATTTCAACGCATTGCCCATGTTGCATCTCTTGTAGATATATTTGTATCTAAGCATGTGCGCATATTCGCACAAAACATTTAATTAATTAGATAAATATAGATGTTTGTAAAAACAGCTGTTCAAAAAGTAAAACTACAAAATTAAATGCCAACAACCTGTGGATACAAAATCTCAATTCTCAGTCACACAAACATGTATTACTTTTACTAATATTTTTTCTGTTATTTTGCTTAAAACTTTTGCTGACCTTGCATTTTTTTTTTTTTGCATTTTTAATGCAATATTTACGCTGTTTTGTTTTATTTTCTGTCAATAATATTTTTAACCAGAATGCATTTTCTATAATAAGCATTTTCTGCTATTGTACTTGAGTATCCGTCCGTCAAGTTGTTCTCGTCGTCGTCGCTCAAAGGTTAAAATATTCATTCTATTTGCTGCTACCTCAGCGCTAATATTCCATAACTTAAGTACGTTTAGTTAGAATTAATGTGAAAAAATGTAGACAAATAAATTGATGTTTTTGTAATGCGATATAATATTTAAGTCATACTTAAATATTTTCAATGACAAATCAATTACAAATCGGTTTAATCTATTATGATTTTATAAAACGAAATCTTATCAAATTTGGTGGTTTCCACAACACACCAAAACATAATTGACATTTACAATACAAGTAAATACACCCGCTGTTTAGTGTGTATATCTACACTAGAGTGGAACGAAATGTAATGAGTCAAAAAATCTTCAGAGGCAAAAATTATTTTTTGCCTCTTTAGTTTGTTTTTTTTTTTTGATGCTTAACTTTTGATCCTGCCCAAGGGCTTATGTTTTTCATTACCAGCATGATTTTTTCACGTAGAATTACATCTTACAGTGCAGTTTGTGTGGGAGTCTTTTTCGCAAATTTTTTCAAGCACATGTAACGTTTTTGTTCACTTTTTGGAGTATACCTACAGCCTTTGGTATTCATAGTACAAGGATAAAATATATGCGAAAATATCAGTTACATGGTAGATGAAACGGATATCTAACCTTCGATTTTGTCACTTCTTTAATAAAGAAACAAAATAGCAAAATCATAGCTGCCAAAATCACGAATATTTCTCAGTAACTGATTGCGTTGTTGTTATTATTGTTATTAATATGTATGTTAAATTTGCATATATATATATATAGTTCATTAGAAGCGTTCATAGTTCTACACAAATTTGCAAACGTGTCTCCAATATTCGCTCCCCTCAAAAAATCTGAATATTTTAAATAACAAAAATAAGATTTCATAAAATAATTTCATTCAAAAGTTGAAAATTGGGATAGATAGCAACTCTATCCACATCTTAAATTTTAAAATGTAAACATAAGATTCGATTATTTGAACAATTAACCAAACATCATCAATCAAAAGACACTTTTTCTTAAACCAATTACTCAAAAAGAAATAAAACACATTGTTATGAATTTAAATAGCAGTGCAGCTTAAGGTTTTGATGGAATCTCGGTGAAAGATACAAACATTTTATTACCAACAATAACTTCTGCCCTGGTTCATACCATTTACAAATGCTTACTAACAGGAACTTTTCCAGACTACCTTAAAAAAAGCAAAGTAGGCAATATATCAACCTATCTCAATACTTAACGCTCTTTAAGCAAAGTGTTTGAAAAAGCGATAGACAGTAGAATAGAACATTTTATTAATGCTGCTATTGGCTTTGATACTATCAAAGATCAATTTGGATTCCTAGCAAGCAGCAGTACTGAATCTGCGATAACAGCAACAATGGAGCAAATATATGATGCACTAGATGATAAAAAAATGGTAGCCTCCACCTTTATTAGTTTATCGAAAGCATTTGATCTGGTGGGCCATGATAAGCTGCTAATTTACTTACATAATATGGGTATACGAGGAGTGTCAAAAAAGCTGATAGGAAGCTACCTTAAAAACAGGCCTCATTCGGTAAGAATAAATGATGTGATGAGTGAAGAACTCATAAGCAAAATGGGAGTTCCACAGGGGTCGATACTGGAACCAAGGTTGTATCTACTTTATATCAACAATATCAAAAAATGCCGATTCAAATCCACACACAATATATACGCCGGTGTTACGAATTTCGTATCAACCGCAAATACAGCACAAGAGTTAGAAGACAACATAAATCATGATATGAAAGAATATTATGAATGGACAGTGGGAAATTGATTAAGCATAAACATAAAAAAAAAACAAATTATATTCTCTTTCGAATCCCGCGAAATAGAGAAATAAACATAAAAGTTAAAATCAACAACATGAAAATACAGAGAGCGGAAATTCCAAATATCTAGGTATGATAGTTAATGAAAATCTTAATTATGGAAACCATATAAAATCAATAAAAAACTCGATTTTACCAATAATCATGGCTATAAAAAGACTCGAAGGCGTTAAATAAACAGCAGCAAAACTCATATATACTGGAGACATCCTATCGAAAGTTCGGTATACTATATGCAGTTGGAGCCAATGCAGCAAATTTCAAGTTGAACAGGTTGGAAGAATAATGAACAAGGCTATAAAAATGCTTTTTAATAAAAAATCAACGGTATCGTCAAGAGAGCTCTACAAAAATATAAAACAAATGGACATTAACCAACTAATTCTTACTGAAAAATGTAAATATATGTATAAAACTAAAAATAACCTGCTCAAAACAAATCTAATCCTAACAACAAGAAACACAATACATCAACAAAAAAATAACTTCGTAGTTCCAAGAGCAAGAACAACAAAACATCTTAATAGTTTAAAGCACAGCGTAATCAAGCAGTACAATGCACTTCCTGAAGGAATTAAAAACTCACCAAATATCAACATTTTCAAGAATAGAATGAAATAATTTTTTTAAATATTCCATTGCAGTGATATAGATAAGTGTTTAATTCTTAATATTTTTACTATTTACATATACGGGGTGTCCCGCAATTGAGTGCAACTATTTACGGAGGTGAAAGGTTATGTCGAGCTGAAAAAAAAATCGTATGGGAGGAGGGGGTCTTTTTTCACATTCTTAGGAGCTACAGGGTTAATTAATATTTCACGACCTTGATTCACGTTATTGTTTCTAAAACAAAAACTCAGTTACGGAAACCTTTTTTTGATAGCTCATTGCAAAGGCAATAAATTCATATTTTCAACGGTATATCAACAAACAAAAATCAAAATTGATTTCATCTTTGAACGAGCACAGCTTGGTAACGGTCATGTCGGTGCTGTTTGTTGATATACCGTTGAAAAGGTTATTTTATTGCCTTTGCAATGAGCTATCAGATAAAGTTTTTTGTAACTTGGTGTTTGTGCTAAAAACACTGACGTGAATCAAAGTCGTGAAATATTAATTAGCCCTGTAGATCCTAAGAATAGGAAAATAAACCCCCACCCCCCCTCCCATACGATTTTTTTTTTCGGCTCAATATAACCTTTCATCTCCGTAAATAGTTGCACTCATTCGCGGAACACCCTGTATATTATTAGTTTTATATATTTTTATTAATATTCTCTTATACACGGAATCAAACCCTTCTGAGAATTCTGTAACTTTTTAACTTTATTTCTAGAAGTTAATAAATAAATTTGTTAGAATAATAAAAAAAAGCAACACCCTTAAAATTGTTAGAGGATGCTTATAACTCTTTAAGGGACATTTTACCAGGTGAGAGCCCTATTGTGAAAAAAATTATGTACTCTTGAAATTCAGACTACGGATTCGAATTCAGCAACCCATTTTTACCGGAGTGTTAGCCCCAGCACTTACTTAGTTACTTACTTAGGTGGCCATAACAACCCGTTTTCGGGTTTCGGCCGACCTCATCAGCTCTAGCCATGCGCCTCTGCTTTTCGCACACCTTCTCCAATGGGATACACCAAGAGCGGTTAGGGCTTCCTCGGCCTGGTCCATTCATCGGAGACATGGTCTCCCTCGTAGTCGTCGACCAGCGACCCTCGCCTTGAGCGACTTTTTCCCTGGAGTTTCGTCGTCCATACAATGAACATGACCCAGCCAGCGTGGTCGCTGCACAGTTATACGCCGAACTACGTCAATGTCTTCGTAGAGCTCATACAGCTCGTGGTTCATTCGGATGCAATAGTCATCACCGACTCGAACAGGACCGAAGATTTTGCGAAGTACTTTTCTCTCGAACACCCTCAGAGCAGCTGCGCCAGTTTGCGAAACTACCCATGCCTCAGCCCCATAAAGAAGCACAGGTAGAACGAGCGTCTTGTAGAGTGTTAGTTTTGTCGATGGAGAGAGAGCTCTGTAACTTAGTTTCTTACTGAGCCGGTAGTAGCACCTATTAGCAATAATTGCTCTTCGCTTTATCTGCAGGCTGACTTCGTTGTTGTTATCAACGGCGGTGCCAGCATGAAAGCGTTGGAAATTTCTAATACTAAATATATTTTCCCTGTGTTATGAAAAGCTCCTTGACTACTTCAAAGTTATAGCTGCCGGATGAAAAGTGGGAGTCTAGACGCCGCGCTCCCTTGTTTTTAGACAGCATATACTTTGTTTTACCGCTGTTTGAAAGCAGCGGTAACATCTCTCTTGGATCTGACGACAATATCAATATCATCAGCGTACGCAAGGAGCTGGATACCTTTGTAGATACCTTTGTGCCATTACAATGCACACCGGCCTTTCGTACGATCCTCTCCATGATGATGTTGAAGATATCGCAAGATAGTGGATCGCCTTGTCTGAAATCTCTTTCGGTGTTGAAGATTTCGGAGAGGTCATTTCCTACCTTGACGGAGCTGCATGTGTTGCTTAACGTCATCCTGCAAAGTCTTACCAACTTTGCAGGTATACCTAACTAAGACAATGTTTCGCATAGATATGTAATCCCTTCTCGGCATAGCCAACTCAGCTTTATAATCGACAAAGAAATGATGGGAGACAATTTGGATTTCGTGGGTTTTTTCCAGGATTTGTCGTAGTGTGCAAGTCTGGTCAATGATGGATTTGTCAGGTCAAAAGCCTTATAATCGGCTTAAATCTTACACACAGTACGCTTGAAAGAACCTTATATGCAATGGAAATATGACGGATATCTCGATAGGGATTTAATTATCAATAATTTTGCATTTCAAGCAAGGAACTTTGAGTTACTAATTCCCTGGTCCAGTAATAGTTGTAACAACTTTTTTGGAATTTTATTCGATTTATGGCAAATTCTTTTGTTCAGACTTCCAGTATCTTAGCATCTTAGTATCGGATACTTAGCATAACTTCCAGCATCCGTGCCGATGATAATTTTAAGATCAGCTGGGACACAAAATTTCGCAGCTTTGGCGTTGTCTTTGCAACTTTATGTTTTTTTGTGTGAAAATCTCGACCAGAATGTCGTTGGATGTGCCTTAGGCCTCCAACTATAGACACAATACACACTGAACATCGCTTTCCATTTTTTTTTTTCGCGGACCTCCGTGGATGGTCTCTTGTACTCTTGTAGCGATTGAAATAATTCTATACCGACGACAGCAACATAAGCAACAATGTCTTTGCAACATGTTCACCTCAATAAGAAATACACGTAAAAAATTTTAGCAGATGGCGTAACGTCGTTGTCGTCGTCAATGTGTTCCATGCATAAAAGCGTTGGAAATTTCAAATACTAAAAATATTTCCGCTGTGTTATGAGAAGCTCCGTCAAGATATAACTTTTATCTTGAGCTGAACGTCCAGTTCGTCTGTTTTTTAATTAATATGTTACGGCAAATCAGCAAACTGCATACTAACAAAAAATAGCATGTTAAATACCTTCCTTTTTTTTTCTTAAAATAAAAACAAAATGCAATCAACACGAGCACTGTAACAAGAATCAGATAACAGCTACTGATAAATTTATATTGAATATATTTTCCTACCTTCCCTACTTTCTTTCTTCCTTTCTCTGTTTTTATTGTTTAATATTAGGAATGATATTATCAAAAAACATAAATCCATTGTTATTACGACATTGATGAATTAGAACTTCATCTAAGTTCAAGACTTTATCTGAATATGGTCAATGTTATAACACAATTCCTATTGAACAAATAAAAATCTTTGTTCTTTCTGTGTTATTGATTAAAAAACAAGAGGTAAATGCATTTAAGTTCACAACAACAACACTTAAAAAGAATTTTCAAAATGTCACCTTCCACACTTTGCATTGCTTATCTTAAACACAGATGGTGTTCAAGATGCACAAACGTTGAAAGTTTGGCAAGCAATGAGCCAAATCCTTATATGTGTCAGTTGGCAAATGGCAACAATTATGTATGCTAACATATTGTTGATAGTTTTATTTGGTTTTTTGTTTTTGAACAAAACAAAATTAGATTTTAAAGTGTTAAATTAAGAATAAAGCGACGAATTATAATAAAAACAGAGAAATATTTTACATATAGTGAGAATAACTTAAATATTGCCTTAAGGGCGTCTGGGAGTTTTTCAAAGAAAAAAAGACAACTTTTTAAGAATTTTTTTTTTTAAGCTGTATTTTATTTAAGACCAAAATGTTTTTACATTATTAAAATGTAAACTATTCAAGACTTATCCCTGACATTTTGGTCCAAAAATATTAGTCGATAAGGTAGAAAAGTGCTATGCCGCGAGAGACCTTGGAGACTGGTTGGTTTAAAAAAAAAAATGTTTTTTTCGGTTTAGGAAAGAGTTCTTGTGAGTTTAATCGTTGATTTTTGAAAAATATTAATTTTTGTCAAAATGGTGGGCGTAGAAACAAAATTTTAATTTTTTGTGCACAAAATTGAGGTCGTTTTAGGTTGTAAATCAAAAAGTATGAAGTAAAAAAAAAATCGATCAATTTAACACCCAATTACTAAACCAAAAAAATTTTTTTTAGATGAACCAGTCTGCAGATTTCTTGCTCACCGCAAAATTTAAGATCTTTCGCGACATTGTTTTTTTTTTCTACCTTATCGACGAATATTTTTGGACCAATACTTCAGGAATAAATTTTGAATATTTATACTCTAATTATGTAAAAAAATATTTGGTTTATATAAAATACAGCTTCAAAAAATTTTTTAAAAAAAGTATTTTTTTTTCTTCGAAAAACTCCCGCAGGCCGTATGCAGGACTAATGTCTGCCAAAGTGTTTTAATTTGTAGTTGTTACATACACTAAGTTTTGTATTGTTATTAAATAGGTAACGAACGAGAATGCAACACTTACTTAGGTGGCCATAACAACCAGCGTTCGTGTTTCGTGCATCATCAGCTCTCGCCAGGTGCCTCTGTTTTGCACGCGCCTTCTCCAATCGGATACACCAAGTGCGGTTAGGGCTTCCTCGACCTGGTCCATCCATCGGAGGCATGGTCTCCCTCGTTGTCGTTGACCAACGACCGTCGCCTCGAGTACCTTTTTCGCTGGAGCTTCATCGTTCATACGATGGACATGACCCAACCAGCGTAGTCGCTGCACAGTTATACGCCGAACTACGTCAATGTCATCGTAGAGCTCATACAGCTCGTGGTTCATTCGGATGCAATAGTCATCACCGACTCGAACAGGACCGAAGATTTTGCGAAGAACTTTTCTCTCGAACACCCCCAGAGCGGCTGCGTCAGTTTGCGAAACTACCCATGCCTCAGCGCCATAAAGAAGCACAGGTAGAACGAGCGTCTTGTGGAGTGCTAGTTTTGTCGATCGAGAGAGGGCTCTGGAACTTATAGTTGCTTACTGAGCCCGTAGTAGCACCTATAAGCAATTATTGCTCTTCGCTTTATCTGCAGGCTGACTTCGTTGTTCGTATCAATGGTGGTGCCAAGGTATACGAACTCCTTGACTAATTCAAAGTTATAGCTGCCGGATGAAACGTGGGGGTCTTAACGCCGCGCTCCCTTGTTTGTAGACAGCATATACTTCGTTTTACCCTCATTTATCGTCAAACCCACTTTTGCTGATTCCTTTTCGATAGCGGCGAAAGCAGCGGTAACATCTCTCTTGGTTCTGCCGACAATATCAATATCATCAGCGTACGCAAGGAGCTGGACGCCTTTATAGAAAATGGTGCCATTACAATGCACACCGTCCTTTCCTACGATCCCCTCCATGATGATGTAGGAGAGATCGCAAGACAGTAGATCGCCTTGTCTGAAACCTCTTTCGGTATTGAAGGTTTTGGAGAGGTCATTTCCTACCTTGACGGAGCTGCGCGAGTTGCTCAACGTCTAAGCAACCTTACAGGTATACCGAACTCAGATTCTCGGGCTGTCGAACGCAGCTGGATTTTCGTGGATTTTCTCCAGGATTTGTCGTAGCGTGAAAATCTGGTCTATGGTGGACTTTCCAGGTCGAAATCCACATTGATAAGGTCCAATCAGTGTTTTTGTAATCGGCTTTAATCTTTCACATAGTACGCTTGAGAGAACCTTATATGCGATGGAAATAAAACTGAAACCTTACTTGACTAAGTGTAATTCTTAAAAATTAATTTTTTTAAGAATTGCTAAAAACTAAATATAAGCCTCGATAGTTGGCGCAGATTGTTGGGTCTCCTTTCTTAAGTATAGGGCAAAGTATGCTGAAATTCTAAACGTCGGGCATTTCCGCTTTCCGCTAGCCATATTTTGCTGATGAGCTGATGCATGCGCCTTAACAATTCATCGCCGCCGGTTTTAAACAATTCAGCTGACAGGGCGTCAGCACCCGCTGCTTTATTGTTTTTGACTCGTTGGATAGCAACTCGAACCTCTTCATGGATAGGTGGTGGGACCTCCACTCCGTCATCTTTAATTAGAGGCGCTGAACTGCGCTCTCCATGGGCGGCATTGGTGGAATCGTCGCCAGTAAGTTCATTGAAGAAGGGCTGTTTCCACAATCTCAGCACACACTGTGTATCCGTATTCAGATCTCCATTTTCGTCTCTACAAGTGGATGCTCCGTGCTTGAAACCTTGGGTTAGATGCTTAACCTGTTGATATAATTTTCGTGCATTCTTCTTGCCCTGGTATACCTCTAGTTCCTCATGCCCACACTTTTCCTGCTCTTTTTTCTTGCGTCTGAAATGCCGCCCCTCTTCCTTTCTCTTTTCGCGGTAGTTTTCTCGCACGGCTCGAGTTGCAGCTGACTGCAGCGTTTTTCTGTATGCGGCGTTTTTTACTGCTGTCGCGACACTCCTGATCGTACCATTGGTTCCGAGGTTGCGGGCGCCGGAAACCAATGACTTCTTCAGTGACAGCGGGCATGGAGTGGCATATATGCGCCCAAAGTTCGTCAGCGTCGTTGGGTTCAGAAGTTGGTTGTTTGAGCTTTCGTTACTTCTAGCTTTCGTTGCATTCCTATGCGTATGTTCTTGCATTGCATAATCGCATGCGGATCTTGGCTGCAACAAGATAGTGGTCAGGGTCAATGTTGACCCCCGAAATGTACGCACATCTAGAACACTAGAGGCATGCCTTCCGTCGATTACTACAGAATCAATTTGGTTTCGCGTTTTTTGATCCAGGGACAGCCAGGTTGCCTTGTGGATGTCGAGGTGCTTAAATCTGGTGCTACTAAAGTCGATCAGCCTTAGACCTTTGTTCGTGGAGGTCTCATGAAGACTGAACTGACCAACAGTGGGGCCAAAGAAGCCTTCTCTTCCGACTTTTGCATTAAAATCGCCGAGGACTATTTTCACGTCGTGGACCGGAAGGTGGTCGTATACGTCCTCAAAACAAGCGTAGAAAGCGTCCCTGACGGCTTCGTCCTTTTCTACCGTCGGGGCGTGCGCGCAAATAAGGCTGATGAAGAAAAATTTTGCCTTGATGCGGATCGTGGTCAATCTTTCGTTCACAGGTGTGAACCGGGAAACAAGGTGGCGTAGTTTCCGGCTAACGACGAATCCACATCCGAATTCACACTTCTCCGCATAGCAGCTGTAGTAGTTATCGCAGTGTGCTTTTTTAGTGCAGCCTTGCCCTTTCCATCGCATTTCCTGGATGGCGGTGATGTCAATAGTACCTTGAAAGGTGCTTTTATTGTTTTGAGGGCTTCCGCCAGTTGGATAATGGCACCTTCCCTCTAAAGGGTCCAGACATTCTAGGTG
This sequence comes from Coremacera marginata, assembly GCA_914767935.1. Taxonomy (NCBI): domain Eukaryota; kingdom Metazoa; phylum Arthropoda; class Insecta; order Diptera; family Sciomyzidae; genus Coremacera; species Coremacera marginata. Next base: position 10,688,993 of record OU612044.1, on the reverse strand, counting down.
CATATCCGTAAATCATTGTCTGTTTTTCGTTTGCGTTGGTCGTCAACGTAATTGGGGTTCTTATCCGAGGCTGGTTTAGTGTTCATTGGGCAGTAGTTATATGGCGGGACCACATTTAAGGTCCACGGAGCGACCCTCCGCTCAAATTAGCCGTCAAAGAAACGAATGCCAGTTTACCGTTGCCCAGGTAACCCACCACGAGGAGGTTTGAGTCAACTTGGGACAATTTCGACATGGATAATGCTATCCTCGCCAGGTTGAGGCAGTCAGACACTTTGCCATGTGAAGATTCGCCCCATGCTCCTCTCAAGAATGCAACACTCATGACATTATTATAAGACAAAATTACTAAAAAATTACTTTAGTTTCTAGCTCAATAATTTGACTTCAATATTTTTATCATTACAACACAATGTCAGAAGAAACAGATAGTCAGAGTGAAATATTAAAATGAAAAAGTTCATTTGTAAAAAAATAAAAAACCTATGAAATTTATATAATTAGACTTGCTCACTAACAAAAAATTGTTACAAATTGTTACAAGTTTGAACTAATAAAGCATTCACGTACTCGAAAAACTTGCAACGAGAGAAGATAACAAGAGCGTAAAAAAGTGAGAGAGAAATTTCTACTTGCAAGAACTTGCAGCTACTGAAAGAAATTGTTTGTAAAAAAAAAAAAAAACAAGCTGTCAAAAGTTATTTCTTGTGAATTTCCTATTACAATGGGAGACAAAAAACATGTGTGCTTAAAAGTCTTTGGCGAGCACTTTAAATTTATTTTATGTGGCTACATTTCACCTTCTGTTTAAAAAGTTTCAACTATTGTAGAAAAATTCGAATTTTCACAATTTTCTAGGTCTTCTAGAAAGGTTTTCTAGGTTTTCTAGAAAAAGCTGTCAAGTCGTTCGATCAGCTGTGAATTTGCAAGTTTCTACTAGTTTTCTGTTCACATACTTTTTCTACTATTTTTCTCCTTGTGACACTTCTTTTCTCAATTTTTCTTTTACTCTCTTCCTGCAAGTAAAGTACGTGAACAAACCTTTATGTATTTACTAAATAGAGAATGCCAACCTATCAGAAAGAAGATCCAAAAAGAAAAATGAGGTTATGTCTGAGTAAATGTCCAAAGGTTTCAACAACTTCAACAGTATCATAAAAATGCGTGTTGAAGCAGATGAAAACAATGTTGTACAGCAATGTTGTTCAGGTAAAAATGGTGGCAATGTTTTTGAATTATTTTTGTCAGCCGCCAATCTTGAAAGTGCTGCAGAAAAATGGAAAATAGCTATCATGTTGCACACCATAGAAGAAAGAAGAGTTTGAAATTTTAAATCATTCATCATCAGCACGCAATTCTCTACATTGGAGACAATGACATAAAAATCTGACAGTAATTTTTAATTTCAGACGAATTTAACAATGATTTGGATCCGAATACCTCAGGATCCGAACAAGATATCTTCATAGTTTTTATGTTTAGAAAATTATTATTTGTAACCATTTGTAACGAACCCTCCAGTTCGTTTGCAATTGCTGGGGTAGGCTCAGCGAGTAAACCAAGGGTTCAATACAAAAAATTTATAACTCGGTAGTTTTAGTGTTAATTTACAAGTAATCTTTATTGAGCATTTCTTTTATCTATTTAATGCTATTACTTTAATAGGATTAAATTTTAAATGTAATTATTCAAAATAGTACTAATATATTTCATATAAAAATAAATTAAGTCATTATTCAAAATATTTATAATTTCTGTGATTACTATTGTTTAGTAATATTCTATAATATAAAATTAATTAATTATATTATTATGTAGACTTCGTGTATTTACTTATATGAAGTGAAACACCCTGAGTTAGAAGGGTGTAAACGCCTTCACTACGAAATAACCTGTGCTTAAAGGGTGTAAACGCCTTTACTATGAATACCCTGAGTTTATAGGTTGTAAACGCCTTTACTATGAAAAACCTGAGCTTAAAGGGTGTAATCGCCTTTACTATGAAAACCTGAGCTTAAAGGGTGTAGAGTAAAGATTATACGTAAAAAAAAAATGTTTGTGCTCTTTTGCAAAAGTTGTTACTAATCTGTTCTCCCTCTCGGAGCCTAATGAACGGCAAAAAAAATTCATCTAACCTTCGCCTTTCAGAACCCTTAAAAAAAAATTGGGAGATCGAAGTATTACCAGAGATATCGCCCTTTTTATAACTACTTACTTACTTACTTAGTTGGTCGTAACAACCTGTGTCCGGGTTTCAACCGACCTCATCAGCTCTCGCCAGGCGCCTCTGCTTTGCGCGCGCCTTCTCCAATCGGATACACCAAGTGCGGTTAGGGCTTCCTCAGCCTGGTCCATCCATAGGAGGCATGGTCTCCCTCGTCGTCGTTGACCAGCGACCCTCGCTTCGAGCACCTTTTTCGCTGGAGCTTCGTCGTTCATACGATGGACATGACCCAGACAGCGTAGTCGCTGCACAGTTATACGCCGGACTACGTCAATGTCATCGTAGAGCTCATACAGCTCGTGGTTCATTCGGATGCGATAGTCATCGCCGACTCGAACAGGACCGAAGATTTTGCGAAGAACTTTTCTCTCGAACACCCCCAGAGCGGCTGCGTCAGTTTGCGAAACTACCCATGCCTCAGCGCCATAAAGCAGCACAGGTAGAACGAGCGTCTTGTAGAGTGTTAGTTTTGTCGATCGAGAGAGGGCTCTGGAACTTAGTTTCTTACTGAGCCCCTAGTAGCACCTATTAGCAATTATTGTTCTTCGCTTTATCTCCAGGCTGATTTCGTTTTTGGTATTAATGGCGGTGCCAAGGTAAACGAACTCCTTGACTACTTCAAAGTTATAGCTGCCGGATGAAACGTGGGAGTCTAAACGCCGAGCTCCCTTGTTTGTAGACAGCATATATTTTGTTTTGCCCTCATTTATCGTCAAACCCACTTTGGCTGATTCCTTTTCGATAGCGGCGAAAGCAGCGGTAACATCTCTCTTGGTTCTGCCAACAATATCAATATCATCAGCGTACGCAAGGAGCTGGACGCCTTTGTAGAAAATGGTGCCATTACGATGCACACCGGCCTTTCGTACGATCCCCTCCATGATGATGTTAAAGAGATCGCAAGACAGTGGATCGCCTTGCCTGAAACCTCTTTCGGTATTGAAGGTTTCGGAGAGGTCATTTCCTACCTTGACGGAGCTGCGTGTGTTGCTTAACGTCATTCTGCAAAGTCTAATCAACTTTCCAGGTATACCGAACTCAGACATTGTTGCGTATAGGCAATCCCTTCTCGGGCTATCGAACGCAGCTTTAAAGTCGATAAAGAGATGGTGTGTGTCAATTTGATTTTCGTGGGTTTTCTCCAGGATTTGTCGTAGCGTGAAAATCGGGTCTATGGTGGACTTACCAGGTCGAAAGCCTTACAGATAAGGTTCAATCAGTGTTTTTGTAATCGGCTTTAATCTTTCACACAGTACGCTTGAGAGAACCTTATATGCGATGGAAATAAGACTGATACCTCTATAACTAGCGCAGATTGTTGGGTCTCCTTTCTTAAGTATAGGGCACAGTACGCTGAGGTTCCAATCGTCGGGCATGCTTTCCTCTAGCCATATTTTGCTGATGAGCTGATGCATGCGCCTTATCAATTATCCGCCGCCGGTTTTAAACAATTCAGCTGACAGGCCGTCAGCACCCGCTGCTTTGTTGTTTTTGAGTCTTTTATATATATTATATTTTTATAACTACACTTTCTGCATTTTGCTTGAAGTCCCAGCGCAAACTGAATGATGGGTATTTTTCATTCAATGGGTATTTTTACTCTTCATACTTTATGCACCAACTTTATGCTTAATGCTGTCCTTATTGCAAGAATTTATTTAACTCTTTTTGGCTTCAACTCAAAACATCGGACATTTATTTATAGTGCAACCACAAGTCATAATTTTGGATCACATCAGCCTAAAAGTATGTGTAGAAAAAATGTTAACATTAGGTGATGCAAAAGCTCACTCTTTTTAAAAAATTGCTTATACGGTAAGCTTGTTTGGAAGCTTAATAATAGACAGCATGCTTCCGCTGCACTCGAACTGCTTTGTTGTTTTTGTTGCTGTTGTTTTCTGCATTTATAATGATGATTGCCCCTTTCAAGGTACTTCGAATAACTTTATCTGCATTTTTGCATTCTACGTTTTTTTGTTTATAAACTATCTTGCAATCAAATCAAATTTATATTATTCATAAGCACGATTTATGTAACTGGCGTTGTTGGTGTTGTTGTTATATGGGTTTTTCTTATACATAGTTATTAAAATATTTAACTATACTATGCATACATAATGTAAGATAATTTGCATTTTTCACGCTTATAGTTTGTCTTGTTCTTGTTATTGTGGGGCTTTCCAAATCAGCCAAGAGATAAAGTACTCACTACCGTCGTGCCTCACCTTTTTTTCTCTAGCACAGGTTTGAAATCAACTGTGATTGGTTGCATTGTGGCGGTGTGTCCGCGCTTCATGTGATCTCCAACTGTTCATTAAACGATGATAGTTGAAATTAAAAATGTACGTTATACATAGTATGCAGATATAAAAAGGTTACGAATTCATGCATATTTTCTACTAATGTCTAAAAGATGAAAATAGATGCATTCAATATAATAGAATTTCATATCTTTATTGTACGACATCGTTGTTGATCTCTTTGTAAATATTATGCACGTTGTCACCAAACTCAGGGATTTTTTTTTCTTTTAAATATATACAGCAGTGCGTTTTCATTGTATGTCAGATGTTTAAAAAAAAAAAAATGTATTTATCAGTCACAATTTCGGCATCAACAAAAATTTCTCATAATAAACAATAATATTTTTGAACTTTCGCCAAAATTTCCGGCAAAAAAGCGCGGTAGACGTAGATATACATTGTGAAAGTAATGCAATTCAAGTAACATGGAATCTCCAATAAATAGTGGAAAAAATTTAAAAAATTATTCGAGTTTATTTTTACATATAAAAACATTTCTACGCGCTACCCGCAAAAAATCAGCATTGTTGAAAAAAAAGGTTGAAATTCGAAGATGTCTCAGAACTTGTAACAGGTAATAGAAAGCTTAAAGCTGTCAAGTTTAATTTAAAAAGTTGCGTTGTGGTTTGGTGAAGTTTGCTAAGATAATTTAAAAATAATGCAAGATGCACCGAGAAAATTGGTCTCTTGGTGAAGAGTTTGTCAACACCGAGGAGGTAACCGTTTTTGCTAAAATGTTGAGCCTCACCCGGGCGCTTGAAGAGAGTAATTCAAAGAGACACAAGTTTTTTAGCAAGAAAGTTTTTATCGAAAACTGAATTTCTAGGAATAAAGCAATCGACGATAAATGATAAAGTTTCAAGTAAAGATAAAGTTTTGAAAAATACTTTAAAAATTATGCTTGAAAATTTCAATAAAAAGCATCGGTGATATTATCGATAATATCCAACCAATAAATATTGACTCCAATGAAATAACTTTTTGGAATTGTTCAAAGAAAACAATTTTTTGAACTTTTGAGCATTCAGCCCAAGGTTGACTTATAAGGTTGTCGCAGGGCTGATCGTACTCTCTTTTCAGTACCCATAATTGTCAAAACAAGCCAAATTTTCAAATGACTACGAAAGAAAAACGGATGATAAAAGAGAGCACTTGCAGATTTTCTATGAGCTGTCAACTTCGATTTGACAATTATGGGTACTCGCTCTCTCCCTTGCGACAACCTTATAAATCAACTTTGATTCAGCCTTTGTGAACTGCTCAATTCAATAAAATATCTGAAAGAGAGGGAGAGAGGAAAAGAGTGGCAAAAATGGAATATTCTTCGCTCAATTGGCTTATCTAAGTTAGCAGCACGTAGCAGAGAGCTGTTGCAGAATCAATAAAGTTTAAAGTGTAGTAAATACAAAAAAAGTTTCCATTATTTAATTTAATTAAACTGAAAAAAATTAAACGCGTTAAACTTAAAAATAAATCAATTTTTTTTAAACCTTAGGCTTGAGTTATATATTATATGGATTTTAAATTAACACAAAATTAAGCACTTTACTAATTAAAAACTTTTATGAGAAATATTTTTGCATATTTGTTTAACCCTCTAGCGCTTTTTTGAGTCTTTTTTAGCTCTTTTATTTTTTTAATTAATATATTAACTAGAAGAGTGGAAAATCATTCCCATCTGTCAAAATTTTTATAGATTAGCTTAGGGTTTATTGTCAATATGAGTGGGAAAATGCGCATCGCCACCCCACACTCATGAATTTTCAAACAACGCTGAAAGCTCTGGCTGCGTATGTGTGCTTTAATACGTGTGGTGGCAGAGAAAGATTTTTACCTACGCAGCCGCGAGATGCCTAGCACTGACTTATACCCTTCTACCCAAACCGAATGCTAAAAATTCCTCAGTTGTATCTCTACTTTCACTACTTTTTTCTCCACTAACGTCATAAAAAAATTAATTTTTTTTCTTTTTACCCAAACATGGAAATCACCTAACTGAAGCCATCTATGAATATATATCGAGGGCCTATATTCATTTTCCTCTATCTGCAAAAGTTAACAATTTGCAGAATATTATATTATATATTTAATATAACAATAATTTAACAATATTTAACAATTTTTGAAAAATCGATATTCTACAATGTTGTTCAAAGGTGTCTACGGACCACTGTGCATACAATTTTTTTCAATTTTTGTGCTAGTTTAGCTGCTATGGCAGATAGTGGGTTATGTCCAGAAAAAAAGTTTCTATAAATGCAGATAGAGGTATTTGTATAGTAGTAAGCTATAAACTTTGCTGTTTTTATTGTTAATGTTTTTTTTTAACAATTTTTGTATTTATCATGAAAAGAAAAGTTAAAAGTCAAAAATACTGATATTTTTACATGGGAGTCTCAAGTAAAGTTATGTTATTATTTTATTTGTATTTGATTTTGTCATAAAAATGATGATATTCGGTTGGAATTACAGCTTCAAGTTCCTGTAGATGTTTCCACTTGTTCGATGTGATTGAAAATTGAGTTGTATGCAACTGGGCAGGCGTCGTATGTGTTTTTTTTTTTTTAAATCAATCAACCCCAACACAGAACATTGAACAACTACCCTGTAGGAAAATCAACTAATTTAAAAGTAGTTGATAAAGTAGTTTTTTTTGTCAACCACAACTAGTTGAAATTCTGACTTTTTTCCATAGAACGAACTAACATATTTTGTATGGTGATGTCCGCTTAATAAATCAATTGACTTTCGTCTGCATATATTTTCAACTACTTGTTAAATTAATTAAATTTAAATTATTTTTTAACTACTTTAAAATAAATCACTTGACAACTATAACTGATGGCCTAAAGTTAATAATATTTGATGGAATAACATGGTTAAATATATATAAACTTCTAATCTAATAAAAATTTGCAATTAAAACATGTCAAAATCAGAGTAGTTGCCGCCTTAATATAATTCAAAGTAGTTTATCAATCACTTGTTTTTGAGTAGTATTTCAATTACTTCATATATAATGCAATAAAAACTATTTAGAATTGAAGTGGATGCCGCCTTAATATAATTCAAAGTAGTTCATATACTGGTTTATTTTAAACTAGTTTTTTAATTAGTTGTTTTTAAAAACAAGATAGTTTCCCAACCAACAATTATTATTTTATTTTATCCTAAAGACTTCTTGAAGAGAAATTATTAAGATTGATACACTTACGATTAACTCTAAACGATATCTGTAAGATACTTGTAAAACTCTTCTAAGCTCATTTTGGCACTATATAAGCGTGAGTTGTAATTTTCAGAACGCCCTTATATCGGCCTTTTAGAGCTCTGAAACAAGATCAACACTCTAAAAAACAGTGTCTTAGACAAGACTTACAGATCTCTTGCAGATATATACTTTTAAGAAAATTAAGATGTATATACTCATAAGCGCGTTTTATAAGAATTTATGCATATATACAATACTACCAACACTATTTTAATATAACAAATTTTTTTAATAACAAAATTATTATATCAATAATATTGTATATGCGTGGTGTAATATTTTATCATATAAACGCATAAATATCATTGCGGTGGACACTTTATCGTAAGAATCTCATATTGCACCTCGGTTAGAAGCTGTCCCCTTTCGCAAAAACCAACATTAAAAGTTTTATTTAATTAACAAATTATACTATACTCTCAATAAATGCTCTAAAACGCAGTTTCAAGAGTTGATGTCTCCAGACAAATTAATATACTTAAGTAAGTCACATAGAAGAGTTGTATATCTACGAGATGAGTGAAAGCGATATTTTGTTGGGCCACCATTTTTAAAAATCATTCATTTCTGCCAAACAGAATTAACCCTTTCATTACATTAGTGCAAGGTTTACTGAACTAATTTCATTACTTTGCGTTGAGAGTTATCAATAAATTTGCGCTATAAAGAATATGAAAAATCTTCCTCAAAAGGTTGATTTATGTAACAAAAAATAGTTGTGTCTCGGTTTTGACTGTATGTCGACTCGAATCAGAATTTTAGTGGGCTAAGCTCGCCCTAGAATTCCTAGTAAAATTCATAAATTTCACATCAATTTTTATTTTTATTTTATTTATCCATTCATAAAATTCGTCAATGACCTACTCTATATTCAAAAACAATACAAAGTTAAAGTATAAATTAAAGTATTTCTAAACATCCCGCATTACATTCACAAACAAGAAATTAAACTCTTTGTATTGTAAATAAAATCTCTTCGATTCCCAGTTTAGGCTTACTTGGTATTGAAATGGAATCAGAATTTTAGTGGGCTAAGCTCGCCCTAGAATTCCTAGTAAAATTCATAAATTTCACATCAATTTTTATTTTTATTTTATTTATCCATTCATAAAATTCGTCAATGACCTACTCTATATTCAAAAACAATACAAAGTTAAAGTATAAATTAAAGTATTTCTAAACATCCCGCATTACATTCACAAACAAGAAATTAAACTCTTTGTATTGTAAATAAAATCTCTTCGATTCCCAGTTTAGGCTTACTTGGTATTAGTACATGAGTAAAAACAACAACAATTTTCAAAATGCACAATTCTGAAGACACAGAGCCACAGAATTTGCACAAAACACTATCCTATTTATATGAATTTTACATCACAGACTGGGCTAACTTGAAATTAGTCCATGAGAACAAATTCCATGACTTATTTCTTTTTAGACTATTCTAAATATGTCACAGGGCATAAACAATTTCAGTGATGTAGATGAACAAATTGTTTGAGTGCGTACGTTATTCTAAACACATATTCTTAATGGGATTGGTAATTTTTTACTATAAAAATTTAGCACATTTTTTCCTGGAAAGTATAACATTTTATGAATGGAAGTGAATACGTAAATTGCAGTTAGAAATTGTTCTGTTCTTTTGGAATATTTTTCTTATGAATGAACCAAATTCATTGAACATAATTTGTACATAATTCTGTTCGTTTATTATATAAGTACCCTGAAATTTAAGCTAATTAAATAAAAACCCATTTCTTTTGAAAAATGATACATTTACGAGAAAGGGTTAAGAACATGAATACAGTTAAATCTTTTGTTTAGGGCAATTGCCCGATTATAAGAACCAACATCTTATTATCAGAGTAACACTCTTCTAGTCAGACTGTTTCTCTTATATTCAGAGTGATACTCTTCTAGTCAGACCGTTGCTCAGATCAGATCAGACATCTTTAAATTAAAGCCTTTGAGATGTCTATAAGACTTAATCTATAAAGCTAAAACTCTTCAGAGTTTGGCTCTGATAGCTGAAGTGTTGTAGAAGTCTGTAAGAAATGACTTGTAAGATGCAGCGTCTTCGCAGTAATGCTCTTATAACACAACTCTTTTAAGCTACTATGAGATAATGTGAAAGAGAACAGAACACTTATAGACAACTAGTTTTGCTGTAAATAATCTGTAAGCGTATTGATCTTGCTGAAGATAGTTATAGGACGTAATTTAAAACGAAAATTTTTCGTCCAGTGCTCAACTCTTAAGAATTGTTGCTTGGGTTGTTCCTATAGGGTACAAATTTTGACGACCATTTTCATAAATTTCACATTCTTGGTAACAAGTGCATTCAAAGGAAACAAGTTTTGCTAACAAAATCGAAAAGTCCTTTGTTATTTACGTGGAATACATAAAAGACCATCTAAACTAAGAGCTGCACCAAACTCTAAAACATGTGTGCTAGTGTAACTGAAAATTATGTGTATCAACATAAGAAAATGTTTCAAAATAAAAAAAATCTTCATAGAGTTTTTCAAATATATTTGTTTTTAATGCAGCTAGAGGTTTATGTCGTAGAAAAAAAATAAGTTTGTGTATAGATGTTCAGTTTAATTGATTAAAATAAGGATAGGTTAGGATTGGTTTTTCGCTCTAATTTTAATACCATAGATACAACCGAGGCCAGCCATCATTTTGGCATTACAAAAAAAAAAAAAAATGCCCAAAATGCAGATACAGGAATATTAATATATGCCCTCGATATGGAAATTACAAAAAAATTGACATTTACCTCTTTTCATATGCACAATTTTCATATGATGTTCGAGACTTTTTATCTGCCATTAATTGCCACTAATTGAAATAAAAAAATTCCAAACATAATACTTATGTTTTTGTATTTTATGAGGTCGCTCTTTCGATTGGTGCAGTCAGATTCGCATAATAATGTCTTTAAAAACAAATATGGCGCATTTTAAATAAAAATAACAACATTTTTGAATTTGCGAATATTTTTCGCCTAAATAAAGTTACTGTATCGATGCCAAATCACAACCAAGAGTAGACAAAATATCTAAACTATAACTAGGAATATTTTTTTTTTGCTTTGAATCTAACCTCAAAAAAACCCGCCCGCCCATACATATTTTTTTCTTAATTTTGAAGCATTTTTTTAACTTTGGTTGGCCATATTGGATCCGCCATCTTGAATATAAGAAGTATAACCTATTGCTAGTTTATAACCTATTGCTAGTTTTAGTTTAGATATTTTGTGCACTTTTGATTCTGGTTTGGCATCGCTTCAGTAACTTTATTAATGCGAAAAAGATTCACAAAAAAAAAACTCAAAATTATCTATGGAAAATATTCGTTATTCCAATATAAATCAAAAGAAAATATTGCGCACTCGATAAAACATAACTTTTTTTACCATTTTATGTTGATCAAAAATTCGAACTCTCAATAAAAGCTTTCGATTGAAGTTCTTGATTTAACTATCAATAAAAAATAGCGATACAAAGTTAATAATTTTAAAACGAAGTTTAAATAACTAAATTTTGATTGATTATGAAAATTTTAAGCAAGTTCAAGAATTTACACTACTAACACAAGTTAATTTGAAAGTTCAATCAGTAAAAACAACTGATTAAATTTTAAAGCTTAATTAATAAAATCAACTGATTAAACTTTAAAGTTTACACCGGTTTACAGGTTACTGCCCACAAAGCTTGGCAAATTAATTAGTTTTTTATCAACAAAAATAATTGCTTCCTTTTTCTAAAAATTTGCAAAAAACTTGATCAGTTTTTTTTGTCTGTTTTTAAAATGAACAGTAGTCAGCTGCAACTACAGCTAAGCGGATATTGAATGAAAGTAATTAACAAGCTTTTTTATTTATAATTCTTTGAAATAAAAGCTAACTTAAATCAAATCGAATTCGCTACAACGAAAATGTTAGCAAAGCTTCAGAATACAGCAATAAAATAATAAAGCTGACAAACTGACAAGACACTGATAGTTAAGCATCTTATTTCAACTTCTTATTAAATAAATCCAGCCGGCGATTAATACTCAGTACAACGTTAGACTTCAAGCGGTAAACAACAATTCTGCAAACTTAATTAATGCCAAATACAATTAATCTCAACTTAATAAAAAATAAACATTTTTATAAATACAATTAAAAGTTTGTGTGTGTGTGCGTGTGTTTAAAAAAATAGCTTATTTATCTGATTAAATTTAGTTGTTACTAAAATCATGACAACGAAGTGTTGAACTCGTAATAAAATCGTTAGAATATACATATAGTGCATTGATTGTAAATCCAACTACAACAACAAAAATACCAACAATGCAACTTTGTAGCTCATTTGTTAGTGTGTGTGTGTAAAAACAAAGCAAAAAAGCAAACGTCAAATGAAAATAATCGGTTTTTTTAGTGTAGAGTCTATTCGCAGCTTATTCTTTTATCTGCAAGTCTGCAAAGCTTTTGCAAAACCAGCTGCTGCCGCGTGCGCGCTTTATAATGACAGAAAAACTTCAAGAAAAAAACAACAACTATAACTATAACAACAACTTTTATCTAAATATTTGTTGCTTTTGAGAATTTTCAGTGTCATTGCTTTGCCGGTGTGAGTGTGTGTGTGTGTGTTTTTATTTTATTTTTTTTAATGCAACTGCAGCGACATGCGCTGCTGCTTATATACATTTATGCACACACATATACACGTATACTAGTATAAAAATATTAAATAATTTTGGTTTAACACCATTGATAAGAATCGCAGCATTGAATGAACCTCATCAATGCGTTTTATTGTTGTGCTCAAAGCAAACACCACAAACAAATTGCAAGTAGCAAAAATAAATTACAAACATGAGTTCGATAAAAAAACTGTTTTATTATTTCAATTTAAATTAAAGTGCAAAAACAACGTTTTTAAAATCTAAGTACAACGTGTGCGCAACTTTTCCAAAGTTACTCATACGCCCCGTAAAACATACGCGTATTTTAATAAGCAAACTTTTGATATAAACAAGTTTGTAATTCGAAATTATTTAGAATTAATTAGAATAAATATTTTTTAATTTAAAAAAAAATTACCAAACATTAAAAACAACTTAATTTCTCCATAATGGAAATGACCATTGAGAAATGCCGAAAATATTTAATTTCTAGTCAAAACTGTGACAAGAAGAATTCGATTTCATGTCGATATAGCACAGTACTTTGAGTCCATATAAAAAAGGCACAAAAATAGGAGTAGTTGTATAATCTATACAGGGTGTCCCGCAATTGAGTGCAATTATTTACGGAGCTGAAAGATTATGTCGGGCTGAGCAAAAAATTGTATGGGAGGGGGAGGAGGAGGGGGGGAGTCTATTTTTACATTCTTAGGAGCTACAGGGTTAATTAATATTTCACGACATTGGTTTACGTAATTCTTTCTAGCAGAAAAACTAACTTACATAAAACTTATTTTGATAGCTCATTTTAAAGGCAATAAAATCACCTTTCTAACGGTATATCAAAAAACCAAAAAACCCCACCAACTTAACCGTTACCGAGCTGTGATCGTGTGAAGATGAATTCAATCGTTTGAAACTACCAAATTTCAACTTTGAGTGCAAATTTCTCAGAATTTCGCATAATAAATGAAATTTTTTTTTTGAGATCAACTTTGTAATTTATTCAATTGTCTTTTCAATGACACCAAAAACAGAAACATATCGTTAAAAATAAAAAAGTTGGCTGTACTAAAATAATTATACTTATTAGAAAACAACGATATATCTACTGCATAAATAATTGTAATGTCATTATTTACCATTATTTTCTAAAAATATAATTTTTTTTAATACAGCCAACTTTTTTATTTTTTAAAATATGTTTATGTTTTTGGTATCATTGAAAAGAAAATTGAATAAATTACAAAATTGATCCTGAAAAAAAATTTCATTTATTACGCGAAATTCTAAGAAATTTGCACTCAAAGTTGAAATTTGGTAGTTTACACCGATTGATTTTATGTTCACACGAGCACAGCTCGGTAACGGTTAAGTTGGTGGGGTTTGTTGATATACCGTTAGAAAGGTGATTTCATTGTATTTAAAATGAGCTATCAAAATAAGTTAGTTTTTCTGCTAGAAACAATAACTTGAATCAAAGTCTTGAAATATTAATTAACCCTGTAGCTCCTAAGAATGTGAAAATAGACCCCCTCCCCCCCTCCCATACTATTTTTTGCTCAGTTGCACTCAATTGCGGGACACCCTGTATATAAATAGGCGTAGGTGAAACATTGAGGAACCATTTTCTCCCGTGTTTCTCAACCGCTTTAGTTAATTTTTTTAAATGAATTAAAATAGCAAGAAGGAGTGTACCAAATATTTTTATAGAACCCTACCTGCTTTCAACAGCTGAACTGATGCACGTAGAAAATGCTCGCAAAGAAAAAAAGAGAACTGGCGGCGAATTCAATAGGAATGTGAAAGTTACATCAAGTGTAGTATATAGGGAAAACTTTATAGTTTTAGCTTCGCCAAACTTTTTCAATTAAAATAAAAAAAAGTTCGGTATTGTTTCCGTTAGGACTTTTCCACACTTGGTCAACGCAAATCCAACGCAACTTCAACGCAACGCAAAAAAGTTGAAAAGCAATGCAACTATAACCCGAATGCTTTCAGACTTGCTTCAAAAGTCTTGCAACATGTGCAATTATATAATAATTCAAGTTTTTCGACTTCTTATACTAATTTAATATTTAACACTTGCTCATTTATACTGCAAACTATTTCTTCTTCTTCTAGATTCTATTAATGAAAAAAAGGAACTAATTAATTAACTTATTCACCTTGATTAATATAAAGCGTACTGCACTACAAATAATTGAATTCATAAAACAAACAAACTGATGCAACAAGCCGCCGATGAAAATTGCGGAAAGCCGCGTTGCGTTGAACAAGTTGAGAGCGTGTCGAGAACTTGTTGCGTGCAAGTTGCTTAATCTGAAGTTTTCGGTATAAATACACAGGCTAGCAACTTGAGTCGGAGTTGCGTTGACCAAGTGTGGAAAAGGCCTTACACTTTTTTTTAAGCTGCGGCATGATGCAATTAAGTAGACGGTGGTGAAAGCTCACTATTATCTAATGAACGGCGAACAAAGCTTGTTATTTGTCCCTTTATTTTTCGTGAGTTATAGCATTTTGTGTGCAACTATTGTTGTTGAAAAAATGGAAAAAAATGTATTTCGAGTTTTGATAAAGCATTGCTTTTTAATGAAAAAAAAAAGACAGTGGAAACCAAACAATGGCTTGACAAACATTATCCGGACTCTGCTCCATCGAGACAAATGGTAGAAAAGTGAATTGTTGAATTTAAACGTGGTCGTACCAGCAGTGTTCTTCCACAAAACGTCAAAAAAATCCACAAATTGGTTATGAACGATCGCAAATTGAAGGTGCACGATCTAGCTGACATTGTAAAGATATCAGATGGTAGTGTTTTTATCATTTTACACGAAAATTTGGATATGCGAAAGCTCTGCGCAAAGTGGGTGCCGCGTGAGCTCACAGTCGACCAAAAAACAACAACGAATTGATGCTTCAGAGAAGTGTTTGGCGCTGTTTAACAGCAATAAAATCGAATTCTATCGTCGATATGTGACAATGGATGAAACATGGCTTCACAATTACACACCAGAATCCAAAAGGCAGTCAGCTGAGTGGACAGCAGTCGACGAACCGAATCCAAAGCGAGCAAAGACCCAACAGTCGGCTTGTAAGGTGATGAAGGTCTGTATTTTGAGATGCAAAAGGAATAATATACATCGACTATCTTCAAATAGCAACCACCATCAACAGCGACTATTACTGTGCACTTTTGGATTGATTGAAGGCTGAAATCGCCAAGAAACGGCCACATTTGCAAAAGAAAAAAGTGTTGTTTCACCAAGAATGCACAGTATCACAAATCGATTAAAACGATGGTGAAATTGAATGAATTGAGCTTCGAATTGCTTACCCACCCACCGTTTTCTCCAGATTTAGCCCCCAGTGCCTTTTTCCTGTTTTCAGATTTCAAGAGAATGCTTGCTGGGAAGAAATTCAAGTCCAATGATGAAGAAATCGCTGAAACTGAGGCCTATTTTGACGAGAAAGAGAAATCGTACTATAAAAGTGGTATCGAAAAATCGCTATACTCGTTGTATATGAAACAAGCCTGCGAAGGTATAGCAATTGACCTTAAAACTTGTTAGTACGGGGACAGTCTTAACCCGTCAAATGGGGTAGACCCTATCTATCCACCGCACTGAGACCTTAATTCGGCTGGATAAACTGATGTGGAGTGTTTTGGCATGCGTGCATAAAAGTGTTGATGCTCTGGCTTTCCTTTCTAGCTTTCCTAGTTGTAAAACTTGGGTTCTCATACTGATCACGGCAGTCCCTGAGAACAGTGGCCTATACTCTGTATGGATGTTGAAATCCGGACTGCCAGAGTAAGAGTGGCATTTGCAAAGGTCCTCCAAAGTAGGTAACAGACATTTGCAATAGTTTGCAGTTGAGCCGGCAGCTGGGAATTATTAAACTAGCCCTTTAAGTGCTCATTGAGCACGGTCATGCATAAGAATGCGCTCTTTCATAATTGCATTCGTGTATTTTTGGTCTTTTTGCGGGGATGTTGTGGATCCTCATTGACGGGATCGAGTTGCCTAGATGACTGTCGTGGGCTGGCCCTTCGGGGAGTCTCGTACTGTTTGTGGTTGTGTGAATGCTACACAGGTCTAGATTGACCGACGGGGTCGCGCAGTGGTACGACCGGGCTGGCATATCTGTCTTAATATGCAAGAGATTGGGTAGGTCTCGTCTTCACCAGTAGATGGATTGTAAGTACGTCACAACTAAAGTCTAAACTGGTACTGCTATTACGGGCAGTATGTAATTTATTACATAATGCTGCTAATCAGCAGGGCACCGGGTGATGCTTTGTGTTTGTGAAACAGCTTCCATGTTCGTGTTGCCACACCGGATGCCCCGTATGTTTTACTAGTTAAAACATAAACGGGTCCGTGTTGTGGTACAACACATAAGTTCTGGTTGTCTGTTTCATGAAATATTACCCTAGGTCTGGAAGACCCAACTACTTAAGCCTTGCTGCAGGCATACTTGTCAAACCAGAATCTAATTATCCTACGGACATATTGAATGACCTGATATAAGAGATGGCATTATTCATCTCCTTTGCCTTTTATATACAACTCAAACTCCAAGAAAATCGTTTTAGAGGAGTTAATTCGAGCTTTTTTTCGAATTTTCTTTATTTCGATCAACTTTTATTTCGAATTACATTCGGAAAAAAAGCTTAAGGAACTTCGTTCCTGACCGTGGTCTCCCGACCGCAAAACTTTTTTGTTTTTTGTATAGATATTCCAAAATTTTCATACTTTTTATTTTTCTTTCCAAATGTGGAATAATTAATTTTCTTCAATTAAATAGGCAAAGTTTAAAAATCTCGCATTTCTTTATTAATAAAGGCATTAACGGAATTCTTTCTGATTTGTGATAATCGAATGATTGGCTTTTATTGCGTGTTTTTGAAATTTTTTTAAATTTAAACCTTTTTTTGATATTGATTAATACAAAATCAAATTTGATTTAATTTTATAATTTAATTCAGAGCATGGGACTGTATCGTTTCGAAAATCGTTAATGATCTATAATGATAAAACGATAATGATTAATGGTCAAGTTAATATTCGATAATGAATCGTTTTAATTATCACCTAACGATGCTATCTAGATATAGAAATGATATCTCTTAGTCTGTTGGGTCTCTTGTATTGGTAACTTCTTGCATACAAAAAATTTATTTTTTCTATACTTTTATTTATTTTTTTTTTTAATCGAAAATTTTGTACATAAGACTCGAGTTTATGCATCACTTCTACCCATGATGCAATGAACCAGGTAGATGCAAGGGAGAGAGAGCGTGGACTCAAAACTGGCAAAACTTATAGAAAATAAGAAACAGAATGAAAATGAATGATTGGCAAAAAGAAAGCACAAGCAGCCCTGTACACGGTTAAAAATTTTGGAGTAATTTTTAAACCAGTGGTTGGAATAATGTTTTTTTTAAACCATTTTCTATTATAATCAAAATACTAAAAAATTTTTAATTTAGAATAAAATTTTAACTTTAGTACCTTCGGTATAAAATTTAATACAAAATAACTAAAAAGTAATACAATCGGTTTTAAAAGCTAGTACAATTGGAATATATTTTGAATTAAGATAGCCACATTCAAAGAAAAATTCTAGGTAAAATTGATAAATAACTTTTGTTACTCCTTGACAAAACCAAATTGTGCTATTGATTAAATTCTATCATATATGCTTTATTTTTTGTCAATTATAAAGAAACTTTACCCATTTGATTAACCCTGGATGGTTATACTTCATCGAATCGACGAAGCAATAGTATTATATTTTTTGTATTGTTGTTGTATCTAATCGTCGCACGTTTCCGTTTTTTCGTACAATGTTAGTTATTGCTAAAGCCTGTATGATACTTCATTTTTTTTGCTCAGTTTTTGTCATTGAAAATGAAAACTAGAGCAGTTCAAATAATACGAATGCATGGATTCAATTGGTGTGAGTGAGTACGCATATAGTACGAATTGGAGAAAAATTTGTAGGACGGACTGTATTTTCTTTGCATTTTTTTGCCGTTTTTTTCAATTCGTTCTTCGTTAA
Source organism: Coremacera marginata (assembly GCA_914767935.1). Classification (NCBI taxonomy): domain Eukaryota; kingdom Metazoa; phylum Arthropoda; class Insecta; order Diptera; family Sciomyzidae; genus Coremacera; species Coremacera marginata. Next base: position 10,670,449 of record OU612044.1, on the reverse strand, counting down.
GTTTCGATCAAATATTTACTGTGCTGTTAATAATTAATTTCAGATTTTTAGAGTAAACAAAACTATTTAAGATAAATGTATGCTGAATTGGAAGTTATGTGTGTAGCTAATATAACACCAGAAATAAAAAAGTAACAACGTTTATCCTTTTCTTACAAAATATGTCTGTCCTGCCCACGCGTCACTGGTTCTCAGATTTTAAAACTGGACAAAAAAAATTAAGTATCAAAAATTAAGGCTGTAGCTGTTGATTGAAAAAATATCTATAAATAGGAGATTTGCGGATTTGTTTGAAAGTATGTAAAATAAGTATGACCATCCAGGCTTAAAAATATTGTAAAACAGTAACAAATTGAATGTGTTGATTTGAAAAGAGTTTATTTTATTTGTTTGAAAAACACTTTTCTCAGCTTGATATAAGCTTATTCAAGGTAACAAAATCGTCAATCAGTCGGAATAAAATTTTATCATTTTTATAAATGGATCTAACAAACTAACTTTGTTGTCTTGAAAAATAGATATGTTATTCTGAAGAAATCTTTTGTGAAATTGATAATCGTTTGAGTCAACTGGACAAAATTTAAATTTCGTAATGATGAAATCAATTATCAATTTCAAAAACATTTAATCATTACAAAAAAAAATGGAGGTTTAGTATTTCGGTGGTGTTATTGTTCTTTCTAGGCCTTCCGCTCCCCTTGCTTTAAAGAGGCCTGCTATATGCACTCCTTTAGAATGGCTTAAAGAAGGGGTTAACCAAAACAATTAAAAAAACATTTTTTTTTATTTCTTTTTATGTATACCTACCTATTTATTCAGTGATTTTATTTTATTTTACATATTTTTGTCAGATAAGAATATTTAGAAGAATATTAGAATACTCAGTGTTTTTGAACTAATATATATCTTAACTTTAACGAAAAGTAACCCTGAAATATAAGCAGAACCAGTTTTTGTAGGGAAAATATAACTGTTGTACTGCCCTGTAGCAGGATTCCCAAACAGTGAACAATAATCGTAGTTGTCGTTATCGGTCATTGTGCATGCACAGTTTCATAGTAAATGACAGTTTTCGCTAGTTAACTACATCGACCGATGATCGTCGTTAAGGCGTTTGGGAATCCCGCAACTGGATAGCGAAAAATTAGGCCTCATAGAAGCGCTCGCAGAAGCAGCGAGGAAGTCATGTGTCTTACCGCCAAAAGTAAATGCACGCCCTCGTTAAAAGAGGCCTAGCTAACACACACACACCTGACAGACATGGCGATCTCTGTTATTCAGGTGTACGTGCGGATTGTGTAGAACTATTGACTACGGTGCAGCAACGTATCATGTAATCGGTCATAGCATGAAGTCTATGGCTTCACATTCAATGGGCGTACCATCTATGTGAATTAATTACCAAATAATCCGTCAATTGCTTTCGATGTGGCATTACCGTCGAAAAAAATAGATATTTGTATCAAAAACCCATTTGTATCAAAAAAACGATTTGTATAAAAATGCCATCTGTATCAAAAACCAACCATTTTTGTAAAAATATTTTTTCACTTGCCATTTAATTTAAAATAGAAATTTGTAAAACTGCAAAATATATATAAATAAAATTTTTAAAACAATAAAATTTTTTGTAAAACCAACAAAATTGCTTGAAATGATAAAATATTTTTATCAGAACAACAAAACATTTTTATATAATTGTTAAAAAAATATGTATTCAACAAAAAAGCATTTTTCTATTCAACTAACCTTTTTTTCATGTTGAAATATTCTTTATTCATACTGAACAATTTTTTTTTATCAAATTTATAATGCAAACGTAACATTCTTGATTAAGGCGTTTATCAACTTGAAAAATCCATTTATCAAATAAGCAAAATAAAATTTTGTCAATATGATTACTACTTTCCATCTTAAATCAAATTGACACAAGCTTTTGTTGACTCTATATTGACTTAAAATTTATCAATTCAACCTACGAATTTGTCAATATGAATAAATATTTCTTTGAGTGCATGATATTAGATTTAATACATCATGTATTACATTTTAAGCCATTTTGTATTTTATTTTAATACTTTCCATCTTAATTTTCAGGTTGTTAAGATTCAAAAACCTTATGATTCAGAGTTATCGGTTAACAAAGCCTTATAATACAATATTTGTGAACATTTTTTTATTTGATTATGGCGCACAAGCAACGTTTACTACTTTCATTTCAATGATGACATGAGTTCGAAACCTCTATTATAGGTTTCGTTAGTTTAAAAATGAGTTAGTTTAAAAATTATAGTATAAAAGGAAAAAAAAGAAATGAATTGTGTAAACAAACCAAGTTTTGTTTTTAGTACGCTATGGCTTAAAATCGAATACAACTTGTAATAAGGTTTTTAATTCACATGGGTATTGCAATTTAAGCCCATGCGGGAATAAAACTTAGTTTTAGTATTTGGCATGGTTTAAATTGTAATACAATTTCGGTGTCGTCATATATACAGTGCAGGATTTACTAAAATTTAGTCCAAGATTTTTAACCGTGCCACAAATTTTCATTCAGCAACTTGAACTTATCATGTTTGACACATTTTATCGAAATGTGTACACTTCATACGAATGTAATGTTTTTTTTCATTTATGCCGCGTTTCCATGTGATCTTTCAGTATCTTATCTTATCCCATATCACAAAACACATGCTATAAAGAGCGAGATGCATATATGTACTTTTTCCTATAAAAATTTGACATTTGCAAAATATGTAAACAAATCATAAATTTATTAATTTCTACAAGTTTACTGATTGCAAGACGTGCCTATTGAAATACCTTCTTGTCTACGTACCCTAAATTGATTTATATAATTATTATTGTGCAGACAGCATCAGGTGTTACAGGTACTCCAATTCGTGTGCCACAACTGCAGCAGCATCAGTGAAATACACACGAAAAAAAAATAAAAAAAAAAAAGTTTTAAAAAATAAGTTTTGGTGAATCTACCAAGCACCAAATTAATGAAAAAAATCACTGATGCTTTCCATAATTGCGCTTAGGAACTCTCTGGCCAACTCTAGATTGCATACTCCCGAGTCGGGAAATCATCTGCATTAATTGCTTAGCCACGCGATGGTTAAAAAAACCAATTTATTTTAAATCATACCCCTTGACCTGATTTGATTTTCCAATTTGTATTCGTAATTCTGTACTATTTCAGAACAATTAATATTGGCGCAAATAAAATTGACAGCACAAAAACTACAACTATAAAAATGAATGTCATATTTATAGCATGTGATCAACTTTTATAGCAAAAGTTCAAGAAGTTGAACTTTTTCGATCTCCTAGCATCACAGGGGATATCACATGCTATAAAAATGAAAAAGGTATACCTGTTTCACACTCACATTCATCAATGCCATAAAGTAGGGCTCACATACTATTTCTTTCTTACAAAAAATGTGATACTAGAAGATAATAGAAGATCACATGGAAACGCGGCATTAGCGACACAAACATATGTTTTCATGTTACAGAATCTGGCCCTACAAATGCTTTGCTATAGCTGGTTTCTGTTATATTTCTCACAGCTTTTGTGTGTCGTGACATGTGTCACTAGAAGACAGGTGAACTTAAGTCCACTCATTTATAATATAGGCTCAGTATAGCCTGTACAATTTTTTTTTTAATATATAATAACATATTAAAAAAAAATTATAGAACAAAAACTAATATTTAGCGATCAGCAAAATAACCTCAACTCAAATTTTTATTGTTTATTGTTATCAAAATGCTTAATGAGCCGTTAAGTAATAAATTTTTTGATATTGCTTTGGCAATATACGTATTTACGCAGCTTTTTAGAAAAATGTCTGTCAAGTAGACTTGCGACTAACTAGCAGACAAAAAGTTAGGCAATTTTGTCAAAACACTTGTTTAAAAACATTATACATAGCATAACCTTGTAGAACCTTAACCCAAATTTGGCAAACTACATGAAAACAAGAGTACAACTAGGAGATAAAGAAAAACAAACACGCTTTACTCATAGTGTGTAATTTCACAAATTTCGATTGTTTTAAAATGTTAAGTCATAATTGGAAAAATTAACTAGATTCTAGGTGGAAACTTCTCCACATTGAACGCTTTTACTGGTGTTTTTAAAATTTCACATTCTTTTAAATCATAGATGACGCATAATTTTCAAAAGCACTTTAAAAAAATGTTTATTCTTATAACCGGAGTAATCAAAATTGCTATAAGTATTTTCCACTTTATAAATTGCTGATAACTATCGTTTATAATCCTCGTTACGTTTTTTTCCAGAATTACATTAAAATTGTTTATCAGTTGTGTTAAGTACACAATTTATTTATTGACATAATGAAATCACATTAAAACAATAGAAACGCAAATTTTTTTAGTAAAGTTAGATAAATTTGAAACACAGAATTAGCTCCCGATAGAGAAAAAACCTTGAAAACATCCATTAACATAGGATGTGAAAAAATGTGTTAAAAGTCAAATTTTTCTATTACTGTAGCGTTGATTTAGGGAACAGTACTTGAATAAGGGCGTATTTGAACACAAACATTAAGGTTGCTGCCCACTAACGGCACGTAACGAAACTACAAAATATAACTACACTATGTTCTTATGTATTCATTCGCACCAACCGACGACGAAACAGCAACGACCGACGAAAAAGTCGGTGGCTATAAGCCAAAGAATTCTGACCGGCTTGTCGTTTCGTTTCGTTACGTGCCGGAAGTGAGCAGCAACTATAATAGAAATATTACATGCACAAATATTACATGGTGCTACAAAACAAATTGGTCGTGCACCGATTGTACTTTATATCGACGTAGCAAAAACTTTCCGAGATGAGCACGGCTTTACGATATGAGAACGAACTTCGAATTTTCCAAGCACAATGGGCGCATTCAGCGTAGTCAACTGTTGTGAATTGTGATGGTCTCAGAAAGTTGTCGAAGTTTAGAACTTAGAGTCAAAGTTTAACCCTAACTTTCCTTAAAAAAAGAAAAGATTAAAGTTATCTCATTATTTCACCATTCATTCTCTAACGCTCAGTACATTTCAAGCTTTCAGGTGAGTGCATGCCTGTTGTTATTCAAGGCCCCTATGATATATGCAGTTTTTATCAAAGTTAGTATAAAAAAATAATTATATTTTTTTCTGGAACGGTGCTCTTTTTTGATAAATGCTGATTTCATTTTAAAAACCAAAATTGCATAAGAAAATGAGAATATTTTCCAATGGAATCTCTCTATGAAAAATTGTAACTACGACTTTTTTAAGTAAGTTTGACATTCTCTTCTTTCTCACGCCTGTTCTTGATGCTTAATAACTAGTAGACCGACATTGGTTTGTGAAATTAATATTACACGGAGTAACATAACCAATTCCATTAGAGAATTAGATACAAATAAATCTCCAGGTCCAGACCTTATACCACCAATTTCACTTGTTCAATGTTAAGACCAATTAATTACGCCGTTACATATGATTTTTAACAAATCCTTGCATACAGGTATATTCCCAACTTTTTGGAAATCTTGTCATCTTACGCCAATTTATAAAAATGGCGACAAGAGATCAGTTGAAAATTATAGGGGTATTGCAATATTGTCAGCAATTCCAAAGCTATTTGAAAAAATTATATGTTCCAGACTCACGAGCATAATTAATCCGTGTTTAAACGAGCAGCAACATGGTTTTCGTAAAGGACGATCAACAACCACAAATCTTGCAATCATGGCATCAGACATTCTTACTAAAATGGAAAAGGGCCACCAAATAGATGCAGTCTATACAGATCTTAGTAAAGCCTTTGACCGTGTTGATCACGAAATCCTAGCTAAGAAACTAGAAAAATTTGGTATATCAGGTACTGTGCTGAAATGGCTCAAGTCTTATCTCTGTGAAAGATCCCAATATGTAAAATTTCAGGGTACTTTGTCTAAAAAGATTGTTGTCTCGTCGGGTGTACCTCAAGGTAGCCATCTTGGCCCACTTCTCTTCAACATATTTATTGCAGACATATCTGAAGTTTTGCATGATGTCCCCCATCTCTTATATGCAGATGACTTAAAATTATACTATAACATTAGATCAGAAGTGGATTCAGTATTCTTACTGAATAAGCTTTTTTTCTCTGGACAGTGGTGTAGTAAAAATAAACTTTATTTATTAATAAGTATAACTAAGTTTTATAATAACTAAGTTTTGCCCGTAAAAACGTAATCACATATAGCAGATACATGCTAAATAAGGTAGAACTTAAAAGGGTCAACCACATAGCAGATCTTGGAATAATTCTTGATAGTAAGATGCGCTTTAACCTTCACTACGATCATATCATATCCAGGGCAAACAAAATGCTCGGATTCATAAAAAGACGTGCAAAAGAATTCAAAAACCTTTGGGTAACAAAAACCTTATATTGCACATTAGTACGACCAATCTTAGAATACTGTTGCATAATTTGGAACCCAGCTTTTGTAGTGCATAGTGAAAGGCTAGAATCTATTCAAAGACAATTCTTGCTTTTTGCATTGAGAGACCTATACGATTCTCGTGACTATACAAATTTACCACCATACGAGAGTAGACTTAAAATCCTCAATTTAATGTCGCTGTCATCAAGGAGAATATTACTTTGCTCATGCTTTACATTCGATGTTATTACTGGTAACATCGATAGCGAATACATCTCGGGCAAGGTACTATTTAATGAACCAATAAGGCGAACAAGGTATACAAAATTGTTAAAAGAATCGCATCACAACACTATTTACGCATTGAACGAGCCCTTGAATAGATGTTGTAAAATATTTAATAATATCAGCGAGCATTATACACCGCCAATATCGAAATTCAGATTCAAGCGTTCTCTTTCCAAATCACTTTCCTTTACATAACTACCCCCTTATTAAACACCAATTCACGTTCTATGCCCAATGGTACATATAAGTGAATCTTCTCCAATTCCTTTTCACCATTCTGATCCCTTTTCTATTTCCTTGATCTAGCATTTGTAGAAAAATTGTAAATTAAAAATTTTAATGTTAAGTAAGTAAAATACCGCATTGTAATATTAACTCTATTCTCCCATATCCAAATTACTCCAACTGAGAATTGCATATCTTCTACACCTAAAACAAGGAAAGAGGAGAGAAAAACAAAAAATAAAAAAAAAAATAAATACAACAACAACCTGTTAGAAAAATAAGTTAGAATAAGTATATTGCCTTGTTTGGCTAAATAAATAAATAAATAAAAATAATTTCACTCTCTCATACATGTTCTATAGTTATGTAAAAGAGAAATATTCCATGCATACTCAATGCTTAGAGAGCGAATTCGATACAAGTTGGTAAAAGATAAAATAACGACACATAACTAGTATGCTTGGATGGTTCTTTGCAGAGCTTTAATTTGCACCATAAGAACACATTGATCTCTACTCGAGCTTCAACGCACGACCGACCTAACGCAGTATTGCAATTTCAGCATTATTTCTGATCGGAAAATAACGATAAAAAAATAACTTTTAAAACACTTCTGATCGAAAAAATAACACTAAGAAAATAACTTTTATTTCTATTCGAAAAAATATTGATCAAAAAATAATTGCTATAAAATGATTGATTGATAGCGATAATCGTTATTTGCGCTCCCTGATCCCCATGGTTTGGCATCGCCAACTCTTTCATAAGCCGGAGGATTGCTTCTTCTACCAAACGAACAGAAATATATATTTCTGCTAATTATAGTTATATTTTTTCAATTTACAGGTATATTCGTTAGACCACAAATTGGAAAAATTATGCACAATGAAAATTTCCCAGACAAATTGAATGAAGTTATAAGAAGAGTATAGAGAAATTTTATTTTTTTAAGCAAAAATTTTTTGAGTAACAAAAGAAGTACCGATTACATCGATGTTGTAAACGAATTCTTGAATGCTCTGCGTAGGCAATATCCATCTAAATTTATTTTTTGCATTCTCATTTTAATTTTTTCCCAGAGAATCTTTGTAAATTGAGCGATGAACAGGAAGAACAATTTCATCAAGAGTCGCTATCAATTGAAATTAACAAAACTTTCGCAGTAAATAATCGTCAAAGTTGAAAAAGTAGAAAAAAAAGCTAAAAATATTAGGTTTGGTCGAAAATAATTCAAAAAATTATTTTTCAGTACTTGAGATATATACATATTTTGAAATCTTTATTTTTCATCTTTCCAAAACCGTTTTAAAATCGAGATCGATAATTTCCCAATAATTTCTCGACAATAAAAATTCCTATGACCCACCTTGAACCCATAGAGCGTAACCTATGCTAAGATTTACAGTATGCAATTTGTGTTATGTACTTATAACGTCAACATTACAAACAATACTGTATGCGTTTCTGTCGAACGGTACAGAATGATAATGTTTGTATTCACTTTTGATGCGATCGATGTCTATTGTATGTATGTGTACTAGGCTGGGTCGATCTGTATGGAGATAAAAAATTGATGTTGCCTGGGCAATTTTTGGATTGGTCATGAAAAGTTATTAAAATAACAAAAAAATGGGCGACGATAGGGGTGAACTTACCCTATCACATTTTCAATTTTGTGAACTATTTCCTTAGGAGTTTTTTTCAAAAAATGTTTGTATATAAACGCGAACAGCTAAAACAAAACTGATGCCAGAAATTAAATTCTCGAATCCAATTCAACCTAAAACCAGTCTCACATTTATATGTTTTTATACAAAAATTGATCGTAAAAAATTCATAAAGAAAAAAATTCACAAAATTCAAGGTATAATCTTAACGTTGGTGCGTATGTATTTTTGACCATCACGTGTTCGTGTAGTCCTCCAATATTTTTTTGTGTTTTTAGATCCCCCTAGGGGGCACTGTGGTAGATTTTTAAAAAAAAATATATTTGTAAACCGATTTGGCCCAAATTTACACCATATAATATCTGAATAAAAAGAATATCTTTGGCAAAATTTGAACCCAAAAAATTAAGATTAAATTCGGATTATCAATATCAAAAATATTAATTAATATCACGAATTCTAAAAAAAATATTATACCTTGAATTGGTTGAATTTTTTTCTTTAGGAATTTTCTACGATACAATTTTGTATAAAAACGTATAAATGTGAGACCAGTTTTAGGTTGAATCGGGTACGAGTATTTCATTTTTGGCATCAGTTTTGCTCTAACTCTGCACGTTTATGTACAAAATTTTTTTTAAAAAAATTCCTAAAGAAAGAATTCAGAAAATTGAAGATGTGATAGGATAAAATGCATCCCTATCGTTCCCCCTTTTTTTTGAAGCGAAGCTTTTTACACCTCGTTCTGTGATTTGCTTAGAGTGAAATCTGGAAAATTTTCGACAAATTTTTTTTCGGAATTTTGATGATTTCTTTGTTGCTAGCGCTTATTACAACAAGAAAATTTAATACTTAATATTAAATACTAAAAATATGTTTTGCTTCCCGTGGGGATCGAACCCGTGACCTTTTTAACGATAACCCAGCACACTACCCACTAGGCCACAAAGACCTGTGGGAAAAGGTTGTTAATTTAATATTAGTTATAACAGAAGCTATGATGCAGTAGTTCGTCACCATCTATCAATAGGTAGGGGATTGTGTATTTGCTATGCTACAAAAATATGCTTTTATTTGCCACAAGGTGTCTCCAGCATCGGTGTGCTTGTATTGTGAATGCGTTTGTGGTGTTGTTGGCATAGAGTATAAATTATTATGTAGAGATTGCATCGACTCTGCTAAATCTCTGGCATGTGTTAACAGAGGTTAACAGAGTTTTTTTTCTTCATGTTTTTAAGTGAAATAACTCTGTTATCACTGTTAGCAGAGTTGATGCAATCTCTAGATAATAAATTACACTCTATGTTTTAAGCGTCAAAAAAATAGATGATATCAATAAATATGGAATTAACAAACGCATACATGAAATCGGCAAGGTATCTAAACTGTTTGTTAAATTTTGTTTCGTGTGCGTTCTTTAATATATATTTTTGAAGCGAAGTTTTTTAATCCACGTTCTGTGATTTGCTTGGAGTGAAATCTGAAAAATTTTCGACAGATTTTTCGCTACGCAGTAAGCTGTTAAAGGAAAAAATTGTTCAGTGCAGCCAAGTTCACAACCATGTGTGGAGAGTTAAAATGGAGAGTCGCTGGCATTATATGCCCGTATATGTAATTGGCGTGGAAATTTGACATTCAACAATAAAAAATAAGCAGTAAATATGTTTTTTGTATATGTGTAATAAATTTTATGTTATTTTAAATTTTTGAATTTAAAAGTTAATTTATTAAAAAGAAAAAGATTATTAAGCTATCAAATCTATGTAACTGCGAAAAAGCTTCCTGTGTTTTTTTAATAACTTTCATGCTCGATCCAAAAATTGCCCAGGCAACAAAGGTTTGCAAATCGACCCAGCCTAATGTGTACACAAACATATACGCTACGAAATGAAAAATTATGTCATCTCCGCCACACTTATATATCGTAACTTTTGTTTTCGTTCACTAATTAAAACAATATTCGAACGAAAACTAAATAATCTTAATAAATAGCTAAGACTTTCATACTAACTTTTTGCTTTTGTTAAGTCGTTTACACACTCGTAGATGTATGCAACTTCGTGGTTATTGATAAAACACAGAAATACAAGTTTTTTGCACCTAGTCTTTATCTGTAGCAACTATTTCTAATGCAAGCTTTTTCATTTTCCTAGCCTTGAGCTTGATTCTTTTTTTGTTATTGTTGTCTCTTAAGATTTAATTGAATATTATTATATCTACCAACTTATTTGACAAAAAATAAACGAAAGAACTAATTATAAATTAATATTTTTCTGGGCCTTAGCAGCAACTAGAAAAAACGCCCACTTTTACATTAACTTAAACGATAGTATTTGATTTAAAATTGAAATTTATTTTTATTTTTTTAATATCTCAGCGAGTTAACACTAAACACAAGCTCAAATCTAATTTAAAACATATAAAAGAAAAATTCCCCAAGCCAACACAGGTGGCAACAACAAGAAAGTCACATGTTAAGCTTACTTACGACTCGTTTCTAAAAATATTCTAATGTCGTAAATTAATTTTAACACAATTTGTGTCATACAAACAAATTGCTTGACATAATTAATATGCAGCCCAGAAATGTTTTAAATTTATATTAACTCTATTCAAGGTCACATTAAAAGCGATGGAACTGAGCAATAAAGTAATGTACTTTTTTTTTTATTTTACAATTAATTAAATCGTATATGTATGTATTAATTTATAGGGAGGTGCATTTTTGCTTCCGAATTGTATTATTTTCATGATTTACAAAAATGCAATCGATTAACACTAAAAAGTAATTCGAGACGGAAGCTTCGTTTGATGAAATTAAATTATATGGCATAAAATTCTCGACACGTGAACATACATTGAACGCAACTTGAGTTACTGTTGTTGCTTTAAAGGTCGTTGATTTGTGTTTGAATGTAGTTTTAAAAGTCGTTTGTTTTAATTTAATGAAAATAATATTTTCTTAGTAGCTCATTTATTCGAGCATTCTGAATTTATTCTCGTCTCTGCTAAATGAATTTATTATATTCGACGTTATGAAATTATTTGTCCAAGTCATAAAACTGAAATGTTAAATTAATTAAGTATTTTAAAGGCATATTATTTTACTTTAAGTATTAATTATTTAAAAAAAAACATACTTCTCTATACAAAACCCTCAATGCCTTCAGCAAATTCGCGTTCAAATTATTTTTATTTTTATTTTTAAAAACCAACTAATAACGACCATAAAAGAATGCAATGAAAACAATGTTATTTTTAAGAAAAGTAGCATAACCTGTTATAGTTTCCCCAGCTATTTACAATCATATAAAGGCTAGCAACAACTGATTCGATATATTACACTATTAATTGTTGGAAATCAATTATAAAATATCACATACTTACATGTGTACGTTTCACGAGAATCAAAGTACTTTACATGTGAAACATTTATAAGAAATAGCGTGTACTTTAACTACATATTGTTAAAAAAATGATAATTTAAAAAGTTCCATTTAGAGGGCTTGTAAACATTCCTTTTGTCGCTTAATTTGCACATCTGTCCTCTATCTTAACGTGAAGTTTGAGCGCGATCTGTCATTTAGTTTGACTACACTGCTCAATTGTAAAAAAAATAAAATTGAATATTCAATAAAATTTTAATAATTAAAAATTTCGAACAATGGATTTGTCTCAAATATTGTATTTCTAATGGCATTTAGTGTAACAAATCACTCAAAATGTTGCAGAAGGTTTCCTGTGAATCGATTTTACCAAAAACACATGCAAATAAGTGGTATGGTGCATTCAAAAGCGGTACAGATGTGGTGGAAGATTTGCCTAGCTCTGGTCGGCCATTAACGTCTTGAACTGAAGTTAACATCAATTAAGTAAAGAAAATGGTGAAGAAATGCGTCTTATAAGTTTGGCAGAAATAGCCGCAATTTTAACTCAGCTCAACGCTCAAAAAGTTCCGTAAGTCCTCAATTTTCTTTTTACAAGACTATCATTGTGAACGAATTTCTCTGTCCAAAAGCTCAACAAATATCATCGAATAATCACCGTATTCACCTGATATGGCTTTGGCTGACTTTTTTTCTCTTTACAAATTTTACTCCCAAATTACCACTTCGACGCACCCGTTATCAGTCGATAGAAAGTATAAACGAGAATTCGAGGCGAGAACTGAAATCGATTTAAGAAAATGGGTTTGAAAAATGTTTTGACGATTAGATTATTCGTTGCCATAAGTATAGTGTTTCGGAAGAGGTCGGCTTTAAAGGCATTAAAATAAATTTTAATTAATAATAAATATTTTGTGTTTTAGTGACCAATTCCCGGTACTTTTTTGACAGAAATATAGCAGGGTTTTAACATTTCTTAACAGAAAAATAAAATTTAATTATTTCCAGCATTACTCTACCTTGTCTTACCTTAGGTTACCTTACCTTTGCTTATAGTACCATGCCTGACCTTGTCTTACATTAGGTTACCTTATCTTGCCTTATCGTACCTTACCTAACCTTGTCTTACCTTAGGTTATCTTACCTTGCTTTATCATACCGTACCTTAACTGACCTTAACTTAACTTAACTTAACTTAACTTACCTTAACTTAACTTAACTTAACTTAACTTAACTTAACTTAACTTAACATAACTTAACTTAACTTAACTTCACTTAACTTAACTTAACTTAACTTAACTTAACTTAACTTAACTTATCTTTACTTAACTTATCTTAACTTATCTTTATTTAACTTAACTTAACTTAGCTTAGTTCCGCTTAGTTTAGCTTAGTTTAGCTTAGTTTAGCTTAGCTTAGCTTAGCTTAGCTTAGCTTAACTGAACTTAACTTAGCTTATCTTCTCAAGTAACAATATCACCTAAATAAGCCTTGAGAAAAGATTTTTATAAGGAATAAATATAGGGAGAAGAATTTAAACTTCCTTGAATAATCCTTGAAACAAATTGTGTACAAGGTCAACGCAAAGAGAAAAGGCGTATGAAATTAATTCCTTTACATTTCAAAATGTTTGCATACTTACCGATTGTCACCTAGCATGGATCAAACTCGGAACCTTTGTATCAGCAGCCGCTTTGTACACTATCCACTCATCTATTCAAGAATTTGCTTAAACAACGTTGAAACTTAATTACTATTTTCTTTGAATTTCATTAGGTAAAATTTTATAAGAACGTCAACTGAAATCATTTCATATAAGCACTTAATTTAACGTACATACATTTCTTCGGTAGCCTTGCGGCTTAAGCCAACAGATTATCAGTCAAAAGTTCCGTGGTTCGTCGCCGGGCACAACCTTTTTTATTTTTTATTTCTATTATTGAAATAAATAATGTGTAATGGCTGGTTTTTTTATGATAGAGATATATTTGGGTAAAAACCTTCTTGAATGCTTCCTAAAAATGTATCCTTGAATGAAGCTTTATGTAAGGATTTATGCTTGGGTAAAATTTTTCTTGAATACTTCCTTAAAATGTATCCTTGAATAATGGTTTATATAAGAAATTATACTTGAGTAAAAATCTTCTTGAATACTTCCTAATATGTATCATTGAATAAAGCTTTATATATGAAATTATACAAGATTATGGAGTTTTCAAGGCTTTTTCAATGCTCTTTCAAGCAAAGCAATAATTACTTTTATACAAAGTCTTTTGAAGTTGAGCTGGAAAAACTTCAAATTTTAAGGTGAAATTGTTATCAAGTAAAAATATTAAAGAGCGAGAAATTGTAAGAATACTATGTCAAATCTCATAATCTTGAAGTTCTCCTTTAACACTCCTTTCTCGAAAAAAATACGAATCAGATGGTCACTTTTCCAGAATGCATTGAAGTTTCCTGAGATACTTGCTGAGTAAAAAATTAGGCTCAACAATTGAGTGTCAACAAAACAGTTTTAAAACGAGATATTCCGCAACACTTTTTAAAAAATTGCATACTCAACATTAATATTTATTTTAATATGAATAAGAAAAATCTTCTACTAACATCCAAAAACCCCTTTCCCGATAACGTCAAAGCAGACTAATTACAATTTTATTAGCGGACTAAATATTAATTTTATCTCTCCAAAGTATATTAGAGCAAAATTCTAGCACATCTCAGCACAATCAAAAAACTTCTCAAAAGATGATAGTTTCTTCTTAATAATAAATCAAAAATAGTGGATAGTTCCATCACGAACAACCACACTAGCAATAAACAATACACAAGAAGCAATAGATTCTTCTATAGAAGATAGTACTGCTTCTCGTATCTTCTCGTATCTTACCTATCATTGATGTGCTTTTTCGTGATACAAAATCAATGGGTTAATTTATGTGCAAGATTTTCTAAACTTAACTAAGTACCAAATTAACTTAACCGGCATATTTAGGCGCATGTTGCACACCAGCAATAAATGCGTGAAAAGAATTTAATTTAATCAAATTTTTTCTTATCAGCTGCCATTCAACAAATTTATAAATACATTGATAACAATAGATGCTGCGAAAATGTAACAGCAACAACAATCTAGTCAATTTATTTGTAAATATAGCAAAAATAAACATTTGTAACTCAATTAACTGAGTTGACAGAAATGCAGCACGTGGCGTAATAATACGTTTGAATAAAAAAGTCACAGCGTAAATTAATTCAACTGGCTTCATATTAAGCGTAGTGTTAAATTATTAAATAAAAATATTTCACTTGACTTATGCAAATAACAAAGAAACAACTATAACTAAACGCTATTTAGACACTTTTTTTAGAGTTGTACAGTTTATTGTTTTGCTAATATTTGAGTTAATTTCAAAGATAACAATAAAATTGAATGAATTCAATGTAGATAAGAACTTATTAAATTTTACACTTCAGTTGTGAATTCATGCAATATAACAGGTCATTCAATAAGTCCGTAGGATAAGTAAGAAAAAAACGAAATTTTGATAAAACTCGATTATATTATTCAACATAGTTGCCTTCGAGAGCGATACAACGAGTACAGCGATTTTCCAAGTTTTCTATGCCACTTTAATAGTACGATTCCTCTTTCTCGTCAAAATAGGCCTCAGTTTCAGCGATTACTTCATCATTGGACTTGAATTTCTTTCCAGCTAGCATTCTCTTGAGATCTGAAAACAGGAAAAAGTCTCTGGGGGCTTAATTCGAAGCTCAATTCATTAAATTTTTCCATCGTTTTCATCCATTTGTGACACAGTCCATTGTCTTGGTGAAACAACACTTTTTTCTTTTGCAAATGTGGCCGTTTCTTGGCGATTTCAGCCTTCAATCGATCGATTTCAGCGATAGTCGCTGTTGATGGTGGTTCCTTTTTGGAGATAGTCGATGAATATTATTCCTTTCGTATCCCAAAATACAGACTCCATTACCTTACAAGCCGACTGTTGGGTCTTTGCTCGCTTTGGATTCGGTTCGTCGACTGCTGTCCACTCAGCTGACTGTCTTTTGGATTCTGGTGTATAATAGTGAAGCCATGTTTCATCCATTGTCACATATCGACGATAGAATTCGATTTTATTGAGGTTTAACAGCGCCAAACACTCCTCTGAAGCATCAATTCGTTGTTGTTTTTGATCGACTGTGAGCTTACGCGGCACCCACTTTGCACAGAGCTTTTGCATACCCGAATGTTCGTGTAAAATGGAAGAAACACTACCATCTGATATCTTTGTAGTGTCAGCTAGCTCGTGCACCTTCAATTTGCGATCGTTCATAACCAATTTGTGAATTTTTTTGATGTTTTGTGGAATAACAGTCTGATTTGGGCGTCCACGTCGCTCTGCATCATTTGTGCTGGTACGACCACGTTTAAATTCAGCAATCCACTTTTCTACCATTTGTCTCGATGAAGCAGAGTCCGGATAATGTTTATCAAGCCATTGTTTGGTTTCCACTGTTTTTTTTTTTCGTCAAAAAGCAATGCTTTATCAAAACTCGAAATTCCCTATTTTCCATTTTTTTTTTTTTTTCAATAACAAAAGTTGCACACAAAATGCTATAACTCACGAATCAATTGTCAGATTGTTGTCAAACTTTTATACGTATCGTTTGAAGGTTGGTACTAAATAAAAATCATATGGAGAAAATCTAGTAACGCCATCTATGTGTCATCCTATGGACTTTTTGAATGTACTCTTATAATTTAGGCTAAAGTCACTGAAAAGGCAACATTTCGTTGATACCTTTTCGAGTTTTCCAGCCTTAACACTTCTTAGCCAAACCAGTTAGACCACTTTTTAATCTATTTGAAAATGTAACAGTCGGTATTCATATGTACACCGTCTTTAGGGATACTTTTTTGAAGCAATTTATTCTTGAAATTTAAGATACAAATATTTCTAAGCAACATGCAGATATTTTCCAAATTCCAAGATTTAATCTTACATTTTTGTAAAAAATATTAACTAATTTTTAATTTTTTTTTTTTAGAAATCCATCAGATGTTACGCAATCGTAAGTAAAAAAAGTCCATTACTGAGATAATAAAACATATGCTCTAAAGAACTTGGCAAAATTCACATATAACCTTGCAGAAAAATAGCACAAATTTGAAATAGTTCGGAATTAGTTCTGAAAAGGACCAGTACTGGTCGCCTTAAAATACCTTTCTACATTGTTTGAATTAACGTTTTTTGTGGTTTGTTGTCATATGAAAAGACAATTGTCAACCTAAGCATACTTTTCTGTATAAAAGGTGATTAAATAATAATAAACCACCCAATACCAATTTATAATTCCTTATATAAAAACTTACAAACTAATTTGCCTTTAAATGTAAAACAGTATTAAATACTCTACATATATTAGTTTACAATGGCAACCCCATGTTGTGTTGCTTTTAAAAAGACGGTTACATTTTAATGAAACATTTGAGAAGTAAAGTTTTGCTAGTGAATTTATCGTTTCATAATTATGACCCATTCAAAGTTACACATCTGGACAAAAAATATGTACACCAGAGCTTTAGTGAGTTTTTTTTAAATAATTTATTATTCAAATGTGTTTTTGTTAAAAAGTAATTATCATTTTAGAGTTCAATATATTATAAATAAGAAAAATAATTTTTTCCAAACAAAAATAAAGTAAAATAAGTAATTCATAACAATAGGTAATGACAATTATTTTCATGTGGCAATAAAAATATGTCCACCGGCAATTTCTAAAGAAAAAAATTAGATCATTGCATTTTATTTATTGTTTTGAGAATACCTCAGCTTAGTATAAACCAGTATCCTGAATATCCACCATTATTCTTCAAAACAGCCTGAATCCTTATAGGCATGGACGAAACCAAATGCTGGCACGTCTCCAATGGTATATTGTGCCATGCTTGCTGAACTTTTCCCCAAAAATCGTCCTTATTTTTAAAAGTTTGGTTAGATATTCTTTTCTTCAATTCACCCCAAAGAGGCCAGGACATACAGTCGATTTTGTTGTCCTAAAAAAATCCTTTACCAACTTCGATGAGTGTTTGGGGTCATTATCTTGTTGGAACCGCCAAACTAAGGGCATTTCTTCACTTGTGTAAGGCAATATTATTCCTTGTAAAATTTCCACATATTCGAATCGTGTCATAATATCCTGATTACAAAATATTGGGCCTACGCCATAGTGGGAAAAGCATCCCCAGATCATTATGTTTCCGCCATCATGTTTGACCGTTTCCTACTGTACCGCGGATCGAAATCTTTACCTTTGGGCGACGAACATTCCTTGCAGCATCATTAGAAAACAAATTAATTTTGGTCTCGTCGCTCCATAGGATGTTGTTCCACTTTTTGACTCCTTCATCTTCTGGCCGTACGGCATGAATTTTGGCAAATTCTTTCCTCGAGTGTAAATTTTTCTTACGAAGCAGTGGAATCTTACGGGCAATTCTGCCATGGAGCTTTGAATCCACTCACCTTCGTCGAATAGTCCGTGAAGATACTTTGTTGCCTAATTCTGCTGCTATTGTTCTTGAAGCTATAAAAGTCCTTTTTCGCCATTATATTAATGCGATGGTCATCGTTTAGTGTGGTTTTCCGTTTACTTCCACGTTTTTCTCCCAGTTTTTTTTCTTTAAAGCATTCACGACAAAATTTCGAGAACGTCCAAGAATTTTGGCAATCGTTCCATATCCATTTCCTCCAACACGCATCTGAATAGCAATCTGCTTTTCTTCGGGTGTACATTGATCACCGCGACCCATCTTGATACCAAAATCTTTTATGAAGGCTTTAAAATTTAAAATTATTTTACAAACCTTTAAGGAAAACTTCCAAAACTACACTTTTGAATAAAAAAACACGAAGAATAACTCTTTTAAATTCACTTGAAATATGTTTTTCTGAAAGTGTACATATTTTTTTGTCCACAGCGCGTTGTTACTTCGTGATATATCTCTTGGTAACTAAATTTTAGATCAGAAACTGCATTGCAAATAGATTGCCTATCAATAACAGGACAACTTGTGTAACGGTAAATTTTTAACTTTCAATTAAACTATGACATATTGATCAAAAACCATTTTTTAGGGTTTAAAATGTACCTATTTTTTGTCCAGATATGTGTTTCTAAAAATAAAAGGGTTCGTATTATATCACAATTTTTTAATATTACTTACTTACTTAGATGGCGCCTTCAACCGTAAGTCGGTTACCGCCTAATGTAAGAAATTGCGCCAGCCATTTCTGTTTTGCTCTTGCTGGCGCCAGTTGGAAGCTCGAAATTTCGTCAGGTTGTTCTCCACTTGGTCCCTCCAACGGAGATGCGGTCGTCCTCTTCTGCGTTGTCCGCCGCTGGGTACCGAATCGAATATTTTCTTCGCTGGAGCGTCGTCTTCCATCCGCTCAACATGACCTAGCCAGCGAAGCTGCTCGATTTTTATGAGCTTTACTATGTCGATGTCGACGTATAGCTCATACAGCTCATCGTTCCCTCATATTCGGTACTCGCCGTTAACGTAGATTGGTTCGTAGATTTTACGAAGGATCTTTCTCTCGAACGCTCCCAAAGTCTTTTCATCAGAGCTGCTCAACGTCCAGGTTTGTGCTGCATATAACAGGACGGGCATGATTAGTGGCTTATAGAGCGTGACTTTTGTTCGTCGAGAGAGGGCTCTGCTTTTCAATTGCCTACTGAGCCCAAAGTAACACCTATTGGCAAGAGTTATCCTTCGTTTTATCTCTCTACTGATATCGTTGGTGGAGTTAGTGCTGCAACCGAGGTGGACGAAGTCCTTCACAACCTCGAAGGAGGTGTTGTCAACAGTGACGTGGGTGCCAATACGCTGGAACTGTTTGTTTGTTGACACCAGATATTGCGTCTTATCAGCGTTTACTGCAAGACCCATGCGGCTCGACTCTTTTTCTAAAATGGAGAATGCAGCATAACACTCTTATAGAATATTGTGCCGCTTTGTCTCAGATCAGCAGCTCGAATGATCTTCTCCATGATTAGGTTAAAAAAGTCGCACGATAAGGAATCACCTTGTCTGAAACCACGTTTGGTAACAAATTGGGGGGGTGGGGGGAGAGGTCCTTCCCGATTTTAACTGCGCTGCTGGTGTTGCTCAGTGTCATCCTGCATAGACGGATTAATTTTGCATGTATACCAAATTCAGACATGGTGGAGTATAGGTGATTCCTTATGGGACTGTCGAAAGCGGCTTTGTAGTCGAGATTTTTTTAATAATTGTAGCTTATATTGCGTTATGTCATTTAGATATGCCACGTGGTACAACTTTTTCCATAGAAAAAAAGGGGAACACATTGGTTTGGGCCTTCGACAAAAATGTATCCAGCCAAATCGCCAAATTGCTTTAACAAAAAATCAAACGACATCTTAAAGTAGAGCAGATATATCATGTCTGTATTTTACAATCAAGTTTTCAAGGTCAGTACAAAAAAATTATACCAGTCTGTGACAAAAGTTTTCGAAAAAATGTTCTTTTACCCTCATCTAAAGTAAAATAAAATATTTTAGGTTCAATTTTGAGAATTGATTGTAGAAAACATACAAGCTATTGTTTCAATAAAAAATATAAAAAAAAAAATTGTTTTTAGAAAATGTTTTCCGATAATTCGGGTCCACCACGCGGAAAACCCCCATTTTAAAAAAAACACATTTTGAGCACAAAAAATGGCTTGGCGGCGTGGAGATATATATATATCTTTGCAGCAAATTAAGATATTCTCGAGTTTTCAGCTTTATGCAAAAATAAAAATCTCATAATCGATTTCTTGGTCAAAAAAACCGGACGTCCATCTTAAAACACGCACAACACAATTGATAATCAAACAATTGATTAGAAGCTCAATTAAGTCCTTTCAAGAGCTGAAATCGCTAGTTTTGTTTTTTTTTTCAATTAACATGGACGTAGCCAGGGTATCAGCCAGGTTGAAATTTAGAAGAAACATAGATACATCAGAACACACCAGAGCCCAAGGAACAGTGCACCAAAATAGAAGAATGGGTCTGTCGGCCAACAAGTTCATGGCGACAGTTTTTTGGGATACATGTGGATTCATTCACATCAATTACCTTGAAAGGGTAAAACGATCACTATCGAATATAATTCACAGCTGTTGGTCAGATTTTTGGTCCACCATGACAACGTTCCGGCGCACATGTCTGTAGTCGCCATGGCAAAAATCCATAAATTGGGATACGAACTGCTAACCCATCAACCATATTCTCCAGATTTAGCGCCCTGGAACCATATCCTACTTTCAAACCTGATCAAATAGCTCGGCGGTAGAAGATTTGGGTGGAATAAAGAGATCATCACTGAAATAAACGCCTATTTTGAGAACCTTGATAAAACCTCTTATTTGGAAGGAATAAAAAAATTGCAAAAACCATGGTCTTAATGTATCTCCTATTAGATATTGCATATCTAAAAAGAGACTATGTTGAAAAATAAAACGAGTGCTTACCAAAAAAAAAAAAAATATTTTATTCAAAAAGTTAAATTGTCCTTAAGTATTGGTTTTTCATGAATATTTTTTTACGGATGCTTTGTGAATTTTCTACAATACTATTGGTCCAAAATACACTTTAGTGCAAGGGAGGTGAGGCAGGCGACGTGAGGTGCGCAAAATTTCACGCACCGAAAAAGCTGTAGTGACGGGTGACTGACGTCCCAATAAACAAAATGATTCACTAATGTTATCGTTTACGAATCGTTTTCTCGTACATTTCATTCATTAGCAATTATTAGTAGCGATTCATTTATAATATCGCGAGCGGGAGAAATTACTCCTTCGTTAATGAATCGTCAAAACCGAAAAAAACAATTCGTTAACGAGTCGCCAAAACTATTAAAAGCAATTCGTTAACGAGTCGCCAAAACTATAAAAAGCAATTCTTTAACGAGTTTCCAAAACTAAAAAAAGCAATTCGATAACGAATCATATAAATCATATAAAAAATAAAAACTAAAATAAAAAAAAAAATAAAATAAAAACTAATTTCAAGCTTACCACCACCACGTCAAGAATCGAAACCACGTCTTCTGAATGCTAGTCCGGCACTTTACCCACTCAGCTATTTCAGATGCTGAATATATCTTGCTTAATTTGCTTGTTAATAAAAGCCAGCATTTGCGGACATGGGTTCGAACCCCAACTTGGTAAAAAAAAATTTATTTTTTTGGTATTTAGGTATGTTTTTTAAAGATTTGGCTGTTCAAAAGTACGCAATTATTTTTTTTATCATTTTTTGACCAACTTTTTCTCGACTTCGTTATACATTCTTCAAAATCGAAAAAAGCAATTCGGTAACAAGTCGCCAAAACAACAAAAAGCAATGTGTTAACGAGAACTTATTCATATGAAAATCTTGACAAAATTATAAGTGGAAATTATTTATATAAAGAATAAGCACGAAATAACATAACAGAAGAAAAAATATTTCATTTAAAAATTTGTGAAAATTTATATTTTAAGTCTTTTTTCACTTAAAATTAAAAAAAAAACATAAAATTTAAAAAACAAATATTCGCTTAAATGACGTATTACCCTGTAGGAAAATCAACTAATTTAAAAGTAGTTGATAAAGTAGTTTTTTGTCAACCACAACTAGTTGAAATTCTGACTTTTTCCCATAGAACGAACTAACATATTTTGTATGGTGATGTCCGCTAAATAAGTCAATTGACTTTCGTCTGCATATATTTTTAACTACTTGTTAAATTAGTTAAATTTAAATTAGTTTTTAAGTACTTTAAAATAACCAATTGAAAACTATTACTGATGGCCTAAAGTTAATATTTGATGAAATAACATGGTTAAATATATATAAACTTGTAATCTAATAAAAATTTGCAATTAAAACATGTCAAAATCAGAGTAGTTGCCGCCTTAATATAATTCAAAGTAGTTTATCAAGCACTTGTTTTTAAGTAGTATTTCAATTATTTCATATATAATGCAAATAAAACTATTTACAATTGAAGTTGATGCCGCCTTAATATAATTCAAAGTAGTTCATATACTGGTTTATTTTAAATTAGTTTTTTAACTAGTTGTTTTTAAAAATAAGTTAGTTTGTTCTTATAGGGTAAGAATAGAAAGTTAGTAAAAAATACTTTTTTAAAAAAATTTGTATATTGAACAGTCGGAAAAAATTGTTTTTTTTTGTTTTAAAACATCTTAAATGGAGTTTAGGAAAGTCATGATTTTAATCGGTTCTTTCTTTAATCATCAAGCCAACCTCTGATGAAGTCGGTATGAAACTACTCGAAAACTTAAAAAAAACGATTCACAAGTGATTCGTTATCGAATCACCCCTCACCACATTGTTTATTTGGGAGTGACTGACACGCACACATAAGCGAAGTCGTCATATTTTTTTAGAGGGTTCGTAAAATTCACCACACTAATACAATCAAACACAGTTCATGTACACAACACCAAAACTGGTTTCACGCAGACTGACCACTACAGTGTACATTTGAATAACTGACTGCTCACGCAGACTGAGCACTACAGTGTATTTTGGGCCATTGTATTGTTTGAATTTTCTGAGGTAGCTACCTCTCCCTCGCTACGCCCATGGTTATTAAGATTAATTATGTATTCACTTTTGTGTAAATGTAACATTTTCTGAATTGTGTCAATGCACTTCAAAAGTGCAATTAACATAAACCTATAAAATACTTATCTTATACAAATTTTAATTATATGCAGTGAAAAAACAAACCTTCATAGAGATACACGTACATTAAAGTAGTGAAGTTGTCTTCCTTAAAAATTAAATATACAGTGTTTGCCCTTAACTTAAAGCGAAAACTCAAGGTAAAGAATAAAAAAAAAACACAAAAAAATTAATAGTACAAGATAGAAATTGACTTTTTCACAATTTATTTAAATATCTCATTTCTACTTTATCACGAGTGTTACTATATTAAACCTTAAATTAGCAAAAATTTTAAGAATAAGATGCAAATTCAGGCACAATTCCCAAGAGATAAGAAAGTTTATTCAGATCGCTTTATTTCATTCATTTTATAAATAAAGTGCATTATGACTGGTTCAGACTGTGTGACATAGCTATTTGTCATTTTTTGTGTTATTATCAATGTCATTCGTTTTCACACTGTTTGAACGGTGAACGATCACAACGATTCGATGTCACACTGCACTATGGAAAAAAGTCTTAATCGTTATTGGATTTACTTACATAAAATTTGATAGGTATACATTCATGAGTTTTTGGAAACCGCTATATTTGTAAGGAACTTTTAGATATCTAATTTAATAGAACCCAATGGGCACGGTTCGACATAATACCCTCGGTTAGGGGGATAGCTCTTGGTTCATCAAATATTGTTTAACCACATGTTAATGTATTCCGAAATGAGCACTTTCGTTCGTGAAAGAAACGAACAATAATACTTTTTGATATGAAAATAGTATCGTAAGTGTTGACGTAGAATTGTTTGTTTGATATACTTGGTGATGAATTTTATGATCCTGTTCATTTTTATGTTTGTTAAAAATAAATAAATTTGAAAAAACTCACCGTATCCGAAAACCTCTACATACAAGTTTTCATGCAAACAGGATGAACGGGTTTGGACTTTTTCGACTTTTTTAAAATATTTGTACCACAGCGACCTCTGGTGTTCAAGATAGAACAGAGTATATAAGTCATAAAAACTCACCGTTTCCCAAGAACCTCTATATACCAACTTTCATGCAAATCGGATAAACGGCTTAGGAGTTTTTCGACTTTTTTAAAATATTTGTACTACAGCGCCCTCTGGTGTTTAAGATAGTACAAAAAGGATAAGTCCAAAACACTCACCGTATCAGAAAACCCTTATATACCAATTTTTATGCAAATCGGATAAGCGGCTAAGGAGTTTTTGTAGGTTTTTCAAAATATTTGTACTACAGTGCCATCTGGTGTTCAAGATAGAACAGAGTAGATAAGTCATTAAAACTCACCGTATACGAAAACCTCTACACACAAATTTTTATGCAAATCGGATGAACGGTTTCGGAGATAAGCTAAAAAGAAAAAGAATGCCTGCAGCCCGATCGCAGCGCCCCCTACCGGGTCCAACCTTTTTTATTGGATAAAAAGTAGCCTATATGATGACTAGGTATATAAGGAACCTATATGTCAAGTTTATTTTAAATTCATCCAGTGGTTTTCGCGTGATGCTTTGACAGACAGACAAAAATTTTAAAAATGTGATTTTTTGACTAAACGTCCATCGAAAAAAATTTCAAAAAAATATTTCATGTACAGATTTTTTTTTGCAATTTTATATATATATTGATATAGACAACAACACAAGCAGTTACGATTCTTGATTTATATACTGGTTTGTTTATATATAGTAGCGCTGCTTTTCTTTTTAAGGTGGGACAAGACATTCGCGGCAGAGAAACAGACCTTTTTTTAAAAATTCATAATTCATACAAGCAAACATTTTTCCAAATTTTTTTTTTTATTATTGTAGAGAATTGAACAAATTACAAGAAAAAAAATTGAAATAAATATATTTTTCACTCCAACATGGTTTTATAGAGCTCCAAACTGGCGGCAGAGAAAAAAACGGGGCCTCGTGGTTGCAGCGCTGGGAGTTGCAAAAATTGTCCGATCTGGAAAAAAAATTACTTTTTTCAATCTTAACAAAATTGGTTATCGTATGACATGAGCGTTTTTTTTTTTTTAAATTTTTTTAAATTTTTGGTGATGTTCCAAATTTGAAAGTGTGTTTTTTCGAAAAAAATATTGACTTTAAAAATTCATACAATATCGAAAAAAAATTTCAAAAAAAAGCTCGTGTCATACGATAGCGAATCAAGTTTAAAAAATTACAAAAAAAAAAATTTTGTCAAAAAATGAACCCGCTAGTGCCGCAATTAGTACGAAAAACATGGTTTCGACATAAACGCGTTCAAAGTTTGTGAACAAAGAAAAAAAAGGTTACCTTCAATCTGCTATGCCTGCTTCGTACTGTATGCCTTCGTTATCTGTTCTGCTGTTTCTTATAGTTTTTTGCAATCGTTTAGCAATTCTGGCTTCTTTTGAAGCTTCATATGCCTTCACTCTGGCGCATTTCAAACGATTTGCATCATTTCCTTTGGAAAAATTCAATGCTGTAGCTCATATGGTGATACCAAGTAGTTGAAACATTTGAAAAAAATCAATACTATAAGGTACGAAATAACAACCACAAAAAGTCAGGTAGCAAATAAAACAAGTATATACCAGCTGCCGTACGTAGCTAGCGCAAAACTTAAAAATGCGCTCTCACTATTCCGGCTGTAACTTTTGAACCCGTAAGAATTTTTCCATGAATTTTTCTTAAAATTTTAAGAATATTTACTAAAATACAAAATTATTAAAAAAAAGTCGATTTCAAAATACTGCCATTGTCATGTCCCCCCTTAATACCAAATATAAACTAATATAATACCCTATGCATCGCTTCTTCATATTGCAACAACATATTGGACACAGCGAAGCCACCCTGATTGATTGGAGTCTACCAGCATACTGAAAGCTTCTTATCGGCGCAAGCATTTATATACGTATACATTGCTTGTAAAGCTCTGAGAAATTCTCATACAAAAATGTGAATTTTTTTTCTTTTCTTTTGCTATCTTTTGTGGCTTTATTAAAGAAGTGACAAGAAACAAAGTTAGCTATTCCTTTTATGCACAAAATAACTGATATTTTGGCATAAATTTTATCTTTGTTCGATGCATATGAAAGGCTGCATAAGGCCCTAAGGTGTCCCCCAAAAAACGTTGCATGGCCTTTAAAAAATTTGTGAAAATACCCCCATCCAAACATCCAAACTCCTAATTAGCCAAACATATACTGTGTTTACATGCAGAGTTAACTCGGGGCTTACTCGTAGTTAACCCTGCATATAAACGAGAGCTTAGTTGAGTTTCGTTAAATCCAAGTAAGCCCCACGAAAACATGGTATAATGATTTACAAGGTAGGAGTGACAGTTCTGTTGGCGATTTGGAGTTGTCAAAAATACATTGAGAAAAAGAAAACGAAGTAGCAGCAAAACAGATGAAAAGTTAAACTTCCCAGTGAACCAAAACTACCGTTTTTGAATTCATTTATGAACCTTTTCGGGTAGAAACGTTCATTTTCGGCACTTATAAATGAACCCTTTTTATATCATTAGTCGGACTAAAATGCCTCTCAAAAACGAACCTTATTTTGTTCGCAAATGAGTAAAAAAAAGAAATGTAAATTATCCTCTTTTTTGTTCGGAAATGAGTTAAAAAAAGAACCATAAATGTTCTTTTTCGGCACTCGGAAATTAACCCTTTTTGAATCAATCGCCGGACGAAAATGCCTCTCAGAAACAAACTGTTTTTTCTTCGGAAATGAGTTCAAAAATTAACCATACAAAAGTTATTTTTCGGCACTCGAAACCGAAACGAAATTGAACCCTTTTTGTATCAATCTTTGGTCTGAATTGCCTCTCAAAAACAAACCTTTTTTGTTTAATAATGAGTTAAAAAAAAGAACCTTTTTGAATTATAAATTTTATTATTGCATAATACTATTTGTTATTACATATCGATATTTTGTTAAAGAAGAAATGATTATTACTAAAATTAGAGATCATATTAATCATTGGGTTAATAGGATTAATATACCTGGGCTGGAATTCACGCATTGTGTTTTTCATGATATTGATGTTTCAAAGGGGAAAAGGCGTGATTGTTTTCCAATTTGACAAACTTCCAAATTATATATGAAATATCAAAATAGTTAAGTTATTGATTGGGGAATTGATTTGATTACATTTTTGCATGGAGTGTTTTCGTGGTTTTCATTCTATTTGGGATTGATTTTAATTTTTGATAGAAATGTTGAAAATTTTCATACGTGTAGCAGTACATCCATCTCGCACTGGTAAAAAAGTTCATATGACGTTTGTACGAAGGTTAACATATTAATTTTAAGTTCCTTTATTTACCTGATTTTAGAATATAAAAAGTAACATTTATGATTCATTTGTGAACTCATTTATGAACAAAAAATGGTTCGTTTATGAGAAATTGTTTCCTACTGATATGATAAAAAAAATTATTCTTTTTTGAACTCATTTCAGAATGCAAAAAAGAAACATAAAGTGATTCATTCCCGAACTCATTTATGAACAAAAAATGGTTCATTTACAAGGAAGTCTTACCTACTGAAATGATACAAAAATGATTCATTTTCGACTCAAAATAAGTTTTTAATGAATTTCAAAATATGCACAATTTTTCTTTATGGGAAAAGCTTTCACGAATTTAATCTTTTATAACAAGCACTTTTAAGCGACAAAATAAAAAAGAAAAAATTAAAAAAAAAAATTCTAACCAAAAACGTTCGCAAAACTCTCACCTTACTCAATACCTTCGCTTATGGTTCAGTGGGTTGTATTGATTTGACAACTCCCGATCGCCGCTCTTGAGAAAAAAGGTTTGACAACTACCTTGTAAATTATTGTATCATGCACGAAACTTGCTGGATCTAGATGAGTTCTATCTGTCAAAATGCATTATGGCATTTATTACTAAAGAAATGGCGGCTGGAAGAGTTTTTTTGGAGTGCTCATGACACCTTGCTTTTAATAGAAACATTTAAAGAAAAGAATATATTAGCTACAATGGACGGGAAAAAGTATAGCTTGCAATTTTATTGTTAATTCTTTCCATGAGCATTTCGGTAGAATACAATAAACGCCTGCGTACTCTTGATTTAAAAATATTTCTTCTTCGTACTGTCATCGTTGTGTATTGCCTTGTTAATATTTCTACCATTTGCTCCATTCCTTTTGTATGATTTCACAAAATTTCAATTTTTTTATTCATATCCATCGTAAAACACAAAATTTTTGCAAATAAATATGGCAAATATGAAGTAAATTTGACAAGTCTAACTCAACTCGATGTTTTGCATGTAAACAGCATCGAGTTAGCGTCGCCATGTTTTAAACTCAACGAAAATCCTAACCCCGTGTTAACTCTGCATGTAAACACAGTAAATTACTCTTTGTAACAGAAGTGTTTGGATCCGTGGAAAGATTGTAGATTTGTGGAGTACAGAATCGAAATTCACGGTTCTTTGATGTGATTGCGCTTGTGTTGTTGTTGGTACATGCTTTTGTTATGTTTTCGCATAGTCCGAAGGAAAAAGTGCGTTGAAATAAAAATGAATGTAACATGTAATAAAATAAATAAATAAAATAATTAATAATAAAATTTCCTGAAGTGAATATTAACGTGTTTTTTAATTTACTTTATGTTATTTTAAATTTTTAAATTTAAATGTTATTTTTTTACACAGAAATTAATTTATCAAATCTATGAAACTGTGAAAAAGCTTCGCTTCTCTCGTGTGTCCAACGACGCACCTGTGTTTTTTCCTTTATTTTTTGAAGCAATACAGTAAGATAGGTTTCAAAAAATGGTCCGTTATTAAGGATTTTCGTCTTATAATATTTATATTTATCTTTGATCTCATTTTGTAATTCTTCATTTAAGTTTCTTAATCAATAAACTTCCGTTGAATAGATTTATGTTATTCATGAATTTTTCACTTATGTACTTTTTCCTTGAAGAGTAAACATCTTTTTTTCTATAATTTTTATTCTATGTACTTCCTTTTTGCTTCTATAAATATCAAAATCAGTTCGAGTAGATCTTTTTGCTAAGAAAATATTGATCATATTAATAAAAATAGATAATGAAAAATTTCAAATTAAAATTAATTTTCGTGGTTAAGTCCAGAAGTTTAACTCCTTTTGATCACATTAATTAAAAAATATTGTTTAAAAAAGGCTACGCGAAAAGTAAAAAAAAATTGTGGAATAAGTAATAAACTAAAAACTCATAAATAAACGTAATAAATATTGCGTGTAAAAAATAATTGAATCTAAAAACTAACCTTTATCAGAAAGCAATATAATAGAACTCAAAAATAAGCGAAATTTTATGAGTCAAAACAAACAGAAATCCAAAAATAGTTGAATAAAGTCATAAAACATCAAATTAAGCGATATTTTATTATGATTAAAAAAATAAAACTAGAAAATAGCATTATCTGTATGTATAAAAATGAAAGTTCAAATGCGCGTCGTTATTAATGGAAAATTACCGCAATTAGTGATCGATATTAAAAAAGAAAAATAAAAATAACTTTCTAAAGCACCCAGTAAATCAAAAGAACTATGATTTTTAATCCATTTAAGTATTTCTTCGGCAAAAATCTAAACAAATTCACCATTTTAAAAATCTTTGTTTAATCTTAAATGCCTTAAAAAAAGAAAATATTGTAAAGGAATTCGCATGAAAGTCAAAAAATTATACTTTTATTCTTTAAGAAACATGTTTTTTCAAAGGTTATTTTATATAATCTTCCCTAACGTTAAACCTTTCGGGCTCTCTAAACCTATTTTAGTAACCGAGTTCGCAAATGAGTCTTAAGAGGAATTTTTACGTTCATAAAAAAAAAAAACGAAATGGTCATTTCAGCCCTTGAAAAGACTTTGATCCAGCTTCTTATGATCAATTGTGTTGTACGTGTTGTGAAAGGTTTAAACACAAATGATCGAAAACTGGACCTACACATGTTTTATGCCGACTCCGAACGGCTTATGTTCTCAAGAAGCTTTTCATGACAGTTTTTACTCTCTGAGGTTTGCCATTGTCTGCAGAGAGGTGAGACGACCGAAAAGAAAAATAAATTCAATTGAAAACAATTCTGTGTTAGATGGAATTTGAACCCGTGCTCTATCGCATACAAGCTAGGCACCTCAACCAGTATGCCAAGGCCGCCCCCCTTACATTTATAAAGGTTGTTTTAAAGACCAGTGGCGTAGTGGGTAGAGTGTGTGACCCATATGCCAAAGAACCCCGGTTCAATTCCAACCTGACAGAAAGTTTTTTTAATTCAATTAATTTTTCTGTTCGGCCGTCACCCTTCTGCAGACAATGGCAAAACTCAGAGAGTAAAAACTGCCATGAAAAACTTCCTGAGTGAGAACATAAACCGTTCGGAGTTGGCACAAAACTTGTAGCTTCAGTTCTCGATCATTTGTGTTCAAACATTTCACAACACGCACAACACAATTGATCATAAGCAGCTCAGTCAAAGTCCTTTCAAGGGCTGCAATTCAAGATGGAGCAATTCACATAATCCAGATGTTCCATGTAAAGATAAAAATATTACCGATATACCTGTTTGCGTATGTTCTCAAAATCGTATTTTTGATGTTTAGTAATTTCACTTTCTCATATCTGTTCGATTGTTATCTACAAGAGAAATATTCCAGGCATACTCAATGCTTAGAGAGCAAAACAGATACAAGTAGATAAAAGAAAAAACATTAACGCATAACTAATGTGATTGGATGGTTCTTTAGAGAGCTTTAATGCCGAACTATTTTTTTTTTTTTTGTTTTCTCTTTTTTTTTAGCGTATCTTCTGCTTGCATATTAACCCGCAATGGGTGAAATACATTACACATCATTTCATCTGTCGAAAGCAGGAGATTCTCCCTACTTTAATTCATTTAAAAAAAAATTATCAAAATCGGTTGAGAAACACGGTAGAAAATAGTTCCTTACTCTTTCGCCTACGCCTATTTATATATAGACTAGCATAAAAGCCCGTACTATGATGGATTGGAAGCATTTAACCCTACGTCTGACAGACGTTCCGATTACCTTCGCTCCGCAGATGGTGCTTGGCCAGACCCCTATACATTTAGATGAATTTATACGTAAATAAATGCTACTTACAGGCACCTTTTTATTCCAAGCAGGTATATGTTTTCATTCCTTATCTTTCTCATTAGTTTTGGCATGTGTGAGGCAAAATAAATCCAAAATCTATTGTAAATCGAAGAAAAAACATGTTTTTGTTGCAAAAATCAAGCTTCTTCAAGTACTTGAAAACTCACTTGGTTTGAACTTGAAAAAACCAAGCAAAGCAAGCTTCGTATCAAACTAATCAATCGCAAGCTTTACTGCTCTGCTGCGCACAAAATCTTGAAGAGCTTAAATTTTCGGGAAAATACTTTAAAAATATTGATATGATCGGCAAAAGTTTATAAACTTGCAAGTATCCAAATAGTTCAAATAGTTCAAATTGGGAAAGCTTGTTGTCTTGGGGGTCGCTGATTGCGATTCTGATGTCAGAATATAAAAAGTTGTTTGGACACTAGGGTGGACCGTAACAATACTTTTTTGTGATTTTGACAGATTTTGTCCTTTTTTGCAATCTAAGTCGGATCAATTATTTGGATTCTGATGTTATGAAGATGTTGTTCTGAGATTATAAAGTTCCATATCTCGAAGGGGAAGCAAAATAGGTAACTTTAACCATTTTTTGGGGCTTCCTAAGGGGGGGAAGCATTTCTGAGACGCATAAATAGAGGGTCTATCAATCCCCCATTTTGCATATTCTTAGGGGGGAAAGTCGAAACATGTGTTTAACTCTCCACTATAAGTCAAATTGTAAGTCATAGCCGTGTTTCGGTGAATCCCTAAAAATATGTCGAATGGGGGACTAAAAGACCCCCTATTTGTGTGTCTCAAAAATGCTTCCTCAAATAGGAGCCCCCAAAAAATTGGTTAGATTTGTCCTATTTTGCTTCCCCTTCGAGATATGGAACAACATAAAATCGAAAGATATCGAAAAATCATCGGAAAATTCTCGAAATATCTTCGAAAAATTAGAAAAAGTGCCATATCTCGAAGGGGAAGCAAAATAGGTAAAAATTAACCATTTTTTGGTGGTTTCTAGGGGGAAGGCATTTCTGAGACGCATAAATAGAGGGGTCTATTTTGCCCCATTTTGCATATTTTTAGGGGGGAACGTCGAAACATGTGTTTAACTCTCCACTGTAAGTCAAATTGTAAGTTATAGCCGTGTTTCGGTTCCTCCCTAAAAATATGTCGAATAGGGGACTAATAGACCCCCTATTTGTGTGTCTCACAAATACTTCCTCAAATAGCAACCCCCAAAAATTGGTTAGATTTTACCTATTTTGCTTCCCGTTCGAGATATGGAACAA
Source organism: Coremacera marginata (assembly GCA_914767935.1). Taxonomy (NCBI): domain Eukaryota; kingdom Metazoa; phylum Arthropoda; class Insecta; order Diptera; family Sciomyzidae; genus Coremacera; species Coremacera marginata. The sequence goes on along the minus strand of OU612044.1, from coordinate 10,637,268 downwards.
CATAAAATCGAAAGATATCGAAAAATCCTCGAAAAATTCTCGAAAATCTTCGAAAAAATAGAAAAAGTGCCATATCTCGAAAGGGAAGCAAAATAGGTAAAAATTTTTGGGGGTTTCTAGGAGGAAAGCATTTCTAAGACGCATAAATAGAGGGGTCTATCAATCCGCCATTTTGCACATTTTTAGGGGGGGACGGCGAAATACAGCACAAAATATTTAAAAAAAAAAAGCACGAAGAAAACTATTTTGAAGACCACCCTTATCAGCGACCCATATTCTTCACAAAATATTTTTGAAACTATTTATTTGGGTACACCCTTGTGCCCAACAAATTTTTTTTTAACTATACTTTTCTTAAGCAAGTAAGTAAAGTTAGTTCAAAATTCACAAACAAATTCAAGCTTTTCAATCACTATTATAAATCACTATGCTTCTTTTTACTTCGTGTTCATAAATTCGGGCAACAAGCTGACGTCGACTTGACTAATTTCAAGTATACTTGAACTACATTCAAAATTATCAAGTTCAAGCGCGCTTGTATTCATAAATTTAGCAAGTACTTGAATTGCAAATGAATAGGCTTGTGCAGTTCTCTGGTCTCTATCTAAAATACAAATATATTTTATTGACGTCGAAAAACGAAATATGTCTGACCGGCCCTTCTGTCAGACAAAGGGTTAAAAATAATTAGTTAGATCAAAAACGTACTATTGTAAAAACCCAATCTTGTCACTGATAAGTATCAAATTAATTTTCTGTGCATACTTTCAGGCTGAACATTTTTCAGGACAGTACTATATATTGTAAAAGCACTGTAATAATGCCAAAAAAGATTTGTAGTTTTAGCGATATTGGGTGCGGAGCTGCATGCTTGTCTGTTCTGTATAAAGATTCCGAATTCAAATGCGAGTACTTTGAACTATACAGTACATTGGGCTGAAAAGCAGCACTGTACTGCCAAAAGAGTATAGTTGGAGAATGTGTCAAGAGATATTTTGTTAAAATATGGCCAATATTTTGTTAAGTTATTATTAGTTTAGTTAATAACAAAATTCATATGGGAAATCCCGAATTGTTGTCAAAAATGTTATTTGTTAAAACATTTAAAATATAGCTTAATAAATTACTTCAAAGTAATGAATTTCACCTGAGCTAATTCATTTAAGTTTTGTGCTTCACAATTTGCTCAACGTGTTATTTATTACAATAAATTTGTGAGAATAGAGGTATTTATCTTTATTGAAAACTTTTTGTTGAGTTGTTAATAAATTGTCATGCTGAAGTGGAGGCATTAAAATGATAAAAACACAATTGTTGAATGAGACAGCGACGACAAACTGATTGAGCAAGTGAGCATATGAGTGCCAAAGTTGCCACTTGTGGAAAAAAAAAATTCAAGTGTTGACATACTCCGATATGTTGAAGTTTTCATTATCAAGCGAAAATTTTACAAAAAAAAAAAAAAAATAAAAACACGACAGAAATAATAACCAGTATTTCCAGGAGAAACAAGAAATAAAGAGACAAAAATATTTTTTTTTTGCACTTAGGTTGCGAACATTGTGAACGCCGGTTCAGACAGGCAGGCAGATCAGACAAGATTTTCACATTGGAGCAATACCAAGAAACCTCTAATGTGTTTTCTGATCTGATCTGCCTGCATGTCTGAACCGGCGTTCACTATGTTCGCAACCTAAGAGGCATTAGATGAGTACGAGAAAGTTTGATAGAGTTTAATGAGGATGATCACTGCAATTAATTGTTCATTAAAAAGGATTGTATAACTATTTTGAGTTGTGCCTCTTTTGTAGTTATGGCGCGCTATATAAAAAAATTCAGGCAACTTTTTTAACTGCAAAAAAAAAAAAGCTTAAAAAGCTCTTGATCTTTAATTTAAAAATGTTGAGCAAAGCCTCTTTTTTAAAATATCAAACATTTATCTATTTTGAAATGATTTGGACCTTATGATAGGTCCCAATAATAAAAAAATGACTACAGAATTTCAGCCCACAATTATCAGTTTTTTTCCAAAAAGGTGGCAAGTCTGAAAAACTGCCGATCGCTAGCAGTTGTTTATCGCTTATAATCGTGTTATAAAAAGCGCGCCGTCTGAAACAGTTAGAATTATTCTTCGGCTGCCAGCATTCGCGTCGGTTGTCGCAGCTAGATAGATTTATTTACTAGTAAAAATTCTCTTTATTTTTGTTTATTTTTTTTTTTTGCTATTGTAGTTTTAACTTAGTTTAATTTTCAAACCATTGAATTCGTTGCAACGTTGATCGTGTCGGAATTACTTAAAAAAAGTGAATTATTAACCAGCATTGAAATAAAACGTTATTTTTGCATTTCTCATGAATACCAATCTAATATTAAAGAAAATTTTAATTTATCAGTGATCTTCAATATATAAGTACTAGTATAATTTAGTTATAATTAAAGCTGTTACTTACTAGTGTAATAATTAAATAATAATAATATAAGTGGAAAAAAACAAATATTGATAAATCATAAAATAAGTGAAATGAAGCAAACATGCACCGCCCTGTTGTCTTTGGGCCTATTGGCGGTTTTTAATCTATCCATCCGGCCTATTGTGGCCAGGAGTGTGTACAGTGATAATTCTATAGATAAAAGGGATGACATTCGAAATGATCTGCTGACGTGGTAAGTTGTTTGTGAATTTCCTCATTTGTGTTTCGATCCTACATTTAAGTACAATATATTTTTTTTAATTATTTGACTACATTTTTTTTTTTTTTTTTTTTGTATAATGAGCCTGTCACTTGATTATTTTTTTAAATTTCTTTATACCAATCACTAATCTTCTCAAATTAAAATACGTACAGGCCCGTTGACAAGGGAGGGATTTTGGGTGTTCAACCCCCCTTCCCCCCTTAGGGTCCAGAAAGCATAAAAAATAAAAAAAAATACAGGTGCGTCGTTGGACACACGAGAGAAGCGAAGCTTTTTCACAGTTTCATACACACAGAGGAAACATTTAAAATTATAAAACTTTCGGGTATAATTTGCCTAAGACCTTCGGCCAGAATGGGTTATCTAAGTATTTTTTTAATACAACAAAGGGAATTTAGGCAATCGCATTATTTTGCCATTAGGCAATTTATGCTAAAGCTCGTGTGTTCTTCTGAAAGCCTTCTGCTTAAATGGGTTGCTGTAGATTTAAGGCAATATTAAAAAAGAAACTTGGTCATCATAACCTTAGGTAAGTTATATTTATGCTAGCGAAGATTTCCTTAGCCCTTTGCAACAAGCGCTTGCGTTGTTCTCTTAGGATTTGTTTGTTTTTTTCATCTTTTCAGCTTTGTTTAACACCTTTTTCAGTTTTTTATTTTTCATTTTTTAATCAACTTAATTTTTATTTCATATCAACTTATCACTAGTCTTGCGTGGTTCCCGCTGTGGTACACTAAGCTGCGAAATACATTCACGTTAGTACAAATGATAAGAAAAGGAAAGCAAATAATGACCGCGTATGACAGAAAGAGTAGCAATGAGAGAAAAGATTGTAAGAACCCCAATTTGCTTTTGCCCAAGTATCTTTGGCATTTAATACAATGTTGGCATGACCAAGTTGACAAAAAACTTATGAAACTTCATACAAAAATAGTTACCCAAGTCGTTTTAGGCAAAACGCCGTAGGTATTTTTCTGTGTGTAGATTTGATAATTTAATGGTTTTTTTTAAATAACTTAACTTCAAAAATTTAAAGCAACATTAAAAAACTTAAAAAACACACGTTAATATTCACACCAGTAAGTTTTATTGCATTTCATTATTATTTTTTTTTTTTTTATTTTATTACATGTTACAGTCATTGTTAAAACAAAAGTATGTACAAACAACAGCACAAGCGCATTTAAAAAAAAAACACATTACTTCGCCCACCGCGAGGATTGATCCCACGACCCACTGATTACAAAACCTACACTCTTTCCACCGAGCCAACAGCTCTGTTAAGTATTGATGTTGATTTAATATTAAATATATAACTGCAGCTATGTCAACAATTGTTAACAGATGGCGTTACCAGTGTTGTCACGTGCAAATTTTAGATAGTGGTAGGTTGAGTCTAAAATGAGTGGTGAATTTTAAAAACGTTGGAATATATATTTCTTCTTAAGGAAAAATTCGACTGAAGTCCTACAGCAAAAGAATTCATAAGAAGTATACCATAAAGCAAGTTTTTTTCACGCTGAATTAGTTTTTCTGGACTTTTTGCCTTTTTTCGTGCTTTCGAAATATTGTTATCGTTTCATTTTTGCCGTCGCAAAATGTCGAGATCGCTTCGTTTCTACCTACATAGGAAGAAATCATTTAATTGATGAATGTTGACGATAGCGATAATAAACGTGCATTTGAATTGGATGACGAAGATATTGCTTTTCTTGAAGAGGACGCAGCCGTCCTACAGCCCAGAATATAAATCTAAATCGATGATGTACTTGCTGAGAATAAACAACTGTCGACTAGCGCCAGTTCCAAAAAAGACCGATGCCACAAACCTTGTAAGCTACCGACCCATAGCAATATGCTCTACGCTCGCCAAAGTTATGGAGAGCGCAATTAACTTCAATAGTGACCGTCAATATGGTTTTCGTAGGGCCCGCTCTACTAGTGATCGTATGGCGTTCCTTACTGAAAAATGGAACCAATACGTTCACTTATTCGGTGAGAGCAGAGTTGTTGCTCTGGATATTTCAAAGACATTTGACCGAGTGTGTCATAAAGCACTCGTGTCTAAACTAATTGCATATGGTGTCGGTGGTAACTTTGCTCGGTGAATCACGTGCTTTCTAATGAATCGAACGATCCATGTTGTAGTCGACGGCATATTGTCCAGAGAGCACGCCATCAACGCAGGAGTACCGCAGCGCCAACTTTATTTCTATCGCCACAGGAGTTCTATCGTCAACTTTATTTCTGGTTTTTATCAACGACCTTCTGTCGTTAACTCACAACCCAATTCATTCGTTTGCGGATGACAGTGGCATTTGCCTTTCATATTCATTTAAAAAACGCCCGAGATCTTTGGAGATTGAGAGAAAGAGGCAACATATGAATGGCAAACTTAATAACGACTTGAAAAAAGGCGCATTACAAACAGATGTTCGGTGGAATGATCACATTTTTGTTGTGTCAAAAGAAGCAGCCAAGTGCCTTGGTTTTTTAAAACGGTGTAAGAAATACTCACTCCATCTGATCTTCGTTTGATCTATACCTCATGTATAAGGCCAAAAATGGAGTACAATTCGCACATTTGGACAAGGGATTCAAGATCATATTTGGAGCTTGTGGACCGAATTCAAAGACGTGCGATATATTTGGTAGGTGATGAAAATATTTCGTCTTCTGACAACTCTCTTGGGCATCGTCGCAATATTGGTTGCCTAAGCCTTCTGTACAGTTACTACCATAGGAAGTATTCAAGGGAGATACATGGCCTGACGCCACCAGCTCGTGTGTTTCCTAGGTACACTCGGGCAGCTCTCCAAGCCCATCCCTTTACCATGGCCGATTTGCCGATCGCATTACCCAGATAATTCGTTCTTTGGTCGGTCAGTAAAATTTTGGAACAGTCTCCCTGCGAGCGTGTTTCCCGGCAGTTTCAATTTGTGTAAATTTAAATTAAATCTTCACCGAAACTACTCCATCTTTCCACACTCCAGCTAACTATCATCCGTCTTCCGAATCAACACAATGCTTTCGCATTTATAGGGGGCATCCCATGAGTTGCTTAAGTCTAAAAAAAAAGAAATTTAAAAAAAATTACCAAAAAAAAAAAAACTCTAAAAAAAAACTGGTTTGAAAAAAAGATTGGGTTTCCTGGGCAGGTGGAGGAAGTATAGAACTGTTTATAGAATATTTTGGAATCACAAATTTCAAAAATTCGAAAAAAATTGCAAGGAAATAATGTACAACTAGGAGAGTGAAAAGCTGCAAACCCTCTTTAAGCCCAAAAGCCTTACGTATCGTTTATTTTATAAAATAATACACTTCGAAGAAACCATCTCATGAGCTAGAGTTATAACTTCATGGCATGGATATTTAAAGCCCTATTAAAGTCAAGGGTTGTCCAAAACATACAAAATTCACTATTTGTGTGAATTTGTGTGAAAAGCTCTTTAATCCATGCAATGCCCATGCAATTGGCAAAAAAAGTGACAAGATAAAAATTGAACAGACCATTTTTGTTTAAGTGAGACTAATTAAAAACTACTTCAACCTAATGTTTGAACTAGCGAAGAGGTTAAACAAGTGCTGTCGCTTTTATTTTTCAGGGTTTTGTTATGTCGCTAATAAATAACTATAGAAATCGCACAGTGGGAAAACTTTAGCTTTGTATCTAGTACATATATGGCTGACTGAATAAAACTGTGAATTAAACTTGAAGCACACAAAAACCATTTGAACAAAGTTGTTTTTGTTGACATTGTAATTAAGAGTATTACAACAATATATATTCCCATTCATGTCATTTATATTGTCTGACAAATATATCATAAAAGTGCTACAATAGCTAGGGTTTGCATGAAAAGCGAAACGTAGTCGAGAGCTGACGCTAACCAAATTAAAATATTATTTTGTATTTTTATATTTTGGAATAAGTTCCTACCCCAGTAGAAAATGTAATGCATGATTTTTTATTTATTGTATACTAAGCCCTAAGATTGTATAGCATTTATAGGGAAGATGGACGAGGTCTTGCTCTGGATAATCAAGTTCTATGCTATTGTATTTAGATATATATAAACAAAGATGAGAGCAGAGGTCACATGTTCAAGGCATATGCCAGACGAGACGGACGTGGTCTCGCTCTGTACAATCGTGTTTATTTATATTCAGCTTGAAAATGTTGACAAACATCGCTAGGAAAATATTAAATTTCCTTGGGAGAGCATAATATAAATCAGCGGCGGCACACACCTATTTTTATATAAATCGTTCTCAACACTGGCAGGTTGATTAGATTGATTAAGGCCGATATGATTGGCTACTTTTAAATCATTGATTTCCAGATTTTGGTCCAATTTTTTATAAAAGTGTCTAAGTACTCCGAGAAAAGTGCTTTAGAAGTCCGTAGCGGAGTTCGATGGGAACAGATTAAGAGTTGATTTAATTTTTTTTAACAGTTATTACTCTGGCTTGACTAAATTTTACTCATTTTACAATTTTAAAAGGATCCTTTATGAATTTATTGTATTTGGGTATAATAGTAGAACTTTTGCTTCGGGATGCCTTATATGAGCACTATTGATTATAAGAAATCTTAAGAAACAACTTGGCAAAGGTTTAAATTCATGTTTTTATCTAAAGCAAGAAAGTTCGAATATATCGCTTCTCCTTATTGAGAGATTACAATATCTGTATGCAAACTTTTGTCCCTATAAATTTTACATATTATTGTCAATATGCCTTTGGTGTAGATCAAAGTTTTTGTTGTTTTTTTTTTTAACTAAATCATCATTTCTAGTTAAACTGCATTTAAACTTTTCGCTTAAATTCTTAAGTTTTGCAGAAATCAAAAATTGTATGGTGTATGTAGACTTTTACTGGCCCCTGTATATAATTTTCTATACATAGGTTACCACGCATGCTTATGAGCGTAGCAAACGGAGTAATAAAGTGAATTCCCTCTGCACTTTTAGTGCCGGTTTACATTAGCCTCACTTCACCGACTCATTTTGATATGAGGCAGCTGCCAAATGTTCACACACATAATTTACTTCACTTTGACCTTGATTAATTCAATCAAAAAATTCTTCTCTTTTGGAGCTCTATCACAGCATAAATTTGCATTTTATTGCACTTAAATATATTACTTTTCATTTAAATCCATTATCACAAAGGAAGATTGCACTAAAATGCTGAAATACAACAAAGAAACCCACCAACGACAAATGTCAAAGCAAAGAGAATAAGAGTGAGTTTAGAAATTTTTAAAAATTTTGAAACTCTTGCCTCACGAAAATTTCACCTTCCCACTTCCTCATCTCTTCTGTAGACGTAAAAGTGAGTCAGTTGAGTGAGGCCAGTGTAGACAACAGGGATGATATTTGGGGGCTTTTAGGGCTTTTTGAGCCCTTTTTCATTGTAAAAGCCTCGAGGCCCTTTTTTGTCGTTTTAGGCCCTTTTGAAAAAATTTAACCGAAAAAATTATCGGAATTTTTAACAAGAAAAGTTTAATGGTAAATGTCTGTTGACAACAATTGTGTACTATGCCATCGTTCTACAAAATTTAAAATTTATAGGTAGGAAATATCGTTCACAGAAAAATCGCACAAAAAATAATATTAAAAATCACTAAAACGAAAAATTACCAAAAAAAAAAAAAAAATGTAAAAAAAATCACCCAATAAAATCGAAAATATGCCCAAAATTTTGGAAAAATTGCCTATAATGCAATCTTGCGGTGTCGGAGTGCTTGACAAGAATAAGCTCACTTTTCATTTATGAAATAATTAAATAATTGAAAATATCTGGAGAAAGAAATAAATATTATTCATTAGTAATTATCAAAAGGTATGACTACAGCAGGGCACCGATTTTAAACTAAAAACTTTTATTTTTTTTTAAAAACATGATGATCGAGTGATAGTATAGTTATAATTACCATTTCACTAGTAGTCAATGTGAACTATCACTCGAAAACAAAAAGTGAAATTTAGTCATAAAAATTGGCTATGCGAATAATCGCCCAAGTTACCATCGCCCAAACCCAAAAATGACCAATCGCCCAAAAAAATTTGGGCGATTGTGCATAATGTACAATCGCCCAAAAAAAAGATAGAAGATCCCCCAAAACTGCGAACGATCGCCCAAATTTGGTAATGAATTATCGCCCAAAAATATTGGCCGTTTATTCATTATGAATAATCGCCCAAAAGTGAAATGAACAATCGCCCAATTAAAAGAGGATGCTAGGATATGCTTATGACATACATATGTATAAACATATATTTAATAAGTCAATACGAGGGGTGCCTTTTATATTTCGGGATTAGAGAACAAAAGCAAATATTAATCATCGAAAATCACTTTATTGTTTTTCAAAATATTCTCCATTAAGATCTATACACTTTTGCATGCGTTTGAACCAATTGTCGAAGCACTTTTGCCACTCTGATTGAGGTATATCCAAAACATGCATTCTGAATGCCGCAACCGCTTCTTCGGGCGTCGAAAATCGTTCTCCACGCAGTTTATTCTTCACGGTTGGGAATAAAAAGAAGTCATTCGGTGCCAAGTCAGGACTATACGGCGGATGACCCATCAAATCGATGTTTTGGGTGCTCAAAAATGCAGTTGTTTGAGCCGATGTGTGAGAGCTCGCATTGTCGTGGTGAAGAGTGATCCGTCTTCGGCGGTTGGTTTTCCTGATTTCTTGGAAGACAACTGGCAAACAAATGGTTGTGTACCACTCAGAGTTGACTGTTCTGCGTTGTTCTAGTGGTACGGTTGTGACATGTCCATATTTTCCGAAAAAACAGGCGACCATTTGCTTGGAAGTGCTTCGTGCGCGAACAACTTTTGTTGGATTTGGCTCATCTTGAAACACCCATACAGTCGACTGCTGTTTACTTTCGGGTGTTTACTCACTATAGGTAACATGACGATCTTGCAATATCAGTTCGCGCACAGCATCAATGGTTTTCGGAACAACAGCTGATTTCGGACGACCTTCACGAAATTCGTCTTGGAGTGAACTACGACCACGATTGAATTCACCATACCATCGATAAACACTGGTCCTTGATGGAGCTTCATCGCCAAAAATTGAATTAAGTTCATCCATGCACTGTTGCTGTGTTGATTCACGTCGAAAGTTGTAAAAAATAATCGCACGAAAATGTTCACGATTTAATTCCATTTTTAGACCGAGATGAATCTTTTAAGTTACTATAAACAACACAAATAGCGCGCGTATGTCAAAACGTTCTGAGTACGTATAAGCCAACAAATGTCAAACTTTGCAATAGAGCTTTCAGTTGACAGATTGCAACACCAGGGTTGCCAAATCCCGAAATATAAAAGGCACCCTACGTATATGATAAAGTAAACATAAACAAAATTTCACAAAACAAAATCATGTGTACAAGAAATAAGAAAACATTTATACTAAAGAATAATCGGTAATTTTACGACACTGTATATATCTGCATACTATCGACAACGTCATGGCGACAAACAGGACATAAATACGAGTTATTACCTTCTGCAATACTCTGCGCTTGCAATTTCAAATTGCAGGCACTGCAAATATGAAGGTGTTTGCAGGGCAACAACACAATATTTGGACGAATATCTACACATATAATGCAAACGTTTGGATCGTGCTCATTGTTTTGTAGTTGAGCTTCCTCTGTATCTTCCTCATCAATTTCATCTTCAGGAAAGTCCTCAAAAATATCATCATATGATTCCATATCCGTGCAAATATTATTCTTTGGATAAACCATACGATCCAAAAAACGCATTGCTGTTATATTTCCCTTTTCGAGCAGCTCTGAAGACTCCAGTATACTTTTATTTCTTTGAATCGCTCAGGACTTTCGCTTCTTTGCTCCAGCAGCGCCACCACTTTCTATAAGCATCTTGAAATCGCGACTTTTCATTAATTCTTCGTCCTGAAGCACTCTGACAAATTTATAAAAATTGCCTTTTTTAGAAATCATACGTCCAAGGACACCATTGTAGGCTTCAATGTCGGACGTTGTTCTTGTGACCTTTTTATATACAGAAAAATTACGTGGTCCAACCTGGAATAATAAAATTAATCGTGTATGTAAAAATTGTGTATATAAAAAAATAGTGTTTGTTAGGGCTTGTGGTGCTTGACGCGCTTTGGTGTAGTTCGGCTCACTCCGGCTCGTTTCGGCACGCTCCGGCGCGTTTCGGGGCGCTCTGGCACGTTCCGGCTCATTCCGGAGCAGTTCCTTATAAGGGAAAAATATTTTAACATAAAAAACACACATACCTTTTTCATCCAAAACTTCTCGTAGTAATTCATAAAACTTTCGAATTCATCGTTTGGAAAAGCCATTCTGATCTTAAGTTTAAGAGTAATGAAGGTTGATTCCATGCAATAATGTGGCAACAAGGCCATAGCCATAAGTTTGTGTAAAAACATTGATGCACTTTTGTTGCTTCTAATTATTCCAGCCAGTTTTTTGTGCTTCGTTGTAAGGTTTAGACGAAGGGCCTGGCAATAATGGAACCAGCAGTTTTGATAATTTGCCACCGGATATATTGCCTTCAGGCCATTTTTTAAAGCAACTTCATAATCAGTTATAAATTCACTTGCCTCTAACTTGAAAATATTTGCGTCAATATATTGAAACAGATGCGTATATGCTTTTGTGTTTTTTTTATCCATTAAAATAAACATAAATGGAAATATCTAAGAACAGTAAAACAAGAAATTATAGTGCTGCTGCTTCTCTGTTGAGGTCGTAAATAATGTAAGTTTAAGACGGTATCTGGCTCTGCGCAAAATGGTTCCAGGAAAAATGGCCCCGAAACTAGAAATGAAAAATGGCCCCAAACTTGGGATCTTTCGTCAATATGAAATATTGCCCCACCACATAATTGAAATTTGGCGCCAAACTGAAATGCAAAAAGGCCACAATAGTTTTTGTCAAATTTTACATTGTAGGTGTGTTATTCACCTACACGATTATGTGAAAAATTATTTGCCCTTGTACAAAATGCTGAAACTAATATTCCGTAGAAGGGCAAATAATTAAAAAAAACACTATATATAAACCAAAAAAAAATATATATATGGGGTATAATTTTATTATGAAAAACATCCCCTCACCGAAAAGGGAAAAATAGTCATAAAAAAAGAAAACAATTGGCCCACATTTTGCGTGTTGTTGCACTTAATACCAAATGTTGGTGCCTTTTTTCATTTTTCGTTTTGGGGCCATTTTACGCAGAGCCACAGATCCGAACAAAAGAGCAAGTGTCATAATCCCGATTTTTATATTAGGGTCCAATTTTGGAATTTTGTCCGCCGGGAAGACAAAAGTTGCAACAAAAATAACATTTAACTTACCTTCTCATCAAAATAGTTGCAGTATATGATTATAAGTTGCTTAAAGCATCCTAGAGGAACTATTTGGAAAGTACCATCCACTAAGTACACTCCTTTAGTAGGTGGTATGTATTCTTTCATAATATTTATTATTTTTTCAGACGAAAAAATACAATATGAAAAATCTTCCTCTTGGATGCAGGCTTTAAAGAACGGAAAAGCTTCCTTGTTCTTGCTGATCCCAAATTGCTTCCATATATTCTCCGTTTGAAATGCTTCAACAACTTCTATTGCTGATTTAGGTGATTTAACAAAAACTCTGTTTGTTAACTTTTGTAGGCTACGTTTCATTTTATTGTAATTAAGAAATTGAGAAGCCTCTTCATCTCTACAGAAATTGGAGAATATTAAATTACTTAATAGCTTACGGACGAAATAATTGTGATTGCAAAAACTTACTTCTCTACAGCTCTTTTGAATGCAGTACGTATACCGCTCATTGCCTTGGGATGTCCCAATACTCCTGATACTGTTAAACAATCTGTTCGAACTTCATTAATGCATTTCATTTCCTTATAGATATGTTCTTGTGAACCATGAATATGATCATTTTTTGCCTTTTTTGGATTCGAGCAAATACCATCTGAAGACAATTCTAATCTGGCATAACAATCACGATGATGACACACATAATATGTTGTTTTGGTTGTTTTTGATTTTATTTTATAAATTTGTTTTTCTTCAATAACATACAGAAGAACACTTTTGTACTTTTTACCTTGTATAAACTCATAAGCCAAACTATTCATTTTTCAATAACACGTCTTACTTCTAAACTACTAAACTTGCAATGATAATTTCACTGCCGAACATTTAAAAATCACACTACAACAACCGTTAAGTTATTTGTAAAACATTGTTGGTCGCAAATTAAGCAAAATGAATAATCGCCCAAAAAATTATTTCATGAAAACAGTTACCACTCTCTCTCAAATTGTACAATGGAGCACAATTTATGCAAAATGAACAATCACCCAAAAAGTAAAGTTGGGCGATTATACATTTTGCAAAATTTGGGCGATCATTCATTATGAACAATCGCCCAAAAAACAAAACGCACAATCGCCCAAACCCGAAATGAACAATCGCCCAAAAAATTCAGCCGATTTTTTGGGCGATTGTTCATTTTCGAACTTTTGGGCGATGGTAACTTGGGCGATTTGACGCATAGCCATAAAAATTAGGTGATTTTTGTATGGCAAATAGCCAAACCAAAAACGAAATTTCGCCCAAAAACGTGCAAAACCGCATATTTTTTTTTTTTGCGGTTTCTAAACGAAAATTGACCGAATTTCTTATGGAGAAATTTTGGGTGATTTTTATTTAAATTCTATTTTTCCTATCGCCTTTTTAAATGTTCTCATTAAAATAAGTTCCGTTATATGCAACCATGATCCCTTAAAAAGCATACTTTTTAGTAATCTCAACTACAAATTTAGTTTGGTTTCCAAGTTATATGAAAAGAGCGATCCCTAAAGCTCCATCGTAGTCCTGACAATGCCTTAATATACATACAAATTAATCCATTTTGTTATCAATTCAATATCAACGCTAAGAAAATCAGGTCAGTACCATCTCTCTACACCCTGATTAAGTTTTGGTGGCAAATTTCAAACTTATTTCTTGGCGATTGTTTTGTCATCTTATCAGATATAATTTGACTCAATTTTCTTCTTGCAAAATTCTTTATTCTAAAATTGTGGTCATTTATAAAACTATTTTTTGTTGAATTCAGCCATGCCTCAATATATTTTTTGACAGGAGTGAATTTTTTTCACTCAATTTCGTCCCGCTTCATTGATTCGTCTTCATACAAGTCTTAACGGAGAAGAGTCTACATTAAATTGTTCATTAATTTCTGACATTTTACGACTATTTAAAGGTGGATATAACCGATTTGCGGTTTTATGTGGAAATGCTTTGCAATTTTTTGCTAAAAATTTTTTTTGTAGAAATACAATATATCTAAAGATTATTTTTGCCATTTTTTGACTCAAAAAAATTTTGACACAAATAAAGCGTAAAATAAAATGTATTTCAAAGAATCACCTTAAACACTATTAAGATGGAGAGTGATTTGATTTAATCATTTAAATTAGAGTGTGTTATTTTTGTGATCAACCAAGAACTTCCTTCCATGTTCGGCTAAAACGAAATTAAACACGAAAAAGTTAAAGTTTTTTTGATTTCCCAAAACTATTAATTCGAAATTTCGACTATTTTCACCAAAAATAAACGGGACTTGTTGAGATTATTAAAAAGTGTGCTTTTTGTGAGACTATGGCATGACCGTGTGACCAAATAGAAAGTCTTGAATATTGAATTGCCACTTTTTAAAACTAAAACTAAAAGCCCTATTAACGTTAAATTGGCCCAATTTTTGTTTGAATTCTGGACCTTTTCCAACTAAGTCTATATCATCCCTGGTAGACAGGCACTTACGCAGTACGCGTGGGGGCATATAAATAAATGCACAAGGTTTACCTCTCGTATATAATCCTTTCTTCAAAATTAACTACAACATAATAACTTATGCGTTTTGAAACATTACTTTGAATTTTTTTTTTTAATTATAATTAAATTTTAACCCACCTTCACCGAATTAATGACTTAAACTGACTAAGTTATAACAGCACATCACAGTGACGCTGCTGCGATAACGGTACTTTATTTTACAGAGAACAACAGCGTGGTAGAAAATGCATGCGTGTACAAAGCTTTTTTAGTTGTCATGGTCAAGGTTCATTAATATAGGTTAAGTCACTTGAGAGAAAAGCACTCTTTTTCCGCCTTTGCTAGAACTGTCAAAGTAGCTGTTAGCTAAAAATTGTACAGATTCAGGTTTTTTTTTCTTGATTTCCTTTCATCCATTCTGACAGTTCGACCGAGCTTCTCTCAAGTGACTTAACCTATATTAATCAACCTTGATCATGATTAAATTGTTATTTTTTTTTCTCGTTTCATGCGAATTTGATCTGTGCACCAGTGTTGCAGGTCAGTGCATTTTTAGTGCACTAGATTTAGCGCTTTTTTATATGGTAGTAGTACTTTGCTAAGCAGTGCTCTGTTCAACTTTTTAGAGATAAGCGTGCAAAACAATAAATAACACAGTAAAAAATTCGCTTAAAATACATAAAACAAATAACTTTTTTTCTGTAACAGACCTTCAAACCATCAAATAGACAAAAAGACACTACAAGAAAGAACTTAAGGGAGGTTTTAGGCAAATGCGATTAAAATTAAGGCAAAGTTGTGAAAATAGTGAAGATCTTCCGCCCAATTTTTTGTTCAATTCGCCGCGAAATATATCTGAATTTTGAGTTCGCGAATTACTTTCTCAGTGACAAAAATCACTTTCTTTCGCACTTCGGCCCAAATTTTGGTACCAAGGACGATAAGCCGTGACTTGAGCATATTGCCAATCCATTTTCCACATGAAACTAGATTTTTAAGCACAAATTTAGAATGAGAACTTTTCATGCCACATTATAGCGCGGCTCCAGATCGTCAGAATAAAAAAAATTCATTAAAAAACCAAAATGAAATGAAAATATTGAAAATTTAGAAAATATAGACAAATTTTCCAAAGACTCTCCTTTTGGTTAAAGGTGTGCAGAATTACATTTCAAACAAATATGTTTGCGAACTTTGTAATCTTGACCGAAAAGTCTCAATAAAACTTACTTTATTTTAAAATCTTATTTTGGTTCATTTCCTCAATGTTAATTTTTATATAAAACTAACTTTATTAATATAAATGCATTAGAATTTATTATAGAAAAAGAACATATAACAATTTTTTGTGTACTTATTCATTTGGACTTTCTTTTTTTTAGTCAAATCTATTGTTATGGCCCCCTTCTCCACACCGTACAAATGGCTCATCTATTCCAGGACTCGAAGACGTTTGTGGATATGAAATTAAAATTTCATCCAGATCAAACAATGGCTGAATTTAAAAATTTTATGGAAGCGGCTAACCAAAATCCAACCCAAGATCAGATAAGAGAATTTGTCAGCGTAAGTGTTAATAGTTTTTTTCTACCCAAAATAATAGCTAAAATTTATGAAATGTTCCCCTTCCCCTCCCCCATCTAGACACATTTCGATGATCTGGGCAAAGAATTTGTGCCGTGGCTACCGAATGATTGGAAAGAACATCCAGCTTTTCTCGATATGATCTACGATCCGGATCTCAAGCAATGGGGTTCAGATTTGAATGCCATCTGGAAAGATCTGGGACGCCTGATGATTGATGATGTACACACAAGCCCCGAATTTTATTCCATTATACCGGTTGAGCATCCCGTTATTGTGCCCGGTGGACGCTTTATTGAATTCTACTACTGGGACTCCTATTGGATCATACGCGGTCTACTCTATTCCGAAATGTACGAAACAGCACGAGGCATGTTATTAAACTTTATGTCCATTATACAACGTTTTGGTTTTATACCCAATGGTGGACGCGTCTATTATTCGGGACGTTCACAGCCGCCACTATTGGCAGCCATGGTCAAGTCCTACGTTGAGTTTACTAAAGACGATAAATTCGCTATCGATGCTCTGGAGGTGTTGGAATACGAGTTCGAATACTGGATGAACAATCATACTGTACAGGCCAAAGGTTATAATATGGCTGCATACAATGATACATCTCCCGGACCACGACCTGAATCCTATCGCGAAGATGTTGAGACCTCCAATAATTTGGCAACCGATGCTGAAAAAGAAGAGCACTATTCTGAATTGAAGGCAGCAGCAGAGTCGGGCATGGATTTCAGTTCACGTTGGTTTATCAATGAAAATGGTACTAATGTTGGCAATTTGACAAATCTTAAGACACGCTCCATTGTACCGGTTGAGCTAAATGCTATACTATATTGGAATGCCAAGATTATAGCAGAATTTAACATGTTAGCCGATAATGTAGCCAAGATGACAGAGTACGAAGCTAAGGCGGAAAAAATACAAGAGGTAAGACTTTGAGTGTCAAATTGAAGAACGAGAACATTGTTTATATTTTTTTTTTATATATATTTTCAGAGCATTCAGGCTGTTCTTTGGAATGAGGAAGCCGGTGTCTGGCTAGACTATGACATGATTAACAATAAGTCACGTAATTATTTTGTGCCCACAAATCTGTCACCACTGTGGATGAAAGCCTACAATATCTCCGATTCCGAAAAGATTTCAGCATCAGTATTGAAGTATATTGAAGACCAACAGTTGGACCAATATCCCGGTGGTGTACCCAATACATTGTATAATACTGGTGAACAATGGGATTTTCCAAATGTTTGGCCACCCATGCAGTACATTCTAGTCGAAGGACTCGATAAACTAGGTACAGTCGAGGCTAAAAATCTATCCAGTCGCTGGGGTCAACGTTGGGTCAAATCAAATTTCCAAGCATACAGCGAAACACGAACTATGTTTGAAAAGGTAAGTGAAAAAATGCTTACCTAAACTTCTTGCTTTTAAGTTTATCTTTCTTAGCATTAAACTCAAGTATTCAGTTATCAAACTCAACTTTTAACTCTTACAATACAACTTCTTCCACATAAGATTTACTACACATCCATAAAAATAAACTTTTTACCTATCCATTCTTTTTTTTTTCTTAAATTTAATTTTCCAATTAAATACATTTTTTACTCATTAAAACAACTTTTTACAAATTAAATTCAACTTTTAACTCAATAAATTCAAATTTTCTCCACATCGCAATTCAAATTTTTATACCTTAAATCTAACTTTTATACCGATAAAAATATCAAAAATTTGAAAATTCTGATTTTGCAACATTTAAAAAAAAATATTTAGTGTTAATTTTCGTTTTAGTATGATTTGGCCAACAATAACATTTTATTTGTAAGGTGTGATTTAAACATCGATTTTCAAATTATTTTTTAGTGAGTTTAAGATCCACTTTTGAAAAGGTGGATGACCTCCCTTTTTAAATACTCGCTGTTAAAGAATAGCTTTTTTCTTTTATCTAACTAATCAATATATGTTTAAGTATACGTATTTAATTGATTTTCAAGTGAATTTTGAAATTAGTAAAAAATTTTTATTTTATGGAAAAACTTAATTAAATTTATAAAAACAGTTCTTCTAAATGGATTGTTAAACAATAAAATATTTTTTAAATTTGTGAACTTTTCCGAAAATTTTCTTTTTTTATCATCCTTTTTGAGTGGAAATAGCATAGCACGAAAATCGAATTTAAAAAAAATAAAAAAATATGCTACACATTGTGAATACCTAATGTGATCAACCGTCATAATCAACCGAAAAAAATCGGAATCATTCCGAAATTAAAAGGCAATTTCCGGTGTTCCAAAGCGATGCTTCGGAATGCCGAAATTTACCTCAGATCAAAAACAAAAAAAAATAGTTACGTCAAATATAGAAAATATCGCCCAACTGATGATAAGTCACCTAATTTGGCGAGAGTAGCAATCGCATACTTTTGGACACAGTTGTGAAAGAATGCAATAATTTTGTATTGCAATCAGTGGCTTCAAGTTTTGATTGAAATCTTTAAATCATTTTTGATTGGCATGAGTATAACACAATAAGTCCTAAAATCATTTTGAGTTATTGATGCATTCAAAAAATTTTAAGTCATTGCTGACTTCCAAAAATTGTATATCACAGTCATGACTGAAGCACTAAATTTATGGTACTTATTAATTCTTTTAAAAGATAACAATCACTGCAAAAAAATTTTGAAATCTTTGAAGTCATTGAAGTTATATGATTACAATCTTTCAATATAAATGATATCATGACCGAGAAAAATCATATATATATTTTTTAACTTATTCTCTACCGTCTAGTCTCTACAAAAAACAATTCAATTCAAAAACGGAACGAAATTAGCGAAAATTGCAAAAAACATTTTTTCGTTGTTTTTTGTTTTTTTAAAATAAAAAAAAACCTTTGTTACTCGTAATAATGTATTTTTTTATACGAGTAAAAATATAAGTCGTTTTGTACAACTTGAATTTTGAAAATTTTTTTTTATTTTTTTCAAAATGAATTCAATGGAAATGAAATGCAATCAAAAGACTTCAATTGACTTCAAATTATAACAACATTTCTGTAACTTAAAACATGATTTCAATTGACTTCAAATTGTGTTACTGACTTCAAATTGATCTTAATTGAATGGAATCTGTGATTCCAAGGACCGCGACTTCAATCACAGTGATTCCATCAAAAGACTTCAAGAAAAATGTTTACGAATTAATTTCAAAGTCATGACTTCAAAATGATTGCTGATTTCAAAGCTTGAAGTCATGAAGCCAAAAAATTATTGAATGACTTCCTTCATTCTTTTGGCATTGAATGCCAGTTTTTGATTGCATGAATGCATTCTTTTACAACTCCACTTTTGGATGAGTTAATGATATTTACTTTCAATCGAACCAACGGGAAAAAATATTGTGAGCTGATTTGTTTTCCAATTATCTCAAAAGTAAATATAATTTCCCAATTTAAATTTCCCAATATAAAAATGTTACAAGCTTCATGATTGGAATTCTTTGGGTTGCTAAAAAAAAAACCAAAATTACCTGAAGAAATTGCTAAGAAAGATAAATACAGCTTCAAAACGAAAGCTAGTACTTTTTCTTTAAATTTAGATTTGTCAAACGTCGAAAAGGATTGATTTTAATGTTTGATATCTACTCGCACATTGCTTCGTTCTTTTAATATATATGAAAATTACAAAAGTTGTCAAATTAACGAATAAAAATACTTTTATATCATTTCGAAATTCCGATTTATGATAGATTCCAGAATCCATTTCGAAATTTCACTAAAACTAGTTGGTCACATTATGAATACCCCTAAGCAAAAATTTCTTTAAGACTTTAAATGCTCAATAGCTCAATTTCAAAATAATAATATTATTCCCCTTGAAATAAAGCCCATAAATTTTCCATACAAATTTGAGCGTTATTTCATTATGAAAATGTTAAGCTTTATTTTTTTTTTTTTTGTTTGGGTGTTGTTTCCAAAACAAAGCCCAAAATAAAAAATTATATTAAGCCCAAAAACTTTCCATATAATTTTTAGTTGCTTTTTTCATTACGAAATAAGAACCAAAATATTGAGAATCGTTTTTTTTAAATATTTTGGAAATTTTTGGGGGCTCTCCGCAAAATCGCCAAAAAAATAAAAGAAAAATCACCCAATGAAAAATGACCCAAAAATTAATGAAAAATCGCCCAAAACGAAAAAACAAAATTCCAAAGAAATCAAAAAAAAGACCAAAAATTTTTGGAGAAAATACCCAAAAATAGAAACGAAAAGTAACCCAAAAAAAATGAAAATTCGCCCAATTCTTTGTATTGTGTTGACACACGAGATACGAAATTCAATTGTGCAAAATGAGCATTTTCAAGGCCCTTTTTTTTTTGTTTTTTTAAGTCAATCAATCATTTAAGGCGGTCTTCTCATTCAAACCCCGTTTTTTGGACCCTTTTTAAAAAAATTCTTATTTGAAAACGCAAAGAATAATTGAAAACTTTTTTTATTTATTGTATTACAAAAGGTTCAAAGTAAATAAAAAAAATTTTTTTGCCTCGATACGTGGGCTGTTCAAAAAGTAATGAGACTTCAAAGTTGGTGGTGAAAAAAAAGGTGTCGTCACGGCGGCCACGATTCCGGGTCTCCGGAGCGTCTGAAATGAAAAAAAAAAACGGGGTTATAATCAGTATAGATGTAATTCTCGGGTGAACCTCAAGCTTAATTTTGTGATTTTTTTTGACAAAATGGCGGCCATTCAAAAAAAAAATTTCAATTTCGGGTTTTTTTTTTTGTAGTTTAGTGTAAGAAAAAAATAGTAAAAAATTTTTTAAAATTATGGTCGAGGTTCACCCGAGAATGGTGACAATTCTGCGTCGATTCCACTTTGTTTCATGAAAATCGGTTCAGTTGAACTGGAGATATCATGGCCGCCAGTTCGAAAAACGTGGGTTCGAGATAAACGCGTTTAAAGTTTGAAGTAATTTTTTTATAGCTCATTTTGACGAAGACCTTGCTTCACAAAAAAGGCTGTATCTTCTAAAGTATTTCGAATTTCTAAAAATCCTTTTAGGGGCATATTCACAACTACCCAAGCTATAAATAAATGCAAAAAAAAAGTCGAAAAAAAGTTGCTCAATGAGAAGACCGCCTTAAATTTAATAATTTTATTCATTTCAATTCTTAATAATCTCATGCTTAAAAATCTATAAAAGCATTTCGTACAAGGGGAAAATCAATCCATTATTACAAGAAATTACAAGAAAAACAAAAGGAGAACCGTTGCTTTTACTTTAAATACCGGTATCTTTAAAAACTGATTGACGTTTTTTATCAAATATTGAAAACGAAAGATAACCCAAAAAAAAAAATACGAAAAATCACCCAAAAACAAAAAGTTGCCCAAAAGCAAAAAACGAAATTTTACCCAACAAAAATGCAAAATCGCCCAATTTTTTTTTGTTTTTGTTTTTTCATATGAAGAATCACCCAAATTCGTAAGGAAAAAATGTGGCGCTTTTTAAATTTTTTTTTTGCGTTTTTTTTTTTTTTTTTTTGGGTGATTTTGCGAGGAGCCCATTTTGGACGTTATTTAATTTTTTTCTTGGCCTTATTTTATTATCTTTTTGTAAAAAAAAATATTTTTTTTTACTTAACTTTTTTTTTTTATTTTGGGCTTTATTGCATTGGGTGTTTTAAATTTTAAAATATTACTAAGAAAAAATAACTGCTACTTGTTCCAACTAAATTTTATGTTTTCTATTATATTTTCCTAAAAATTTAGTACAATGCTGAGAAATTTGGTGGTCACGGTGGTGGCGGTGAATACGATGTACAAAAGGGCTTTGGCTGGTCGAATGGCATCATCATCGAGCTACTCGCGAAATACGGACGTGAACTTAAACTCTCATCCGGTGGCAATGCAACAGGTGAAAATGCGCAATAAAATTCCAATCATAATCATCACATTCACTGTGTTTGTACAACCAATGCAATACCAACATCAATCAGCAAAGCAAAATAAAAACACAAGCAAAAAAAAGTTAAAAAAAAAAATTTAAAACAAAACAAAAATAGAACAAAACCAAATAGAAAAAATTGCACACACTTACCTAATTAATTTTAAATAAAGTTACATGGACCAAAACTTAAAATGATAATAATATTATTAATTGTGATACTTGAAGAGCAACTCAACTGGTGGCTGGTACACAAATAAAGACAAAAATAAAAATTTATAAAAACAATATTCAACACAACCCACTCACACCCAACAAATCCCACAGAATAACGTCTGCAACTCGAATATAACACAAATACAACCAACAATAAATCAAATCAAACACAAAATATTATGTTCTCTTGTCTTGTCATCATCCTCACTGGAATCCTGTTGAACCTGTTCGTTATTACCCCGAATGGTATTTGTAACTGTCACATTTGTCTCTTGTTGTCCAACAGCATAAACAGTAATACACCAACATTTATTTCCAGAATGTGTAATTGGCAAAGTAAGTGTTAAATTTTTTAAATAAACGTTACCGTTTTTTGCATGATTTTTTTTAAAATTCACATAACTCATCAAAAAAACTGGAGCATACAATTTCACCAAAACTTATTTTAAGATTTTAACTATTGGTGCCACAAAAAAATAGTCACTAAGTTTATAAGAAAATTTAAATTTATATCACATAGTTAACATTCAATAGCTATAGCTCATAACTAGGATGTACCTAATTTTAAAAGTAATTTTAAAAGTAAATCTAAATTGAGATTAAAGTAGAGCATTTATGTAATATGTTTATTCCTTTTATGTAAATTTTTGAGTGGCATTTGTCTTCAAAATTTGAAGCCACGTACCAGTATATAGAAGTATGTTTCTTTAGACTAGAGCCCTGCATGAGTATGCTTTTTCGCCTCCCTGAATATATTCTCTTGCTATAGAATAAAAAATTTCCCCTATCCCTTTTCTGCTTTGCTCATACCTGATCTTACACTCTCTTTGTTTTATTCAAATATATATCACATAAAGCAATAAAAAATAACAAAAATATCAGTGTTCATACCCTGAATATTTAGCGAATATTTTTTTATTCGTTCGTTCGTAAAACGAAAAGAATGTTTTTTGTATTGGGACCCAAAGAAGGGTGGTTGATAGGGGGCAGGTATGTTGGGAAGAAATATGGAGGGGCACAAAATAATAGGACCAACTCATATATTTGACCCCTCTAGGAGTCCAGCTACGGCCGATATAAACTATTTTAGATAGCTTTTGAGTTTATTGTATCGAGAGCCAAAGAAGGGTGGTAGATAAGGGGTAGGTGTGTTCGGGAGAAATGTTGAGGGGCAAAAAATAATAGGATCAGCCCATATATTTGATCGCTCTAGGAATTCAGCTACGGTCGAAATTAACTATTTTCGACAGCTTTTGTGTTTATTGTATGGGGAGCCAAAGAAGAGTGGTAGATTGGAGATTGGTCTGTTCGGGAGAAATGTTGAGGGGCAAAAAATAATAGGATCAGCCTATATATTTGACCCCTCTAGGAGTTCAGCTACGGTCGAAATAAGCTATTTTCGACCGGTTTTGTGTTTTTCGTATGGGGACCCATAGAAGGGTGGCAGTAGAGGGCAGGTGTGTTCGGAAGAAATGTGGAGGGGCACAAAATAATAGGACCAACTCATATATTTGACTCGTCTAGGAGTCCATCTACGGCCAATATAAACTATACACAAGTTAGACATTCAGGCCGATCGTGAGTAATTTTTTCCCCCGGAATCGAAAAAGGGAATTTCCGCTTTTAAGATATCAGGTAAGACTTCACTTTTTCATTTTTTACACTCATGAATATTGACGGTTGATGAACAAATTTGCATTCAAAATTTCCAAAATTTCTTGAGCTTTATCTTAAAAAACGGAAATTCCCTTTTTCGATTCCGGGGGAAAAAATTACTCACGATCGGCCTGATTGACTTATTACTATATTTTAAAATTTTCTTGCAATATTTGCTAACAAAATTTTGGATTTCTTCTCCACTCTGGTTAACTAATTAAGAAAAAACTCCCAAACTTTACTCTTTTTTTTTGTTACGTCTTTCGATACGAACTCACCATTGGACAATTTTGCAGCCACTAAATTGTTGCCTAATTCAATGTCACTTCCAGTGGGTTCATTTAAAGACTAAAGTTTTTTAAATAATAAAGGATTTAAAATTTTATAACACCCTAAACAGTTTTTAATGTTGCTCACTATATCAATATCCATTTAGAATGAAATATTTTTTATTAATATAAATGTATTTTTATCTTAAATAAATGCGTTTGATTGCACCTATATCCAACATCAAACTGACTATGCATTAAGAATAACATAAAGCTTATTGCGAGGAAAACCTACATACCTGATTCTTATTCAGATCACAGCAGCAGAATCCTGAGTATTCGTGTAGTTTATTAAGTACTTAGAGTAATAACTGAAACAACGCGTAGATCGCAAGCTCGCCTCAGTGCAAAAGTGTATGAAAAGAGAACAGAGAACAAATAGAAAGTCATTCTCTTGCGCTACACGGCCTGTTGCTACACGAGCTGTTGTTAACATTTATTCGCTTGCTTGCAGTGACTGCTACAGCAAAGAATCAGGGTATATTCACTTGATGAATATATTCATGCAGGGCTCTAGTAGTTATATGAGTGGAAAAAGATCATATAGCATATCATATATCATTATAGCGTCTAAAGAATATTCCATTCCCTTTCGATTCATTTTTATTTATTTATTTATTTACAACATGGAACTTTTCTTTTATAAATTCATTTTTCTTTTCAGTACAAACAATCCCTCTTTACAAAAGAGCTCCAAATTTTCATTAAGTACTCATAAAGGATATCTTTTCAACATGTTTCTATTTTGGATCAGAGAAAAAATTGTAACTGATATTTTTTATTTTGCCTTCTTCTAGCAATGCCCGATGTGCTTTGCTAATCCCGGCAACTATATAGGACAATAATAAATATATTCAAAACTTTTATAAGACCCTTCACTTGACACCTTTATTTGCCAAATGCCCGTTTCAGTTTCCCAGTAGCAGGACATCACCAAATGTAACTCCATTCTTAGTTTCAATGTTTTGTGACTTTTACATCCAAAGCTATTCGATATCAAAAATTTGGATTATATGGGCGGAGCCACTCCTCTTGTCCAATGCCCATCCTAGTTTTCTAGTAGAAGAACATCACCAAGTGGTAACATTATTCTTAGTTTCAATATTCTTTTACTTCCATAACTATTTTTTATCGAAAATTTTGCTTGTCCGGGCGGAGCCACTCCCCGTTTTCCAATGCCCATGCCAGTTTTCCAGTAGAAGGACTTGGCCTTCTAATTAATAACTCCACACTGAGTTTCATTATTATCCAAAGCTATTCGATATCAATATTTTAATTATATGTGTGGTGACACGCCCACTTATTTATTGCTCGCTCAATTTTTTTCAGTCGAAAGTCATAACTAAATAGCAAGTTCGTACCGAGTTTCGTTGATGGATGATGTGTGGTATAGTTTGAAAGTTATACCGAAAACTTGTGCTGCTGAAAAAGGGACACGCCCCTTGTACAACGCCCATACAACGTTACCAGTGGAACGGTACTTGTAAATTGAGGTCGAATATCGCATTCCGAGGCATGCGACCTATAACTCCAAAGCTTTTCGATACCGCAAATTTCGTTTATATGGTAGGTGGCACGCCCCTTGCCCAATGAACGCCCCATTGGTTCGATCGCCATCAAACTACGCAGAAACACTCGCAAGACTTTGCTACTGTTTCCTGAAAACTTCATAAAAATTGATCTAACGGTTCCGGAGTGTCTACCTGACATACACACACATTTTTATAAATTTAGATAGATTTTACTGAGAAAAAGCCTTCGGTCGATTGATAGTAACGGTAACGATCACTACTTTCATTAAATGCCTTTAAGAAATTTGGCTTTTGAAAAAATTCTGGAGTAGACCAAGGAAAGCATTCCACCCAATGACATGCAAATGTTAAAAGAATGCATTCTAGGTGTGAAAGTGGAAGGGGTGGAATTCAATACTTTTCCCTCCATTTTACCTTCTTTTGAAAGAATTTTTTTGCTGGGATATAGACTGCAATTAAACACAAACTTAATTGATTTCGTTTTTTGCAGAAATCGGCCCTCACTATCTGTGCTCACCTAATTGTTTTTTTTTTTTAAATAAGGTGAGTGGTTTAGGCAAACTTTGTGTAGTTTTTATTAATTCAAATGAAATGCAGAAATATTTTATACCTTTTTTCGAATAAATCGATTCAGTGGGCGTGGCGAATTTCATATAGCCTATATCCCAACTGGGTACCATTACTATCCAATAGAAAAATAACACTATGCGACACCAAAAAATAACTACAAAAACTCCAATGGTTTCTGATAGCCATTAGTCCATAGAACATACCGTCCACGGGGTTTTTCTGGGTTAGATCAAATAACCAATTTTTTCAGTCACATTTTAAAAATAAAATTATTTTATACTATCGGGCCGTAGTTAGTGTCCTTTAACTCCTAAACTAAGTAAAATTTTGATTTAAAACCTTCGGTTAAATTATTGCAAATTTTATGTCCCTTTTAAATAAGGAAACAATTTTTTCACCAATATTCGCACTGAGGCTCAAAAACGCTCTTAAATTAAAAAAAGTTAGTATATCTCGGAAAATCTGGGCGATATAATTTTTATTACTTCTACAAAAAAATTCTCACCTTCTTATCTTTAACTTCGCAGAATATCATAATACAGAAAAACCTACCCTTCCATCAAAAATCCTCATAGAAATCTTCATCCTAAAGTAACTCCTCACCTCATGAATCAGTACTTTGATTTGTTCTTCAAAATTATTTCATAGTTACTTATAAGATGTACTTCAATAAAAGAAACAATACTATTCTAATCCTAATACAAAATCCTTTACAAGTATAAAATGTAATGAAATGAAATGATAAAAGATGAAAGTAATGAAATAATAAAAGAATAAACAGTACATTAAAATGTGCTTTCTTTGCCTTTGGGTCACTCGGTTCAAGGGTAATAAATACGAATTGGCATGATTGGCTACCAAGAAGTAGACATGGGTAACGCAGCGCTGCGTTGTGTTAATGAGTTGAAGCACTTCAATGCGTTACTGCGTTGATACACTTGTTTTAATAAAACTAATGCAATAGCGCAGTAATGCAAATGACGCGCTCAAAGCAAAAGTTAAAAATATTTACACACCGAGCAAAAATTGCACATGTTGTACGGCGCATCAAGGATAGAAACAGAAAGTTCAAAGCGAACTTTATTACTCTGTATAAATAAGGAAAAGGGGTTGCAGGGGGAAGATGCTTGGAGTGCGTTCGACTGTTATTAATGTTTTTGCCATTCACAGAATGGTTTTGCCAATTTAATAAACTGTTGGAGGTGTTCGTGTTCGAAGCAGAAGTAAATTTTGATCCAACTTTGAACTTGTTTTGCATACTAGGTACCAGGGATGATATTGGCTTTACTGTAAAAGGGCCAAAATTCATATAAAAATAGGGCCAATTTGACATTATTAGGGCTTTAAGATTAAAAAATTGTTACTCAATATCAGAGGCCGTACCAATTATGCATTTTATAATAAAAAGCAAAAAATAATAATTATATTTTGACTTTAAAAATTTTGAGCAAAAAGTAATAATTATTTCTAGTTTTTTTTTGTTAGGGCAAAAATAAAAAGCAAAATCTAACCGATAATTTTTTGAGCACTAAATAACTGGTGAGTTTTGTTTTTTATTTTTTTAGGCAAAAATAAAAAGCAAAATGTAGATCTAAGGTTACGGTTGAACCAAAGTTTTACTAATTTTAAGGCCGGAAATGCACGCTCCACGCATGATGACGATGATGATCATGACTCATTAAGAAATGTAATTTAAATGATTAAATGAAATCACTTCTATCTTCAATCAAAAATTTTGGGTGAAAGTGATATAACTAGTTTCAGGTTATTCTTTCAAAATATTTTATTACACGCGTTGTTTGTAGAAGTTAAAAAGACGCCAAAATTAATCTATAGATAAAGTGTTTCTAAAAGAAAATTTTTAACAAGAACATTTTTCTGATTAGTCAATCCTAAATTTGATAAATAAAAATAAAAATTGTAAAGCTTTTCGACACAAACCACACACCAGATATTTCCATCTTGAAATAGTCGTAGAATGTCGGAAATGAATAAGCAATTTAATGAAGACTCTCCGTCAAGTCTTGCAAGTAGTCTAATTAATGAAGCGGGACTAGGGTTCACTCTTTTCATCTAAACTCAACTTGGGAAATAAACTAAGCTTGTTGAAATTACTAAAAAGTTTGCTCTTAATGGGACAATGACTGTATTTAACAAAACTTGTTTTACTGAGAACAATTTTAAAGGCGTAGGAAATCTCGCCTTTACATAAAATACAAACAATAAAAAATAACATACGAAATGAAATGAAAAATCACCCAACATTTTTCATACGAAATTGGGGTGAATGAAATAAAAAATGAATGGGAAATTCAAAAGAAAAATCACCGAAAAAATTGGACAATTTTGCACGTTTAACGGAATTTCGCTTTTTGCTGAGGGTTTTTTTTTTATACAAAAATCACCTACTTTTTTGGATGCAGTTTCGCTTTCTGTTTTTAACTGATAGTTCACATTGGCTACTAGTGAAATGGTAATTATAATTCTTTTTTATTTTTATCACTTGATCCTTATGTTTTTTAATAATTTTAAATAATTAACTTAAATCGGTCGAGGGCTATCCGTCACCTCTCTCATCCCCCCCCTCCCCCCGCGGTTGTCTTACCTTTACATGATCACAAAAAGATAACTTTTTTTCTTTCTCCAGATATTTCTATTTACGAAATAAATCAAAGATAGCTTACAATTGGCTTCCAGAAATTACGAACGAAAAACATTACAAAAAACCCGAAATTTTCCATACAAAATCGGGCTTAATTCGTCGAAAAACAATAACTGTAATTTCTACCGATTATGTCATTTCTTCGGGTGTTTGTACCAATAAAATTAAGATCTTTTTTGCAAATACTTGAAAAGGAAGAAAGGCCCGAAAAATAAGCTTGTAATTTAGGGCAGAAAAAAAATCGCACATTTTCGCCAAATAAAAAATAAAAAATCGCCCGAATTTTTGTTTACCGAAAAGTTAAGAAATTTCAAATTCAGTACGATAAAATGGTTCGCCCTTTTACGGAAGATAAAAGAATATTGTTCCATAAAAGAAAAAAAAAACACCATCTAAACCTTATCCCTACATAATGTCCATGGACCCCTTGTTCATGAATTACATCAAAAAACAAATAAAATGAATGAAATCTTTGCAGATATTTTTACAGGGGAATATTAATTTACTACTCAAATCTGTTCTTTTATACTTTGATAATCTTATTTATACATAAAGACCGAAAAACTGCTGAAAACTTCGGTCGTAATTTCCAGTTTCTTTCGAGTCTTATTTCCAAACCATTCGAGCATTATTTCTTTCTTTCGGGCTCAATTGCAATTTCAAATTCGGGCGTTTTTTCCGAAATTTAATGCTTCCAAAATTTCGGGCTTTTTTGCCATTTTTTTCGGGCGTAAGTTCTAAAAGCCTTATAATCACTTATTCGTCGTCGTCTATACAAGTAACAATATTTTCAATTTAGAAGCAAAACCCTTTGTGACGGCGGATATTGGTTGTGTCATTTTATTTTTGTCAAGCACTACAACGCCGCTGAATTGCATTTTGGAACATTCTTCCAAAATAATTTTGAACATGTTTTCGTTTTTATTGTGTAAAAATTTTTTATTCTTTTCATTTGGGGGATTTTTCATTTTATTTTTTCGGCGATTTTTCTTTGGCATATTGAAATCATATACATCAACCAGTAAACTTTTCTTTTAAAAAATTCAGATTTTTTTCTGTAGAATTTTCCAAAAGGGCCTAAAATGAATAAGAAGGGCCTCGGGGCTTTTGAAATGAAAAAGGGCCCAAAAAAGCCCTAAAAGCCCCCAAATATCATCCCTGCTAGGTACGCGTATGTATCTGTTTGATGAAATACAGTTTGGCTGCATGCTTAGTTTAATATATCATCAGTTTTGGTGGATGCTTTAATCTGCTCTTTCTTTCGTTATATTTCATATTTATTACTTATGGATTTAATAATCTTTAATGAATCTATTAGCAGTAAGATTTCTTTAGCTCAGATATATTGATTAAAGATTTTTATTTGATTCCATTTATTTTTTCTATGTGAACCCAATTTGCGCTTAGCATTCCACCACAACGCAACGCGTTGGTCCTCACTGCGTGAATTAAATTCTTGTTGATACAGGAATCGTAGCATTTCAAACTATGCTATGGCGCAATTGCGTTAACGCATCCCGCTGATACAGCAAACTGCGTTTGAGTTGGTGTATCAACGCAGCGATTTTTGCTGCGTTACCCATGTCTAATACAGGAATCGTAGCATTTCAAACTATGATATGGCGCAATTGCGTTAACGCATTCCGCTGATACAGCAAACTGCGTTTGAGTTGGTGTATCAACGCAGCGATTTTTGCTGCGTAACCCATGTCTACCAAGAAGTAGCTATTGCAAAGCAAACTTCAATGCTATTCGTTCGCCTCTCGTGGAAATGGATACCATTTTAATGTCTCCCCTACATATAAAACTATGAATCGTTAAAAACTTAATAAAAGTTTTAATAAAAAAAAACCAGTTTCCGAATGCTTAGAAAAAAAATCGAAAACTCAATGAAGCCAAATTAAAAGAAGGCAAGCAAACAGTACTAAAAAGTATTAATTAAAATTTCGTTATTGATATTGACCTGACATACTCAAACTAATGAAAACCTAAATTGTTAATGCAATTTTAAATTAAGACTATCTGACTGCTTGAAAAAAAAAAACTGGGTATTACAAACTTTCTCGGAAATCATCACTCGGAAAATTGCAGAGCTGATGGACAATTGCAGTTCTCTCCCTGATGAGAACGAGGGAAAAGGTTTCACCAAATTGCCATGCCATGCATTAGTTGCAGACATTTGCTAATTTCCATTTTTGACTGCTTTGAATTTAAACTTAAAATACATTATGTTAGTTTTCAAATAAAAACTAACGAGCATTATGTATTTTGTATATATGTGAGTTTGGTTCAGAACTAGATGCATAATATATAAACTATCAGGCATGTTCTGATATCCGATCCACCTCGGAATCGGATTAAATTTCAATGAAATATCATTGGAAATTTCAATGAAATGTCATTGGAAATAAATCCAATTCAGAACATGCATGTATCATATTTCTTCTAAAATTAAAATTGTTTTGCCGATTTCTGAATTTTTGTTTTTAGGGAAATATTTAAGAAGTTATAGATAAGATGATGACAATTTTGTTTATATAGAAGTAATGAAAATTATATTGCCCAGAGTTTCTGAGATATACTACTTTTTTTAATTTAAGGGGGTTTTGAAGACTGCATTTTTAACAGTAAACGATCCTACTAAGGAGGAAGGTCTAATATGTTCATTCCACTTTAGCCCCTTAGAGAAAACCGAACAAAACGTTTTTGGATTCTTTCTATTCGATCAACATGCACATTGTAACTTGGGGCAATAAATTCAGAAGACAAAACATTAACATTTGTGCCACACTGGGGTAACTTGAGATTGAATTTTCAGACTGAGCAAAATATACGTTATGAACTTTGTTTGATATATGCTTCAAACCTTCAGTTATTATGAATCTTCTTTAATGGAATCTATGTAAAAAATAGTCTTCAAACCTAATTTATTTAAGTGCTTAAAGACATCTATGAAAACTGGGTATAATTTTGTAAATTTTACACAATATATGATACGATAAGATAAGATAGTATTCGATAAGAGGGTGAGTTTCAATATTTTATTCACATTTACATATAACTAAGAATATCGAAATTGGAATTTATTTTTTATGTATGCATTAATGACAAAACGTAGAGATGAATATAATATTCTATAATAGTTCAGTGGCTTTAAACTCCTGAGCTTATTTTCGACTCAAACATATTTCAATATGCACATGTTTTTGTATAATTAATATAATTTTTTATATTATACTTGTGGTACCACATTGTTACGGTTATTTTTCACTACTATACTATTTCAAAAAAAAAATTTCTAAAATTTCTAAAAATCATTTAATAACTATTTATGTTTTAACTTCCAACAGTGATGGGTAAGAGACTGATGAGCTTTGTAGGCGTTGCAGCCATAGCTGTGATGGTCACCGTAGTAGGACGGTTTATTTGGTGAGGTAAGAACTTAAACAAAAACCTAATTCTAATTCGAAAATTTTCTATATAAATTTCTCTTTTATTTTCAGATCTATAACCAACAACATTTAGATTCCTTCGATATGTGGCTGGCGTGACTAACATTAGAAGCTATAATTACTAAAATATGTGCATTTGACTAAATATTTCTTTCAAAAAGCATGCCGATAAACATAAATTTTTGTGCTTGTTAATGTGTAGATTATATTGTTGTATTTTATTAATAAGTATTATTGTATTGAAATGACGAGCAGGCATTTTTTTTTTTTTGTTTTTAAATAATATGAAAAAAAAATTTGATATGTACGTGTAATTAGCTGATAATAAGCTTAACATAGACAAGTTTTAATGTATTAATAAATATCTTTATTAGTATACAGTATTAGCTATAAATTAAAATGAGCATTAAATGCCTTAAAATAGTTTTTATTAGCTTAATTAAAAACTTGTGTATCCTCGCATGTGTTAAAATCAAATAATAATATTAATAAACATGGAACATACTTAAATTAAAAATGAATTAAGCAAAGTATATAAAACATGTAACACCTAATGAAATTTAAAAAATTAATAAAAACTGAATTGAATTGAATTTTGTGTTAATCAATTAAAGTGTTTTCTTTGTTTTAATATGTGTTGTTAATTACTCGTAATGATTACTTTTGATTGATACTTTTTTTTTCTTTTTAATTTTGGCTACAGGAAGAACAGCTTCAGACGCTAGCCAACAAGCAACAGTACGAACGTGTTGTCAAAAGTGGCTGTCCTGAGAAAATTCTACTCAAACGTTACTTTATTGGTTAAGACAGTTTTTTAGTAAAATTTCACTTTATAAATAAAAACTGTTATGTTTTATAGTTTTTAAAAAATGCACCTTTATATAGACCAAATAAAACACGTCGTTGTATGTATGTAACAAAAATGGAATTTAATTCAAATTTTTGATTCTTTTGTTATTTATTTATTTTTTTTTTTTTAATTTGTTGACTGTTCTATAATATTATTATCTATACTAAAATATAGATTCTTTTAACTAACAAGTCAAAACTACACATACATTCATGGAAAAAAAAAATAAAGTTCGTCTTGTTGTTACAATACGCATACATAACCTAAGAAATAATTAGTAAAATCTCTGTGTTTAATTTTAAATTGATAAATTAATAGTAGCGACTCTTTAGAGACTTTTTTTTAAATATCGATTTCTTGCATTTTAAAATCGATTGATATTGAAAACGTATTTAAAGCAAAC
The DNA here is from genome assembly GCA_914767935.1 of Coremacera marginata. Lineage (NCBI taxonomy): Eukaryota > Metazoa > Arthropoda > Insecta > Diptera > Sciomyzidae > Coremacera > Coremacera marginata. The sequence continues at coordinate 10,603,482 of OU612044.1, read as the reverse complement.
TTTCGCCATTCAACGAAAGAACAGCTGCAGTTAACGTAAGTGATAACGCAGCTATTTAGGATGTTTGCAGCGGCTCATGGCTGAAATATGGAGCCTCATTTGGTGTGAGCAAAGTATGGCAAATATCACAGACTCGTGCTGGACGTTTGCGTGGACCTGATGGCACTGATTTCGATAAACATTTTTCACAATAGATATTACCGCAATGGCGACAGTGCAATTTACGCACAGTCACTGTAAAGAAAGTATTGCATGTGGGACATTTGTCAATATCGTCGTCATCTTGCCAGCGCACCTCCTTGTCAGCGCTACGTAGTTTCTCCAGTGATATCTTAAGTAAATTTAAAAAAGTTGTGTAAAAATAAATTAGAAAATTTAGTAGCTTTTTTTTTTACCTGCAGTGATTGCGATAATTGCACAAAATCTTTTTGTACTTGTTCACTATTCATTAAATCAGTTTGAAGATTTGAAATTTTGTTCTTATAATCAGCATTGATATGCTTCAATTTTTCCTACAGAGTTTTATTTTTGTGTAGATGTAAAAAAAAAACAAGAAAGCATATAATTTTGTTTGAAGTACATACATTTTCCTCTTGAAGTGTTATAATTTGAGCCCGTAGATCTGTTATTTCTCTATTTAATTCAACCTCTTTACGTTCCAAAGCTATTTTTGTAGTCTCATAAGTTTGCAGTGTAAGTATGTGTTCCTTAAGCCGATCTCTATAATGGTAATAGAAAACAATTGAAATTTGAGTAAGCTATTGATAAAGTAGAACTGTAGAACTACATACAATACAAGGAAAAAGCCGGTCTTGCGTTACGTCACAAAAACAAATTTTTAATTCAGTTTTCAAAATTTTAAATGTTATTAAAATTTAATTGTATTGTAAATATTGCTTTCGTTTTTTATCAATTAAAAACACACATAATAAAACGAACGGATCACAAACCGCAAAAGACAGCTAAAACTATATTTAAATCGAGCAAAGGCATAAAACCCATTGACAAGGCAAAAGTTGGCCAAAAACATGTAACGTAATTTATAAACAGCTCATTAGGTTAGAAATGTACAGTTTGTATATTTAAGGGGGCGTACGTATACTTTTCTCTGTGACTGTATATCTACAGCAGTACTTTTCAGTTCACTCGAGCTCATGGCAAGAGAATTGTCTTTGCTCTCGAGTGGGTCAACGGGTATCTCACGATATTATTTTAATCTAAGCGTAAAGTATGGACCACTACCATTTTCTGCGCCTATGAACAATAGGTTCATGGTCTGTCCGCTCGAATAGCTCCTCTTTAGAAATTCGGTGTGGCTCAAGATACGTAAAATACTACGAAGGCCATTAATGATTAATGATATATATATTTTATCTATTAATGAACGCCTGAAACTTTAGAGTTCGAACAACAATCACCCTCCATATACTGCAGCCATACAAAAGGACCGATTCAACGTTTGATCGAAAATTTCTTAAGCTTTTTATTTTGGGTGCATACCAAACACTACTTTGGCCTTTCGGATGTGCCTACTTATGTCCATTTTAGTGCCTTCATCCGCCGTTACGACACTGCTCAAGTATAGCAAACTTCCACTTGCTCATCTGGCTTGCCTGCGATGCAAATACGACTTTACACGTCATTATTGTTTTTGACTAATATGAGTTCCTCTACCATAGCTGACAAATGTTTTAGTTTCAACAGATTACAAGCTATTAAAAGAACCTCATTTATCTGAAGCCAAGTTACTGCTTTATGTATAGCAGCAACTTTTACTTGAAAAACAGTGTAATAATAATGAAGCCTTAATATTAAAAGCATTAATATAAATTCCGATGGCATTGAATGAATTCAGCCCATTCATCTTAAAAGAGCATTCTTAGGTGTTGTAGTTTACAGTTTTGGATAAAGAAGGAATGTATTTTCATACGAATTCGTTTGTCAATTCGTTGTGTCAAACACATGAAATACTTACTCGAGTGACTTTTTTTCCGTTTGCACCTTTTTCTTGAACATACGACGCTCCTCAATGCAGGTCGTTAGTTGATCACTTAAAATTTGCTTTTCATCCAAGAAACTCTGACATTTCTGATGTTCATGTTGACAGCTTACACGAGCTTGTATAAGCTCGTTGCGCTGACGCAACATCAATTCTTGCAGCTCTTCCACGGAATTTGGCAAATTAATGTACTGACTTTCGATTTCTTCGGCGGTAGCTAAATACCGACCAGATAAAAAATCATTATCTGCCTGTAATGTTTCAAGCTGTTTATTGACTGCTTCGCGATCATCGCCTAGACGTTGAAGTTGCTTGATAACCTCTTCCTTGGTTTCTAAGAATTTTTGCTGCAGCTCTAAGAGTTCTTTTTCATTACGCTTTACTTGTTCGCGTAATATTTGTACTTCAGTTTTGTGTGCTTCGCGCTTTTCTTGCCATTGATTTTCAAGATCTTTACGCAGTGCAGCTTCTTTGCTTAGATCTTCGTGCGCCTCTTCCACAGACTTGTGTAATTCTTCAATTTTTTCATGATCTTCTGTTGCCTTCTTGAGTAAGTTTTGCACTTTTGTTTCATAGGAGCAGCATGTTGCACACTCTACAACATCCATTGAAGTAGATTTGTTAATGGATTTGTCACTACTGGTGACAGTTGATTGAACTAGTAGCGGTTCGGGATCTTCTTTTACATTTGCTGCAGTTGTGACAATTAAGCTGCCATTGCTATGCAGCTTTTCATCCGCTGCGCGCAGTTTTTCTTTTAGTGCCTTCATTTCTTCCTGTAGTTGCTCGACAATAGAACGCATCAATTCAGAGTCTTCCTGTACCTTTGTGACGAAAGTTAAAAATGTCCTTAGTATTTTTATAGTTATTTAATTTCTATAGAAATTACTATAGAATTTATAAAGAAATTCTTACATATTTATTGGCATTCTTTTTCAAAGTATCATCAAAACTGTCCTGATGAGCACTGACGACAGCTGCGGAAGATGCCGCAGAATCGCCACCTAATTTTCGCGCTAAAGTTTTCTTAACTTGATTTAATACCTGAGGTCCTAAGCTGGTAGACTCCTTAGAGAATATAAACAAATCAAATACTGCACAAATTTATAGTCAATATGAAATCAACCTGATGATGGTGCTGCATTCCTTCATGCAATTCTTTATTTTCCTGCCAAAGGCGTTGGCATTCATTTTTTATTCGTTCCAGCTCAACTTTACAAATAGTAGACTCATCGATTGTATCTAGAAAATGACATATATGTATTTCTTATTGCTATCATTGCAACAGGCCAAGCCTACCTTGCACTAATTGCTGCAGTGACAAAATCTCTTCCTGCGCCTTCATATCTTTCAGCTCCAACTCATTCTCAGATTTTAGATCAGCCACCATAAACTGACTTTTGAGGTCTTCATGCTCACGCTGTAGCTTTTGCATTTCGGCGTGGCACTTGCTGTATTCCACTTCCTTTTGCATAAATAACTCCTTGAGCTTTGCCCGTTGAAGATTAAATTCTGCTTGCATTTTGCGATTCTCCGCTTCCAACGCTCGCATCTTTGTGAGTATCTCTGAAAGTAGCCCAAATTAAAGATTTTTCAATGTTGTTGCCCCAATTGTTCTTTGGACTCACCGCTGTCCACGTCTTGCTTTGGTAGCACTGCACTAGATGTTGGAACTTCGTTGGCCAAAGTAGCGCCATTGACTTCGTTCTCTTCCATCTTTGCTACAATATTCTCTATCGCTTATAATAAATTAGTTATATTTTTAAACGATCTTTTAACATTTTAACACTAATAAAAATATCATTCACCAAGTGCAAAAACAGAATCACAATTAAAATGCCAAATAAATTATAGTCTTGCCAGATCGAACAGTTTTATAAATGACAAACCAAAGTAGTGATATAAGAAACCGGGTTCGAAAATAGATAAGCAAATTGTAGGTGTTCATACATCAGTCAAATGATTGAAGTATATCGCGATTGTTTACTCTCTTTAACTCTCTCTGAAAATATTGATTGACGCTTGCTCACACACGATTTTTTGATTGAAGCTCCGACGCAGGCATTTGTTACTTTTCTGCTACCTACTACTTTGTGAATTCATATCATGCTGTGTGCATTACTTTATTTGGGTGTTTCTTTTATTAAGTTGTTTTGTGTGCATAATAATTTTACAAAATGGAAAACAATAGCGGAAATATAGTTGATCTTTTAGGATTAAAACTGATCACATTAGGAAATCAATACGCCGGAAATTATACCTATTTGAATGACCATCGCATGCAAGTCATAAAATAACAAAAGAATTAATGAAATTATGGCAGGAACTAAAGAAACTACACCGCTTTTTCACTTCAAAAAACTACCTTTGTTTTCAGTTAACCACTTTTTTTGATATAATTGCCTACTAAAAAGCAGACAAGTAAAATAATGCAACCCTTTGACTGATTGATGCAGGTCTACAGCTCAATCAAAATTTTGACTGACAAGAGAAGATTTTAGAGTTCATTTTCGCTCTGAGATAAAGTTCATTTTTTTTTACATAGGAAAGCAACAACAAATTTTGATTGATTCAATCATTTGACTGACGTATGAACACCTCCATTAAGAAAAAGTTGTTGATCCGTTTGCTGACCTTTCTGATTAAAATACAAAAATTTCAATGTGTGTAAAATTGGATATAAACTTAGATGCTAGAAAAGTAAGTGGAAACTTTTCTTAAAAATTCTTGAGAATTCTCAAACTTGATAGTCGGTTATTTAAAAATTGAAATATTTCTTAAGCGAAAATTGTATGTTAATACAATTTATTCATTTAAATTTTGAGGTAATGAAATGAAGTAATAAAAGAACACAAAGAAAACTTCAAAAATATTTTTTTTAATATTAAATAATAAATTTGTCCGAACTGGCAATAACTTTCTAGTAAAAAATTATGCAAAATCATATTTTCACACAAATACATACAAGGTATATTGATAACATTTAAAATGTTAACAAGATATATGTATAATAACATTAAAAGATATATTAATAACATAAAAAAATTTCAAGTATTAATTAAAAATAGCTCAACAATAGAGGAAATGTTGTCGTAATGAGTCATATTTTCTGACCTTAAAGCAAATGGCCGTTCTGTTCATCAGTTCATAAAGAAACATTCAGCAAATAAATTTTTTTTTTTTCATACATGTGAAGCCTATTGTGGCAAACTTAGTTTTATTCGAAATATATGTAAATTTTATTAAACTCGAACGTCACAAGCGTTTGTCCCAATATACTGTAAATAGCCCTTAAACTTATAATAAAAAGAGATATAAATACCCATAACTCCTGTTCAGACCGTCGTTTCCATAACAAAAGTATGAACGAGAAGGGTAAGAATTGGGTAGTAAAAATGAGATGCAAGATTTCAATCCAAAATGCAATCCAAATTAAATGATGATTTAATTTTTGTACCTGTCTGCTATCAAATGCACATGACAAAAAATATGAGGGCGAACGAATAAGAAGTGGCTATTTAAAACGAGATACAAGATTTTAAGACGAAAAAACAGGCATGTTCATACTCAATTACAAACACGATGGACATGGAAATACCAAATTTCTATAACAAATCCAAAGATTCTCATAGCCTTTGCCTGCATGTCACTCAAATTGAAGAATCATTCAAAATTTGTTGTTTTTCAAAATAAAAAAGTTGAGCTCTCTGCGAGAGCGAAAATAGCTTTCGTCACTTCATAGCATCAATTAAAATTTTGATTGACCTCTAGACCTGCATCAATCAAGCACAGAGTTGCATAAATAACTTTTGTGTTACTAACAACACTTTTACTAGACATCGGATATTCAATTAAAATATCACGTGTGATTAGTTACTCAATCGAATTTCTCAAAGATATTACAAGGAACAAAAAACGTTATATTCTTCATTCAATTTGAATGACGTGTAAGTTCTACCATAGCATTTCTTCCCATGATGAAGTTTTTTATTTTTGTCATTTTGTGTCAATTATATCGCCACCTCTGTACATTGTGTTGTAGAGCCATCTAGTGGGAAATATTAACTACATCTTTTGACTTTTTATATTATTGTTTTTTCTCCATTCTTTTTTATCTTTAATTTTTGCTAGCCACATGTATTATTGTTGATCCATTGAATTTTTAAATTTTAATCGGCACTATAATCGACTTCGACAAAACATGGTAAACGTTAAATTTTCTTTATATTAATACAAATCAGTAAATAAGACAACTCTGCAGGGTAAGGGCAAAAAAACTTTCATCGATCGCAAGAAAGCAGTCACCTTCCATCTGGTACATCGCAGTCAACACGATCCACTCATCACAGATGAAACTGCGCCACAGCGTGTGCTACTTGAAGCGCCTAGCAAAAACCAACAAGCTGATGCTAAAGATGGTGGCTCAATTGATACTACTAAGCGACGTGAAGAGCAGCGTAAATTTGGAATAGTCTATGACGACGACTATGACTACTTGCAGCACTTGAAGAAACCAGAGCAAGAAATCGTCTGGGAATATGTAGAAAACCCAAATCAGGCACGGAAACGTTTGGATGAGGGCAAAGTAACGACGCCACCCAAGTTGCAACTCCCTAGTTCAGTTTTTCCCAGTGAATTTGAAGAGGAGGTGGGTATGCTAAACAAGGCAGCACCACGTCCCGGTCCACGTCCAGACTGGGATCCTGATGTAGTCGCTGCGCTGGATGACGACTTCGACTATGAAAATGAGTCGAATGTGCTAGAAGATGATTTTGTCTTAAAAGCTATGGATGGTGATGGAGATGACGATGAATGGCATGATAAAGAGCTGTCTGGTGATGAAAAAGACTTTGATTCCGATGATTTGATGGGTAGTGATGACGATGACGAATTCATGGACCGTTTAGCCCCGCTAATGCGTGAACGGCGCTTTGCCGACGAAGAAACAAAATCACGCTTTACCGAATATTCAATGTCCTCCAGTGTTATACGTCGCAATGAACAGTTATCTCTACTCGACGACCGTTTTGAAAAGTTCTACGCTAGTTATGATGATCCCGAATTGGGCGATTTGGCCATGGAAGATATCGAAGGCAGCTGGGGCCAAAAGCATCCTTATGTGCTCGGTTGCTTCAAAGAATTCAAACGATCAAACAAGCTTGATGAGTACAACAAGGAGTGGGATAAAGAACGTTTAGAAAAGTATCGCAATGTTGTTGAAGGCGCAGAGGATCCGCAGGAGGAACTAATTGAATACGAAGTCGATAATCCAAAAGACAAAAAGTGGGATTGTGAATCCATACTCTCAACATACTCTAACATTTACAATCACCCCAAACTAATTGATGAACCCAGCCGCAGACGTTGCAATAGTGCAGCTACAAGCACCACTAGTGCAGAGCCAGACAAAATTTCAATTGATCCCAAGACAGGATTGCCGGCCAATATACTACGTGGTGCTGATAGCAATCAGCTGACTGCCAAGGCGCTTTCCAAATTAGCGGAGGAATCTTCGTCTACTGCAGCTGCTGGTGGACCCAAATCGCTATGCGCCAAATCAATGTTGTCCACACTCAGCGTGCTATCCATACGCCCCAAAGACGAAACACCGGAGGAGAAAAAGGAACGTAAACGCCTTATGCGCGAGTATCGCAACGAGAGAAGAATCGAGCGAAAGGCAAATGCAGAAGCATTCAAAGAGGAGAAGAAACGACAAACACACATTAAACTGAATCAGTGCAATAATTTGCAAGGAAATACAATTTTGTGATTTTAGCACGCTGGTGTGTTTAGATGTAATATTAATGTTACTATTATAGTTAACCCTTAAATGCCCACTGCATCTTAAAAATTTTACCGTTTTAAATGAATTTCTGTTAATTTATCAGCGAATATTTGAATATTCAGCCCTATTGTGCATAAAATTTCGCCCGCAATTAAAAAAGGGAATTTTCCTATTTTTAACGTATATGGAAGTTTCGAAAAAATTTTTTTTTTTTTTATTTATTTATTTATTTATTTATTTCGTCAAACACATATTTGCTTACATAGTCAAGTTTTAAGATCACAAGAAAAAAGCATTGTCCCCTATCTAAAAAATTAAAGCTCCCTTTTTCAATTCCGGGATTATTATGAAATTATACCTATTATAAAATTTTATTCATAATAGGACTGATTGTTTAAGTCAACTGGAGATGTTAAATACAGAAATATTTAACCATTAAACTGATTTTAAGCCTTGAGGCGCTAAGAATTTAGACGACTGTATTTATATTTGTGAAATACAAGTTAGTTTAATAAAAACATTCATAAGTTTGACTTATGAGAATTTTGCAAATTTTATTTGATATTTTCCATACCACACGGTTAAATTTTCCCATATAACACTTTTAATGATTGATGATTTAATTCCATCCCTCTTATTTGCAACATTTATCTTCTGAAGTATTGTTAAATAAAATATATGGAATTCACTTCTTTATTAACCCCATTGAAGGGGCGGGAGTCAAAGATAATTTATTGTAGATTCAAAGATTTTAAAATTGGTTCAAATCGCTGTCAGAGGCATTACTCTGTAATGAGATTCGTAAATCAAATTGAAGCACTCGAATAATGGTACTCTATAAACTGACTTTCGCATTCGAATTTATCACTTTCGCATAGAGAATGGTATTTTACTTTTCAAAACGTATTACAGATTTATGGTCCTTAACGTAATACGTTAATAACCATAAACGTATTACAGGTTTATGGTTATGGCCCAGATTTATGGTCCTACACTTTACCTTTCATTTCCTAGCAAATTTCCAATCAATTGAAATTCTTAATATTTTTGACTTATTAGTTGTACTCGTAGTTTATGGTAGAGAAATTTGTGGAGATATGTTTCACTTGATTATTTTTTTTCTGTTCCCCCTAATCTATCATCCCAATTCGAACGAAGACACACTTGACTAGATAAAGCTAAAAAAAATCTTTGGTAAATCTTATTTCAATGGAGTTCATCCTTATAGATAAAAATAAATAACTTTGTGGTGCCACTCTGTAAGATTGATCAATAAGAATCCTTGTTAGAAATGAAGACGCAAGTGTTGCATAATTTTTGGTTTTTATATTTTAACTCCTTTAAGTTAGATTAACTTTTTAGGCCGGTGGAACCGCCTTTGTTTTCTTCGGAGCAGATCCATAAGGAAAATTAATTGTTTTAGCTGCTTTGTCTCTGGCGTATAATGCATTCAGGTTTCATCAACGGTGACGACTCTACACAAAACCCTGCAAATTTCGAGTAGAGGACCGAACATTGCTTCGATATTTGAATAAAATTATTTTAAATAAAGTACAAAACTATTTTTAGAGTATGTTGCATACATAATCTAGATAGTAAGAGGCTATTTATTAATAATTATAAACGATCGACAAATAATTAAAAAAAAAAAAAATCCAACTGACTTCGATGCAAGCAGACTTTTGAAACGTCTGGATATAAATTTCCTTAACAAAGTTATCTTATACTATAGAATATTCAAAATACTGCCGAAATACGCTGCATATCCAAAAGGTCACTTATTATTTCCTCAGCCTTTGCGCCGATTTTCTTAGCGACTTCTTGCTTCTCGGACATGGACATAAGTGAGAATGAGTAGATTAAATCGCCATCGAGTATGCAACGACAAGGATTAAGTGAAATTTTCTTGGAAGTTTTAATAGTTCGAAATTCCTTTGGATTCAGACCGCAGAGATGAACCTGATGCAACAGCAAAACATTCTGCAACATAAGAAAACGTCGATAAAGCTTCTCTGGAAGAGGCAAACAGTAGCCGATGGCACCGTCCAAGGTGCCATAGATAATCAAATGTTTTTTGTCGAACATAAAAGGTTGACGTGCTCTATTCTCACCCCGCTGATGACACTGCACCCGAAACATAGTATTTACCACTTGACCCAAGTGATAGTCAGCCTTGCGTATAAGTTTCTGACCACCCATAGATTCACGTGCCTCCGGCTGATACATGTAGACGAGCAAATTTTCATCCGCATCGGTTACCAGGAAGCCCAGGTTGGCATTGTCCACCATAAATTCTATGTCATATACCTCGAGCGGGTTGAAGTCACGCGAAACCAAGGAGAGCGTGCGATATTCCTCCTGAAAACGCAAAAGACTCACCGATTTGTAGACATCAGCTATTAGAATGAGGGATTTCACAGATATAATTTGATGCACATAAATGTTGGTGTCGATGAAAGCCACGCCGATGAGATCATTATCTTGCAATTGCCATAGGTAGATCTTTTGACCTAAAGCAGTGACCAGAAATCCCAGCACATCTGAGATGGCAGAGACGGGACCTTTTTGTTCCTTTTTAAAAACGTCTTTCAATTTGAATTTTGTTAGCGGCTTGCCAGGCTCGGGTACCACTTCAATAATGTCATAGATGTAGATATTGCCACGCGACGTTATATCCTCGCTGTAGTTGAAGTTGGTGCCGATGCAGAGATACTCCTTGAGACCGGAGCGTGTGCCTTCATAGGCCAGCTTGACTATTTTGAAGGCTGTGACATGTTCCCATTCTTCAAAGTCAACGGATGCATCAGGTACCACTTCCCATGTCTCGGGACTGATGAGCACTATGCTAAATTTCGTAGCATTTGGATAGATAAAACGTTCACCTTTATTTTCCTCTGTCAGCTCTTTGTCTTCGCCATTGAAGCGATAGTATTTGTTGGTCGCTTCCTCGGCTTGCGTGACCAGACAATAGACGCGATTCTCGCGATGATAGACAATTTGACGCGGTGTGCAGCGTATGGGCACTTTTCTCACAGGCCAGATGGCATCATAGGTGAGATAGGTGGGAAGAACGGAAATTTTCAGATCGTAGGTACTGTCAAAGAAGAGAAAACCATGCGGACAGTTGACGTTGTTGAATGCGGCAAAACTGCGCATGCGACGCTGACCAAAAAACTTATGCATGCGCAGCTCACCTTTGGAGGTAAGGAAAATAAAGCAGGGATTGACGCCACACACCATAACGCCATTCATGCCGGCTATGTTGGAGAAGTAGCGAATCTTTGCTATATAGCGCTCTTGAAGGTTATACTGCTCCGCTTCCGACCCATCCTCGTCATCATCTTCGATATCCATTCGCATTGGCTGCTGATCGAGCAAATTAAGACTTTCCAGTTTGCGGAAACGTATCTTGAGATGACCCTTGGGATAGCGGAACACCTGATATACAAGCAGCTCTAATCTGGTTCGAATGAATAAAAGCGGCCGATTGCCGTGGGTGCCAAAACCGAGCAAGTTAATCTCCAGGGGCATGGGCGAGTTCGAATGCTGCGGCATGCAGTTCAACAAGATGCCAGCTTTGCTATTTTCCTGCTGATTCAGCGGCACTGGCACAAATTCCATGGAGTCTGTGAGCACCATGTTGGCATTGCCCACATCGTTGATGAGATAGACCAGCTTAAGATCCGGCATAGAGTAAATTTCCAGGGTGCCGCTCTCGCGTGCTATAATCAACCAGTAGGTGGGTTTCGTCTGTGGCATCATGCGTCGCCACCAGTCGGTATTTTTATGCTTTGACTGCTTGGCCAACTCGGCCAAGCTATTCATTTTGAAACTGCTGCCCGTTTCACCGTAGAGCAAATCTTCTTCATCCTCAATTTTCATGTGAGGTTCAGCCTTCATATAGCCCAGCCCACCACCAGCATAGAAGGTGCCAGCAGCGCTAGCGCCGCTTAAATTGAAGGACTCGTCACCCTTCGATGTAAATAGGCCCGAGAGATCTTTATAGGCTGACAAAGAAGTGACCGGCGGTATGCTGCTGATGGTATTCTTATTGATGGCGAGGCGAGGCGTGCCTTTGGTCTCACGCAAGGCCAACGTGATGACCTGTCCATTAAGCACACGTATGCAAACGTAAGGATCGGCCAGAGAAACTTGTACCACCGGTGAGCCAACTTCAATTGGCACATTTTGCAGCAGTCGTATACCCTGTAACAGGCGCACATTGCGTGTGGTCACCTGAATGATGAAGCGATTATTACCTAGGTTGCCCACAAATATCGTGGGTTGATTGACGATGAAGCCAGTATTTTCAATTTCGTTGATCTCAACGCCGGTCTGAAGTATAAGCGAGGAGGAGCGTTGCGATAGAATCATAAAGTCATGATGATCACTCCGCGTTGACTTGCGACTTACATCGTCATAGACGGTCCAAACATCCAGACAGCCATCCAGCTCGAAACTAGTGATGATCTGCGGGCTCACAGTGTTGACAAAGACGCATAGAGCGCCATTCTTGCTATGCCCCGTCGATGCAACAATCTCCATTTTTAGCTCGGCCAAGTCTTCAGACTGCTGTTGCAGAGTGACGCCATCCTCCTCTAGTTCTATGCGTTCGCCGACACACATAAAGCTAATGGGTCCCACATTCAACAAACTGTCGCAAACCTCGAAGATATACTTACGCAGCTGTACCGAAGTCTTAGCTCCTGTGCCATACACTTCCAGCTCCTCGTCTTCGATGCGGCGACGCTTGTTTTCATCATCTTTATTTTGTATAACCTCAGCGACGTCCTCCAGCGTTATGACAGTGCTTTGATCCTCTTCGGTAAAGTGTAGCAGCAGCGAGTTGCCCAGACGTGAGCCCAAAAATATGTACTCTGAATGGCAGACGCAGATACAGCTGGTTAGCACGCTGGCAGCAGCCTTGTTGAAGTGAAAATTGCGCACAGTGCGCATGGAGTCGACACATAGCGTTAACACATACAGTTCACCGGTTTTAATCGATATTACCAACTTATCGGTGTCTATAAAAGCCAATTTTGCGGTATCTAAACTCATTTTTACGCCATCTTGTGGTTTTAACGGAAAAGTAGTGCTATGATCGGCCGTACTATTCAGGCTCACGCCATAAGGCGGCACGCTCTGATTGAGATAAATGATGGCATTGACGGAAGCCACAAGACAACCGCCAATCGGCTTTTGTATGGGAAAAACATGCAGGCAATCGAATGGCAGTCCGGTAACAGTCCATATAACAGGATGAACACGCTGTTGTATATTCAAGGAAATGGCAACCATAACGCAAGTATCCGAGCGTACTGCAATGCGTCCAGGGAAGGTGCGCACAGGTTCATATAAAATAAGCAGTGTAGGTTCATAGTAGCCATGCAGAAATTGCAAATCAATGACATTATCAATTTTCTCATCCAGATCACGCAATGTTATAAGATAAGATGCCAAAATTGGAGTTTTTGATATAAGCTGAGTGGGTGTTTTCTTTATAGGTTTAACATCGGCCATTTCAATTTCATCCAAACTATTGTCTTTGCGAAAAGGCAGCACTACCAGCTTTTTACCATACACCAACATTACAGCACAACGATTGTCCGGATCTACGCGCACCATTGGCACATGATAGCGTCCCGTCCAGCCACCCTTGATGTCCTCCTCTTCAAAAAAATGTAGCGAGAGTGTCTTTAAAGCAAATGTATCGGGATCATGCTGCACTACCGACAGCTTGGCATCCTTGAAACTAATGAGTAGCGCATCACGCAAGGAACCCGATAGCGATACACTCTGCAGCGACATGACATTGCCATATAGTGTATATGTGGCCAAGCACTCTAATTTCATTTTTGGTCGGCGAATATCATTTAAATTCTTTATTTTGATATTGCTATCCATGAAAGGAAAGATTCGGTACACCTTCAGCACGTTGGCGCCGGCCACCACTAGATTCTCCTCCGTACTATTGAAGAAGCGACATGCTATAGCGAACTCTACCGTGCTGGAGGGATGCGTCTGTTTGCACATGGAAAACATTGTCGTAGTTTATTTTCTAGACACTTCAATTAATAATGTTAATGTTATTAAATATTAAACTAAACCGAAGTTTTAAGTAAACATGCACATTTTTAATAATCAACAAAACAAATATGAGATGTCAAATTTGATGCGTTCGAAAATATAGGTTATCGAGAAGAATATTGTAGTCGATTTATCAAATCTATCGATATAACAAAGTCGACTATTTTAGAAAAATAGGCAAATTACAGCATTAAAATAAAATTAAAACAAGTTAGGTGCGTTTTTTTTCCAACATCCATGGCCGATTTGCATTCAGAACAAAATTCAACTCTTCAGGATTTCAGGGCAAGATTACGATACCCGGGGCGCCGCGATTTAAGTGTTTTTTGGTAGAGCACAACAAAAAAGCATTTTTGGCCAAACAAAAAATCAATAACAATAAAATTTACTTCTTTCTAAAAGATCTGTTAAAAAAACATTTATATCTTTGCCATTATCCAATGAATCTCAAAGATTCATATGTCATTTGGAAGGTACTTAAATTTCCTTTTCACTGATATGCCACACATATATCATTGCAAGAATATTTTTAATTTTATAAGCAAATTTATATCATATATGAATTTTTTTATTAAAAGAACCGTTATTTTCTACTAAAGGGTGATTTTTTAAGAGCTTGATAACTTTTTTTAAAAAAAAAACGCATAAAATTTGCAAAATCTCATCGGTTCTTTATTTGAAACGTTAGATTGGTCCATGACATTTACTTTTTGAAGATAATTTCATTTAAATGTTGACCGCGGCTGCGTCTTAGGAGGTCCATTCGGAAAGTCCAATTTTGGGCAACTTTTTCGAGCATTTCGGCCGGAATAGCCCGAATTTCTTCGGAAATGTTGTCTTCCAAAGCTGGAATAGTTGCTGGCTTATTTCTGTAGACTTTAGACTTGACGTAGCCCCACAAAAAATAGTCTAAAGGCGTCAAATCGCATGATCTTGGTGGCCAACTTACCGGTCCATTTCTTGAGATTAATTGTTCTCCGAAGTTTTCCCTCAAAATGGCCATAGAATCGCGAGCTGTGTGGCATGTAGCGCCATCTTGTTGAAACCACATGTCAACCAAGTTCAGTTCTTCCATTTTTGGCAACAAAAAGTTTGTTAGCATCGAACGATAGCGATCGCCATTCACCATTCACCAAAATAAAGAACCGATGAGATTTTGCAAATTTTATGCGTTTTTTTTTAAAAAAAAGTTATCAAGCTCTTAAAAAATCACCCTTTAAATTTGCGTTGTTAAAGTACTAAAAATATATTTTATTTTTAAAGCTTAGAGTTCAAACTTTCGTTAAAGAGTTAAAATATTCACATATTTCTTCAAATTTAAGAAATATTAAATAAAACTGCGTTAGACTATTTGATTTAATAAATTGGAAGACCCTCATTGAAGATGAGTGGAAATGGACTTTTTAATGTGAATTTGGAGCTAAAAAAGCCAATGGTGGCAAAAATTTCAGACCACTTTTAAGTAGCTTAGAAGTTATAGACGTCAAAAGTTAGGAAAATGGGCGCAAGAACTTGCGTTTTTTCCTTACAAAAGTAAGCATTATGAGTATCAAAATAAAGGTTATACTATTAACTATTCAACGAGGTAATAACCATGCATTACCTTTGAATTACTGAAAGTGAAAATTTAATGAAAAAAATACATTTATTTGTCAAAATAAGTTTTTTATTTAGTTATCACTTGTTGTCAGTTAGTTGTGAATAAAGAAAGCACTGCAGGCCACATGTTTTATCATCAAAAGTAATGCACAGATTTTTATTGATAATATCTCGTTGAATTGGTAACAGCATAACCTTTCGTTTGATATCCAATGCGCTTAATTTTGTAGGAAGCTTAAAAACAAATCACAAGTATTTCACGCCAATTTTTTTTAACTTTGGATCCTTATAACTTCTAAACAACTTGAGAGCGGCCTAAAATTTTCCCGGATTCGTACTTAGGAAGTCTTAACACATATATTACACATAAAAAAGGTACAATTTGAGCTTCCATTCATTTTCAATTATTCCGCTTGAAATATCAACATTTCGTACAAGGGCGAATCATTTAATCATAAAAAAAAAACCAAATGAAATATACATTTTTTAAGCTTTTATAATTTACTTTCCATCTATCCATGCTAAAAACGGTAGTCTTTGAGAAAATAATGGTTTTATGTTAGCAAATATTTTACTTTAACACACAAATATCTATAAAACATGAAATACTCAACAGATTTGATTCATTTTACATTTATGTCAAAGCTTTATATATTATCTTTTAAGTAATAACTTAACCATCAATATCGGTTATATACTGGAAAAATATGGCAAGTTTTCTTAGAAGATCTTTAAAAAAACATTTTCTTAAATAATCGATAACTTAAACACAAATCGATTAAACGACTTTTGCTTCGGCCAGTCTTATTTTTACTGAAATCATTCTAACAAATTCGTAATCTCCACGATTTCAGCATAAATGCAGTTTCTTGCATCATAGCTGTGTGGAGTTGTGATAGAAATTGAAGGGGCTAATGTGATAAATAATGTTCTCCACATTATCTTGATTGAAAAATAACTCTCTATATAAACAGCTTCAAATCGATCTGGAGAAAATATATCCCCTTTTCCTTTGATTAGTAATTTCAAGAATTTTAGATATCGACCAACTACTAGATATGGTCCATGGTATTTCGGTTTTTTAACCATATTAGTCTACACCCAATCATGTTAACATGATTTCAAATAAGCTAAAATTAAATATTTTTTGACAGGCGTGATAAGACAGTTTATGAGATGAGAGTTTTGAGATCACTTCCCTATAGTGTTGTGTGAATTACAAGTAAAACTGTTGAGAGAACTGTTGTCCATAGTAGTTGTTTCTTCCAGCAGGAAAGGGCTGTTTTGAGAGTTCTGTAAAAAAGAAGACTATTACATTGTGAATGATATGATGTTGTATGCATTAAGTCAATTCTCAGATATTTGGTTAATAGCCCGACGGTTAAAGGACCGACGATATCAGTATTTACTTTAGAAAAACGACACTTCGGGAGCGGAAATATAGAAATAGGAATCCGAACATGTTTGTTAATTTTTGAGTTTCACCACAATATGATTTAAACATATAGTTTTTGTTAACATCTTTACGTTCACAACGCCAACCAGTTGTCAATAATTTTAAATGAGCAACAAAGTTAAGTCTAAATATGATTTTGATGTTAGAAAAAAAACAGATATTACTAAGTGATTACATAAAATAATTATTGATTTCCATTAGGTATTCATATTTACCAATCAGAAATTTTAACGATTTAATTTAAATTTTAAAGAAAGTTTCCATTCAAATTAAAAACGTGAACTTCAAACTCAAGCAAAGAGTCAAATAAATAAACTTATTTCTGTGAGTAATTAATTTTTGTATAAGCTTCCACTAAAATTGAATGTGCATTTGCTGCATATCTCTTATCTATTTTGTTTTATTTACATAGATATTTATTTTCCTAAAAGTTAGTCCAGAAAATTTATTTTAAATTGGACCTAAATTGTCTGAAATAAAAGAAAAAACAGCTGATTTTCAGCTTACGTTTCCTAGATTGTTAAAGTTACTTTCACTTAATAACAATCAATTTATTTACGTGACTTATTCATAGGTTAATAATCCACCAAAAAATTAAAATTCACAATAATGAAATTTCTATGAAGACCTATGATAACTTCTAAAAAACAATATATTTATATTAGAATATTTTATTTTAAGTAATTACTTTATATTAATTTTTATAAAAATAATAATAGTTGAAAATCCTTTGTAAATTAAAAAACATAATTTCAAGCCAAAAAATTAATAAATAATTAATTTTTATAAAAATAATAATAGTTGAAAATTCTTTATAAATTAAAAAACATAATTTCAAGCCAAAAAATGAATAGAATTTTTTAAATAAATTTTAAATTAAATTATCTAACTGGAAGTAGTGAACATTTTTTCATTGAATTAATTCTTTTCATAATATTTTATTGGGAAATTATTTCATCAGATTAACCAATATCAATCATTAAAACCAACTTTGGTAGACATAAAAAAGAAAAAAAAACTAGTCTTTACCATTGATATTGTATATAATTGCCTATTTAATCTGCCTATTTCTCCAGACTTCATACAAAATATCATAGATCTAGCGTGGTCAAATGGCTTTAAACCATGCTCTCTTCGATTTCTCAGCTTTTTTCCTCGTCCGGTTTATATTTCAGAACATAATTTATCACTTTATCGAAGTAAATCAGTATCATCTGGCTTATTGGCACACTTGCTCAAATTTACCTTATGCTAGCATAAGTTCGTGATTATGTTTTTAAGAATACTTAAGTAGATAAACTAAATGCTGCACTTTGATTTCAATAATTCCACAAACTTTTTTAAAATTTATTTTCAAATCTCAACTTATTTTAAAATTAATTTTTTGTTAGAGAACAGAAGAAAAATCATTTGATTGCCAAATGTTTGAACAATATTCTTACTTACTTACTTACTTCAGTGGCCATAACAACCCGAGTTCAGGTTTCAGCCGACCTCAATATTCACTTTTTTCAAAATTCAAAACTACGAATAAAAATACAATATCGAATTAATTTCTCGTCAAGTATAAAATGTATCAATTAGCTTGACTCACCAAAATTGGCCGTTTAAACTCGATTTAACTAGATATTTTAAATTCGTAGAAGTTAAGTTTACTTAAACTATCATGTGATGTGTTTCTTTTTTGCCTAAATTGAGCTTAAACGTTAAATTTTGGTGAGTTAAGCTCAGTTTAATTTGAAAAAAGTGTAAACTCGAACTGAAAACTGGCCCTTAGTGATATAGGCTAACATTTATTCATATCCAAATTCAAAAAATTAAGTGTACACATTTAATGTTATTGTTTTTCATATCGTCTTATTTTCAATTTCGTATGCATACGAGCCAATATTAAATTCATCACCAGATATTCTGGTGCTGTTTTTAGTTTTTCAACCAGTTTATCAATCAGTTGGTAAAAACTAAAAAGTTTTGATTTTTTACGATTTCACATCAACCAGTTCTTCAACTAGTGATATGTTTGTAGCAAAATCATCAACCAAGAGTCAGATTCATAGTAAAAACTATTATTTGCATTAATTTTCAATATACTACGCGCGATGTTTTCAAGAAGAGAAAGTTTTAGTACTGGAATTGGAAAACTGGTCTTTTCGCCTGTAGATAAATCCATCAATCAGTTTTTCAATCAGTTTTGCTATTAGTTGCTCGTCTATAGGGGCCTTCACACAAGCTCTTGTGTGCAACACGTGTGTGTGCAGATATGTAAAGAAGCTTCATACCAGCTAAGATTTCGTAGTAGCAACATCTAATAGTGAAAAAATTAAATCAATAAGAAAATACGAACATTTCTTGAGCTATTATATTAATAATTGTACCATTGGATTGTTGTTTTCTAATGGCGTTTTCTTTTCTTGAAATTCTCGAAAAATTCTGCATTTTTTCTGTCCTCTTTGAGAATTCTTGTGTCGGCCGTGGCGCAGTTGGTAGAGTGTGTAGCCCATACGCAAGAAAACCCTGGTTCGAATCCCACCTGACACAGAAATTTTTTTCAATTGAATTAATTTTTCTGTTCAGCCGTCACAGTGAAAAGTCACGAGTAAAAAACTGCCATAAAAAGCTTCTTAAGAACATAAGCCGTTCGAAGTCAGCATAAAACATGTAGATCTAGTTTTTTTTTTTTTTTTGTGAATTCTGTAGTTTTTGTGTTCTTTTATCAAAAAAATGTTGACCTCTAAAATTAAATTGTGTTCTTTTCTTGAAAGTTTTGACCTGAAAAGTATAAAAAATGCAGAGGTTTTGCACTCCAAGATCGACGGGTACCAACTGAAGAAACAAAAAGTGACATATTAAGAAAATAATGAACATTGTATTGACATTTTGTTAAAGAGTGAGTTTCTTCTTTACAAATATTTATTATAATTAAACATAAAATTGCTGGTTTTAACGAAATAGCCACATCAGTGGTTTTAACGATATTAACGAAAATATTACAAATAAGAGTTCTCGCTGCTTCACACATTTTTGTGCCGCCTTATTGTGTGGCACACTATTTCGCTGATGTGTGTGTCTACATACAAGCAAAACGACAATCAAAAACCGAACGTAGCAGAGAATTTACTTCCCTCTATAGGGAAACTGCGCAAGCTTTTTGTTCGAAAGAAAAATCAGGGCTGCAAAATCCTTGATTTTTGTTTTGGTCATGATATAATTACAGGGTAGGCACACATTTTATAACTTACCTACACGACAAAATGAGCAACAACATTCTTGGAAACGCAGATATGAAGGAAGGATTGTGACTTTCCTAAGTTTTTTGTGTTCACTTGTCAAGTTGATTTTTGATGCTCGTTTGAGTAGCGCTGCGCTTTTCACCGCTATCGTAGCCATTGGTGCTCTTGCACTATAAATAGACTACAACCAGCTCCTCCAATGGAAGCTTTAACATGTTTTAATGGTTTCAGCAAATGTCTGGAATTAGATAAGTATACTTTATCTAGAAATTCTAGAATACACTTAATTGTTTTGTTTTCTGATAAATTGATATTAACTGCAAAACGTTCAGCTTTTGCACTTTATTCCAATATAAGCCTACCTTGTTACTCTACTATAGTTTTGAAGAGCATTTTTGAATAACGGTGTTGTATGGTTTTACCAGGAGGTTCAGCCGATACTACATATTGTCATGCTTGGTAGGACAGGCCTGGCATTTCTTAACTTTAAATAAAACATTTTTATTTCAAAGTCATTGACGCTAGGTTTAACATCATGCTGTATCACCTGAGCCTCCCTAGACATTCCTTACGAATGAAAGGCCCCCCCACACTATGTATTTTTGCATCTTTATAAAACGTAAAGTTTTATAGGAGGGAAACCAATGATTTCAAAAATATTCCTAGTTTCATAATTTAAAGACAGAAATATAATTTTCGAAATGTCGAAATTATAGTCTTATTGCGTCCATGTTGTATATGTTATTATTTTTCATTATTTTTTTATTATTATTATTTTATTAGTTTGACATATTATTTGTATAGTACAAATTATCCATCTAGTCCAAATTCATATGCTATTTTATAAAATAGCAAGTAATATAATAACAGGATATAAGTTCAAAAAACTCAATTTTTTTTATTTTAAGAAAAAATTCTTTAAAAAAAAATTAGCCATCGAAGTAATGATTCAAAACGACATTATTACAAATGAAATTTTAGCAGCCAAACAATTCTAAAAAAAAATTTTAATGAACTCCATATCCCTTTAATATCTTCCCATAAACTTCTCTATTTTAAACTTGTTGTTATACAACACTGTTTCGAAAGCAGCTATTATCGAAAAAGAATAAGAAGCAGCAAAAAGACTAAATCGAATTTACTGCGACGGAAAGAAAATTGTGAAAAGTGTGTAAATCTAATAGAATTGAATTAAATTATTTAAAATGTTTTCAAAATATTCAATTTGTGCAATTTCACAAACTTGTATAGTTTTCTTAACAATTGGCCTATTGATATAAACTATTTATTTTAAAAACAAATTGAATTGAAAGGAAAAATTATCCGTACACTTGCAGCGACTTCGCTGCATAAGGCATATAAAAAGAGACAACAAGTCTTGACTTAAAAATTTTGACGCAGAAAAGAGTGCAGATAGACGGAGTTGGCGCTAGAGTTGGCAACGCAGGGTTGTCAAAGAAAGAAGAAAAAAAAACAAAAAATAGTGTTTTCCTCTGCGCTTTTGTTTGTTCGATTGTGTTTGGATTTTTCTCATTTTCCTTACGTTTTTTATGCTAATTTTGCGATGAATTAATTTAATGAAATAAATTTGGAGTGAAACGAAATGGATTCAAAGTGCGGCGTCAAAGGTTATTAGTGTAAAATTGTGAATAAAATATTAAGGCAAGCTAGAGTAAAAAAGAAAAACTAAAAGGATTGACAAAGGCTTTTTTCCATAAAGAGGTGATCATATAAGAAAGAAGAGTAAAGAAATTGTGTGTTGTAAAAAAAATAATTTGCAAAGGCAAAGTACTGAAGAATAATATGTAGGAAAGGAGGAGGAAACAAAACTAAGAAAAAAAAAAGACAAAGTCAGCAAAATTACGAAGACGGACAGAGAAATATTAGACACGAAAACGAGGAACGAGCCCAGCCACAACCAACCAACAACGCAGTGCATATACGAAGGAGCAGCAGCAGCAGCAACCTGGGCACGAAAAAAATTATTGAAGGGCTTGCCAACTAAGCCATAGGTACCACAAAAAGTTGTAGCACCAACTCGGTTCCAACGGCAACTAAACGTTCTTGCAACAGCATTAAAGGGCACACAGCAACATTTAAAACCACTACGGAAAACTGAAAATCGTGTCTAATAAGGTGTTATCTGCATTGGATATGCGTTCAACTATTGGTGGTCACTGACTCCAAGCATGCAATGTGAACTTTTATGTAGGTACGTAAATTCTTTAAAGCCTTTTATAATTTTTAGTTTTCTTTCTTTTCAGGCAGCTCCCATGAACATATAGATTTTTCTATGTAGAAATTTTTGGAACGAATTAGGCAGGTTTTTATATAAATACCATTTGCAATACCAAAATTGGTACTTGAAACTTTAATGAACACTAAATTCATAAGATATTTTAAATATAAATTCTATACTTATATATGAGAAACTGCAATATAAATGCAGGAAAAGAACGTATAATATTGACAGCAAACATATGGCTTTTATAACTCTTTATGCTATTCTTCTTCATATCCTATAACAACAAGTTTAACAATTTGTAAAAAACTTAGCATTCTATTTAAAAAATGTTTATTGTTAGTAACCGGCTCAGTGCTCAGGCAAATCCAACACAGCTGAATTAGGAAATTTTATAATTTCGTCGGCTCTAAAAGGGTTCATATTATGTTTACGCCAGAGCTAATGTGATACAGCATCTGCTTTATGTATTATGACCGATGAGCAAATTTTGATAATTTTTACTTCAACCATTCATAGAAATAGAATAATAAAATAGGAATAAAATAATAAATTGCTATTTTTGTTCTCGCAGATGTAGCATATGCGATCCGGAACTTAGCTCCATATAGATGAAGTTCAGTGGGCAGGTCCGCCCGCACATATTACATTTCTGTAGATTTAGACTTTCAACAAACTGGACTCGTTTAATTACATCCTTTGGTTTGTCTCGTTGTTGGCATTTTCAATTGAATTAATTTTTCGGCCGTCACCTCTCTGCATATAGCTCGGAGTCGGCATATAGCTTATAGGTTTATTTAATAGTTCTCGATTATTTGCGTTCAAAAATTTTACTACACGCACAACGGATTTCAGAACATGCCTAATTAGTCGGTTTCAATTCTGAGTCTAATAGCACTTGATTTCTACAACAACCCTGGATACCCTTGTTGCACTTTTTGATGTATTGAACCAAATAATTTAATTAGCGAAGGAACTAATTTAGTTCCTACTAGTTTTTAGAGCCATAAAATTGTACACTTTTTCTGTCTTTAGCATCATCAAATTATGATATGGTCGTCAACGCGCCTCTTGACAATTTAAACCACCGTAACATTACTGCGATCAGAAATGCGCTGACGGAGCTTGGGGTCGATGTTGCTATCGGAGCATTTATAAATCAAATGGTAGTGCGCAGGATTATAAGTGAATCTCGGCGCGGCATCTACGTTAAGATCTGTACCAAAGGGAACTCCTCAAGGGGGGTTCTCTCGCCTCTTCTCTGAAACCTCACGGTTAATGAACTGCTCGAAAAACTGCACACGGGAGGGGTGCAGGGTGATAGCTTATGCAGGTGACATTGCTATTTACTCTTCTGAAAAATATTTATCTACACTTCGAGACATTATGCAAAACGGCCTGAATAATCTCATTCAATGGGTTAATAGCTTTGGACTCGGCGTCAACCCTGAAAAAACGGATATAGTGATTTTCACAAGAAAACATAATCTACCAATAATCAGTTCTCCTAAACTGGGAAGCATAAGACTTAGCTTCTCAGATCAAGTGATATACCTGGGCATTATCCTGGAAAGAAAACTAAACTGGAAACCCAATCTGCTCGAGAGAACCCAAAAAGCCAATAAAGCTCTCTACTCATGCAAAAAGGCAGTGGGGAAAAAATGAAGATTGCAATGTTACTCACTGGCTTTATTGTTATATGGTGCCATAGTCTGGTGAGAAGCACTAGACAAACAAGAACACCTCAATATACTTCACAGAATGCAAAGATCAGCTTAGCTCTGCATTAGTGGAGCACTAAGAACCATTTCTACAGATACATTATACAATACAGCCATCCGTCTAGAGGCCACTCTTCAATGGAGGGAGGGCACATTAGGACACTAGCATTACGAAGCTACTGCTTTCTATACCCAAATCCGTAGACTACATCACACAAAAACTTTTCTTTCACAGGAAATTTGATGTATCCATTCCCTCCCGCGAAGAGTGAGAGATTGGGAATCTTCCACCAAACAATGTCCTCAGAAATACACTGATTGATCAAAATTAGATGGCAAGGTTGGACGAGGCCTTCAGGCTTCCTTCCCATTGCAGTGTCTTCCAAGCGGAAGTAGTCGCAATACATGAAGCAGTAACTTGGCTTCAGATGAATGCAATGTCCTCCATGAATATCTACATACTATCTGACAGTCAGGCCGCCTTGAAAGCTCTAGAATCTTTTGAAACAACATCCAAAACAGTATTTCGCTGCCGCAGATTCCTAAATGAGATGGCAGAGTAGTTAAAAATATTCCTTTTGCTGGATTCCCGGACATAGAGACTTTCTCTCGATAGAGACACAAAGTATTGGTATATCCCTCACAACATATAAACTACTTACAAATGGGCTATCCCTAAAAAAAGCCAACAACAGGAGGTCAATGGAAAGCACATGCCATACAGCGAGTCAGATTTAACCAAAAATCACCCTTAAACGCTCAAAAGAACTGATCTCCCTAAGAAGGGATCAAATCAGTACCATGATAGGTGTCTTAACAGGACACTGCTTAATAGTCCAGAGGGCCCAGGGTTTAGTTCTATCACTTTGTTCTTGGTTACTATCAACGGCCTTCTGTCGTTTGGAGTCATGCTCCATCCACCAACGGGCGAGCTTTGTGGAGATTGATAAAATAAGGCAAATATTAATGACACATTTGTAAATTATTTATATAAAACCTAAAATTACATAAAAAATATCCTAGTGGGAACTTGCTAATAGGTTCAAATTTAATAGAAGCAAGATCCAATATTTCAACAGCTAATATAAACAGTTTAGGGTTTGCAGAATCAGCAGCTCTTGACGTCCTGGGCATATCGATTTAATTTGATCTTCGTTCATGTGTAATAGTATTGGGCACTTTTGGACAGAAGCTTCAAGATCTAATTTTAAGCTATTGGATTCGTGTGATATTATATTTGATAGAGAATAAGTATGAATTATTATATTCTCCCTCAATTTTCTTGGGCAACGACACAATGTTGGAAGCTTGAGCTTATAATGCCGGTACAACCAAGCGACGTATTAAAATAGACAATCTGATGCCAACAGCTATCCTATAATAGACCAAGTCTATCCCTACAATATTGCCTTGGTGCTCAACACAACCTTGTTTTATAGAGGCAACTTCAATTTCGGTCGCATCGTTAAGTTGTGTGTAATAACCTCCCCTTTCCTAATTGTTTTGAATGTATACCTAATTTCTTAACTCCTCTTAGCGTTGGTTAAAAAAAAAACTTGTTTTCTCTGAGCAGAAATATTTTTCGAAGATTCTTAGCAACTTCCCAAATTATTTGCTTATTGAATCCTTGGACAATGCAGATAAAATAAGACTTGCCGGACCTATAGCAACGACATTTTCTAACATTCGTGTATGATGCTAAACATAGGCTAATTGTATTAAAATTTATCCATTTCAATTCAACAATACACTTCTGACACAACTTTGTTACCATTTTCTAAAAGTAGAGAATTTATGGAATTTTGTTCCAAAATATAATAATATTAAATTCTTCCATCAATGTATAAAACTTTATGTATATAGACCAATTTTGAAAAACCAGCTCAAAAACATGGCAATTATTCTCATTCTATAGCTGAACTCCCTAGGAAAGATCTTAACAAATGTTTTGAGCAAAAGAAGTATACAAATTTGGTTTATATTCCATATTATGGTATAGTGGAAAATTCGAATGATTTTTAGCGTATTTATATTTACCGTCAGTAAAAAATAGTCGGTAAAAAAGTTTTCCAAATTTTTAAAGAGTTTCTCCAAATCTTTTCTAAAATAATATTGTTCTGAATTTTGGCCCTTTAAGATATTAGTACTTACGCAAAATTTTTCTTGGAAATCCTATCAGATTAAGAAGCTAACAGGGTAGCCTGAAGGTCTTCGAACACTTATGTTAAATATTATGAAAACACTCGTCCTACCATAACGATACATAATCAGAAATTTATATATAATTTAAAACAAGCTCATCTATTGCGTTAAGTATAATTTCTTAACAATATTAAAAGTTGATTATATAAATATTTCAGATATTAAAATTGTTACTCGTAAATAATTGAAACGTTTATTTACTGGAAATGGAATATGATGTTGCTCCGGAAGATAGAGAGAGGAGTATTGATTGTAGCCAACAGAAGTTTTATAACGCCTTTCAACAGCATCAACATAATTCTGCTCTGTTGGGGCAAAATATGAAAACATCAACGACGCCAACCAACATTACCGAAATAACAGCATTCCAACCAATACAATACGCAACGAATTCATCTTCCAAAGTTACAAACACAACAACAACAACTGTAACAAATCCTTCAATGTCGGCGACGGGAACAGCAGCTTCAGAACAAAAATTTAATTCTGCTATTATTATGGAAGCCGCTACAACGCACATAAATCTCATTGATGATGAAGACGAAAAAGATCCACTTGCCTTGGACTCAACGTTGGAACAACATTCACAATTGCAGGATCATATAACGGTCAAACACACCCATAGCCTTCGGTAAGCAAGAAAAACAAACATTTTGTAAACCATTAAGAAAAATAACCTCAAAAAATATACTATTAGTTATGTTTAAGTTATACAATTTTAAAAAATTATTTAGATTATAAAGAAGCACCTACATATCATGAAATTATTTGTAATATATTTGTGTTTTTTTCCAGACGACATTTACCGCGAATAATCGTCAAACCGATTCCACCTGAAAAGAAAACTCCAACAACAGCTACAGCTACAACAGCTGCTCCCGTCATGACAACAACAACGATCACCTCCTATTCATCCATCAGTCCATCCAGTCGTACAAGTAGCAGCCGACGTATACAGCAGCAACAACAAGCTAAAGCCGCAGCAGCAGCTGCTGCTGCCGCCGCCGCCCTAGCAACTTCAATCTCATTACCCACAGCAACAACATTTTCAACAACTGCCATAACACAAGCTTCAACAATGCGTGAAGTGTTAGCTTCTATTCCAGGATTTAGTCTGAAACCACGTCGACGTTCATCCAAGAAGATATCAACTGCAGCACAAATCGAACAAACAAAAGACGGCAAAATCGACTTGGAAACGCCTGACTCCATACTAGCTTCCACCAATTTGCGAGCTTTATTAAATAAGCAAACATTTTCCATGCTCCCGCCACTCTATCAATACAATCTTATTCAACTATTGCCAAGCGTGGATCGTGAGGCAATTGAAATGGAGCGAAAACAAACTAATGCAATCACGATGCCTATAGAAGCAATACGTTTAGGTACTTCAAACCTAAACAATGAATTCTTTGCACGTGCTTGTCTTGAGTGGCGCGAGCGTTTGTCCGAAGGTGAATTTACTCCAGAGAATCAGGTAAAACTCAAAACAGAAGCTGAACGCGAAAAAAACAAACTGGATCCATGGAAGCTTAAACATTTTGAACCCATTTGGGGTGAAAAGGCTGCCAACCGCGCCTGCAGCAGTAACTCTAGTATTAGTAGCAATAAAAGTAGTATTGATACCTGCAATATAGCAATAACTAACAGTAGCAGTAGCGGTAGTGGTAGTGTTAGTGGAAGTGGAAGTTGTAAAAGTCTTGGTGAACAAAAACTGGAATTTAAGTTAGAATCAAAAGGCGCGTTAACAGCAACAATCGTTAACGCAACTAGCAATGCGTTAAATATGAAAGAGTCCCCATCCTTGGAGTTTAAACTGGAAACTAAATCAATAATAGAATGCCGCTTAGACCAAAACCAAAAGGCTACTGAAGTATTCGAAGTGTCAAGACCAACAACTCTACACAAGGAAGAAACAGACAAAATCGAAAACTCTGCAAGCGGAAAAGAATGTGTCTGCAAAGAAGAGGAAATTAGCACCCACCTGCAACAAAGAAATATTGATGAATTGAAATGTGATAAACAGACTGAAATGGTGAGTAATAAAATTTATTATATTTAAACTGAAAATCCAACACCTTATAATTATGAATTACGATTTAAATAGTCAAAATGACGCGCGTTTATTTATTTATAATTTAGGAAGAAAGCTATATTTAATTGTGTTCTATCTAGCTTCAAGAATAATTCACTACATAATTCGCATTTATGAGTTTATCTTTAATCAAAGTTTGTATTCAGTTATTTTTGGAGTCCTTTATTTAATTGTCACCACAAAAATTTAATACTTGACAACCACATAATTTATCGGTAGCACAACTTCGTTTAAGCTATATTTATGTTAATATGTTGCTATAATATGTTGGAGTAGATGCTTTATCTTGCTTTGCTAAATCTTTCTTCTTCTCAAATACATGAAGTTTAGAAGTAAATATTTATTTATTTCATCAACCTCTTACAGACTACTATGAATAATATTAAACATTATTTACAATGAACAAAAATTTAGTAGAGGAAAGATTATACATTGCAAAATTGAATCGATTACATCTAATAATAAAGTAACATAAATGTATTTGTAACAAATAGAATAAAAATATTTGTCGTATCAGATACAATAAACTTACAGAGAAAGAGACTAAAATTAATTTTCGAGGGAAGTATGAAGACGACCGACGGTTAGTATTGCTAGGTAACACGGAAAACTTAGGTAGAGGCGGCAGCCGGTGTAAATGAAATACATACACCAGCTCACTTAGACCAGATAGGTCCATTGTGATACCGCTGCACACACGCTTTTATTAATAATGGAACCAACTTGAGCTCCTGATGAACCCTTTTAGACGCCTGACATCAGTCGTTGACAGGTCGTCAAGCTCATGAAAGAAGAAAGAGCCTAAATATTTGTGCCTTCTTCTGGCTAGCGCAGGACAGGAGCACAGAAGATGGGAGATGGTTTCTTCCTCTTCCTCGTCCCTGCAGCTTCTGCAGAAGGGGGTATACTTATAACCCCAGTATACAGCCAGTGAACGATACGAGGCGAAAACCCCCATCTTGTTCCTATGGCTTTTTTACAAGCATAAAGTGCCACTGTGGCTTTTTTAGTGCGCTCTGCTATGTTTAACTTCCAGCTGAGCTTTCTATCTAGTATGAGTCCCAGGTACTTTGCGTTATTCGCAAGGGACAGAACAGACCCATGTTGTATGATTGGTGTTAAGGACGGAATTTTATATTTCCTGGTAAATAGGACTAGCTCTTTTTTAACCGGATTAACTCCAAGACCACAGGGATTGGCCCATTGTTCAAGTCTGCAAAGGGCTCTTTGCATAATGTCGCATAGAGTAGTAGGAAACTTGCCTCTGACTGCGATCGCTAGGTCATCGGCGTAGGCTGCCACTACAAGTTCATTTCTCTCCAGAGATAGCAGTAGGTCATTTACTATCAAATTCCAGAGGAGTGGAGAGAGAACACCTCCTTGAGGCGTACCTCTTGAGACAGATCTAATAGCGCTGTATGCGCCCAGGTCCGATAGAACTATTCTACTGTTCTATCGGACTAAAGGAACGAGAAAGATAAAGCTGTTACAAAGGTAGCGGGGCGTGGTTACAATTTCACGGATAAAAGTGACGGACTGCATCTTACGTCTTCATTCAAGGGAACAGATATCAATTAAGACACATCTGGTAGAGTATGATAGAGGCTCAAGGAGGTTCCAGTTGAGTTTAGATATCACATATCGTGTAAACTTTTTTTGGACACTTTCAATTCGCAGCGTTTGGGGGAGAGAAGTTGGATTCCATAAAACTGAGCAGTATTCTAGATGGGGCCGAAAGAGTGAGGAAAACTGAGATTTGGGGGTGTAGGGTCATTAAAATCCTCTGAGTTTCTTATTAGAAGGTCAAGCATCGAGTTAGATTTATCAATAATGAGATTGATATGGTCTTTGAAGTCAAGGCGAAGGGTCTAGTAGAATACCAAGATCTTTCTTAGAGCTAACTCGTTCAAGAACTCTAACACTACTTGCTGTAGTTTAGTTTAACTCGTTTAAGAACTCTAACACTACTTGCTGTAATATTTTATTTTGGCCAAAATAGGCTTTTATATTACATACAAATAAATTGAAATTGAATTAATAAAATATGAATTCATTAATGGAAATGATAACTAAATTACAAAATAAAAGCATACTTAATACAAAAACAATCGCTTGAAATATATATACAGTAGTTTTACGATTTAACGAACATTCGATTCTACGAAAACCGCAAATAACGAACAAGCAAATTGATTCCATTGAGTACCTTATATAACGAACAAAAGAAATATAGCCGTACTCAGTTTAACGAACAACATACAAAATCGGTGCTTTTTTAGCAGGATAAAACGTAGTAAAAACAGAATACATATTAGGGTGTCCTAATTTTTTCGTATAATGTTGAAATAAATGTTAATAAAATTTCGTGCATCTAGGACCACGGGACCTTGCATCGAAACATGTCAGTACTTGGCGATATGGGAAAATATGCTATTTTTTCAAAAAGCCCTAATAACTTTTGTATAAGTGTAAATTTTCAAAAAGCTTCTTCGCAGCTTGTTTTCTATTTAATTTATTTTTTTAAATAAGTTATTAAACATGAAAATTTGACGAAAACTACCAGAGTTGTGATTTTTTACTTTTCGAATAAACTCTTGTTCTTGTTGTATTACAAAAATTAAGAAAAAAATCCAAATTTTGAAAAGCATTAAATGGAATCTTGTGGAAATATTTTCTTAAACTATATATAATGAAGATGCAAAAAATTGTGTAGTTATGTTGAATAACCTGGTCGTTATGATTTTTTTGCTAGAAATGAAACTATTTGAATATTTCGAATTTGAGTATTTTTACGAAAAAAATCCCAAAAAATCCAAAATTTTAAGCATAATTCTGTGCTATTTTCTGCAAAAAATAAAAAGAGCAAAATTCAAAACTTATAGCAGTTCGATCAGAACAAAAAATTGTAAAAAATCGAAAAACATATATTTTTTCACTCGGAGTAACTTTAATAATTCCAAAATATATTTCTGACTGTCATTCAAAAAAACTTTTGAATCACGTTCTCATCACTTCAATAGTTTTATTTCAATAAAAAGGGTTTTTAAAATGCTACTTCTAATCATTTTAGTATAAAATAAGCCATTTAATTTCAGTATTCGGTTTAGCGAAAAAATCGATTTAACAAATTGGCCTGACAATCATTGTGTTCGTTAAATCGAAAAACTACTGTATATACACATAAATGGCAATTTCAGCCCTTGAAAAGACTTTGACCGAGCTTCTTATGATCAATTGTGTTGTGTGTGTAGTGAAATGCTTGAACACAAATGATCGAGAACTGGACCTACTAGTTTTATGCCGACTCCGAACCGCTCATGTTCTTAAGAAGCTTTTCATGACAGTTTTAACTCTCTGAGGTTTGCCATTGTCTGCAGAGAGGTGACGGCCTAACAGAAAATTCAATTGAAAAAACTTCCTGTGTCAGGGGGGAATCGGACCAGGGTTCTCTGGCGTATAGGCCACACACTCTAATATTTTACAAATTATAATACATTAGAAAACAAAATGATAACACATTTCACAGGTTTTATTAAGTTTTTACTATTTCTCACGTAAGCGGAAAAGACATTTGAAAATTTCCTATAAGTAATTAATTATCGTTAGTCTTGATTACTAGAGCTTGAATTTTTCTTATTATCTTTTATCTTGATACAATTCGAATTACGATATATTTATTATCGATTTTGATGAATTGTTTTAACTTTGCTTTGCAGTATGAAAAAATAGATGATGTAGATCAAGGTTGTTTTGTCAATTCGGAGGACGTTGAAACACATATTAAAAGAGAACCACCGTCGGTTTTTGATCTGCTACGCATGCAAGGCAGTCTATATGAACATGAAGCTAAGCAGCAAAAACGCGGCACTAAGCGTTCCTCAGAGAGTATCTCAGCGAATGCTTTGCTTTTTGCCGGCACTGGCATTGAAAGTGATAACATTAGACAACATCAGCTACAGCAAGAAGTAGATGAAATCTCTAACAGTTATAATATGGAAAGCAAACAACAGAAAATAGAAATTACAAATCAAAATGTTCCTAAACAAAGTAAGAATAATTTTGTAACTAGCGCTGTATCTACCGATGCACCAAAAACAACAACGACAAATTTCCAAAAAGCATCATCATCATCCATTGAAAAGCTTGAGGTAGCAGAAGAAATTGTTGGCGAGGAAACATCTTCCTGCAACGCAATTGTGCCCATGCAAAATGCATCATTTACACAAGAAATTCTAGACAGTTATGCTGCTGTTGAGCAACAGTTGCATCTGCACTTCCTGCAGAAACAAGAACAACTGAAAACTACAGCACAACATATAGCTACAGAGTCAGAGCTGGAGTCAATAGCTACACCAGCTACAAAACTGCAATATTTCGCTCAAATTCAACCAACAACAACTACAAATCAAAATATTACTAACAACATCAATAGTACCTGTGATAGTATGAAGGATGCCTTCAATGCAGTTGAAACAATTGCTGCAGCTGCGTCGAATCCAACAATCGAACTACAACAAATAGTTGCAGCGGTTAACGAATCTCCAAGTAGCGGCGAAGCTGTTGATTTAATAGAACAAAATTTTGCCGATGCCGAAAACTATGTTTTGCAGTCTGGCGATGCTAGCACTGACAGTGGCGGTAATAAGCATTATTTAATTAATATTAAATAATTAAAAGAATTTATTTTTCTCTTTCACAGATACTCTAAATGCACAGAATTCGACTGCCATTAGTGCTACTTCCACAGGCAATAAAAATAGTCTCAATGAAGGTGATTTTATATTCTCCAGTTCACTCGATCATGGTAAGATTATTTACACAATTTGAGCATACACAAGTTATTAAAATACTTACAAACATTGTACAAAATACTCGCTTTACTTTACTATTTTCACTGTTAAATATACAATTTGTTACAAAAATTCAAAATTTTTTGGTCTATTTATTTTTCTTTGCTTGGCATGTTTTTTAAATTGGTTTCTAAATTGTTTTTATTTTAATTTACATTGTTTTGCTTAATGTAGCTATTATTTATTTAGATTATTTCTTATAGCCTACTTGTAAATTATATTTTTAATTTATTGTAATATACATTGGACGTGAGAAAGTACGTGTGTTTCGGTACTTTAAAGAATATCTTTGATTCAAACGTTTTAGTTAAATGGCTTTGCTAGGAAGTTTCGGGAAATAAATTTGAAGCTTGCGATTTTGTTTTTTTGGGCTTTGGCCGTGAAAAAGAAAAAACAAATTGAAAATTCCAACATTTTAAGCTTGCGCTTAAAGTTTAAATACATTTTTCAAACATTAATATGTAGGTAAATTGTTAAGAACCCGACCAAGAAAATTTGAAAAAAATTACATATCATATTTATTGAAGCATCATTTTGCTGCTTTTCACTAAACCATGTTTAACATTGTGTTTAGTTATATACCAGTAATTAACTGGAACCAGAGTTTAGTTAAAAAAAAAATATTGAGCACAACAAAAAATCTTTGAAATGTCAATGAAGACAACAAAAAACACCTTTTTGTTATAAAATACACATAATTCCGTATTAGTTTTGTCGAATCTTGTGCTAAGTAGCTTCTAATGTTAAAAAAGACTCCTCGTGAGTTGCTGTAGCGATAAATAAAACAGATTTCCAGTCTGCTGGTTATTCGTTTTTAAAAAAATTATGATGAAAAGTTATGATTTATTTCTATTAAACCATAGAGCACAAAATTAATGTATTCTTAAAATATCGTAACTTAAATTTTTTATGAACTATAAAAATCAGGCATGAATTAATAGATTTCATATTTATAAAATAACATTCGTATATCAGAAAACTTAGAACTTAATCTGAACACATCCAAAAGGAGCACTTAAAATTATTTATTTTCAAAACAAAACTAAAATAATAATAATTTGTATCAATTTCTATCAAAAAGACTTGATATATGCCACTTTTTTGTGTATTACAGTTAATCACTTAAATATTCTATCTTATAAATAAGATTTGTAGGTGTTTAACGAAAGAAAAGTAGACTATTCTTGATTAATGCTTTCCTCTGATTGCAAGTATTTCAAAATTTAAAACTACAAACATTTCAAAATTTTGTATAAAAAAATTGTTTTTCGAACATAACTTTAGTTCTTGTAAATAAACTAAACTAGCTAAAAATTGATTTTTTTATTTTTATTGTACTATACATTTTTTGTTTGCTTTAAAAGTTAAAACTTAAACCTGGCTTAATATCCACTGTACTAAATAAACAAAAAAATTTCGCTTAACAAATAATAAAAATGTTTTATGCAGTGATTGGCTCAGATGATTGCGATAATTTGTACGATAATAACAAAGCCATGTTACCAACAAGTATTTCATCTGCAACAACTTCGTCTTCATCGTCATCATCTTCATCGTCAACGTCATCATCGCCCACTACCTCGTCGGCTGTTACAACATCTGATATGCAAGAAATAATTTCCGCTGCTAACTCTATGTCCAATACGCTGTTTCAGGCACCACAGCAGCTGCAACAACAACATCAACAACGTCAACATCAGGAAGAACAGCAACAGCCAATGCACGGTTGTAGTACAATGAGCAGCAGCAGCAGCATCACTAGCAGACAAAACGAAATGTTTCAGCATGTGCAACATGATTGGAATTTTGGTGGTCTTAAACTACACCAAACAAATGAAAAATATTTAAATGCCAGTCAAGACCAGTCTGCCACGTCGCAGCAGCACATATTGCAACCCGCCGTAGAAGTTCAGGCAGATGACGATGTCAATGATAATAATGATGATGAAGTCGATGAATGTGTCTTATCACATACAATAAGTAATGATGTGGCACAGCATATAATCGAAGATGAACCTGAAGATGATGACGATGAAATGGATGATAGCGATGCTGTTCGAGATATAGTCGATGAACTACAACAGCAACATCAACAATTGCTCCAAGAACAGCAGCAAGAACATCTTCATCAACAATTACAAGCACAAGAACAACAGCGCCAAGAGCAGCAGCAACAGTTTCCAGTGGAACAACTTGAATATTCTAATGAAATGTCTGAGGTATGTTTTACAGATTTTTCTTAATTTGTTTCTGTAGTTGTGTACATTTCTCTTCTGTGGTTTTTGCTAAATTTCACCAGATGTTGAATTTTTCACGAAAGCACAGTTTGTCTGATACTTTCAGAAATTAAAATTTTTCTATCCTGCTTTGCAAACCTTTAATATAAAGCTTTCTAAACTCTTTTCTTAAAGTATTCGAGGTTTTTTTTTTTAAAAAAAAACTGATTTTTAAAGTTTCGCTGGCTATTTACTATTCGTTCCTTGTTTTTTTTTTTATGTTGGTATACATGTTCCAAATATATGTTGACATGATCAGCCATTTTGCTTTTTTAGTTTGTTTATGACAGATACAAAGGTTACACGTGTTTTAGTGTGCTTGATGATTTTTTTGCTATCGATAAAAACGAATCAAAGAATCTGTATTAAATTAGGGAAGTTGCTGAGGATGTCAGCATCACTTGGTTCATGACAATCAATTTTTTCGAATGTTTTGGACATGAAACGTGTTGCAGCGAAGTTTTTTTTTATATTGCTAAATTTTTACCAAAAGAACAGTCGCATGAGCAGTGCCCAGGAGCTGTTGAAAGACTTCAATGACGATCCGGATCTGCTGAAAATGGTCGTAACTGGTGACGAAACATGGGTTATGGTTATGACGTTGAGACCAAAGCTCAATCATCGCAATAGAAGCGGCCATCAAGCAAAGAATCGCCAAGCACGCCAAAACACGTATAACCATTCTGTCAAATACAAACTAAAAATGCAAAAGTTCTGATCATGTCAACATATATTGGGAACATGTGTACCAACACAAAAAAAAAATTGAGAATCGAATGTACGTAGCGCGCCAAATTTTAAGTCACCTTTTTTTTTAACAAACCTCGTAAGAACTCTTTTACCTATATTAAAAAATAATTTTCTGTTTGTTGGACAACTTATAAATCTAAATCATTGCTTAGATATATAACTTATAGCCCCAAAGCAGTCTTTGTGACATTTTTTTTACAACCACGAATCCCCTCATTTTATGTTACCGAAATTTTAGTTACTTACTTAGGTGGCACTTATAACCGTAAGTCGGTTTTGGATTGTTGTAAGAATCTGCGCCAGCCATTTCTATTTTGCGCTTGCTGGAGCCAGTTGGAAGATCCAAGTTTCGTCAGGTTGTCCTCTAATTGATCCTTCCAACGGAGATGCGGTATTCCTCTTCTGCGTAGACCGCCGCTGGGTACCGAGTCGAATATTTTCTTAGCTGGAGCGTCGCCTTCCATCCATTCAACATTACCTATGTCGATGTCGGCGTATAGCTCATACAGCTCATCGTTCTATCGTATTCGGTACTCGCCATTGACGCAGATTGGTTCGTAGATCTTACGAAGCATCTTTCTCTCGAAAGATCCCAAAATATTTTCATCAGAGCTGCTCAACGTCCAGGTTTGTGCTGCATATAACAGGACGGGCACGATTAGTGACTTATAGAGCGTGATTTTTGTTCGTCGAGAGAGGGCTCTACTTCTCAATTGCCTACTGTGCCCAAAGTTACACCTGTTGACAAAAGTTATCCTTCGTTTTATCTCGCTACTGATATCGTTAGTGGAGTTAATGTTGGATTCCAGGTAGACGAATTCCTTCACAACCTCGAAGGAGGTATTCTCAACAGTGACGTGGGTGCCAAGACACTGGGTCTGTTCGTTTATTGACACCAGATATTTCGTCTTATGCAAAACCTATGCGATTCGACTCTTTTTCTAATTTGGAGAATACTGCGCTGACTTCGCGTGTATTTTGGCCATTGAGATCAATATCATCAGCATACGCTAGCAGCATAACACTCTAGTAGAAACTCTAGTTAGTTCATCCAAATTAGTTCATCTCAGACACATACAAATTATGTACTATTAAAATATCTGCATTCGTCTGTCTCTTACGAATACCCTATGAATTAATTTTTATGTGTAGTCTATATTATGGTTAATAATGTAATATATCTTCCCTCTAAGAAAAACGGCACGTAAGCGTAGCTCAGGCGAAGTAATTTTCTCATATAAGACCGCGAAAACGAACCGATTTTGCGATACGAAAACGTGCCGTATACGTAAAGATTGGAATAAGAGAAATAGACAAAACAAAGTAGTCATTTGAATGTATTGGTACTACGTATTGGTACTATGTATTGGCGTCACAAATCGTACTTTTTTTTGGCTAAATCTCTTAATCACTTAATCACTAAATCTCCTGAACATATCTCGCAGGCTTTGTTTGAAGTGAAGCGAAAAAAAAAAACTAGGAAAATTTTCTTTATAACTCTGAAGCTTTCCACGGAAGCTAAATGCGTTGGAATTATCCTAGATAACAAGCTTTGCTGGAAACGCAATACAGAAAAAAAGGAAAAACCACTGTGCGCTTTATACGCATGCCAGAGAACCTTTGACATATTCTCTCAGCTATGGCTCCCGTATGGTAGTCGATAGCGCACAAAAAGAGCTACCTTAACTTCCTAACAGGAGCTCAAAGGCTAGCGTGCATGGGAGTAACAGCAGCCAAGAGCTCTACGCCACAGACGGGTCTGGAAATAATGCTTAATCTTCTTCATGGCCTTATTCTTCTTTAAGTGTTCGGCGACCAAGAGCACGATTCGCCTTAGCTAACCACAGGGATGGAAGCACACAACACATTCGGACATGCATGTATTCTGAATCTCTTTGGAACCGAGGATAACATCAAACCCAGTGTGAGATTCGGTACAAAGTTCTTGTCCAGCAGACAAGAATGTGAAGAAACGGCTGTAAAATCCTACGGCAATCTCCAATTCTATACTGATGGTTCGAAATGGAAAACGGAACTAGATCGGCTGTAAACTGCGAAACACTACAAATCAAAGAGTTTTACAAACTCCCTGAACACTGTTGCGTTTTCAGGCAGAAATGTATGCGATTGAAAAAACTGCACAAGCCATTCACAGGAAAAATCTTATCCCCACAAGGGTTGTAATTAGCGGCCAATTAGCGGATAGCCAAGCGGCCATTAACGCGCTGGATAGTTGAACGACGAAGGCTCGAACGGTGCAAACTGTAAACTTACCCTGAACAGTACCTGCAATACCCAAAGCGCCACTCTCTGCTGGGTTACCAGACACAGCAATATCGAAGGGAACGAGGCGTCAGATGAATTGGCGTGGCGTGAAGTAACCGCAAGAACAAACAGCGCTGATATAGAATTGTACATTCCAATGGGCGTCGTCAAAAGAAATATTGACTTTAAAGGCAGTGATAATGCTAACACATACTGGGGTCTAGAGGTGACTACAACATATCTCGAAAGGTCTGGCCGAAGCTTAATGAGAACGGAACGGAGCTTATAGACTTGGAGAACAGAACTAACAGCCTTCTGCTTTTAGTCAAACGGAAAATCAGGATTCTTGTTAGAGTTTTAACAGGTCATTACCCCATTGTGGTAATCGCTAATAGGATGGGTATAAAACAGTGTCGGGCAAAAAAAAACACTTGCACTGTTCTTTCAGTTGCTTGCTAGTGCGCGCACATGTGAGAGCGACAGAGACAAAACGCGTTCATAGGCGCTGCCGCACATTGGTATAAAAGCACCAGACTTCTGTTGGAGCTGCAAGGATCCGGAAGAACAGAAGCAATAAATCACCTTCTATACGGATGTCCAAATCTACAGAATCGTCGACTCCGGTACATGGGGAATAGATTTTTATAGACATCTGGAGTTTCACAAAAAGCACAGGATGGTTTGAGGAATAAATCGGAACAATTGTTTACATGGTGCCACAACCAAAAAATAAGGATTCGCAATGGACCTATAGGCTCTCACGGAAGCGCCAGTAACTGTGCATTACCCTTCTTACCTGACCTTTTACTTTACCAAACGGCAAATCCGGATTCTTGTAGAATTCCCAAAAAGCCACTGTCTCATTGGGTTACCCGAGAAACAATTTCATATTTTGTGTCCATAAAGTAGCAGATATGTGTCCGGTGCCCGTGTCGGTAAATGTCCGACA
The DNA here is from genome assembly GCA_914767935.1 of Coremacera marginata. NCBI lineage: Eukaryota > Metazoa > Arthropoda > Insecta > Diptera > Sciomyzidae > Coremacera > Coremacera marginata. The sequence goes on along the minus strand of OU612044.1, from coordinate 10,563,976 downwards.
CATGCACCGAAAGAAGTGCTAGTTCTGTTACACCCTAGCCAGGCACAGTGTCCGAACGAAGACCGAAACGGGCACTCGTCGGTTTATTGTGTCCGAATATAGTCGGTCGTTTTTTGGACACTTTTCGGTAAATTTTCAGGGAAATATCGGTCCAATTTCAGTTAAAAAATAGAATATTTTTCGGGCACATTACAGTAAAGGCTCAGGCCTGTTACGATACTATTTCGGTAAATATTCAGAGAAATTTGAGTAAAATATCAGACAAATTTCAGTTAAAACATCGTTACTGCTCATATTTCGCTACTGTCGTAGCTTTAAATAAATAAAATTGTGCCTGTTACTTGAGGCTTTTGTGCTTGAGTTCTTTGGTACGGATGTGCTATAGGCTTTTTTGCACAAACTTCGAAGTTTTTCGTTACTGTTCGTAGCTTTTAAAAAATATAATTGTGTCTGATACTCGGCACTTTTATCCCTGAGTTTTTTGCAACGGGAACAAATTGTTTCTCGGGGTAATGGCCAATAAGAAAAACCTTATGGCATCGGGCTTTTGTCGAAGCTACAATGATTCCGAAGAAATCAAGGCAATTACTTACCTCTTGTGAGAATGTCCAGATATACAGAATGGTCGACTCCGCCACAGGAGGAACAAATTTTTATAGACTTAGAAGAGTTAGTGAACAAGCGCATGCTATACATCTAGAAGTTTACCGAAAATACAAAATGGTTCAAATACATCTGACACATAACATTTGTGTTTTAAAGAAATAATTTTCTTATCGGCCGTCACCACTCTGCAGACATTGAAAAACCTCAGAGCGTAAAAAAAAAAAAGAGCGTAGATTCTTGAGAAATTGAGCAGAACATGACTTGTAGGTCCTTCTTGATCATTTGTGAATAAGAATTGGAATAAGGACTGAAATGGCGAATTTTTTTTTTTTTTTTTACTACAAGATGGTTTGTGAATTAAAATTTTTAACGGCTTATGTGGCACCACAAAGTAAAGAATACCGAATAATTAATGTTATAATACCAATTATGTTCCCAGAAGTACCCGACCTCACGTATAAATTACTATGATAGGAAGCACTAACCTTGGTATGGTAGTATGGTAGGAAGTACTAAGCTTAAGTTTCAAGTTTTAAGACGCTACGTTGTTTAGTATTTGTTTGGCAGCCATCATAAGTGAACGCTCAGTAATTTTGTAAACATGGAAAAAATTGGTCATCGTTATGTGATACAATACTTTCATTTGAAAGGTCTGAGTAGAACAAATATCAAAGTCGAGCTAGATTCCACTCTGGGGGAGTCTGCTCCTTCGTTTACAACAGTAAAATATTCTGTGGCAGAGCTTAAACGGGGCCGTAGGACCTGCCAAGACGAGCATCGCAGTGAGGTGACCACAACAGAAATGGTATTGGATGATCGTCGATTAAAAGTCCTCGAGCTAGCATACATGGTAGGCATTTCAAACAGTGCTGTTCATAGCATATTCACTAAAAATTTGGATATGAGAAAGCTGTGCGCAAGATGGGTGCCGCGTTGGTCACAATGGAACAAAACCAGTGTTGTGAGGATGTTTCAATCGATTGTTTGGCGATGTTCCACAACAATAAAGCCGAGTTTTTGCGTCGATTCATATCCATGGATGAAACATGGGTCCATCACTTCAAACCTGAGACGAAGGAACAATCAAAACAATGGACTGAAAGGGGAGAATCTGCTCCAAAAAAGGCGAAGATAGTTTCATCTGCAGGCAAGGTTATGGCGTCAGTTTTTGGAGATGCGCGTAGGATAATTTTCATTAATTATTTTCAAAAAGAAAAAAAACAATCAACGTTGAGTATTATGTGAACTTATTGCAGCGTTTGCAAACGGCCGCATTTGGCGAAAGTGTTGTTTCATCAAGACAATGCACCAGTTCAAACATCCACTATCGAGGTGTCCAAAATTAATGAATTAAAGTTAGAATTGCTTCTTCACGCACCCTATTCGCTTATTCGAGGGTTCTCACTTAAAACGGTATCGAAGCTATTAAACGTCGCTGTGAAAAGTGTGTCGGACTGAAAGGAGACTGTGTTGAAAAATAAAAATATTTGTTCGGGTTCTTTTGGGAACACTCTCGTAATTACATATTTTGCGCGAATAAATACCTCCTGAAACTATTGCTAAACAAATATGTAGGATTGGACCGTATAACATTTCATACAAAACCTACAACTAAAATTGAATACCAGACCCAAATGACTGTGTATATTTCAACTAGTGTTTATTTATATTTTCAATATAAAAATCCTCCTTTTTTTTTGTTTCAATTTCAGTCGTTATCTTCGGATGTACTTTGCGAAGTGCCAATGTCTGCTGCTGAGATGGAGGTGACAAGCACAGTTGTAACCAACAGCAACTCAAATGACGATAGCAGCAATGAATTGAACCTGTTCAACAGCAACGCTGCTAATATTTCCAACCCGGCAATAAATCATATTCAGCACATCCCATCACAGCCTGCTCCAACACAGCAGCAACGTCCAATTTTGGTCGATTCGAATGGGCAAATCATTAGAAACTTTTTAATGCAGCAGCAACAACTGCAGCAACAGCAACAATTGTTGCAGCATGCACAACAGCTAGCGGCGTTTCAAACAAATCAGCATCATCAAGCAGCTGTGGCAGTACCACAGCCACCACCACAACAACAGCAAACGCAACAACAATTACTCCAGCACACTCAACCGCAGCCGCAACACCAGCCACAGAAGACGCCAACACTTTCGATGCAAGTTATACGTCGTCAGTATGATAGCGGCACAAATGGTCAGCAACAACTTTTTCAGCATGCTATTCCCACACAACCACTACAACAGCAGCATCATCCAATGGAACAATCAAATCAGCATCAACTACAACATTTTGCTCTGCAACAACAACACCAGCAGCACCGTAATTTTTTACCACAAACATCTAATGTCGTCTCTCAACAAGCATCTACAAGCAATAATATAATGCCTTCACAACAATTACAACTACAGTCAGCTCAACACCAACAACACCACCATCATCAACAACAACCACAGCACCAGCACCAACAAATGCCTATATTTCAAACTCAAGCGCAACAACAACCAAAATTTATATCTAAACAATTAAATATAATTTCTATGCCACGTTCATCCGTCAATATCACTTCATCATCTGCAGCCACCCCGTCCGCTGCGACAGCATATTCCTACAATACTTCGCCAGCAATAAGTGCCGCATTGCCTACAGCGGCCACAGCAGCAGCAAATAATTTGATCGCTGCACAACAACAGCAACAACATGCCGCATCCACCGCTATAAATACAATTAAAACGCTTCCATCGACGCCTGTTAGTATACCCTCAACAATTGCTCAACAGCGTCTAATTATGACAAAGTTGCCTTCGGGAAAAGGTCGCAAAGCTACCAACAATAAACTGCCTCCTGGTGCTGTTAATCTTGAACGTAGTTATCAAATTTGTCAGGCTGTCATACAAAACAGCCCGAATCGTGAAAGTTTGAAAGCACAACTACGCCCGCCTTCAGCAATATTAGGTCAACAGCAATCATCGGGTGGCTCCTCACCATCATCTACATCGCTATCGAACTCATGTTCATCGGCATCATCATCTCCATCGTCTTCAGCTGTACATGTTAAGAACGAAGATATCATAGCATCATCAACTACTTTGCCAACCGGTATGCCACCAAATGTTATGGGCGTCGGACGTCCCAATGTATATAAGGTAAGCGCAAAAAACGTGATTAATAAAAAAATTTATTAACACCCAGCGTTTTTCTTATTAGGTAATAGGTCCTCGCATGGGCTTTCCACGTAAGAAATATGTGCAACGTCAACCGTCACCTACAATGATACGTCATGTTTACGCTGCTCCACCGGGTACAGTCAACATGTCAGCAGCAAACACACAATTGAATGTTTTGCAGCAACAACAACAGCAACATCATCCCCATCATCATCCTCATATTCAACTTCAAGCGCCCCCACCACAGCACGAACTGCATCAGAATGGCAGTGGACAATATGTACTGGTACATCGTGCAAATGTTGGTGCCGCCGACAATCAAGCACCACGCGCATCAAGTGCCCCGCCTGTGCCACAAAATCAGGTATTTTTGATTAAAAAAAAAAGTTGAGTACATTCTAATTGTGAATTACTTTCTATTTCAGCACCAATTCCATGGCATGAATGGAATACCTATAACAGGACGCGGGCGTCCTGCATCGGTCGATGTTGACACATCTAATACTATGCATGAAATTCAACAAACAATCCACGGTGCAAATCCAACCAACATTGTAAGACGCAATATCAGTGCAGGTACATTTAAGTCCTAAGTTTATGCGTTATAGCAGAATTAGGTGCGGATCTTTTGAATAGTAGGGGATATTTTTTTTTTGCAAAAATTCAATTCGTGAAAATATTTTTTTTTTGTGGCAAAATTCTGAGCAGTAGTCTTAAAACTAGATTTTAAAAAAATTTCAATTTAAAGAAAATCTTGATAGCGAAATTTAGTGAAGAAAAAATTTAATACATAATACACTGATATAACTTATAATAAATCGGTAAATTAAATGAAACCTCTTCGGGGTAGTTATTCATACCAGAGCAGGTCAATAAGTAGTGCGACACACAAAAAGGTGACATCACTGAATGCAAACTTCTTTGTTCTTACAAATTCATCAAGTGAAAATGAAAGTTCGTAAAATAGAAGATTGTTCATCACTTGGCTGTGGTTTAAATTTTGCACAACATAAAAAGCTGTCTCTTAGATAAGCTCAGATTAGGCAAAAAATAAACACATTTTATGATAATTTAAGTCAATTTAAATTCAGCGAATGCTAAAATATCTAGTTAAACCGAGTTTAAACGTCCAATTTTAGTGAGTTCAACTCGGTTTAATTTAACTAAAGTTTAAACTCGTACTGAAAAACTGGCCCTATGACAAATAAGTCATAGTGAAATTGGAAAAACCTTGTAGTTAGTGCATCGAGCTAAAAGTAGACTAGGCGTGTTCTGCATTTCGATCGAAATTGCATCGATATAAAAATAACAAAACGTATCGAATTGTTAAAGATGTTCTGCAAATCAGCTGGCAGCTGCCTACGCTCGAGCGATGTGCATTTTACCTAGCGAAATAAATTACGCTACTTCTACTCAACAGTTGCAAGTTAAGTCATTTAACCGCTGTTTGCGCTCCAATTTGCATGAATTTGCAAACACTAAAATGAAACGCTTAAAATAAATACAAATTTTCGTGGCTTCTGCTATTGTTAATGTTTTTAACTATCCTTTGCTTCTGTGCAATGGTTGAATGAGGTCCGAAATGTGCTCCTTAATAACCATATCAAGACCATCATCCATTAGCATCTCTAGCACTACGTTTTGCATTAAGTAAACCTCTTAGCAGAAAGAAATTACGTTTTAAATTCAACAAAACAAAACAAGCGAACAAGATATGTCAAACGTCAGTTGTCAACAGATCTGACGTTCGACGTAGCAACGCATACAGAGAAATTCCGCGTAAAATGATCCATCGCTACAATAGCACTCGCCTTGGCAGAATGCAGCCAATATCAAGGTTCATTAATATAGGTTAAGTACTTGAGAGAAACTCGGTCGAACTGTCAGAATGAATAAAAGGAAATCAAGAAAAAAAAAACCTGAATCTGTACAATTTTTAGCTAACAGCTACTTTGGCAGTTCGAGCAAAGGCGGAAAAAGAGTGCTTTTCTCTCAAGTGACTTAACCTATATTAATGAACCCTGGCCAATATAAAATAAAACAAACGCATTCAGCTTTTTTGGCAGCAATTTTTTTCTATTAACGGAGAGAGAAGATTATACCACTGAAAAGATAAAGAGGCGATTACTAAGGGACCACTCAACTCAACTGACAGAGCGTCAGGTTTTTTATAAGTGTGGCATGATATCGTTAAAACAAAAATGATTCAAAATGGTCTTAGATAAATAAATTAAACAATATGACAAAAAACCAAGGAATTTTTGACACTTTTGATTCTCCAGGTAGCAATGACATTCCAGTTTTTAAGGGAATGCTGTTATCAGAGATGTTGGTAGTGATGCAAACATAGCTTAAAGTATGATCAAAATAATTAAGAAAAATAATTAAAAAATAATTAAAACTGCATTCTTATATTTACCCCTAAATCAAAATTTTTGTACATCATTATTTACAGCATAACATTCCATTATCTACTTACATTGCATTTATTTTGCGTTGAGTGTAAATTTTATTGAAATTATTCAAATGAATTGCAGAACTTTTGTATATTGATTGTTATTGAATTTAAAATTGCAAAATAACTATTTACACCCGGAAAAAAAAATCTGGTTAATTTGACCAAATTTTAACTAAATTTCAGATTTAAATTTGCCAACATAAACCGTCATGTTAGGATTACCACATGCCACTCAGGTCAATTTAACCAGTTTGTGTGGTTTAATGAAAATTACCTTAAACACCTTATATCTTTGCAATTGCAGAACATGCCTGTATGTTGAAAAATAAATAGATGTTTTTAGAAAAAAATTAATTTAAATATTAATAAAAACATAAATTTTAATACTTGGCTTGGCAGAGTTTGATTTAGTTTAGTTTAAAAGTACGAGTGTCGATGAAGTGAACGGGGAATTTTTTAATTATTGTCAAGCGTTTCTAATCACTTTTAAAAAATCATGACTTTGAAATTATACTTTTATTTAATGCTTACCCTAGAGCACTCTCCCCTTCTTACTTTACTTGAATTTACTCCCCACTTAGTCGTACTTTAATTTAACCCTATTCCTGCCACGCTATTTGAATAACATAAACTGTCACAGTGTGACTTTGAGACTCTATTACAAAATACATAGAGTTCCATTATTTTATTAAAAAAGAAAATAATTTAATATGTGTGACTTGGGAACACTTATACAAAATATATAAATAGATAATTCATTCATTTTATTAGAAAAAATATGAAAATTTAATATAAATAATGGGCGATTTTAACTTAACTATTTACTTATACGGGCAGCAGTATCATCGTCGTACTGCTTTTATACGATTAACCGTCGTTTAGTGTCTCAGAGTCACTACGTAACAGTTTGTTATTTTTGAATATTTTGTGTAATAAGTAAATGTTATCAAAGCATACAAAAAAATTAATTTTATATTACAGAAACCAATAATAATTGTATATTACAGTGACCAATATTAAAATACATTTAACTTATTTTGCTTTAAACAAGTTTAAAACAAGTTGAAAGTTAAAACAAGTTTTACAACAATTTATATTGGTTTGAAGTTGAATAGCGACCCAAAGACAGCGTGACGTGACTAGGGTTAATGCTTATCATAGAGCACTTGCCCTATACAGCTCTCTATTAATTTATAAATAAATGCCCCAGATAACCTGGATAACTACTCAACATTTTTGTTATAACATTTTCTTTCTTGAAAAAAATTTAAAAAAGTGTTATGCAGATTTCCATAGCCTCAATTGCGACAAGTTTATCTGTATTAATCAATGTGTGACAGACATTTTTTGCATAAATAATTACAGTTTTCACTGCAAATTAAATCGTAGTTTAACTTAGAACTAAGACTAACCCCTTCATTTTGTATCACAAACAAGCACACCAACGATAAGCTAGACACGAGGAGCAATATATTTTTGTATAGAGTAACGTAGTGCTTCTCGTGTCTTGCTGATCGTTGGTGTGCTCGTTCGTGATACAAAATAAAAGGGTAAATCTTTTTTTTTTTAAATGGGACATTTAAAGCGCCTATCTTTTGTTGACTCATCTTTTTTACGACTATATCTCAATACATAAGTTGGTAGTTCAGCCAACTATCAAGCTCCTTTTTATACAGACTTGTTATTTATATTTTAGGTAATATCACGTATATTGACAACTACTCTGCAACCGCGCCCGCCGCACTTGTAGATGGCAGCAATTATATTGTGGCAACAGCTGCTGCAGCGGCTGCAGCACAATCTACGGATAATAGTGGCGAAAATACACCACCAACGACTGATAGCAACAACTGCGCCTGCTCACTTAATGCCATGGTAATTTGCCAGCAGTGTGGAGCCTTCTGTCATGACGACTGCATAAGCGCAACAAGACTGTGCGTCTCTTGTGTGATCAGATGAGTTGCTTCTCAAATTGTTATTCATTAAAATTAACATTAAATTAACAAAAACAGAAAAAAAACAATACTAAATATGGTTCTATATACATACTTATATTGCATATATACAATAATATAGATTATATATACATATATATATATATGTGTGCATCTATATATAAATATATATATTTATGTATATATTTATTTATATATAAATTATTTATATATGAATATATATAATTTGCATTATAGCTGATAACTATTATGAAATACATTTATATACATTTTGTTGATTTTCTCTGCCTTCTAAATGATAGAAAATCTTAAAAAAAGAAGAGAAATTTAAGAAATATATAAATTCAATACACATAGATTATGTAAAAAATAAAAACAAAAAAATTAAAACAAAGCAACAAAGAAAATTACTTATAAAACATATATAAGTTGAACTTACAAGCGAAGAGTTGTGAAAATATAATTATATTAATTTTAATATTTATTATAACCGCTAATTCCCCAACCCAGTTTAATAAACTTTAGATGCATGCACGTTTGTCATGTTAACTAAATCTTACTATATAAATTACAAGTAAAACACAATTTTAAGTAAACGACAGACAGACATTGAATATTAAATTTAAGTTATACTGCTAATTGTTGTAATTAATGCTATTTTTTATTAATTTATACATATATATATTACGTTACAATAAAAGCTTAAGATGCAGCATGAGTGATTTTTCAACTCAAGACTACTCACAACGGCCCACCCGATTCATTTACTTACTTGTACTTTATTCTGTTTAGGGCGGAGGCTTCAAACTACAGCTAGTTTGATAGTTTATATTTTAATAAAATAATAAAAGGAAATAAATAAAAACAAAACAATAAAATATTACATTGTAAAAATTTATGTATTTTCATACTTTATTAAGTAACTGTATAAATTTTAGCGTTTCATGTTTAAAATACGAAACCTATTTATAATTAACTAATGTAAATATTGTAAGACCTTATTTAAGTTTTCAAAATTATTTTTAACACTTATTTTTATCAATTAGCTGTATAATAAATTTTTGTGTTAATCATTTGTATTTACACTCTTACACACACAAACACATACACAAACACACTCACTCATTTATGCAAAACATTTAAAAAAAAAAAAACAAAAAAATAACGAATCACGTTAGCATGTTGGTAAGAAAAAAACAAACAACAATTTAAACAAAAGTAAAACAACAAAAACATTTTGCTCTTAGATGCACTCACTACAAACGATTATTCAATAAATACGATTATGGTAAAAAAAAATTGAAACTTGTTCAATAATATTGTTGATAATTATGATAGGTGTCTTAACAGGACACTGCTTAATAGGTAGTCATGCACAAAGATTGAACATCCTCCACAACGACTTCTGCAGAAGCTGCAGAGATGAAGAGGAATCCACAACACATCTAGCTAAAAATCGCCACCATCACTTAGGTATAGGGTTCTAAATGATCTTGACGATCTCTCAGAATCTTCGGTCCATCGATTCCTTAGCTTTGTCAACAGCTCAAACTGGCTTAAATAGAGATGGAAATCAACCAATGGCATCACAGCGGGCCTAGTTGGCCTAAGTGTGTCACGTCACGCCTACAAAGAGAACGTTAGCAGCTGACTTAATGAGCACAAAGCAGATAACAGCACACACTGTTGATTTTGACGAGGCAAAAAGAAGAGTTAAGGCCAGTTTAAATTTTTTTAGAAAAATTTTCGAATTATTTTTATTTTATTGTTTTGAAAAACATCTTAAGAATGTGTGAAAGAAATTTCAGAATATATTTCGAAGGCGTTAAAAAGATATTTAAGTTTGTATGAGTAATAAACGGTCATAAAGTAAAGAAACAAAAACTTTAAACGAGTTTTTCTCGAAATGATATTTTTTGAAACGGCTTGCACTCTAATTCGAAAAGTATTCGTCCGATTAACTCAAATCTTGTTTTATTATTTTTAAAAATTAAATGTTGTTTTTGCTCTTTATTTAATTTATAATGTCCGATTTCGTGCACAAAAAATTGGGATTTTTTAATTTGTGCGGCATTTTTTTAACTCAAACCTTGTTTTATTATTTTTAAAAATTAAATGTTGTTTTTGCTCTTTATTTAATTTATAAGGTCCGATTTCGTGCACAAAAAATTGGGTATTTTTAATTTGTGCGGCATTTTTTTATTTTTAAAAATTTTAAACTTTTTGTTGGTTCACTTAGAAGGCAAAACTGTTCTAAAAGCAACCTTTTTTGATCTTTTTGTTTTTCGCTCCCTGGAGAGGATGATATCATGCAAGCCGCAAGCGGATGAAAGGTCTTTTCATCCGCTACCTCAACTTTTACACGCTGTTGATGCCAAAAAAAAAAATAAAATAAAATTGTTAATTTAAGACTTAACTAAAAATGGAAAAAAAGTTATTTCGATATTTAATAACATAAAAAAAATACAGTCATTCAAAAAGTCCGCTTTTTTACTCAAAGAACAGTAACCTTAAAGAGCCTTAAAGAAACAATAACAACTAGAAGACATAAATTTTGGAGAACTCTTTATATCCAAAAATAAAAGCTCCTCTAGCTTGAGCACAAGAAAATTTATTTGCATGCCGACAAGAATAAGACCGGAAAAATTTCAAAAGATAAGAAAACGGGAATTTAGTAATATAACCAGATGATACCGCACGTTTACGGATGATAGCGTTGAGATTCCGCTGCCCGACTGTAATCAAATCTTGAGTAGTATAGCGCGGCTTAAGAACAACAAGGTCACGGGTGCCAATGTCCTGCCTGCTGAGCTGTTCAAGAGTGGAGTCGTAACTATTTAAACGCGTGTTCGAAAAAAATTATTCTAAAAGATTGGAACCTCGGTGTATTCTACAATGCCAACTATTGTGGTGCAAACCAGCTGATTGGATATTATCAGTGTGGCCTCAGACCTGCAGAACCTATGGCTGAGCAGATCTTTACGCTACGATAAATATTGGAGAATCCTAGAAAAAGAAATCAACAACGACCAACTTTTTTCGATTACAAAGCCGCCTTCAACATTCCGTTATGAAATCATCTTTACTCCACAATGCCTGAATTTGGGTATACCTGTAAAGGTAATCCCTTCTACAGTACGACACTGAGCAACATCAGCAGCGCATTTGAAATCTAAAGGACCTAACTCCCTGTTTGATTATATATATATTTTAAATTTTGCAACTTTTCAACATAATGATGGAAAAGGGCTGAGTTCCTAAACGTCTTTTTACAAAGGATCAGTGTGCTTTTTATTTGAATTGGTGCTTAGTTTTCACCAAAACTGCACAACTAAAGCGTTATTAACCCTTAACTGGTACACTTGGCCTGTGGGACCATGCTAAAAAAAAATTATAGTTCTCTCATTTCACTATTCATTCTCTTTCGCTCAGTACATTTTCAGCTTTCAGGTGTGTGCATGGTTTCGCATTGATCAGTCGTGTTCTTTTATTCTTTGAAAAAAAAAACTAATCTTGTAACTACATTTTTTGAGGAGTATCATTTAAGGGTTAAAAATTACAAGACGTTTAGGAGACATCACAGTCAAGATGATCTTATCTGACTGAGCTGCTTATCTGACATGTAGCGGCACGATATTCTATAAGAGTAATGCCCTTAGAGTATGTATAGCATAATACCTACGAAGTCCGTTCAGCACTCTTCAGATTAGAAAGACGCAGTGAACGCGGAAGACAAAACCTACTCAGATGAAGGTAAGGACTTCGTATAGCTAGGATTCCGCATAAATACTTCTAATGATAGCAGCATTGAGATCAAACGAAGGATAACTCTTTTCAGCAGGTGTTATTTTATGCGCAGTATGTAATTGAGAAACAGTACCCCCTTGATGAACAAAACGTACGCTCGATAAGATTCCTCACGTTATATGCAGCATAAATCTGGACGTTGAGCAGTAATGACGAAAAGACTGGGAGTCAGAGAGAGATCATACGTAATATTAATGCTCAATCTTCGTCAATGGCGAATACGATGTAACGACGAGCTATACGTCGATTTCACTCAGTTGTCGTCGGATAAAATCGGTTTCTGTGGCACCTAAAAGAGACACCGAAACTGAATCGAACATAAAACCGCAAAATCATAGTCCATTGCACATAATCGAAATATTTGTTAGTTTCAATCTTGATTCCAAGAGCACTTGGTTTCTACAACAACCCTTATTGAGTAGCTTTGCTGGCCCATTTTCGGCGACAGCCAACATAGAAGACGAAACCCAAATCTGTATGGAACGAACCAAGCAACGGATTAAAACTATAATTTACCTTCGGTTCAGAAAGCAAATGTTCCAAAATAGATAAAAACTGCCGAAAGGCTTAGTAAAAAATAGAATGTTAAGTCATTTCAAGAACGGTTCCAAAGTTTTCTACCAGCGAAATGTTTGCATAATCATTTCCAAATTATAAGTTCTTTTATTTTATATATTGACATCATTTATTTACTAGTATTTATGTTTTGAATTTATCAACAATAGTTTGAACAATGGTTTCGACCTCTGCCATGGCACCGTTACCAGTATCACCACACATCAATGTTTTTGCAATGCAAGGAATTTCTTCATGACCCCAGGATGTAAGTTTTCCAATTTGTTCACGGGTAAGCGGATGTTCATACATGCGCGTGTTCATTGCCGGACAGAAAAGCAGTGGTTTTTCAAAGTCCCAAGCACGAACTGTGCAAAGCAGCAAATTGTCGCAAATGCCCTAAAAAATAAACTTAGATAAAAAAATAATTCATTGTGTAACACTAGCTTACCATTGCCATTTTTGCCAGCGAATTAGCATCAAGTGGTGCTATAACCATCATATCAGCCCATTTTCCAATATCAATATGTATAACGGGATCACCACGTTTACTCCATGCACTCCACTCGACGCTGTTGTCCAGAATTGGCACATTCTCAGAAACTTCACTTAAATCAAGAAAGTGCTTAGCACACTCGGTTAAAATTACTTTTAACTATGGATTTAAAAAAAAAACGGCCTATTCATTCTCATACATCAAAATGGAATAAAAACTTACGTTAAAACGAAAAGGCAATTCCTCAGCTTGTAGCCGTTTTACTAGCAAAGGTAGCTTTATTGTGGCAACGCTGCCGGTGCAGGCAATAATAACATTTTTTGCTGGTTTCATAACATCGATCTTTGTTTTATTCTAAATTTAAAATTAACTATTCTTTTAAAATATTTTAACTTGTTGCTGGCGTATCTGTCTGCGTTGGAGCTTTGCTATCAACTTCGGTATCGAAACCTAGTTTTGACCATTGAACTTTTTCCATTAACTGATTATTCATGCGACAGCCCAGATATTCTTTTGCCTCCTGGCGACACTTGGAATTGTTATCGTCGTTCTTGCGCATACAGCTCATGTACAATAAATAGTGCTTCTTGCAGATATTTTCATGGTCAAGGGGGAAACTTCCCTTTTCCGGGGGAGTGGGTATAAATTTCTTTTGACTGAAAGTGTGTGAAGCCATCAACTAATTTATGAATCAATTTATTTTTTTTCAATTTTATAACCTCACGTACAGGTTAACAGCCTTAAATGGTCAAACGGAACAAAATAAATTAAAACACTATGACAGACCATTTTTACATTGGTTGAAAGTCTTCATAGGGCTAAGACACACAACACATGCTGAGACACACTAAATTTGCGTGAAAAGTAGAGTTCTCACTATCAAACGTTACATCAAGCAAGTCATCAAAAAAATTTGACCAATAAAAATATATTCGGAATTTCGACCACAATTTGACTACGTGAACACTCATTAAATTGTTCATTAAATCGTTTCATAAAAATCAATTGGGCTATGCACAGTTTAATCGTATATTAACAAAGCGTATTTATAGCATTTGTTATTTTTGTAACTGTGAGCACCTCAGTGTGTGACTACCGTATTCAATAATTTTGCAACGCTGTTATATATGGTGTAGATAGGGCATAAGACTGCGAGACACAAAAAACACGTCCAAGGGCTACTTTAATTTATGCGTGTTTCCGTATTTGCGTTTGCATGCAAAACAAAAACAAAGAAAAATTTCTTTTCTTACGTAAGTTGGCGTAAAAATAACAAATCGTAAATTAAACAGGCCTGCGTACTTAAACTGTGAATAGCCTAAATATATTTTTTTTTTCTGTTGCTTGAACGATTTGATAAAATTTTTATTAAAATATTGTAAAATCTTCACAAAAAGTGGAAGCACATTGCTTACCATAGATAGCAAGTGATTTTGCATACCATGATCAAGCTGTGGTGTCCACCAACAATATCAATGGTAAACAATATAAATGTGAATTGTTGGTTAAAGCAAAAATAGTATTCTGAATAAAAGTTTGCTTTAAATATTTTAGAATATGGTATATTCTAATTCATTAACTCATCTTACTTTTCACATTATTGCTCATTAGTAAGTCACACAACAATCAAATGATTGCCGATCAAAGTTTGACATTTCAAAATGCTTCCCACAAGTAAAATTTAAAGTAATTATTTGTTAATAATTTTATGGAATCTTAAGAGTTTTCACCGTTTTCATTAATATGGGAAGTAGGCGTGGTTTTTATTTAATTTTGATAATTTTCAAACTCAAAGTACATTTGATTACATATTATGGAATTTTAAGAAATATTTCCGTGTTGATGTCTGTTTATTTGTGAGAGTCTTGGCTACCATCCCATTTAGCTACCATATCTTCAAACTTTGCTTATATTTTTTAGATTAAAGTTTATATTTTTTAGAATAGGTGACGATTGCAATCGTTATCACAGACTGACATGACTAAATCGACTAAATTGGTGATGCTGACCAAGAATACATATAATTTTCAAATATTTTACGCCTCCTTATGGGCGTTACAAGATTAGTTACCAAGTTGATATAATCCTAACGCAGCACGGCCGAGGATATAAAAATGTTTGCATATGTATTACATTTTTTTTTTGCAATTAATTTTTATAAGAGATGTGCTGGAGTGCTAGGCCGCTGAGTGGACGCCATTCGAATTTTTCGTCAAATCCTTTGATGAAAATAATAATTGCTTAACTTTTCTCTTTTATTTATGATTTGACTGCGAAAAATATGTTAGTGTTATACTACATTCACACTGAGACTTAAATGTACATTTAACGAAATGTACATTAGCAATTTAGAATGGGTGGCCGCATGCTCTTTGTAGGAGTAAAAGGACAAATATATATATTGCATTTGATAAATGCGCTTTTAGCTCTGTGTGAACGTAGTATAATAGCATGTGCTCACGGTACGTTGAATAACGTAATTCCACAGTCATTCGTAATTCACAGCTCAATTATTTTCTGAATAAAATAATTCGCCATATAAAATTTGACAAACTGAATTACTTCATTCGAAGGTTATTAAGTTTGAATTACCATTCCAATGACGCAGAAATCGGTTTCATCCCTAATTTTTATCGAAAATGATTCGAAAACAGCACTAAAAAGAAAGAAAACAAAAGAAATAGCTGTCAGCAGTTAAAGCGAGTACTTTGCTTCAAAAATTAATAAACCAAGTCAAACTGAATTACGGTGCCTTCATGAGAACGGGGTAGGTCACAATCGAAATTCACAGACCGAATTACTTAAATCAGAGCGCCGTGAGAACATGCTATAAGCACTTGCTTAGTCAAATTCTTTAATAGGGCGTTCAGACGATAGCACATGTTGTCACGTGTGGCAGGACAAACCAGGTATTTGATGGTTCGAACGCTCGAAACAGCAGACTGACAGCATGTTAACTTGAAAACAAAAATTTTTGGATATCAAGGCCATCACGCAAGTTTCGACAGCATGTACTATCGTCTAAGCCCCCTAATAACTGGTTTGGCGATGTGAACAGCTCTTCTCAAATCTTTTAGATGTGGTACTCCTTCAATTATTAATTATATCTTGACAGCAGAACTTAATTTAAAATAAAGTTAGAAGTTATCGTTCCTATACAATCAGAAATTATAAATCTATAATATAATATGGCGTCTCAATTTTTTAATCGCATTGGTCAATTGGGGTTAGGAGTTGCGCTATTAGGCGGAGTTGTAAACTCTGCGTTATATAACGTGGATGGTGGACATCGTGCTGTTATCTTCGATCGGTTTACCGGTGTTAAGCAGACTGTAGTTGGTGAAGGTACACACTTCTTCATTCCCTGGGTGCAACGTCCGGTTATATACGATATTCGTTCACAACCACGTAATGTTCCAGTTATTACTGGAAGCAAGGATTTGCAAAACGTGAATATTACATTGCGGATACTCTACAGACCTATTCCAGATCAATTACCAAAAATTTATACCATTCTTGGCCAAGACTATGATGAACGAGTTTTACCCTCCATTGCTCCTGAAGTTTTAAAATCGGTAGTAGCCCAGTTTGATGCCGGCGAACTAATTACCCAACGAGAGATGGTTTCTCAGCGCGTTTCTGATGATCTAACTGAGAGAGCAAAGCAATTTGGATTTATTCTTGATGACATATCAATCACTCATTTAACCTTTGGTCGTGAATTTACCCAAGCTGTGGAAATGAAGCAAGTAGCTCAGCAGGAGGCTGAAAAGGCCCGATTCGTTGTTGAAAAAGCCGAACAGCAAAAACTAGCTTCCATAATTTCGGCTGAAGGTGACGCTTCAGCTGCGGGTTTACTCGCAAAAGCTTTTGGAGAAGCTGGAGACGGTCTTGTTGAGTTGCGACGTATTGAAGCAGCCGAGGATATTGCTTATCAATTGTCAAGGTCCAGAGGTGTTGTATACTTACCTGGGGGCCAAAACACACTTCTTAATTTACCATCATCGGTAGCGCAGCAGTAACTTTTATGAAAATAATTTTCTTTAACAACTTTGTTATTTTTCAACTGAAATGTATAACCTTTAATGAAGTAATTAAAAAAAGTACTTTTTTTTTTGTAAAAAAGAAAGTAGAAAAGCCGACTTAAGTAAAACTTATTTTTTATATAATGAAAACCCCAAAGTAGGGCTCTGTGAAATCAGACCACAAAACAAAAACAAAAGAATGCCCAAAAATGGGGCTTTATTTCATTATGAAATAACACACAACTCGATGCAATAAAGACCCAACATAAGGAATGCCCTGCTCATCATTTTAAACTTCTTGAATCCAGCTCAATAGCGCTCGATAGGGCGAAGCTCTGGGAGTTTGGTGGATTCTTTTTCCAACAAATTCAACCCCATTTTGATTCAAAATCTCTATAGTTGACTTCACGTAATGGGCTCACATAAAAGCCGCCTTTTCAAGAACTTCTTAATTTCGGTACTAATTGTACCTTTTGTAAAAAGTTGATGTTTTAAGGCCACAACTGAAAATATCTTGCCAGACCAGAACTTTCTGGCCAAATTTTTCCAGCTGAATTTTGCTAAGTCATCGACATTTCGCCCTTTAAGTTTTGTGTACAATTGTGGACCTGGGAAGGCTGTAGATTTAATTTTCACATATGTGTTGTCGTCCACTATAATACAGTAACATTTTTTTACTAGACGGTAGTACAGCTAACGTAGCCTGGGGCCGAATCGCCGCTACCGTGAACGTACAACTCGTCACGGAATCAACTCGACATTGAATTGCATTCAATACAGTTTTACGTGACAAGTTGTACGTTCACGGAAGCGGCGATTCGGCCGCTGGTTTTGCACGTAGCAATTTGTTTTTCAGACTTTTTGGAGCATATTTGTTTATTATGTCTTTAAGTTGTTTTTTCTTGAGTCAAATCCAAATCACAATAGATCAAGTTGTTTCTCTTTTGCATACTTTTTCCGGCCCAATTTTGATAAATCCCTGACAGTTACTCATTCCCAAACTTAAGAATATTTTTTACCGTATCCTCTGACTACTATTAAGAGATTGTATGATCGTAAAAATCTTTTAAGCTTGGCCAACGTTCAAAGATTCCATGAACTGTCATGCAATGTGAGAATTAACCTTGTTTTGAACAATTTATGTAAAACAATAATATAAAAATAGTTTCATAAAATAACAAAAATTTATGAGTTATGAAATTTTTGAGGAGCTATTTCAAAAACTTGATTTATTAAGTCCCAAAATAGGAAATACCCCAATTACCCCAAAATATTTGAATATTGAATATTCGTGTTGTTGTTTTGTATAAAAATGCGTGGGTCTTATTTCATAGAGCCCGAAATGGTATTTTCCTATTCAAATATTTAAAAAAGTCATGTTATTCCGTTCTGTGTAGCGATAAAATTAAGATTCCAACAGTTTCACTACATCCCGATTTACGATCTTGATATGAAAGATAACATTAAAATGTTAAAAATGTAACTTTTTCATGTTATTACTATACAGATAGGAGTTTCCCTAGCTTATTGCGAACCCGGGATATTTTAGTTTTAGTACCTTGCCCATTATAACAAGCGGCGTGCATAGCACGTCTTTATCTCGCAAGAGATTATATTATTTCCTACATTTATTTACTTAACTTTCATTACTGTGTTTGAATTCCATGTCTTGTTAAAGCTTTCAAAATATAAAAAACTCTTAAGTTAAAAATTTGGTACAAATAAAAAAAGAAAATTAAAAATAATTTGTCGGCTTTTTTACTAAAGTGTTGTTTAAATTGTGATGTTCACATAAACTACCTTTCAATCCGAATCCTATGGTTGGCATGATTTTAAACTAATACATTTTTTTTCAAATAAAAGAGTCATTAGTCCATTTTAAAATAGCCAACAACACCTATTTTTAATAACAATTCCTACAAAATAACAAAAATCAGAAATTATGTAACTTCTTTGACAGGCCGACAGGCCAACATATAAACGGGATAAAGTCCTTTAGGGAAACTTTGCTGCCGTGTTGTTTTTATAATGCGGAATCCAGCCTCACACAAAATCTTTTCATAAGTCTTCAGTGGACGGGTTACAGAAGAATCCACATCATCTAGCTCAATTTTCTTGGAAGAAGTTACGTTTTCTTTAATAACAAAATAACCACCTTTAGCCAGACCCAGGCGAAGCCGTCGGAAAAATAATAGTAAATCCTCATCGGTTAAGTGACCCAGCACCCACTGACTCCAAATCAGATCATATTTATCCAATTCAGGGCAAAACTGTTGCAATCCAATATTGAATATGTTACCAAGCCGATTAAGATAACTCAAGGTGCTCTCGCTACTGGCTGTGCAATAATCACGTGCTGTTTTGCTAAAGTTTTCGTCCTGCTCAACCATATCTACTGTAGCAAAGCGAGGCATGAGCAGATTCTTACACACTCGTCCAATACCAGCACCACAGTCTAGTGCATGTTTGTTTCCCAAAGTTTTTAATTCACGCAAAAAATTACTCGAACCCTGTATGTCGATGGCACTTATATAACCTAGTCCTCCAAGCATTCCATTAACAGTTGCCGGCACTTCCGACCAATATTTTTGTGCTTTGTTATAAAATTCAGGATTTGCAGATTTTGAGCATCCGGCTGGAGTTTCGTCTGATGTAACATTTGAAGTGGTTGAAAAATCTTTTCCTTCGGGCAGTTCCACTCTCTTAAATGCTTTGGTTAATTCATCCTCTGTGCTCCCATTAATGTTTGTAGTCGTAGTCATTGTGCATTAATTATAATTGCATTTCAAATTTATTAAATACAAAACCATAAAATTAACCTCGAAATAGAAAATTTTCTCCAAACAAATATGTCAAGTTATGGCTAGTGCTGCACTGCCACCTATTATAAATTGATCTTTTTGAATTTATAGCTAGAGCAGATTCTACACTATGGGTGTGTGTCAAAAGGAAACTTTTCACTCGTGGTAGGAAAGAAAATAGCAAGTAATAAAATTTGTGTGTGTTGAAATAAATTTGTCTTTTTTGGAGTGTGTGTCAATCGGAAACTTTTCACTCTGATGATGAAATTTTAAAAGTTGGTAGATCAATTTTTGGCAATTGTGAGGTGAATATAATTTTGATAATCGAAATGTGAATTTTTGACACATCCAAAAAGTGATAAAAAAAACATTACATCCATTTCCGCGCTGTATTTCGATTTGATTAGCTATTTTAATTTGTGAATTTCTTAATTAAACTATCGTTCTTTTAACGTAGAGATAAAACCGGAATAAATAAAAACTAATATAATTTTTACTGTGAGTTTTTGTGAAAGATGCATTTTTATGTGTTTAGTTCTGTGCGGTAAAGTTGATGATAAATTGTGGCTTTTAACGCGAGATGCTTTAGTTGTTCAACCAAGTTGTTGTTCAGTTTGTTGTTGTTGTAGTTGTTCAACCAAGGGCAATCCGAGTGCTGTGAAAATATTGTAAATGGAATATAACAAAGAATGATGGCACACTCACGTGGATATCGCGGAACTGCTGGTGCATGCAAATGGGAAAAGGCTATTGCAATGATGCACGGCTACAGCATACATCCGCTCCGCTGCCAAATGCAATGCCGCCAACAGGTAAACATTCCGCCGGTCCGCAATTTCCACGTGATTGTTCAAAGCTGCCTTTGAAGCCGTCGTATCTCTCTCTTCCAATCCAATCGGTCATGGCACTCGAATTACCCTTGATTCATAATTTAATTTATTGATACCCTTTACTAGGTTGCTGCAGCCGCATAGCATAAGCTAAGCTAGCAGCATATGAAGCGTAGACGCGAATAACGTTGTGAGCGTTATTACCATATTACCATTAAAAATGCTCTAAAACACGACCGAAATGTTGAACTTTAAAATTTGTAATTGTCAAAATTTCATCGTCCATTTGACACACAAAAAAAATTTATTTCAACACACACAAATTTGATTCAACTTGCAATTTTCTTTCTTACCACGAGTGAAAAGTTTCCTTTTGACACACACCCTTGGTGTTATTATATTATATTCACCTCACAATTGCCAAAAATTGCTCTACCAACTGTCAAAATTTCATCATCAGAGTGAAAAGTTTCCGATTGACACACACTCTATGTAAGCCTTACAATTTTTCTCCACTTACAATATTTGATCTCATGAAATATTTCATTATACTGATTTCGCAAGTGTGGACCGATCGTTTCATGAAATTTCGCATCTCATGAAATTTGTATTTCTCACATTTCATGATATGAAATGTCAAAATATTTAAGTGTATGTGTGCGTTGTTTGCAATTGTTCGCAAAAAAACAGTGCAAAAATATAAAATGATATATAAACTTTATAAATGAAACTATAAAGTTAATAAACTTTTATAAACAATTCGGTTGCTTATGAAACTATAAAAGTTGCAATTATAAGCGAGTTTATCTGAAACAGTCTGCTTGACGCCATGCTTAAAATTAAATTTCATGAGATGAAATGCCCACCCAAAAATTATATCATGAAATTTGGATTTCATGAAATTCAATATGACAGATCGCATGCAATCAAATATTGTAAGTGGAGACGGCCTGATTGTATTTTGTTATCCCTGGGTCGACACGTGCAAGTAATCACTTGCAAGTAGAGAATATATATTAGCTGTATTTCTTTATTCATTCCGGATAAAAAACGGAACGAATAGAATGGACTGTTGTTTATCCAGAACAGAATGAATAAAGAAGCAACATTAGAAAGATAGAACAAATTTGTGGTGTGGATAACCAGCAAACTAATGCTAGTAGCATCAACGGTTGTCGGATTTTTCTTTATAAACACAAATTTGTAGGATTTATTTTTCGTATTTATGCAATTATGCAATAAATTCATTTAAAAGCTTTAAATTTAAAAAATTTACAATATTGGATATAAGCTCAAACTCAAGGAATATTCTTTTTATTCTACCTCAGCTTATGCCGCGTTTCCATGTGATCTTCTATTATCTTCTAGTATCACATTTTTTGTAAGAAAGAAATAGCATGTGAGCCCTACTTTATGGCATTGATGAATGTGAGTGTGAAACAGGTATACCTTTTTCATTTTTATAGCATATGATATCCCCTGTGATGCTAGGAGATCGAAAAGTTCAACTTCTTGAACTTTGGCTATAAAAGTTGATCACATGCTATAAATATGACATTCATTTTTATAGTTGTAGTTTTTGTGCTGTCAAGCCGACAATTTTATCTGCGCCAATATTAATTGTCTTGAAATAGTACAGAATTACGAATACAAATTGGAAAAGAAAGAAAATCAAATCAGGTCAAGGGGTATGATTTAAAATAAATGAACATTATTGTTTTTTTTAGCCATCGCAATTTAGAGTTGGCCAGAGAGTTCCTAAGCGCATTTATGGAAAGCATCAGTGATTTTTTCTTCTTTAATTTGGTGCTTGGTAGATTCACAAACACTTTTTTTAAAACTTTTTTTATATTTTTTTTTTCGTGTGTATTTCACTGATGCTGCTGCAGTTGTGGCACACGAATTGGATTACCTGTAGCACCTGATGCTGTCTGCACAATAACAATTATATAAAACAATTTAGGGTACATAGACAAGAAGTTATTTCAATAAGCACGTCTTGCAATCAGTAAACTTGCAGAAATTGATTTGTTTACATATTTTGCAAATGTCAAATTTGTATAGGAAAAAGTACATATATGCATCTCGCTCTTTATAGCATGTGTTTTGTGATATGGGATAAGATAAGATACTGAAAGATCACATGGAAACGCGGCATTATAGGGCAAAACACATTGCAGGCATCACGCATCAAGCATCGCCGCAAGGTTTTGACATTTCAGTTGAATACACGAATGCTTACGGGGCAGCACACATTATACTTCCAGGCATGTAGGCATCGCATGCTTGATGCCTGAAGTAGGCAACTTTTCAACTTTTTTCAAGCTTTGAGGCATTGACAGCTAGAAAACAGCTGATTGTGAAAACGTTTTTTAGAAAATATTTCAATTAAAATTTAAAAAATGTCGGAATTCGAAGAGCTGCTCATAAATGATATAAATAAATTGAAATGCATATTCGACAAAAAGAACTGGGGATTTAAAAACAAACTGCAGCGGGAAAAAGCTTGCGCTGCAGTTGCAGAAGCTACCAAGTATCCAGGTAAGTTTCTGGTTTGCTGTCCGCGAATATATAGCTATCTTGCTTAAAGTATTTCAGTTTTTAGTATTTTATTTCTAATCTTGAAGCACAAAATATTGAATCACAAAACGTTTTTTGCTTTCAAATGTTTGACAGAAAACATATATTTTCTGTTATGACTCTCACCGCGGTTGCTTCAGACATGATGCATGCTTTTTATGTATTTTAAAAGTTTGTGATGTAGAATCGTGAAAGGCTTGCGGCGATGCTTGATGCACGATGCCTGCAAATGTGTTTTGCCCTTATGGCACAAAAAGAACGCGTTCGGAATATGCCGTATGAATGAAGAAACACAAAAACGAAATATATATTCTCTACTTGCAAGTAATTACTTCCACGTGTAGACGTAGGGTAAAGTAATAAAAAAAGTCATACCGCACGTATGGAATGAATAAAGAAATACAGCTATAGTAATTTGAATTAACAATTATAATTGTTAAATGTGATTTCGCGCGGTCCGACATGCTTTCACATGAATGACATGTCGATCGGACCGGCAGAAAAATTAACATTTTTTGATTTTCATCCGACATGTCGGTCCAACCCATGGTATAAGAACCCAGGTAGACTCATTGGAATGACAGCAAAAATTCTTATCCATATAATGTCAAAATACAGTCCTGCCATATCTCTTAAAATAAACCAGGGGCCTTAGGATTTTTACAGTTTGATATGACATCTGTCGTGAACGAGTGAAAGTTATCGTTTCTAACAGGTAAAAAGGTAACAGCATAACCTTTTTTTTTGATACCAATAATGCTAGGTTTTGTAGGAAAATTCACAAATTTTTGATGTAAATTTTCCCAACTTTCGAGCCATGTAACTTCTAGACCACTTGAGAGTGGACCGAAATTTTTTTCACCATTAGCTTTTTTAGCTCTAAATACACATTTTCAAAAAAAAAGTTATTACTTTGATAATTAAATATGTACAAGTTTTTGATGTCCATTTTCCCAACATTCGATTTGAGCTTAGAAGGTTTTAATACATATATTACAAAAAAAAAAAAAATTGTATATTTTGAGTTTTCGTTCATCTTCGATTATGCCGGCAAAAATATTATTCCAAGCAGCGTGCAAGGCAAAGTAAAGGCTATCCAAACTTTGGGAAGAGTTGAGTAGAAAGTTTAATGCCTGCGTTACACCAATTAAAAATGGTAAAGCCTGGTGGTAATGACTGTTGAAAAATTAATGTATGTAATTTGCTTACATATCTAGTTTGCCTATCCAAAATATGCAGTAAAAAAGGTCTAATTTAATAAATCTTCAAAAAAGTTCCGTGCGATATCAAAACAATTTGTTTATATTTAAAAATTATTATTTGACAGCTAGAGATGATGAAATAATCAAATGCTCTCATATGAAAATTTCGACTCATGTTCGATCGAATGCTGTCATTCGAAAAAATAGCCGGAGTGGAATTTTATTCGATTCGAAAGCTCGTTCGTTCACGGATGCTGTAATTCGGCCCCAGTATTTACTGAAGCTAAGTAGGAATTCTCAAAACAGTCTTCGAAAGCAAATTAGTAAACATAAACAAAAGCTCAAGTCATTTATACATATTATTTTGATGTTAATTACATAACATAAGCAAAAGCTCAAGCATTTGTACATATTATTGTATTTTTATCCGACAAAAAAAACCCCAACAAACTATTTTGTCCATCAAAATTTTACAAAATTCAACAGGTGGCAATGTTAACTCCGAGTTGGACAGTACATGGATATCAATTTCTCGGAACTCAGCTCTAATGTGTTTATCTGGGCATGGTATAATGATATACAAGGTAGGAGTGACAGTTCTGTTGGCGATTTGGAGTTGTCAAAATACATTGAAAAGAGAAAACGAAGAAGCAGCAAAACAGATGAAAAGTTAAACTTTGTATTGATTTGACAACTCCCGATCGCCGCTCGTGAGAAAAATGGTAGTTGTCAAGGCTACCTTGGAAATTATTGTATCATGTATCTGGGTTCTTGTATCATGGGTCCGACCGTTTCATTAGGGGTTTTCAGACGAATCCTCGGAGAACCGTCGGACATGCCCATGTCCGCCGACATGTACGTTTTTCTGAAAGCCTCTAGTGCCTATGCAACTTTCTTTGATTATTTATGTTGGTAATACCCTTGATCGAAAATTGATGGCGTCAGCATCACAACTTGGCATCACTGTAGCAGCCATTTTAATTTTCACAGATAAAAATGTTATTAAGAAACGTCGCGTTGGAAAAATTTGTTACGTGAAAAATATTGAAAAATTGCTTAAATAATTTAAATTAAAATATAAAACTGTGTACAAAAGTGTTTAAAAAGTAATATATAATCAACTTCATGCTGAAAGTATTAAAAGTTGAGGGAAAAGGTGAGCATTATAAAAAAGAAGAATGGAAATGTGGTTGTGGCAGACATTTTTTCTGTATCTGAAATTTCGCTTAAATGTTGCGAATTTTTTCAAAATATGGCAAAATAGAAATGTTTTCAAATTGTATATATAAATTGAAGAAAGTGATCTATTATTTGAATTTATTTTAAGAATCGTTTAATATCTGCGTGTTGAACTTATATCGTGCAGTTAAAAAATTTGATGAAAGTACGGGGCCCTACTGTCGCTACCTACATTAATTGTTCTTGGTACACACGAATCACATTTATGTTGTTTTCATCAATTTATGCATGAAAAAATCGATTCAAATACGTAAAGTGTTCACAATTTCATTACCTTTGTTTTAAGTTTTATGTTTATAAAAAATTATGCAAATTTAGAAACTAAGATTTGACATGTATTTGCCATATAAATAATTTAATTTCCATATATAGATGCTTATCAATCGTGTTTTGCTCGAATTATATAAACCCATACAGCAAAACGAGCCAAACAATCCAATACGTTTACATTTTATATATCAGACGAGTTACCTGTATTTGGTCACAAATTGTATACATACATTTTTGAGGAATATGTAATTTCATTATTTAATTAATTTAAAATTCGCCATATGCACCCAAAGCTTTCGATAAAAAGAAGAAATCTCATTTTCGTGTTAATTTAATTTCGATACCAAAATATTTGTGTTTTATTGTTTTTATAAGTATACTACTTTAGTAATAGAAGTATACTTTTTATTCAAAATTTCACTTTAAACTACGCATCGGGGGAATTTGCCAAATTGGTTTGCAATCTTAATTCAATCAATGGATGCACGTGTCCGATGTTGAAGAAGTATTGCAAAAATTTTATATTAATTTTTGCCACGTGTTTTAAAGATATAATGTCATGTCATGTGGCCTTGTTTGTCTAAAATACTAACAAGTCCAAGATAACTTGCCAGCAAAAATGTTGAAATTTGTTTTTTATTGTTTATCTACCTGTAAATAATGCATCTGGACAAGGTCCTAGAACTTGTTCAAGGCCACATTTTAAATTAAGCCGGTTTAAACAGGCTTAAAATATTGTTGGCAAAAGTGGCTGTTGGCCTTTGAATATTTAAAGTAAAATTCTTACCAATTCCTTAAATATCATGAAGTGATTGTTTTTGAATTATATATAAAAATAATCTTGTCAAAAAAGAATTAAAAAAAAAGAAATATTATTTTTTTATGAAATAAATATTTTAATATATTTTTCGTATATTAAAATTTTTTTAATGCTTGCTCATTTTTTTTTTAATATATTTTTCGTATATTAAAATATTTTTTTAATGCTTGCTCATATGATCACATTATTTTAATTATTTCTTCATATTTATTCTTGCAGGCATTATAAAAAACTAAGTGTGCCACTACATCAAATAATTTGGAGCAATTGGCTCCAAAATTTGCTTTAAATCAACAACAACTCCGTCGTCATCAGTTGTTTACTTTATTAAACAATGGATATAACGCTTAAAACCCAAAAAGAAAATGAAGAGCGAGTGGCGGAGGAGTATCTATCAAGTCTATCGGACTTGAATTGTAACAGCAAACCGCTCATCAACATGCTTACAATGTTGGCGGAAGAAAATATTGAATACGCTGCTATTATTGTGAAAGTAGTCGAACAACATATTGCTAAGGTTATCATCAACAAATTTTATAACTATTATTATTCAGAGAGTTTAAATAACCTGTTAGTTAAAATTATTCAGTATCAACAACAGCATCAACAGACATGCTTTGAAATTTCTTTAGAACGATATCGATTTTCAAGTATTGATCTTTTGATATATTTTCAACAATTTATTGTGCTCACAGACTTTATCGTAGTAGTTCACAATAAAATGATAAATAAAATTTTTGATACTGGCTGATACAACAATTAAAATAAAAATGAATGACTGAATGGGATATAAAATAGGGCATAAACATGTATTGTATGCATGATGGAGAAAAAAAGTATATATAAAAAATATATATCAAATTTCGTCGCACCCATAGTGCGCATAATAAGGCTAAAGCGGCTAAAATAAAATGTTTATATACATATATATATATATATAGAACTAACGAACAAAAAAATTATCTTGCTTGAATCCCCAGCATTAAAAACACAAGAAACAGAAAAAAAAAAAAAAAAAAATCAAAAATAAATAAAATAATTTTACAATTGTAGTAATGTGTTGTCTTTTATTTCACTCCACAAAATTGCAACCTATTATAACGTACGCAATTGATAAAGAGTGATGTTTTAAATAATCGTTTTTCAAGCTTTGAAATTATTTATAAGTAGATTCTTTACATTTTTTCGTATATTTATTTTATTACGATGATTGATTGTATTATGCTGTATTTTATTTTGTTCAAAGAAGGTTCAACAAAAGTTCGCAAAGTTAAAAAAAAATTAAAATAAACTATTGAAACTTGAAAAACTTTGATAAAACATTTTCATCATTTAAGCATTATTCACAAAATTGTACAGTACTTTCATTTATCAGCTTATTTTATATATAAATTGTTTTGCTGATAATTTGTATGTTCAAATTGTTTTCTTATATAGCGTTCAAATTCAAGCAATATGCAAATAAAAATATGGGGAAAACCAATCGTTAGCGTGATAAAAATCAAATAGTTTTAAAGGTGCCTTTTTTAATTAGAGTATACATTTGTATCAAAAAATGTATCAAAAACGCCACGTCAAAAACGCCAATGTACATTTTTAAGTTTTTTTGTGAGATCGAGTTTAAAGACTTAATGGCTCGGAAAAATCTACCTTTGCCAAAATTCCTTTTCGCATGCGTGCTTCATAATACACAATTAAAATTTGCTTCCCGTTGCTTAACAAAAAAAAATACTTTTTATGCAACCACTTAACGATTTTTTATTACTTTCACACTGGCGTTTTTAGCATGATGAAAAATTGTTTTTTTATGTATGGGCATTTCCATAAAAATGTCAACAAAAAAAATTTAAAGGAACTCAATTTTTTATCTAGATACTGATATATATGAACATCGCATTCTGAAAATTTCAATGTCTTAACTAATATTAAAAACCTTGTCAACTGAAGATATAGGACATGACACCTAGTAAGCTTCGACCATGGCCGAAGTAAGATGTTAGTTACTCTTCTTAAGCTCTTTTCTCTCTTCTTTGATTACACATTTTCTTAACGGAAATTTTGTCGATGTCGCGTGAGTTACGGCAAATATTTTTTGGAAACTCAATACATTTTTAAATAAGTAAAGTTCATCGGTAAAGTGGTTTTATTATGAAACTTCACTGTTTTCCCATTATTTAAAAATTAAAAACAAAAACAGGTTATATGGTAAAATTCCCTGAATTTTTACAATCTAAACGTGCTTGTAAAATACAGTTCCTTTTTTTGTCGCGTGAGTTACGCCCATATTTACCACTGCTATTCTTAATTAGTTAGAGGATCCACAATTTTGGTATATCGTACCATTACTATTTCTTCTAAGGCATATGTAAAACAAGAAATTTTTCTACATTATTGACATACACTTCCGAGAAAACGAAGCTTTAAGTCGTAAGCATATCGCGTGAGTTACGATGAAAATGCCCATATGTAAAAATTCCTCAAATTGCTAGTATCATAAAAAATAACTAATCGTAATCATTAGTAATTGATTAAGTACAAATAATCAAATTATAATCACGATTACTCGAGGTTACGAAAATAATCAAAAGTAATCCAAAGATATAGTCCGACTATTAAAGATTATTTTTGATTATTTTAATAATTTAAGTCTAAAATACAAAAAATTTTGTGATTTGTTTTTTAAAAAACAGATATGTATTTAATAATTAGACAAAGATTTTCAAAAAACAAAGACAAAATGCATTACAATATTTATTTATTTAAAAGAAAAATCAGGCAATGAATGCCGTCTTGGAATGTTTATTATGCCGGCAAAAGAAAATAGTCGTTCAACCTTACTTTACGTTTGGTGCTTTAGGCAAAAATTCTTAAAAAAAAAATCAAAAAGAATCTCTAAAGGTAATCCAGCTATTCTTTGATTATTTTCGTAATCTCAAGTAATCGTGATTATAATTTGATTATTAGTAAAAGCAATCAATTACTTATCAGAAATTTATCCCTGAGGGATTATATACTTTTTACAATTTCTTT
Source organism: Coremacera marginata (assembly GCA_914767935.1). NCBI lineage: Eukaryota > Metazoa > Arthropoda > Insecta > Diptera > Sciomyzidae > Coremacera > Coremacera marginata. The sequence continues at coordinate 10,534,126 of OU612044.1, read as the reverse complement.
AAAAGTAATCTAATTGATAATTAATCGTAATCGCGATTTAACAGTAATTTATTAAACATACCAAAATATGCGAACCAGATACAAAATTTTAGATAATCTATACACTATACAAATTTTCAACAAATTTATACAAATATAATCTATACAAATTTTTCAACACCGCATAAACAATAAAAAAATTTTATTAAAAATTGGTTTTGTTGAATCCAAAACAAAGTAAAATCAAAATTTAAAATTTTTACCTATTTAATATGATTAAAATATAGTTGGTTTGAAAATGTTCGTTTTGTAAACAAAAAAAAATTTGGTTCAGAAATAAAACACTGAAAAAAAAAAAAATGTTTCAACAAAATATCGAACACACATATTTCTTGTCATACAGACTTACATACAGACACACATATTCTTGTCGTAACAACCCGTGTCCGGGTTTCGGCCGACCTCATCAGCTCTCGCCAGGCGCCTCTGCTTTGCGCGCGCCTTCTCCGATCGGATACACCAAGTGCGGTTAGGGCTTCCTCAGTCTGGTCCATCCATCGGAGGCATGGTCTCCCTCGTCGTCGTTGACCAGCGACCCTCGCCTCGAGCACCTTTTTCGCTGGAGCTTCGTCGTCCATACGATGGACATGACCCAGCCAGCGTAGTCGCATGACAGAGCAAAAGCTACTTATATATTTATAAATTATATAATAATTATATATTATAAATATAAGTAACTAAATAATTAAAGAAACAAATTAATAAATACGTATAATAATTGTATAATTATATTTTATAATAATAAAAAAATTAAAAAACATAAAAATAATAAAATTAATAAATTTAATTAATAAAAAACTTTAAGTAATAAATTTTATAATTTATATATAAATTTAAAATTTATATTTATTTAATAAATTGATTAATAAATTAATAAACAAATTAATTAATTATTAATAATACTTATTAATTAGTTAAATTAATACAGAAATAAAATTAATTAATTAATTGAACTATTGCTTTAAATTAAATTTAAAATTAAATTAGTTAATAAATGAATAAATAAATTAATCAATAAATAAATAAATCTGAATACGTAAACCAAACCATAATATACAAAAAACTCAAACTCAAAAACGTGTGAATTGATAAAGTGAAAAAAAACGAAATGGCCATTTCAGCCCTTGTAAGGACTTTAACCGAGCTTCTTATGACCAATTGTGTTTATGCGTGTGGTGAAATGTTTGAACACAAATGACCGAGAGAACTGGACTTTCAAGTTTTATGCCGACTCCGAACGGCTTATGTTCTCGAGAAGCTTTTCATGGCAGTTTTTACTTTCTGTGGCTTGCCATTGTCTGCAGAGAGGTGACGTCAGAACAGAAAAATTAATTCAATTGAAAAAACTTTCTGTGTCAGGTGGGAATCGAACCAGGGTTCTCTGGCGTATGGGCCACACACTACCAATTCGCCACGGCCGCCACCAAAGTGAAAAAGTGAAAAGTAAAAAATAAAAAACAAAAAACAAATTTTCAAGACCACTCAAACCTATGGGCCTCGACAAACTATGACGAATACATTACAAAATATTATTCTCAAAATTCATCAGATTTGGTTTAAACACAAGCTTTATACAAATTAAATTCACCAAGCAAGAAAATAAAAAATGGTACAAATGGTTTCAAAAAAATGTATGAACTCATTTTTTAAAACAAAAAATGTTTAATTGCATCGACACTTTAAAATTACAATTAATGATATAGCAGGCCCGTAGCCAGGATTTCCCAAGGGTGGTTTTAAAAAAAAATCTATAAGTATCAGTAAAAAATTTACAATACAAGCTAAATTATTTACTTTTAAAATGTTTCTCTTCTTTTTTAAATAATCAAAAAAAAAAGCTAAGTACTAAGTTTTTGATTTTTGCCTATAATTTTTGAGAAATGGTCTAAATTGTCTTTTTAAAAATATAATTGCGAAAATTAACAAAAAGTTAAAATTTATCTTACAAAATTTTACTAATACAACGATGTGAGTCTAAAACAAAAATAATGAAAAAGAAAAATGAATACAAAATTTATTTCTAAATAAATATTTAATTTTTTTAACATAATAAAGAATATAACAAAACTTTGCTTGGGATCTTACATTAATTTTTGTGAAAAATTTAGGTTTTTTATGGGAGGCGTTTTACGAGAGGATTACGAAATGACAATTTAAGATATATATTTAAAAATGTTTGTTTATTTTTTAAAGAAGTATTTAATTTATAAAAATTAAATTTTTTTGTCGCAATTTCTTCCTTTGAAGGTTTCTTTTGGCGGGCAGAATATCTCGAATTTGGAAAATCAGAAAAATTCTTTTAAAGTACAAACTTAAGACTAGGTTTTGACATTGAGATTTTTCAAATTTTTTGATTTATAAAAAAATGTTGGCTCGCGGAAGTCTAAATTTTAAGAAACGCTTATAATTTGAGGATAAAATTAGGTGTATACGATTTTGTAGACCCTAAAAAATAAAAAACTCTGTCGATACCTGAAAAATAAGTTGCTAAAGGTTCTTAAAAAATTTCAAGTCAAGCGGCAGATTAGTTTTTGAGTAATCTTGCCACAGCGTTTTTCTTGGTGCCTCAGAGATTTTATTATTACGATGAAATGACGTCACAAAGAAAAATCAAATATTTTTTAAAATCTTAAATTAAAAACAAACATTTTTTAATCAATATCTTTAATCGTTGTTTCGTAATTATATCATAAAACACATTTGAATTTTCAGGAAAAATAGATATAAATTCCGTTAAAAGGAAAAGTTCCAAAATCATAAACTAAATTTTATATAATGACTAAAAAAACACCCAATAGACCACCTGAATTTTCAGGAAAAATAGATATAAATTCCATTAAAAGGAAAAGTTCCATAATAATTATAAACTAAATTTTATATATAAAAAAATGACTAAAATAACACCCAATAGAAACCAAAGTGTTTTTACAAAAAAAAGGGAGAAAAGTCATATTTAGATTTTCGATATGCTCCTTTTCAAAAAAGGCCTGATCTTTATATAACTGGAAAAGGGTTTGTTCGTGCGAGACACGTGCGAAAGATGTAGTTGACTTAGTTGTTTTCCTTAAATTTAAAGATAAATTTGAATGTTTCATTCCTTTAACTGCTTAGTCCATTTAATTGAACGATTGAGTTGTTAAATTTTCTCTTTACACTACCTTTGCATGGCCTAAGTTTCGGCAACTCCAATATAAAAATTCTAATAGAAATACAAAAGATCGAAACGATAAAAATATCTTGGATATTTATTATAATTTATTATAATATAATTATTTTATATTCTTGGTTATTTTTCAATGTTATTTTTGGTCCTTACGGAATTTCTGCTGTAAAATATTAACTAAAATATCAATAAAATGTGTCTTACATGTGCAAATTTAAAATAGTTTGCTTCAATATTATTTTTGAAGTGATTTCAAGATTTTTTGATATTTTAAATTTTCACTTTTTCTTTTCGTGATGTTGCCTTTCGAGATATTTTTAAAATTTTGCGATTATCGGGATTGTGACTGGCTTTTGCCAAAAACAGATAAACACGTCAGGAATAAATGTTGGATTAATCGATTTTTTTTATAACAAGAACGAACATATCTGGATGAAGATACTTACTGTAAACTATTTGTTCTTACAGAAATTAAAGTTGTTAATGTTTCTTATACATAAAAGTAAAGGGAAATTAGTAATTTGTTTAGTTTCTGTAACTTGTGAATGCATGAATATTTTAAAGGTTTTGTTTTTTATATCAGACATTTTTAGCCTAGTGTAGACATATTAGAGCTTAATTCAGTTGTTAAGTCTGTAAAGCAAAACGAGGAAAAAAACAGGACAATGTGCAAATTTTACTATTGCCGTATCAATATAAAAGTTATAGATTAATTACTACTAAGTATTATATTCAGATTAATACAAGCTTTGATGTCTCTTTTGTAATAAATTTGTAGAGAAAACACTCACCATGTTTATGACAAAAGCGTTGATAAGCATTGTTAAAACGACAACTCAGGTGTTTCACCTAAAATTTGAAATTATTTAGATTTTGATCAATTAGAAATATCCATAACTTTTTAACGAATTTACGGATTTTAACAAATTATACGTCAAATGAAAATTAATAAATGAAAATAAACAATTACTCATTAGCTTTTAATTAGAACATATACATTTTTGTAAAATTTTTTGATTAAAAAAAGAGATGCATTTTTTTAATTCCTCTAATTTCTTCAAATAATATACGAAAGCGCTAGATTTATTTTCTTTAAAATGTCATATGACCTTTTTCATCACAACTTGTATATTGTCTGTCTCGCAGGATTCTGAAATTACAAGAACAATTTAAGATTTGCACTTTTGAAAAATCGATTTTTATTTTCTTATAGTTAAACATCTGAAGAATATAGTCCCAAAATTTTAAGTCAATCAGAGCAAAAGTCTCGAAGTTATTGACTAATTATTAGTTAGTTATTATTACTATAGTTATTGACACTAGCTCCGACAGCGAAATTTTTAACGCTTTTTTCTCAAAACTACTTTTTAAAAGTCCGTGTTTACTGCCATTTAAAAACTGCATTACTTAAACATTTCAAACTTGGTTCATACTTTCTACATATAAAACATTGTTTTACATTTTTTTTTTTAATTAAGGGAGTTTTCCCACTTACAAAATTACGCAATTGTTCGTGGGAAATATTATTTTTCACTTCAAATGACCACCGAAAATTTAAAAATGAAAAAAATAATAATCGGATAACGTTGGGTGGAGGATTTGATGATACTTCGACTAACTATTTTAATGTTCTTTGATTTCAAATAAATTCCAGCTGAGATACAGTGAACACCGCAAATCGTATTTTTTCCAAAAACGTTCTTGGAAAAGCCTTGTCATCGGGTAGTTTGTTCATATTTTTGCATAAATTTTGCATAAAATAATTACATAATGTTATTAAACTGATACATTATAATGTAGAAAAGGTTTCAATGAATTTGCTCTATCCATATTTCTAAAAAAAAAATCGCAAAAAAAAGTGTTTTTTTTACGCTGAAACCCTTAAATTAAAAATAAATTAAATTCAAAATCCTAAGAGAAAACATTCTAGATGATATACAGTTTTAATGGAAATAAATTTAGTATTTTTTTAAAGTTATTGTGAAAAAATGAGCTCTTTAAAAAATGCATTTATTTTTAACCAAAAAATCAGAAAAAAAAATATCTATATAAGTTATGTTGAAATCCATCAATTTGTAAAAGAAATTCAAATAGAAATTTGAAACTACGTTTCTACACTTAACTCAATAATTCAACGGCCTGTAAAAAGATAATCCGTCAATCTAGGCCCAAAAAATGTACGTCATTAATGTATAACCGCAAACAGATACAATATATAGTGTAAATTTCATCAATACCGGTAAACTTTAAAAATTTTAAGTGAATCCCTTTAAAAATATTAAAGTTGTGCCCTTCCGAAGAGCCTTACTAAACGATGCACCTTTTATACATTACCAATTTAAAAGAAACTTCATCTACATTCCCTAGTAAGATCGCTTAAGGTAGAAAATAATGCTAATGTCGATTGTTCTTACTGAACCAAAGGCAATTGTAATGTGTTTTGATTGCCTCTTTATGAAATAATACAATTTTGTTATTTCTTTTTTTATATTTTTTCCACAAATAAAAATATATTGAAATCGACAGAAAAAATCCATGAAATTTGTTAAAATATGCCAAAGATGTGGGTTGTTTATTTAATTTAAATGTGGGTTGTTAATTTAATATAAAATCAATGTATGCGAAATCACAAAAAAATTATTTAATTTCTGCTGTACCAATTTTGGAATTTTCATTTCTGCCCTTCCCTTATTTCGGGCCTTACAATTGTGCTTGTTTTTAAAAAGGGAAGCAGTAAACTTTACTGAAAGTATTTTTTATAGCAATGGAAAATGAAATGCTTGCCCGTAGCATAAAAATGATGTAGAAGTAACATAGTATGAAATGTTTTTGGCACGCCTGGGTTGTATGTGAAAATAAGAAACTTAGGCATATATTTTTACAATATAATTATAATTTTTTCATCTGAAGGATAGCATTATATATATAACATACCCCCTGACATTTTATTTTTCTTAGATTTTCCATTTTACATAAGCAAGTGTAAATCGTAACATCTGAAATCAATTTTTAACTTGCTAAGTAAATTTAACCAAAAATATAACTATAAAAATATTCACTATAATTACACTTTTATTAATCTAATTTTATACAATAATTAATTTGGACTAAGTTTTGAACATCACTTAATTTTTAAAAAATAGGCAGATTTATGTTTGCAATTTTTCAAAAAATAAAAAAGTTAAGCCTTAGTGAACTTTTGTTGTTACCCTTGCATTTTGAACATACAAGCATTACAGCCAATCGACAGTTAACTTTGGAGTAGATGAGTACATTGAAGAGTCATAATTTGGTTGTACTTCGTCCGCTTATTGTGGGACTCGATGCGAGTTGATTGAATCCAGTCATGTATTTGATATTCTACAAGTTTGTACGTATTTTCTTTAACTTAATTTTATACAGGTTTCACCAGATATTAAATTGCCAATACTATATTTAATCGATTCAATTGTGAAAAACGTAAAAAGTACATACGTTCAACTCTTCAGTCAATGCATTGTGAATATTTTCTGCGGCGTTTTCGAAAAGGTTTGTTGCAACTTATTTACATATTGTTTTCTATGTATGAATTATGTTTTTGGTTTTTATTTTTTTTTTTTTTTTCTATATACAGGTTAATGAGAAGGTACGGGAACGTATGTATGCACTACGTCAAACTTGGAACGAAGTGTTTTCAGCACAAAAACTTTATGCACTGGATGTTAAAGTAAAGCGTATGGATGTTAATTGGCCAATTACAGCCAAACAACCTATGCAACCATCCATACATGTTAATCCGAATTTTTTGAAAACTGTAAGAACTAAAAGTGCTCATAGAAAATAAAAATTGACTTAAATATATGTAAAATTTTGTTTTGCAATTTAAAGGTCAATGCAGCACAGGCGATACCAACGGATATGGAAGAAATACTACATGCTAAGACCCGTGAGTTGCTAGAACTTAAGAAAAGAAAACTTGAACTTGAATTGGAGGCAACAAAGAAACATTTGGAAGAGCAAGAGAAACAATTGTCAAAAGCTACTGAAAGTGTTATTCCACCACCTGTCGATGCTATTGTGGCACCCATGACAGCTGCAGGTGCCATGGCTGTAATTGCTGCAAGACCGACAGGTGTGCCGCCACAGCTTATGCCTCCTACAAACCATCTTCAACATCACCAAATGCCGCCACAAAACCAAGTGACTCCCGTTCTTCGTCCACCTGGCATGTTTCAACAATTTCGAAATGTCAGACCTCACATGGTACCCAATGCTTTCCCAACTAATATGCCTCAGGCAAGTTGCTTTGAATGCTAAGTTTTCTATGAAACTCTTCTCTTTATGAACCGAAATGAGTTCTTCATTCAAATCATTACTAATTGTTTTCATAGAAATTTCCTTTGTTTTCAATCGTTAAATTTTTTTAATAATTTTAAACTCTTGATTTTAGGCTTTTCCAATTAACAATGTCGCGGTCAAAGCAAAAGTTCACCCAGTAACGCCCTCTTTGTTGAACTCTGTACGCCATAGAGATCCACGTTTAGCAGCACGTCAGCAACAGCATCAACATATTCAACATTCCATGCCAATAGGTCGTGGCATGCAAAAATCTCCAGTAATAAATACAACTAGTCAACAAGTGGAAGATACTAGAAACAACGATCCCGTTAAATCAGCTGGCAGCAAATCGAATTCGCGCAACGCAGGTACAGCGGCTGGGGCTCCTGCAGCTGCTGCGGGCTTTGAACGAAAATCACCCTCAAGACACTCATCATCGTCAAGTCGCAGTTCGTCTTCAGGCAGGTCCTCTAGCAAGTCTTCTTTGCGTGATAAGGATAGGGAACGTAAACGAACAGGGTATTCTTCAGAGCATCGACGCAAGAATGGTGGTGGTTCCAGTTTAACTATCACTCAAAAGTCAAAATGTGAAGACAAGGATGCATTCGAAATTGCACCACTATCTTCAGCATTTAAAAGAAAATCTTCATCTCCAGCTTCATCACCCACCAAAGCGAAGGACTCTAAACGTTCAACGAAATATCGCAGTAATATGCATGCACTAAATAACCGTTCCCGTAGTCCATCTGCAGAAAAAGCAGAGACGACATCTAAAGATGTTGATCTTCGTATAGTACAAAAAAGAAGTTCACCTGAAAAACGCTTAAAATTATCAAGCTCCCCAATACACGAAGAAGATGCAAACACGGAAGTAACGGAACGCAAAACAACTGCAACCGCTATTGCAACAACATCAAATGATGATTTAGAGAAAAGTAAGAAAAATAACGTCTTTAACATTTTTATATCCAGGTTAATTATTTAAATACATCACATTATTATTATTATACAAATTAATCCCTTAAAGTGGAGGACGTTACCTATGATTGAATTGTGATAGGTTTGAAAAGATTCTCTTTGTGTTTTTCAACTTTAAGCGTAAGGTCGCATAGGCTTTCTTTCCTTTTCATTGCCGATCAGCAATGAAGTTTTTTTAGCTCTCTGAATAACGATGGTTGTTTGATTGGTATATTCGATAAACATAGGCTTGGCTTTTAATGCTGTCTAAAGTTCATACAAAGTAAGTCTGGTAGGTATAGCAAATTTAAAATTCTTGAATAAAAGAAAAAAATTTCGCAAGTTTGGTTTTTTTTTTTTAAGCGAATGGTATTGAGATTTTAAGCACAATTTGAGAACTTGTACTTAAATAAAATTGATCCAAGAACAAGAAAGAGCAACGAACAAGTACAAGGTACTCAAAAAGAATAATATAACTAAATAATACTCGAATGAACTAAACTTACAAAAAAGTTCGAATACGAAACTTGAATTCATACATTTTGTTGCCCTTACTTGTTATTTGTTCATAAAAATGTTGGTGATCGATATTAAAAGAACTGCACCCTTTAGATTTATTTTTCAACTAGCATAAAAGTCCGTCCTACGCCGGGTTGAAAGCATTTACGCTCAAACTGTAGTTATTTTTTGCCATTAATACAGTGCTTTAACAACATATGCTCAGCCTGAAAGTATGCACATTTATGTATGTGCCAAGCAGGCTTTCAGGCTGAAAATTTTTCAGAACAGTATATGTTAGAAAAGCACGGTAATAATGGCAAAAAATAATTACAGTTTGAGCGATATAAGGTGCGGAGCAGCATACTTGGCTTTAAAATATTAAGATAGGACAGACTTAAGTAAATTTTTAAAATTTCACGATCAAAATATTAATGTTAATACGTGCATTTAATCGTTTAAACTTTGATAAATCTAACATTCAAAAATTTTAACACTGAAATACTTAATTTTTTAATATATTTTGTCCTTGCTCTGTTAGGCTGATGCAATCATCGTTTAAGCTAAGAGTTGAATCCAAAACAGATAGTTATAATTTTAAACGATAAAATACGATATGAAGATTTAATCGAAGGACAAGATCCAAGAATAACCAAAACAGTTTTCCATTATAGAGACCTGAATTCTAACCTGAAAGAATGTTAGATGTTAAAAAATTAATATAAAATGTCAGTGCTGAAGAGACGAAAATTTTTATGGGTAGGTAATGCGCCAATTTCCAAACTGAATTCATACTGATGTCCACATTTAAAATGTAGGTACACATTTAAAAAGTAATACCAGATTTCGGGTCACTTTTTAAATACTTTTTATTATATCAACCCCCTTGCGCGAAATTATCGTATGTGAAATTTTTTCGAAATTGACTTTGATGCAAATTTGTTCTGCGTACCACAACACATCACCTGGTAAAATATTGTAGCTGAACTCTATAGTTACGCCAAAAATTTACTGTATATTTTACCAATGCATTTTTATCTTGTGGGCGAAATTATCGCATGTGCCATACAAAAATATTTTGCACATAATAGTTGTTATATTTACAATGTTTTCTTTAATAAGAAGTAAAATGTGAAGCGGATTGCTCACTTTTATGTAGCCCTTGCGTACCATGCCTCTATTCACTTCACCGTTACTTACAGATAAAACAATATTAAAGTGTTTAAAAAGTAGAAAAAACGCTCTCCTCTAAAGTTTGGTTTTTGGCACATACAATAATTTTGCGCAAAGTGGTCGATATGTATTCAAAGTCACACTTAGGTTAGGTTAATCCGGTTGCATTCTGGCGGAGGCTCACCTAAACCATTTTGGTCCTTAGTTGCATCGGGTCACATTACTTTGAGCAGTGCGAATAAATCAAAAAATTTTTTTAACAAAACCTAACGAAATGTATATCGTAAGTATGCAATAGTTTAAGAAGAATCCAAATTTTCATTGCGAACGAAGTAGTTTTGTGAAACCATTAGTGTCAACGCTTTTTATGCATTTTTATTGTTATGGACTTATCGTTTTTGCGCTTCAATCAAAGAAAAAATGCAGTAAGCACAATTTTTACACTTTCGACTGATTTTTTTTTTTTATTTTTAAAGGGATAATGAACGAAATTAGGGTTCTTAATATATTTGAAATAAAATTAAAAATTGTTAATCAAAATTATGTTGAAATAATCCAAAAATTTCAATAATATTTTAAAATAATTAGCTGTTTTATCGGAATAAAAAAAAAAAAATATCTCAAATCACCTCTTTCATTCTCATGTATATTATTATTTGTTTATTATTCTTTCAGAATCAAAAAAAATTTCTGAACCAATTCTGTCCAATTCTTTCTGTAATCTCGTTTTTAAAAGTGGTCTAAAATCATACTTTTCATAAATTTCCGACATGTTGTTAGTGCATTGATACCTCTAGGGTGTAACCGATTTCTACCATTTTCAGTACATATATATTACTCTTTTTATCGGCTAACCTTTGTATGTACCTCCCATGCAAAATCACATAAAAAATTAATATAAGTCCAAGGGAGGTACCCCTAGGGACTGACCGATTTCAACCATTTGTGAAATTTTTCTTAATTGGCTTAAACCAACCCAGCATTCAAATTTCATTTTCATAGGAGCACTGCTTTTATTTTCGTCCAACTTTTGTATGAGACTCTTTACTTTGTACTCTGCGGGTGTAGGGAGCCTGAATGAATTCCGGAGAGGTTTTGGCTACATCTTTTAGTGACGGAAATGTAGGTGAGCCTAGGTATTTCAGTCTTGATCTAATTAGGGCAGGGCAAGTGCACAAAAGTTGCTCCAGGGTCTGAGCCGTTCCTGGTTTTATTCATATGAATGCAATTAATTGTTGCATTATTAATTGTTTCTCCATTTTTTATTCATTATTCATTTTGTATTCATTATTAATTTTTTATTATTCATTTCAATCAATTTTTAATAATTTTTAATGGTAATGAAAACAAATAGCTTTCCCATTAAAATTTTTCATTACCACTAAATTTTAATGGTATACCACTAAATTTTGTAAATATTTTTAATTACCATTAAAAATTTAGTGGTAATGCAAATATTTTCCATTATCATTAAAATTTTTCATTACCACTTATGTAATTTTAGTTAGGTGTTTTTAGTTTCGGATTTTTAATTAATATTTTGTTTTTAGCAATTCTTAAAAAAATTAATTTTGAATAATTAGTTAATTACATTAATGAATAATTAATCAATTTTTTAAAATTGAATGTGAATTGAAAATTGTATTTATGAATCAATTGTGGATTCATTGCTCGGATTCTTCTGTCGTTATTTAATTGTACGTAAAATTATGAATATTAATGCAGACTTTACAGCTCTGATGCCTGTCCGGTCTGAACAGCCATTCCCTTTTCAGCTGAGGTCATAATGACTGATGGAATGGCATCTTTTTACAGTTTCAAATTAACACATAAACACATAAATAAAAAATTAAATAATTTAAAAAAGGTCCACTTTAGTCAGAAATTTTTAATTTAAAGTTTTCATACTTGTTTTTTCTTAAGTTTTATTACCTTCGCACGCTCTGGGCTTTATTTTGGAGCCAACGAGTTAAAAATCATCATTTTACTTTCACTCGAAATTGGCACTGAAAGCGTTGTGAAGCGATATTTGTTGTGTTCGACTAAATATTCGGTTTAGGGGTTTCTTCGCAGTAACGGCTGTTCGGCCAAAATATGGTTGAAACTGAAACTTACATACGACAAAAAATTATTGAAAAAAATTCAATTAATATTTCTTTTTTATTCTTATATGTATGAAATTGTGTTTTCTGCTAACTTTTAAAAAAATTTTTTTTTTGGAAAAATTAAAATTTTCATATGCACCTCGGCTTCGGCCGAATTCGGAATCGTTCAGAATTTCAGTTTCGGTCAGACCCTAGATATTTGGTTCGACATTTCTATTTTTTTAATCAATTTAATTTCTTATTTTCAGAGAAAAATTTGACGATTTCAACTTATCTCAAACCGACTGGCATTAGATGTGTAAAATTGTTTAAGAAAATAAATTATAAAAAAATACGGAATAAAAAATTATTGACAATTATTCTATTGTATATTCTGGCGAACTTCTTTTTATGAAATTTATATACATATTTATGATAATTTAAAGAAAACAAAATTGAATCAAGGCAAATAATCGCAAAACTGTGGCAAGTTTAGGCACAGAGGTAATGGATAATTCCTTGAAATGTAGTTCTGCAGAATTGAACAATATTTAAAATGCACAATAATTAACCCGATAGTAATAGGGGCGGTCACATTATCAAATTCTTCATCAAAATATTGGTCAAACAGTTTGACCACGCGAGTGTTCATATTACCAAATTTTTCGTCAAATTGCATTATTGCTTTGCACACCGAAGTGAACACATCAGCAGCACTCCATATGCTTTATATCTAAATAATCTTTTTTTTGTAAATTTCCGATTTAAACTGCCAAATTTCAATAAAATCATTACAAAAATCTTCTTCATCGTGCATTTTGAATTGATGTGTTCGCGTTGAAATCTTTTTAAGTGATGAAATCGCACTAGACAATTTGACGAGTGTTCACACGTCAAATTTTTCATCAAATCGTTGGTCAAACAACCGAAAAATCAAAATATTTTGATTTTCGTCAAACGATTTGACCAACAATTTGATGAGTGTTCACATGTCAAATTTTTCGTCAAATTCCATATATATTTCTGTTGGTCAAATTTTTTGATGACTTGTTGGATGCAAAATTTGATCATGTGACCGGGCCTAATATATGAACCCATTAAGGTGAGGTTCATAGAAAATATACAGTTTGACAAATTTTTTTTTAAAGAATTGAAAACACATACGAAGGAATTGTTTGAGGATTATGGGCTAAGTGTTTTTTGAGCTTTTTTTACAAATTTTTGTGAATTAAAAAAAAAACAGCGTTCGTTATTCGCCTTCATTTGCGGCCAACCGTCTCCAGATTAGTCTAAAATCAAAAATTAGAGAAAACCACATTAAATTTGTGGGACCTTATACCTAAGCAAAATGAAATAACTTTGAGTGCGAATTTTTGGACTTTATTTATTTTGTATGACTTTATAAAAATGGTAAATATTACACCGTGCGACACATGGTTGCACACAAGAGAAAATTTAATTTATTATGAAAGACCAAACACAAAATAATCCCGTATCCCACTATTTTCGTATCAGGTCAGAAAATTGTAAAAGTTAATAAGTGCTACCATTTTAATTTTATATTCAAAAACAATTTTGAGGTTTTGGTAACACTTATATTAATTTTTTAAAGTATATGCGCAACCAAAACATGCCTGTATAGCTTTTTGGTGTCGCTAAACACGAACATGAGGTGAGATCTTTAAAATTCAAAATGGCAAATACAAATGGCGAACCTGAAAAAGTCCATTTTGCAAATTTTATTCCGAAAAGTTTTGCAGTAATTGAAAAAATTATAAAATATTGTAAAATAATATGAGAGCGATAGTTAAAAACTTCGCGTACATGACAGAATTTGCTATTTTAAGCTCAAGAAATATATGCTAGCAAAAATGTTAAAGGGTCAAATTTCTCTAAAACAGCTTTTTCTCAAATTACCAAAGAAATAAAAAAACAAAAAATATCAAATCAAAGAAATAAAAAATAAAATTAAATTAAAAATTAAAATAATAAAATAAAGAAAATCCCAAATAATAATTTAGATTTGAGTATGTATATGTGGATTTGAAATTTTTGCCAATTAGCTCTTCTTTTTTAATTAGAGTCAATTTATTAATTTTAACACAAACAATTTATTTTACAGTTTACACATTTTCAATCTGAAAAGCGTTCTCGTACTTTTGTGTTTCCTCTGTTTATGAGAGATTTTTTTCTTACTCTCTCGCTTTTGATAGTTTTAGCATTTTTAGGCCGGAATATACGGGAACAGACCCTTTTAATTAGTATATTAAGACTACAAATTATTACATAAGCTGTATATTTTAAAGCTAGGCTGAAGTGGGGTGATGAATAACACGTTTTTATTTGCTCCAATAAAAGTGTTAAGAAATTGAATTTTTAATTGGTTTTAAGTCCTATCCTTTGCAGAAGAACCAACCCAAAGTAAGTGCTTTCATGGCTGTTGAATATTTAAAGAAATGGATGAAAGAGGACAAAAATTTCAAATATGGTTTTTCCCAAATCCAATCGTTTAATTAAAACTATTTCAACAAAACATACATGATTCACTATTTATGAAACACTGAATTCAAATTCATTCGTTTTACGATGACTTAATTTCACTCTTTTTTTTGGGACCAAGCTGAATTGCTTGCTGTATGTTTTTTTTAATCAAATGATGTTTAAATGTAATAATTTTAAAATTGTTTTTTTTCAAATTTAAAAAACAGACATAGGCTCATAGGTAAGAAATTTTCATTTGAACAATTGTGCAAACATTTTTAATTTATTAAGCCATGCTTTTACCGAGATGATTTTGTTAAACACAGTTAAAAATTATATAATACTGTCCTTTGGATATTTACTTAAAAAAGGTTCCTCATACATGTCACTGAAATGATTTAAACCTTAATTTCGATTCACAAATTAGTGGGTTTTGCTTTAAATAATGACGATTTATCAATTTCCAATTTGCTTACAAAAGCACTTGATTTCTTGGATATAAAAAACACAACTCCTTAATTCACAGTTATTAAATTTCTCTGAGAAGTTTCATACGCATAAATTTTATAGCAAATCTTACAAAAGATATACGAGAAATAAAAATTAACGTGAATTGCTGTTTAATTTTAACTTTCGAAAAAGGGTTTGTTAATATAAGCTACGTGTTATTAAAATAACACGTTATTCTTGTATATCAGCTAATACACTAGAGCCTCGAGTTGCTTTGTTAATGCGTTTCAAAAAATGCGACGTAACTTGAAATGACGTTTTATATAAAAAACTAGTATAAAAGCCCGTCCTATCTCGGGTTGGAAGCATTAACGCTAAACTGTAATTATTTTTGCCATTATTACAGTGGTTTTACAACATAATGTTCTGAAAAATGTTCAGCCTGAAAGTATGCACATACAAAAAATAATTACAGTTTGAGCGATATTGGGTACGAGCATTGTGCTTGCCTTTTCTTTTTTTTTATTCATAGAGTTATGTAATCTTAATGTAAAAAAAGGTAAATTCTCAATTGCAATATAGCAAAATAAGGATTAAATATAAAGTAAAAAGAAAAAAAAAACTAAAAAAAAGCGGTGAAGGGTCCCACAAGCAACACAAAGAGATACTAAATTAGTTACTTAAATGAAGAGTCAGTTGATTTTTGAAAAATTACAGAGGCCTTAAAATTCCTCATATCTATGGTCAAGGCATTCCAGACTCTGGCAGATTTAATTAAAAATAATCTTTCAAATAGAGAAGAGTTTATTTTGGGACATACAATTGATCATTTCTAATAGAGCGCGTAAACTAAAAGTAAATGTATTCAGGAGTTTTGCATTTGATTATTTTATAAAATACAAACATAAGTCTGAAATTGATAAAATCAAAAAAGGAGTAGCTAAAAAAATTAGTTACGTGGCAAGAGATGTGCTTTTATACATTAGAATGCCTTTCCTTTGAGTAAAGATCTCAGCTTATTATGAGGTATATAATTATAAAGTAAAAACAAAAAAATAACAAACTTAAATATTCTTCAAATTTCATTAAATTTCCAGAAATTTTGGTGGAAAATTTTTTTTTTTTTGAGTTGCGTTGATAAGAAGTTGCAACTCGAATTCAAAAAAAATATTGTATCGACCCAACTCGAAAACGACGCAACTTGAAACGACGCAAGCAACTTGCTTTGCTTTTAACTGCACCAACGTTCAGGGGATGCGCTCTTTACATACAGTAGCATTCTGCTGATTTGTAAGATATGAATAGCTGTAGGGTTGGGATGATTCTACAACTTTACTGTTGCTATTGGGAAAACAAATCTTTGATGCGATGTTCTGTTGGACACTAAAGCAAGCACAGCATAGTAGAGATGGGCTTGATGCCCAAAGTTCCAAGACATTGATACTTACTATGAGTACTTTTCTGATAAACAAGAAAAGTTATCTGAATAAAGTTTTGGGAAAGTATTTTCATAGATTTACTAAATTAAAACTAAACGCGGTTTTATATGTTCAAGTTATATGTAGTATCCGACTGAAAATTCGGTTCGGCCCTATTATAATATATTAATATGGCCGAAACTGAAACTTCAAAATCTCAGGGGACAGTAAGACAGGACAAAAAACTTATTAAAAAATGCAATTGATATTAATTTCATACAGCACAGTCTCGCTAATCCGGACACATATAGTTTCAGCGTATGTCCGTGTTACTGGAAGTGTCCGGAATTCACAAAGCTGAATAATTATTGAAGGAATCATATGTAAAATGTATATTTCAGCTATAAACGTTCAATCGCTTTTATTAAAACTGTTATGTTATGTATAAGAACATAAGTTGTAAATAATAATAAATTAACATTGTTTTACAAAAATATTTTGACATAAATGTACATACACATATAATTATGAAATAAAATAATTTATAGAGCGCAAATTGTAAACCAAACATGCTCGATTTTTTTCCGACCGAACTAAAGCGGTACATTATTAAAAATGTCCGAAGTGTAGAGATTTCCGTATTACTGGACTTCCCAGTAAGTGTATAGTGAGTGTCCGGATAAGCGAGACTATACTGTATTCATTTTTTTTGTTCTTATATGCAGGGGCCCTACTCTCTATTGCGATGCAACAAACAGAATTCGCAAAATTGATTTGATTGTACGCATTTGCGTACGCATCACATTTCATTTTCGCATCGCATTAATTGGAGCATCGCAGTACCCCAGGGATCGGATTTTGTTGACATGTCAACTTTTTCTGCTCGACCATAGACATTTTCTGATGATGCAAAACACCGTTCATAATCTCCAGTTACCGGAGCCAACAATTTTTAGAGCATTTTTTAGCCATTTCTGTTTTTTAGATCTTTTTCCATAGTTTTAGGCAATTGTTATGGATTTTTACATAATTTTTTATCATTTTTAGTGATTTTAGCGAATATTAGGGACAGTAATATATTTCGTAGATACTTTTGAAAGCCTTCAAGCCAAAGCAGCTAAAGAGGCTCAAACATTGTTTTCCAACAATTAAATAAAGTTTATAATTTTAAAAATAAAAAAAAAACTTGGTAATTTTCAATCTATACCTCGACCCATGGAAACTTGGCAATGCTGGTGAGAATGTATTTAGAAAGATTTATCAAGCATTGAATAAAAATTTCGGGTATGATGGTGAAATTAGTGGAAAAAAGGAGATATGCAACTAAAAGGAAGTTCTGATGGAAACGATATTTCAACTCCTAAATATACGCTCTTGTCAGTGCAGAAGTGGAAAGAAGTTTTTCGATATAGAAAGATGTTTTATTTTGATAATTTTAAAAATGTGTATTATAATTAATTGCAATCCAGTTCCAAACATTTTAATTAAAAAACAATTAAAAATAGTTTTGGGCATTTTGTATTTTAGGGCATTTCAATGGGGTTTGTAGGTAATTTTTAATGCTTTTTTAGGGCATTAGGTAATTTTTGGATGTTTTTAAGGGCATCAAAATCCAAGCCCTGCTTTTTTTTTAGTAAGTGCCGAATTTCGTGCAAGGCCAAAACTTCAGTTCCGTTCGGACATGTTCAAGTATTTCGAGTTAAAAATTATAAATTTTTTTGTTTTTTGCCTTTTCATTTGCTTACAGTAGAGGATAGATTAGATAGAAACGATAATTTTGCTATTTATGAATTTACGAAAATGCCCGAATTTTAACGTTTCGCTCGTTTTCTTTAATAACAGTGTCATATATTAACATTTTGCTTTGTTTGGGTTTTATATTGGGTTTTTATATTGGGTTTTGCTAAAATATTAGCATAACACGAAATATGCTACTGTTTTGAAACAGTAGGCTCCTTACATTTCATTCCGAAAACTGGCATATACATCTCATAACTGAAATATATTGAGTCGAAGAAATCGCAAATTCTGCTCTCACGCGACATTAAAGCAGTTAACGTCAGTACAATCGCATAAAATTTGGAACATCGCCTTAAAAATGTTTCTGCATAATAAATTTACAGAATATATTTGAGAACAATAACGTTATCGAAGAAAACAAGCGATGATCTAGTGCTAAATTTAAGGAAAAGTGATTAAATTTCTGGATGAAACCCCGGAAAGACTTGAGTCTGATTTATTTGTAAAGAATAAAAAATGATGAGAAAAATAGCAAGATAATTTATAAACGCTTCTTCGTCCCTTTTAACAATTTCCTGGTGTATTTGGAGTCAGTAAGTTTGTTCGGTATATTGTTTTGTCATATCTTCAAGAGTTCTGTCAGCTATAGCTTTACAACAAATAAACTTTTGAAATAGCATATTCTATTAACCCCCCTGCATTATCTTTTATCTGTGATTTTGATGTGATATTTACAACAAATATGATTTGTTCTAATTGTATTTAAAATGTAAAATTTAAGTAAGCATATTTAATCATAAGTACTTTCTTCTGAAAGTATATGAAACATAATAATATATTTTTAAGTAAGAAAAACTATTTAAAAAAGTTCTCGAAAATAAAATGTTTACATATACACTTTAGTTGTTGTTTTAATTAAAGGATTCAATTTCTCTCTGATGTTTCTCCACTTTAAGGGATCCCTTAAGACTTGTTAGATAACTAAAAAGTACAAAATAGCAATGTAATTAAAAAAGAAAAACAAAAATTGTGATAAAAATGAGAAAAAACAGTGTATTTTTAATGCAATAATAAAGATACGAAAACATTATTTTTATTATAATACTTTATTTGAAATGCCACACATCAAAGTTTTGATATATCAAATAGTTATTTACTAATACATTATTTATGATTTTCATTTTTATGTTATAAGTACTGTTATATAGTTTAAGTATATGTATGTATGTCCTTGTATTTTTAATTTCCTTAGTGGTGATGATGATTTTTTTTAACCTTTCAATGCACTATTAATTTATCTCCCTTTACTTTTTCGTCTCCACATGAATTCAATGTGATTTCTGTTTTTTTTTAATTTTTTGTTTTTTTTTTTTAAATAAACTTTTATTACGTTGTTAATTTGTTACGTTGAAACTAATATGACAATTGAACAAAAAACAAAAACAACAAAAAACAAAAAAAAACCCAATTGTAGATATAGAAGAAGTTCTCGTCTTGCCAATGCCGATGCTTTCTTGTAAGGACGTAGATTTGAGACCATTAACTGCTGCGTCTTCAGCTCTAACAACAATTAACCGAGACGTAGTAGTATCTTCAGATAAAAGTGCAAATGTAGTCATCGCAACATCATCACCCAAAGTGTCATTTAAAATACAGAAACCGTTTAATATATTAGAAAAATCAACAGAAAATTTATCAACAGTCACAACCGCAAAGGACGCCACCATTGGTGTTGTATTAGATACCTTCAAACAAGATAAAACAAGTGAAACAGATGAAGATAAAACAAAAATCAACCCTATAACAACCATGGTGCAAGCCATCGATACTAAGCCAGACGTTACGAAAGTTGAGCTGGCAGAGGAGGATACCAAGAAGAGACCATCCGCAGAATTATTGGAAGAAGATGTATTGTTGCCCAAAAAGAAAATTAAACAAACAAAACTTGATACGTAAGTTTGTGAGATATATTAAATAGAAAACATGTATACAAATGTTACATCAAAAATATTTTTTTTATCCCTAGACTGTTTGGCACTGAAGATGTGGATTTACGCACAGTTCCACCACAAATGCTTGCTGTACAGCAAAGTCAAAAAACTACCAGCAGCAGTGAAATTCTAACACCACCACCGCCGCCTGTTATTTCAGACGATGAAAAAATGCTTAAGTCGAAAGTTATTGAAAGCATTACTAATAACCAAAAGGTAAAATTTGCTCATACATATATGTTGTCTATGAAAATGTATTTTATAATTTTTTTCTTTAAAGAATACAACAAAGCCCGAGATGACTGTTAACAGCAATGCTAATGCATCTCCATTAAAGAAATCTAGTTTGGACGATGTTCGCGCGAAATTGGCAAAGGCTGCTAAGTACAATAAGCTAAGCAAATCTGGTAAGTAAACAATTTTAATTCAATTGATTTCATAATGACTTCAATAAAAAAAAAATTTTAATTAAAGGTTGAGAACATTGTTAAACCAATTTCACTCATTTGATTTGCTCGCTCGCACCCTTTTAACTCAAATTAATTACTTGTAAATTTAGGAATATCTTCCAATCTGAAAAAAAACTACTATGACATTCAGCTTCCATAAATATTATTTTCCCCATGAACAAAATTCTAATATTATAAATCTCCCAAGAATAAAGTTATGGAAATCGAATTGATATATTTTTAATATAATGAAAAATATCCGCTATCCAACAATTTTTAGAAAAACCCAACAATTCTTCATCAAATCAACGCCTCAAAATGGCTGAACTTCATATGAATGAAGATACGCTGGAAGGAAACGATGACAAAATACGCACAATCATAACTCAGGCACAGGAATTACACGAATCGGGATCCATTAACCAGGAACAATATAAAAATCTAGTACAAACCGTTATGTCTCTGAACGAAACAAACAAATTGAAGGAGGCCAAGCGAAGAGAATCTTTAGCTGCTACAAAAACAGATGTCACAGATGAACCTGTCGATGAAACAAGTGTTGAAAGATTGGCCGCTCGCGATGCAGTTTTGAAGAAACGAATTCCAAAGCTTTCCAAAAACCAAAACTCGATCAATGATAAATCAAACGATGGCTCGCCTTTGTTAATTGAACAAAAAGCTGATAGTTCACTAATTTATGAAGACAAAGTCGGAACACAACCCGAGAATCATGCAACAATATTTAAACAAAAGAATAAAGAAAAACAGCATCGAAACAAACCCTCCAAATGGGGTGAACGTGTTGTCATAGAAACGCCACAACACCCTGCAGGCGGTCCATCAGTGGCCGGACCCAATTCTAACTGGATGCCGGGTCCAGGATCGGCATTTAATAAACGTGCTGGTTTCAGTGGTCGTGCACCACACCCACCGTTGCCACCGCTTCCGAATCCGAACTTACGGTTACCACAAATGACCCTACCATCGCCATGGCAAATTGGCGCAGGCGTCGTTCCACCACCATTCGCCCCTACACAAGTTCCTATACTGCGCTCTAGTGTGCCCCCGCCGCCACAACCGCCTGTTGTTGGCCTACCGCCCATACCAACAGCACCCATCATACCAAAGCCATGCAATTCCATTGATAATCCGCAAGCCGATATGGTACGCTCCATCACCATAGATGGACTCACCAAGGAAATTCGCATTTACGATAAAATAGCCATTGTTTTTATGGAGCTAGATCAACCGCGTGAGATTGGCTTTCAATCAGGTCAGCGTTCTATAATTATTGATAATATGGAGCCCCTGGCATTGAAGTTCAACGATGACTTCAAGCAGATTAACATTGATGGCGAGTTGCACCGAGTGCGCTTCGGCTTTCCTTCGCGTGAACTCTATATTGACGATCATTGGTATGAAATATATTTCGGTGGTCCAGCAGTATCAATACCACTTAAAAATAAATTTCATATGCTTAAAGCTGAAGGTCCGCCACCACAAGTTAATATTGGAGCGTTGCGACGCGACTTAGTGTTGGGCAAAATAAATATGATAGTTGATGCACTGATAATTGTTCCAATATTTTTGGACGCCAAACCACAGACTTTTCGACTGGGAGATAAGGAACACACAATACAGTTTGCGGACAATCTGTTAACGGTATTGCTCAATGGTGAGGTCACAGCAGTTGAGTACGGAGGATTGCCAAAGAGAATGTCTCTGGGAGGTATCGAACATTTTATACGTTTTGGCGCCTTACCTCAAGGTATAGTTCCTGGAAAAGTATTTATTAAGGACATGATTTATGTTAAATCCGAACCGCCAACTGTTCCAATTGACGTTATACCTGAAGTTACACCTGCCTCAGCTACAACGGAAGTAAAAGATGCCGAACTTGTAAGCGATACTAAAACTGAGGTGGCAGTGTCAGGAATTCCTAAAATACCAGCTGCCGCCCTTAACAACTTTAACATAGATGAACTATTTCAAAAACTGGTTTCATCTGGTATACTGGGTGCAGCAACCACTGCAACGCCTGCTTCTGCTGCTGTTGTAACAACTGCGGACACGAAAACTGAAAAAGAGCCTACTGCACCCGTTGAGGAACTTCCACCACAAGAAGTCATAAAGCCCATAAATTTAAGTAAACCTGAACATATTAAGATGCGCCAAGCTGCTATTGTGTCTACACTATTTTCTGGAATGCAGTGCAGCAGCTGTGGTGTACGTTTTCCACCTGAACAAACCATTAAATACAGCCAACATTTGGACTGGCATTTCCGTCAGAATCGACGAGAACGCGATTCAACGCGCAAGGCTCACTCACGTAAATGGTACTATAGTCTTAGCGATTGGGTGCAATACGAGGAGATTGAAGACTTGGAGGATCGTGAAAAGAATTTCTTCGAAAGCCAGCAAAATGATTTGGAAATCTGTGATGATGTCTCGAATCAACGTTCTACAAACTCACCCGCGCCAAGTTGTGCAGCTGGACCCGAAGATGTAAATCGTACTTGCGATGTTTGCCATGAAAAGTTTGAGCAATTCTACAATGAGGAATTGGAGGAATGGCACATGCGTTTGGCTGTCCGTGTGGAGGACAAAATTTATCACCCACTGTGCTACGAGGATTACAAGGTAAACAAAATGATGTTATTTTCACTATCCATAAAATTTCCCTAACATTTATTTCTATTCAAGGCATCCCTTAACCCTCCTGTTGAGCCACCCGTCAAGGATAATGATGTGGAAATTATAAATGCCGATGATGACAATGCGATGGATACTGTTATTAAAATTGAAGGTGATAATGAAACCTCAAAATTGTTAACTAAATTTATTTTCAAAGCATTTCATGAAATCTTTCCCTCTCTATAGAAGATGACCCGAAGGTATCAGTTACTATTAATGACGACGATGACTTTGATGATGATGTCATTGTGCTGCCCAACGAAGAACCTTCCGTAACAGAAATCGTTGATGATGATGATGATGAATATATTCCAGCTAATGTCACACGTGAAGAAATGGGTGTAATCGATGGAAAAAAGGATGCGACAGCTTCAACGAATAAGGACCTGAATGATACAGCGGAATCCGATGTCGAGATTCAGGAACCAAACATACCATTTACCGATTTGGACACATATGAAGAAAAAGAACTGCCCGAAGACGATGAAACATCACAAATGTCATTTAGGAATGTTAAAATTAAGGAGGAACCAAAAGATGATGAAGATGATGACGATGGCTTCGAGGACGTCGGCACTGTTGTTATCGGTCCAGACGAAGAAATATCTATACAAAGTAGTGGTACGTTCTTTATGAAAACATAGAAACTCCATGGATCTCATATATTTATATATTTTTTTAATTGCAAAATATTTAGAGGGTACACCGACCCACACAATAACATCCTCAACATCAGCACCATCACCGGTCGGTGATCGTCCACTGTCAGCTGCATCACAACATGATCCCACATCAACAGATTGCGCAGAAACAGCAGATGTGAATATTTCCTTAGATGGCACAACCGATCTAGAACCAGAGGATGATCATAATCTATCAACTGCTGGTCCTGCGCCAGCCATACCAGTCACGAGCCTAGTGAATAAGATTAAAATAAATATAACTAAGAATATTGTATCCACAAATAGTTCAAGTTCAACAACAACATCTACTATAACTACAAATAGTCTTAATTCTAATGAACTGAATAGTGTTAATAGTAATAATGGTACCGTTACATCAACAACAGCAATATCTACAATACCTGTTTTATGTGGTGGCACAAGCTCTACAATTACTTCGACTAAAAGTAATGGGACACCACCAGCAGAAAGCTCGGACAACGGTGCACATTATTGTGGTGGTAGTGATGGTGGTGGCGTTAGTGCAATATCGGTTATAGGTTCGAATATGAATGTAAGTAATATTTCAGTAATCGGCAGTTATAGCAGCTCATCACACTACCATCACACCGCAAGTAGTAGTAATAGTAGTCGGCAACAGCCAACTGTTGTCAAATCCGCTCAAGTTGCTCCCGCTCCAATGCCGGCACCTGCTAAAGTTGCTGAAAAAGTAGCTCCGGCAGAAGAAGTTATAGAATATAAGCTTAAGCCCGCTTTGGAGAAAGTGACGTTGAAAAAGGAAAATAAGGTTGAATGTGGTGTCGAAACTTCGGGTCTCTGCTCGATCATGTAAATTTGACAAAAACAAAAAAAAATGCTGCATTATGTTGTTACTTTTAACTTATATACTATGTATTATAAAAAAGCCCCATTTTTAGTTTAACAAATTTGTAAATATTGCAATACACACACTATTTTTTAAAGCAACATGGAATGCTAAATTCCATGTAATTATTTATTTTTAGGGTTTAATTTTAAGTTGGCCCTTTCTCGGTTATTTGTTAGTTTGCTTTGTCATTGAAATATCTGCACAGAGCTCAATTAATACTTTCTCTAAATGAAGTTATTCCGTACACGTTTAACCCATTTTGCTTGATGTCTTCGTCTTCGATACAAAATCAAATTGTTTTCTTTTACTTTTAAAAAGGAAACACAAACTATAACCACATTTACTTCACAATTTTAACAAAGCAAACATAATGAAATAAAAACGTACGAATGTGATAATTTTTTTATATTAATGGATCATAAAATCAATAGATAAATTGATTAATAAAATGAATAAAAAATAGCAGCTATGTTTTATTACTTAGATATGTTAAGACGATTGCATGAGTTTATATTATTATTTTAATTAAAATATACAGAAAATAAAATTTCATAAATATCAATATAAGCACTTGTTTTTTTTGGTAACATGGTTACCAAACTTGTTATCCATGGTAACATTGGATAACTTTACGTAAATGTACAATACGTCTAATCTTTTTCTCATTCTCAAAACTTTTAAACCTAATAATGGTCGAACTTTAGTTATTTCTAATAAAGGTAAAAACTTTAGCAATAAAGTAATAAAAAAAAAAATTATAGCATTGCAGGCCTTCAGCTAATTGATT
This sequence comes from Coremacera marginata, assembly GCA_914767935.1. Classification (NCBI taxonomy): domain Eukaryota; kingdom Metazoa; phylum Arthropoda; class Insecta; order Diptera; family Sciomyzidae; genus Coremacera; species Coremacera marginata. Next base: position 10,508,334 of record OU612044.1, on the reverse strand, counting down.
AAGCTATTGATCGCTAAACTAATTAATAATTAGATTAATTCATTGATTAAATTATAAGATAATTCAAATTTAAAAATAGAAAATGTATAAAGAGAAAGAAGTGTCTAAAATTAGTACATTTCATATGAAGACTTTATCTATCCTTATAACTACTTAGATAAAGTGATAAATATTACATGGTTTAACAAATTTTACAAATAAAATAGGTAAAAGAAATGAAATAGGTCTTCAGTATGGTAATGAGTAGTTTTTAGTAATTTCAAAAAATGACATTCGGACAGAATGTGTTTATGTTAACTAGATCGTTAGAATTGCAAAGGCCGGATGAGGGGTGCATTAAGTTTTGTGTGTGGTCTAAACTAAGGCGTATGTATTTTATTAGATCAAATCTGTTGATGTTGATATCTTTTCTTGCTGAATTCCAGAAAGCATTTAATGTTTGTCTTGTGTGTTAATGTCCCGGTATCATGATGATAAATGGGTTCATAGGAGTAAGTGATTATTGTTAAGTTCGTTTTTTATTAAGTTGACTGTGTCGTCAAAATTATAGGCACCACTACGATTTTCGGGGCGCCGAGATTTAAAAGTGTTTTTTGGTAGAGCACAACAAAAAAAAAAATTTTAACCGAACGAAAATCGATAACTTAACTAGTTACTAGATGGATCTTAAAAAATGATATTGTCATTTGAAAGGTAATTAAATCTCCTTTTCTATGATATGCAACACAAATATAATTGCAAGAATATTTGGAATTTTATAAGCAAATTTATATCATATTTGAATTTTTTTTTTAAAATAACCGTTATTTTCTACTAAATTTGCGTCATTAAGGTACTAAAAACATATTTTATCAAAAACCTTAAAGTTTAACCTTTCGTTTGATTATCGCATATACATATACATAATTTTTTTTTAAATTCACACTATTAAATAAAACTTGCTAAACTATTTCTGAAGAACAATAATTGCTAATAGGTGCTACTACGGGCTCAGTAAGCAACTAAGTTCCAGAGCCCTCTCTCGATCGACAAAACTAACACTCTACAAGACGCTCGTTCTACCTGTGCTGCTTTATGGCGCTGAGGCATGGGTAGTTTCGCAAACTGACGCAGCCGCTCTGGGGGTGTTCGAGAGAAAAGTTCTTCGCAAAATCTTCGGTCCTGTTCGAGTCGGCGATGACTATCGCATCCGAGTGAACCACGAGCTGTATGAGCTCTACGGAGACATTGACGTAGTTCGGCGTATAACTGTGCAGCGACTACGCTGGCTGGGTCATGTCCATCGTATGAACGACGAAGCTCCAGCGAAAAAGGTGCTCGAAGCGAGGGTCGCTGGTCAACGACGACGAGGGAGACCATGCCTCCGATGGATGGACCAGGCTGAGGAAGCCCTAACCGCACTTGGTGTATCCGATTGGAGAAGGCGCGCGCAAAGCAGAGGCGCCTGGCGAGAGCTGATGAGGTCGGTCGAAATCCGGACACGGGTTGTCACGGCCACCTAAGTAAGTAAGTAAGTAAACTATTTCTGAAAACGTCACCCTTCTTCATCAGCGATCTTTTGTATAATTCTCATGTATTGTAAACTAACAAGTTTAAATATTTTGAAATAATATGGCAGATCGAATAACTATTATAAAATAGCATTTTAAAAAATTGTACTAAGTATTCGACCGAATGAGGGCAAAACAAAATATATGCTGTCTACAAACAAGGGAGCTCGGCGTTTAGTCTCCCACGTTTCATCCGGCAGCTATAACTTTGAAATAGTCAAGGAGTTCGTTTACCTTGGCACCGCCATTAATACCAAAAACGAAATCAGCCTGGAGATAAAGCGAAGAATAATAATTGCTAATAGGTGCTACTACGGGCTCAGTAAGCAACTAAGTTCCAGAGCCCTCTCTCGATCGACAAAACTAACACTACACGACGCTCGTTCTACCTGTGCTGCTTTATGGCGCTGAGGCATGGGTAGTTTCGCAAACTGACGCAGCCGCTCTGGGGGTGTTCGAGAGAAAAGTTCTTCGCAAAATCTTCGGTCCTGTTCGAGTCGGCGATGACTATCGCATCCGAATGAACCACGAGCTGTATGAGCTCTACGATGACATTGACGTAGTTCGGCGTATAACTGTGCAGCGACTACGCTGGCTGGGTCATGTCCATCGTATGAACGACGAAGCTCCAGCGAAAAAGGTGCTCGAGGCGAGGGTCGCTGGTCAACGACGACGAGGGAGATCATGCCTCCGATGGATGGACCAGGCTGAGGAAGCCCTAACCGCACTTGGTGTATCCGATTGGAGAAGGCGCGCGCAAAGCAGAGGCGCCTGGCGAGAGCTGATGAGGTCGGTTGAAACCCGGACACGGGTTGTTACGACCACCTAAGTAAGTAAGTAAGTATTCGACCAGGAAACAGGAAAAATTTAAATAAAGACCCTTTAATGATTGTTTCCGTAATATTCTTCTTCGTCTTCCAAAGCCTCTATCTCCTCTTGTATGGTCAGAAAACGCTGACTTTGTTCGGAAATCATTTGTTCTAGGTTTTCAGACTCTACCGTAGGAACGTCAATATTCTTAAGCTGCAACCCAGCTCTGTACGTACCATTCACAACTCCAGGGTATAACGTCTTTACATCTTCTAAAAAAATGCATTATTTGAGATCAAATGCAGTCTTTGTAGAGGTCTTCCTAAAAATTCTTCCTATAGAAATACAGAGCCATGTATTGATAAAGCAGTTTTGGAGTTTATTTTCCAAATCATTTATAGTATTTTTACTATTGCCGCTCTCAACAAGCTCGCCTTTACCAATGTTCATTAATATAGGTTGTCACTTGAGAGAAAATCACTCTTTTTCTGTCTTTGCTCGAACTGTCAAAGTAGCTGTTAGCTAAAAATTGTACAGATTCAGGTTTTTTGTTTTCTTGATTTCCTTTTATCCATTCTGACAGTTCGACCGAGCTTCTCTCAAGTGACTTAGCCTGTATTAATGAACCTTGACCTTTACTGTGATTTGTTTTCACATGAACAGCATTGTAGCTGAACAATTTTTCGACACCCATATCAAGGTTCATTAATATAGGTTAAGTCACTTGAGAGAAAAGCACTCTTTTTTCCGCCTTTGCTCGAACTGTCAAAGTAGCTGTTAGCTAAAAATTGTACAGATTCAGGTTTTTTTGTCTTGATTTCCTTTTATCCATTCTGACAGTTCGACCGAGCTTCTCTCAAGTGACTTAACCTATATTAATGAACCTTGACCCATATATTGTTTTGCACTATCGGTGCATTCAACACTTGTTGCCGGATCTATATATTTTTTTGTGATATGACCAAATATCAGCCTTACTTTTTTAATTCACCTCAAATATAAGAAGTAAGTAGTTTTATTGAGACTAGAAATTTTACAACGAACTATTTTATATAAATTAACATTTGCCTTAAGTAAGAGGTTAGTGCAATCTTCTTAACAATAAATCCCCACAACTTTTTCTTTCGTGCGCAAAATTTGCTGGGGCCCTACTTTGTATTGCGATTCACCAATCAATGTGATGCGTACGCAAGTCCGTACAATTAAAAAAATGTTTGCGAATTTTTTTTGTCACATCGCAATTAAGAGTAGGGCCCCTGATTTTAACAATTATGAGTACTGAGAAGAGAGCACGATCAGCCCTGCGACAACCTTGTAATTCAATCATGATTTTGACGACGCCAATTAAGAATATGTAAACATCCATTACTTTTCTGGCAAGACTTATGTGTACGAGCGCTAAATTGGCAACGTTGCTGGAACTGTCAAAAATTTTGACAACTCTCGGAGGGGAAATTCAAAGGCTGAACTGATGTATTAAAAACTATTAATTATGGTACATAATGATCATTACAAGTGGAACTCAACAAGATTCCAACGTTGCCTGGCCAAACCCATAATAGTGTGTAAAATCAAAGTATGCCATCTTATGGCAAATATTTTTCCCGACATTTTGGTGGGACTGTCATTTCTGGGAATTATTTAGTATAGAAGCTATAAAGGATCTTTGATTTCATCCAGTGATTTCTGGAAAGGATTTCAGCGTTGCCTGGTGAAACCATAAATAGTGTGCAAGATCAAAGTATGCCAAACAAAAGGTAATATTTTTGCGGATTTTTTGGTATATGTGCTCTTTCCGGGAATTATTTAGTATAGAAACTATGAGCTGAACAAATTATTTCATCTAATTTGTCCTGGACAAGGTTTCAGCGTTGCTCGGCCAAACCCATAATAGTGTGTAAAATCAAAGTAAGCCATCTAATGGCGAATATTTTTCCCGACATTTTGGTGCGACTGTCATTTCTGGGAATTATTTAGTATAGAAGCTATAAAGGATCTTTGATTTCATCCAGTGATTTCTGGAAAGGATTTCAGCGTTGCCTGGTGAAACCATAAATAGTGTGCAAGATCAAAGTATGCCAAACAAAAGGTAATATTTTTGCCGATTTTTTGGTATATGTGCTCTTTCCGGAAACTATTTAGTATAGAAACTATGAGCTGAACAAATTATTTCATCTAATTTGTCCTGGACAAGGTTTCAGCGTTGCTCGGCCAAACCCATAATAGTGTGTAAAATCAAAGTAAGCCATCTAATGGCGAATATTTTTCCCGACATTTTGGTGCGACTGTCATTTCTGGGAATTATTTAGTATAGAAGCTATAAAGGATCTTTGATTTCATCCAGTGATTTCTGGAAAGGATTTCAGCGTTGCCTGGTGAAACCATAAATAGTGTGCAAGATCAAAGTATGCCAAACAAAAGGTAATATTTTTGCCGATTTTTTGGTATATGTGCTCTTTCCGGGAATTATTTAGTATAGAAACTATGAGCTGAACAAATTATTTCATCTAATTTGTGCTGGACAAGGTTTCAGCGTTGCTCGGCCATACCCATAATAGTGTGTAAAATCAAAGTATGCCATCTTATGGCAAATATTTTTCCCGACATTTTGATGCGACTGTCAATTCTGGGAATAATTTAGTATAGAAGCTATAAAGGATCTTTGATTTCATCCAGTGATTTCTGGAAAGGATTTCAGCGTTGCCTGGTGAAACCATAAATAGTGAGCAAGATCAAAGTATGCCAAACAAAAGGTAATATTTTTGCCGATTTTTTGGTATATGTGCTCTTTCCGGGAATTATTTAGTATAGAAACTATGAGCTGAACAAATTATTTCATCTAATTTGTCCTGGACAAGGTTTCAGCGTTGCTCGGCCAAACCCATAATAGTGTGTAAAATCAAAGTATGCCATCTAATGGCGAATATTTTTCCCGACATTTTGGTGCGACTGTCATTTCTGGGAATTATTTAGTATAGAGCTATAAAGGATCTTTGATTTCATCCAGTGATTCTGGAAAGGATTTCAGCGTTGCCTGGTGAAACCATAAATAGTGTGCAAGATCAAAGTATGCCAAACAAAAGGTAATACTTTTGCCGATTTTTGGTATATGTGCTCTTTCCGGGAATTATTTAGTATAGAAACTATGAGCTGAACAAATTATTTCATCTAATTTGTGCTGGACAAGGTTTCAGCGTTGCTCGGCCATACCCATAATAGTGTGTAAAATCAAAGTATGCCATCTTATGGCAAATATTTTTCCCGACATTTTGGTGTGATTGTCATGGCTGAGCAACGCTGAAACCTTGTCCAGCACAAATTAGATGAAATAATTTGTTCAGCTCATAGTTTCTATACAAAATAATTCCCGGAAAGAGCACATATACCAAAAAATCGGCAAAAATATTACCTTTTGTTTGGCATACTTTGATCTTGCACACTATTTATGGTTTCACCAGGCAACGCTGAAATCATTCCAAGATTCACTGGATGAAATCAAAGATCCTGTATAGCTTCTATACTAAATAATTCCCAGAAATGACAGTCGCACCAAAATGTCGGGAAAAATATTTGCCATAAGATGGCATACTTTGATTTTACACACTATTATGGGTTTGGCCAGGCAACGTTGGAATCTTGTTGAGTTCCACTTGTAATGATCATTATGTACCATAATTTATAGTTTTTAATACATCAGTTCAGCCTTTGAATTTCCCCTCCGAGAGTTGTCAAAATTTTTGACAGTTCCAGCAACGTTGCCAATTTAGCGCTCGTGTGATTCTTTAGTCGTTCTGTGTGTGCGTTCATTCGATTATGAACAGCTGTTGTTGGTAGAAGCTGTGTTTAATAGTTGTTTTATTAGCTGCGCACTGCTAGATGGCGCAACCAATAATTTTATTTTGATTTAATCTAGTTATAATCTACCCAGAAGGAATGTGTGGAATGCATGATTTTTGGGTGCATATATTCTTCAACAAAGAGAAGATGTATGATCGAATAAAGTATCTTAGAATCCATACAATGGCTTTTTAAATCGCGACAAAAATAAAAAAATGTTGATGAATATGAATCGGTTGAAGTCACTGTCAATTTTGCTTGTGTTGCGTTGTTTCATTTCTGTCGTTTTGCTTTTTGCTTCGCTTAAGGATACTTATATCCATTTTTGCTGAAAAATTTAGGTGTGTTTTAGGAGAGGATTCCGAAATAACGGCTAAAGATAATGATTTAAAAACGTTAGCATGTTTTTAAAGTATTTAATTTTTTTTTAAATTTTTTTGTTAGTTGTGACGTCATTTCGCAGCAATAATAAAACTTCTGAGCCACCAATTAAAAAATCGGCGGAGAACATTACTCAAAAACTATCTAGCCAATTGACTTAAAATTTTTTGTCGACCTTAAGCAATTTATTTTTCAGGGACTGACATTTAGTTTTTGACATTTTTCTTTTCAGGTCTATAAAATCGTATACACCTGCTTTTACTCTCAAATTATAAGGATTTTTTTAAATTTTGACTTCCACTAGCCAAATAAAAAATTTTTAAAAAGCTCTATGTCAATCCCAAGTCTTAAGTGTGCACTTAACCAGGTTTTTTTTGTTTTCTTGAAATTTTCCAAATTCAAGATATCCTGCTTGCCAAAAGAGACATTTCTCTTCGTGTCTCAGGGATTTTATTATTACGACGAAATTACGTCACAAGCCGAAAAAATATTTTTAAATTAATTTAAATTTTTACATTAAATCTTTAACCGTTATTTCGTGATCTCCTCGTTCCATTAAAATTAAATGCTTCAAAAATTTCAAATAGCAAAGCAATTCCGTAAAGTAGACAACAAACTGTGCATTTAAGAATTTTCTGTATGAGTGTTTAGCAAATCAGTATATATAATAGTTAAAAATATTTAAAAAACCATTTTATTTTTATTAACCCTCATGTTCTTATCTGGTTCCACAACATTTTAACCTTCCTAGGTACTTTTGTACCTGCAAAAATTTTGCACTTTGAAATGGGCAATGGAAATGGGAATTTTTGTAAGCATGCCTCTTTGATTATTTACATATACCTATGTTTGCATATGTAGCTCTGTAACTGTGTATTACGAATAGCTTACCTAGATATCGATGATTCCATATAATTCGGCTATTTTTGAGCAAAATGTGACCGTTGTGATTCCGATTTTTTTAAACTTTCTAGGTTAGTATTGCTCGTGAAAATAACTAAAAATGTGTTTTTTGTTTTTACAAAAATAGTGTCTTTTATAAGTAATACACTGTAAAAAATTAGCTTCAAAACCGTGACAACATTTATATATATAGTGACCACCACTTGGTCACATAGCACCTACACACCAAGTATAACTATCAACACATGTACAACTCAGGAAATATGATTTCTGAAAAGTGGGCGTAGTTATAGTTCGACCACGTCCATTTTTAGTGCAGCTGCCAAGAGTAACCATACGAGCTATATTACAAAATTTTATTCCAATACAATCACATTCGTCTGAAGTATAGCATTTTTATTGATTTGTGGGCGGTAATAGGGGGTGTGGCAATTTTTTTTATTTATTATTCGAGACATGAACCTTGATAACAGATGATGTGAATTTGGTGCCCTTGGGTGTAACCGTTCCTGTGATTTTAACGGACACCAACCCGCACGAACGATATTAGATATATAGAAGATGTTCGGAGGATTTATTTACTGCAACAAAACCAAACAATTTTAAAATCTATATACGTATGGCTATGGAACTACTTTTTAAATCAAATTAAATAAAAATGGTGCCTAAATGGACAAAAAAAAACAATAAATTCTTCCTAGATACGTGCTTCTACTCCTCACCACTAAAGGGCGCTTCAGTAGTATTTTTAACCAATACACAAATTTAATACCTACAACTTCACAAACCAAATACTTAAAACTTGCCACCCTAGAGGCGCTGGCTCCTCTCTTTAGATACGGACTTCTACTCCGCACCACTAGAGGGCGCTGGTTCCTCCTAGGGTAGAATACCCATATTTTATCTACTGAAAAATTGTCAAGAGTTCTGAGCTTTGAGGAACAAAAAATTTTAACTATTTTTGTTCGAAGGAAGTATAAGGATGACTTTTTTTCTTCCCATGGAAATTCACATTTCGAGAAAATTCGAGTTTTGTGAAGATTTCTGACTGCTTTTACTTTTTAAGAAGTTATTTTAATCGTTTTAGCATTTCACACAACTGTTTTCCACTATTGTAAGGCGTAGTTAGCGACGACAAGACAAGAACTTATTTGAAGTTTTATTAAAATTTATTTTTTTCCTATTGCTTCATGGAACTTGAACTCATGCGTTGCAAAGCTTAATATTTAAATAATTTACACTTATTTTCTACAAGTTAAATTGCTAAAAGAAATCCTCAGCAGCTTTACGCTTGCGTTTCTTTAATTTTTGCTTTACATCCTCCGCTTTACCGCGCAACACATCAGTTTTGCGCTTCTTGGAGGCTTTTTTACGATCTTGAACACCAATCTTACGTTTGGCTGCTTTTACAGGGTCGTGAATTTTTTCCTGAGCCACTAGTTTCTTACGTTCAGCACGGCGCACCATAAGCTTTGTTTGAACGCTAGAGCGCAACTTGTCATAGATATCTGAACCGATACGCTTGCGTAATTTGCTACCCACACGTAAGGACTGCTGACGCAATTCAGGCTCAACATTTTGATCATCTTCAGACATTTCACGCACCAGAGCAGTTAGTAGGGTGGGCGCAAGTCTGTTGAGCGTCTCAACGCTTAGCAAAGTTATGAGTCCTTCAATGAGAGTGAATAGGGCAGACCGCTAAAAGTAGGTATGTATGTTTAGAATTTATAACAAAATTAGTATTAATTAATTAAAATAATGTTTTCATTACCATGCTGATGCAATGCGGCGCCTTAGCAATTTCCTTGTTTATAAGAAAGCGTATATTACGCATCAACCAATTTAAATTGATTTTTGGCAGCTCATTGGAGCTATTTTCTGTAGCTACTATATCATTTTGCAGCTCCACCTCTTGTTTGGTCACAAATGGCACATCACGCAACATATTCGCTATATAGAGAAATATCTTTACAATTTCATCAATCATTGATACCGGCGTTTCGCCTGGCACAAGCTGAGCGCACAGATCCAAAACTAAAGATTTGATATCATATTCAGGATCTAAGTATATAAAGTCAAGACGATCCGTTTCTTCTCTGGTTTCAATTCTTCTAAGTTTATTGCCAATCAGCTCAAAATCGTAGTGGGCCAAAATAAGTGCAATAATTTTGGCCGCATTGGAGCGTACCCAAGCGTGCTCATGGCCCAGTAAACGCTGTGATTCATAAGCTAGCTCATCTATAGTGTTGTTAAGTTCCTTGTTGGCGAATAACTCTACGGAACAGTATTCAAATATTTTAATCAGACAATATTGCATTTGTATGATTTCGTGATCTATAGCACGCTGCTCGCGTGCCAAAGCATCGGCGGATGTATGTTCGTCCGGCAGCAGCTCTGCTTCGAGACTTCTTGCGGAACGCTTACCATCTTTGAAGTACTATAAATAGAGAGAAATATTTTAGTTTTTACTAAAAGAGAGTTTTCCGCACAAACCTTTTTGCGCATGAAATGCTTTGTAGCTTTCTCGTCCACGTCCAGACCGCTGGCACCAGCTGCAGCACGTACAAATCTGCCTGGTGCGCTTGGATTACTTAGAGTCAAACGTGCCATCAATGTGGGCAGGATCAATTTGATACGCGGTGCAAACCCTTGCTGCTCGGCATTTAAAAAGCGTGAACACAACGCTGCAGCCATTTCGCGCATGGATGGCTTGCTGGCTGTATTGCTAAAGAACAACAAAGTAATATCAAACAAACGCTGACGATCTTCGCGTTGCAGACGTGTTATCATCTGTTCAATGCATTCAGCTACCGCCTTGCGGCATGCAGGATCTTCATCGTTCACTAAACGCGTGCCCAATGATAAATAGAGAAATTCAGCGCGCTTTGCAAGAATGGTGAGCGGGAATTTCTTAATGACCAATTGCAGAAATTTTATTGCTGACTGACGTCCTGTGGTAAGCTTATAGCACAATTGAATTGAAAAGTATTTCAATATCTGGTCTATGCGGTGATTTAATGGATACTCCATGACGTACGTGATGAGCATGGCACGAGCTTCATCACGCACAAAGTCCGACGAGGACACAATCGAAAGATCGCTTAACTTTTTCATGATCTCATGTATGGGCGGTGTATTTACTTTTCGTGCTAGCATAGCTTTTAGCAGCGAGAAAGACATGACTTGATTGTCGCCTTCGTAGATGTCCTGCTCCACGTACAGTACAAGTTGATCGATTTGCGCCTCAGTCAGCGTGTAAGTCGTGCACTTGCGCAACAAGGCAACCATAGCCTTGTAGGTGCTCTTCACTAGCTGCTGGTTATCCTCCTGTTTGGTGGCACCAAAAGTGCTAAAATTTTTCAATATGTCAAATAAGCGTTCCACGACCACAGCCAGTTCAACTTGCAGTGCAGGTAACTCATATTCATCATTCCAAATGGCCGAAAAGCATTTGAGCGCAAAAGTTGTAACGCGTATGTGTGTGCTTTGGAGCGCATCGCGTAACAGTGGCAGTATAGGATTCAGGAATGGTTGATAGGTTACCTCTAGCAGCTTTTTACGCTTGAGCACAATATGAAGCATTTCCAAACCAAACTCGATCAAAATGTGCGCATTGGCTTGTGCATTAGTTTTGATGGTTTTATTCAAAACACCCAAACGTGCACGCTGCGGCGCTGGTTGAATGATAAAACAATCCGGACGTGCGCGACGCATTGTTTCCTTCTCCTGTTCACTCAAGTGACGTTTCTGCGTGCCCGGCAGCAGATCAACGATGCTTTCGGACATAGTTCCGTAAATGAATATGAGCAAACTTTCGCGAGATATGTGTGAATTCTCCACAAGACCGCTGACAATCTTAGCAAAGCAATCTTGAATCTTTAACACCAACTTGCGTGAATGGCTACGTGCCAAGTGATCTTTGAAGGGCATTAGTAAATCGAGCAGACAGTTTTCGCGTATATTTCGCGCTGCAATGTGCAAAACTAGATAGCTCTTGGCACTTGGCTTTGCCTCCGGTGTATGCGCAGCAATCTTTTCGACTTCCTTCTCTGCGGTTATATCACCAAAAATATCATTGAGCGCCACCTCGAGAAGATTGCTGAGACATTTTTCCAGATCGCTGGGTTGGAGCTGATCGCGCAGCGCATCGAGTACCCCGTGCACTGTGACGGATAGGACATGAACTTGAAAACCACGTGTTAATAGTGTCTGCAGATGGTCCATCAGCAAAGCCAAATAGCTAGCGCCCAGCGTTAGCATGATTTTTTTGAGTATGTCGCGTGTAAGCATGCGCACAGATTTGAGTGGTGAACGTAGGAAGGTGCAGACTTTCATGAAGACACCTGGGGGGAGGGAGGAAAAACAATTTGATTAAAATTTATTTTAGCAAAAGTGATATAGACCAAACTGACTTCAAATTTGGTAAATTAAATGAATCTCTAAAACTTTCGTTTGAGATTGGATGAATTAATTTTTTTCGCCACAAATTCACCACAAAAAAACTTCGAAGTTCCGAATATTCGGAAGCTTCGAATGCTTTGAAAAAAACGAATGTGAAACGCCCTAAAAGTAAGCATAACACAAATACATATTTTACAGGGAACGAAAATATACGCTAAACGTAGGTAATGTGGCGTTGACTAAGAGAACAGTACGTTAACGTTGTTTTCTGTAGCGTTATAGTTTGTGTACTTGACCGCAAACACAAACATTGCACTACGATTGCATAAAAATTAATATCATTCCGTTGCGTAGCTACACTAAAAAAATCGTAAGTGTTGTGGTTTTTAAGAGACAACGAAAACAGAGGGAGCGAAAACAATAATGAAATTGTGGTTGCGAATAATTCATTTAATGTTTCTCGCTCGCAAGTTTTGGCAATGATAAGCTCAATTCTATACTATTCTTGCACTCGCTCCAAACAGGTCCTAAAGGGGGCAAAAATTTGACGAAAATTAATCAGAGCTATCCCATATTGAGACTGATCATAACTGACAAAAAGTACCGAAACCTAATATTCGGTCAAACACTAGTTGCCATATTAGCTACCTACAACTTTAATTAACTTGTTTTCTCGATTTTGAAATATTCGAGTCATATTCCATTGGTTGAAGTAACAACATGGTGGCAGGCCTTATTAAGCAATGGACGGACTCGGAACACCGTACAAGGTGGGAAGAAGCTGGTAATTGCAGGCAATCAAAGGCGGCCGTGAAATGGTCAAGTAGTGAGACAGCAAAAGTCACCCGATACAATCGGAAGACTTTAAGCTGGCTTACTGCACTGGTCACAGGACACGGTCCCTACATGTACCATCTCAGGAAGATGACTCTGACCGAGGACGATGCGTGTAGGTCATGCCTAGAGGAGCCGGAAACAGCAGCACACATTCTGTGCCAGTGTCCGGCGGTGGCAAGCATAAGATTGACCATCCTGGGACGTCTATTTATTGACGAAGCCGAGATTGGTCAACTGACCTACACGCACATGCATATTAATTTATTTAATGCAGCTGCTCTTAAAAACACCAGATATAAAAAAGTAACAACTTTTATCCTTTTCTTAGAAAATATGTCTGTCCTGCTCACGCGCCACTTATTTTCAGATTTTAAAATTGGACAAAAAAAATTAAGTATCATACGGGCATAAGGAATGACCAATGACTTGAATTCTCTTACTGCAGCTTTCTTAAATTTTTATCTGTGAAAGGAAATTTCAGTTCAATCGTCAACTTGTCAACTTGTTATCGAATGATATTTTGAACAAACCGTATTAAACGGAAAATATACATCTAAATTCGATAACATTTGCTCTTTCGCAACAACATTCTTTGAAAAAACGATTACTGTGATACCAAACTGCTTAAAACCGACAAAACTTATTCGATCACGACATCTGTAATTCGAGCCTAGATTTTTGAGAATTATTATAAATATTTTGATTTTATCTATTTTCGATCGAAGTTCAAACCAAAAAGAGGGCACTGCGCGTTGAATATTCTGCTAGTTTGAAATACAATAATTATAGTCATTCAAAATACACATACCTGGCAAGCTTGTATCGAGCAATTCCTTTGGTAGCTTTTGCATCAGTTTGACGAGTGCCAAGGCAATAGGTACACGCAAAATTTCTTCCTCCTCACGTTCAGCACTGAAACGTTTTCGATTAACCTTGTGCTTATTATCGTACGAGCTCTTTTCGGTGATGGAACGATTTAGAGTTGGTATCAGTATTGTTGCAATCGTAGCCATGACACGTTTTGAGGCAGCGGGTGTAAGCAAAACCGGCATCTTCAATACAGGCTGCAAGGTCGTTTGCGCGGCTTTTAGTTCTTGCTCTGAGTCGGACGTTTCGCTAGCCTTATCTAAAGCAAACTCTAGATTTTCATCATCCTTTACAGCGGTAGCTTTGTCATCATTTGTTTCATCATTGTCACCATCTTCTTCAGCACCTACACCTGCTTCCTTAGCCACATCCTTCTTTACTTGCTCCAGCTTAGGCGCTACGCCTTCAGAGACCTTATCTTTAAGTTCCTGCTTGAGCTTTTGTATGGTTTGTACATCCGCATGTGATTGCGAGAGATCAAAGTGAAAAGCATCTAAAATGCGCACTACAATGCGTACGCAATGCTTTTGATGTTCATGCAATGTGCGCATCTTCATGAGATAGTAACGCAGTATGGCATGATAGTGTTGCCAGGGCAAGAACTGGCAAACCACACCGACCGCCTCAATAGCGGCATCGATCAATGTATGCTTGCCCGAGTGTTTCTCATTAAGCAGATAGCGTTGGGCCAGCGGCAGTATAAATTGCGTGAGCGTGCGCGCGTTGGGCAGCTTTGTAAGCGTTTCAGCTGTTGTGCAGAACTTCAGCAGCGCACGTCCATGTCTATGTGACTGTAAATGCGTTATATTCTCAAAGAAATCCACCTCAACATCATGTTTATCGGCCAGCAATGACAAGTCTGCAAATATCTCATGCGACTGTGCACACTCACGTGCACACACGCCCAGCAATTTAATGCCTTCATTGCGCACCGTGTCATGATTGTCACGTACCAAACGGCGCAGCAGATTAAGCAGTACATCGCCAACGAGATAATCCAGCTGCGGTTTTTCTGCTGCATAGCGCTGCACCAGCTGCGGCACCAACAGACGCAAATGTTCGCTTGCATTATCGCGTAGACCCAAATCCTTGTCGTATTTTATAAAATAGAAACAGTTGTAGATGACCAAAACGCCTAAATCTATATCCACTGAGTTTTGTTGTAACAGCTGTGTAATTTCCTTTAGAGCATCCAAGCGTTTGTCATAATCTGGCTGCTCGACCCAACGTTTATCCCAGGCATTAAGCATCAACATGAGACGCGCTATATTTTTAAGACGCACACAATGCTGATCGGAGTTAGCGTTGTTTCTGCGTTGGTTTTTCAAGTGCAACCTGGCAATGTCAGCAACAAGTTGACAGAGCAATTTGCGCGCCTGCACTTCCTGCACCTGCTCGAAGAGTGGTGCTATTTTTAGTAGATATGTTTCCGGCTCATCCAAGCGTTTTATGAGATTCGCCAACGTGGTTATAATTTGACAGACAACCTCCTCGCTAGTCTGTGTTTGCGTTTTGGCAATGAGTATGGGCAACAGCAGCTGCAACAGACTATCGCAGGTTGCGGCCTCCTCAACGTGGCCTGTCAGCAGAGAGAGAATATTGAGATCACGCTTGTCGAGCGACTGCTTGGCGGCACGCGTGCTGAAATTCATTTTTAACCGTTTCAGCAGCTGCGGCATGAAGGGCTTTATCAGGGCCAGGCCGCAATTTGCCTCATTAGATGTTGTCTCGGCAGCGGCTGTAACCAGGAGACGCTCAATGAGACCCATTATGGGCTTGCGTACTGCGGGTTTGGCCTTCTCATTCAGCAGCAGTGCGATGAGATAGTGAAATATGACATGCTCACAGCTGGGATGTTGTTGATTGAGAAATATGAAATGTTGTGGCTTTTCGCCCCATTGTAGTAGCAGCTTCATTAGGCCTGTAGGCGTGTGAATGCTTTCCACTGCTAGGCGCTCAATGGAGGGCCACACAAAGACCTGAGTGAGGCAGGCGATTTGCGCTTCCTGCCAGGGAAACTCTTCGATGTGTGCAAAAAAGTTTACCAGACTTTGTATAGCAGCATTTTTGACATTTTTGAAAACTATCGGCATTTTAGCGTGCATTTGAGATGGATCGGCTTCGTGTCGCAGCAACACTTCGTTAGAAATACTGCCTACGAAGGTGAGCAATTTTAACATATATAGCTGGAATTGCATATCCATTAGTCCGCCGAATTCTTTGCGTACTAATTCGAGTAAATTAACGATGCTTTGCAGCTTTTTAGGCGACCACACGGCACACAAATCAAAATCTCTGCTGACTAAGGTGGGCACATCTTCTACACTACGTGTAGCACTGACATAGTGCTCATATCTGCCGAAAGCCATGCGCAGAAACCAATGAATTTCATCGGTGCTACATTGGCCCAGAAAGCGAAGAATCAAACCTTTGCGCACTTGTGCGCCCACGCTACGTTGTGTGCCTTTGGTTATCATTTTGCCATAGAGTATGCGCAGCAGTAGAGGCATGAAATCTGCTCGGTGTTCAGCAGCAACTGTATCGTTTAGCTTGAAGTTAATGAGCTCATCTTTAAATTTTTTTTCATCAATAAGCGCATATAGCTGCTCCTTGTAGCTAGTCTGTGATTTATTTTTATAGCTGAGCAGACAGTCTAGCGATAATTTTTGCAGCTGCGCATTGGGACCTGCAAGCAAGTCTAACCAGAAGGCTTGCAGTTCAGGCTCTCTGTGTAGCGCCTTAGGATTAGGTTGATGCACAAAAATACCAATTTTGCTCTCCAGTGTTTGTAGTATGGCTTTGGCCATGGCATTCATTTGATTTTTACTTTTGCGTTTGGGCTTTTTTGGTGTGCGGCGTTGCTTGGTGTCGGATTCAGTAACTTTATTCTCATTGTCATCGTCATCTTCATCATCGTATTCCTGCTCCAGTAGCTTATCACTTTTTTCTTTCAAATTCCAGCTAAATTCACGATTTTCCAAATTCTTACGATACTCATCCTGCACAAATTTGAGAAACATACCCACCAATTCAGCATTTTTAATTTCAGTCAGTTGACCAAATTGTGGCAAGCGCATCCAGAGCAGTTGGCGATAGTTTAACAGCTCCTTCTGCGTTAGTTTTGGCACGGTACAATCTGCTAGCAACCCATTCAATGTGCTATTGTGCCACAAAGCGTCGTTTGACAGCTCACACTCCTCATCGCTTGCGTAGGTTTTATCAATGCAGTCATTGGTTTCCACAAGCTTCGCTTTATAAATATCCCAAAACTCTTTTAACGGCATCACCTTGGCATATGCCTCAATAAGTTTGAGTACGGGCTCCCAGACAAATTTAAAGTTTTGATAGAGCATGCCAAGCAGAAAACGCAACGTATCTTTTAGCTGCTGTTCAACCTTGATGCTCTTAAAAAACTCACCAGTGGTTTCTAGTTTTTGTATGAGCAACAATTGCTCCCGGTAGCTGCGTATATCAGGCTGTATGCTTCCGGCTTCATAGAATATTATATAAGGATTTGCAGCATGCTTGGATGTAGCAGTTTGTAGGGTCTGCAATGCATGTGCAGCTGTAAGACGTAAATCCCGATTGTGCGCACTCAGCAGTGGTGAGAGTGTCTCTGCTAAGGCAGTGATTTGAAGTTCTTTGAGATCAGCTTTCGATGTGCTAAGCAATTGGTCTAGAGCGCCTAGAGCACGCAGATTGTTA
This sequence comes from Coremacera marginata, assembly GCA_914767935.1. NCBI lineage: Eukaryota > Metazoa > Arthropoda > Insecta > Diptera > Sciomyzidae > Coremacera > Coremacera marginata. The sequence goes on along the minus strand of OU612044.1, from coordinate 10,491,043 downwards.
GCAAATGGCAGCAAGTTTTGAAGTAGTTGCTGCTGTAAGTTGGCGGGCACTTTTATTTCCATATGTATTTGTGTCTCAATCAGTAGCGCTAACATTGTAATTTCCTTGGTGGTCGCACAGTTTGTTTCTAGATGTTTCAGAACTTCTTTGATTGACTTTGTGAAGATCTGCTGCAAGAGCTCCACATCCAAGCCCTTCAAATGCGGTAACAGCAGTAAAAGCAACACATTTTCTTCCAATTGCTGTACCTTCGTCAAATTGAATTGCTTTAATCTTTCCGTCAATTTAATCAAAGTTTCCTGGCTTTTGACTGGCAAATCATAGCGCTTCCATTGTTTTAAGCCCGTGGCATTTAAGGCCAAAGGCTGCTTGCGCAACACTATCTGAGAGAGCAGCTCGAAGGCTTGCATATCAAAGAAAGTCTCAAAGTAATACATAGCTGTGGGTAAAACTTGATGTTCAAATTGCGTGTGGTCAGTGATGAGTAGCATAAATTGTTCAGTTGTTTTACGATTTTTCACGCTCAACATGGGCCCCAATAGACGATAGCTAAGCAGTGGTGTTTTAGCTGCTTCGCCGGCTGTAGCCAATAGCAGCTTGCTAACAAGTACACCCAATAATTCGAGCGCTTCTTCGGCATTGCTCTCATCACAGCAAGCAATCATTTTCAAAATCGACCCAATAATGTTATCAAGTTCGCTTACATAACGTCCGCCACGATATTTCGTTGCCTGTATGAAAACGGCTAATATTCTGGGCAACTTGGTGCTGCTTGTTGTTTCATTTGTCACCGCACACAATGTTAACCAAAGCAGTCCAATATGATGTGGTTCAATGTACGTTAAGATATTTTCCAATGCTTGACTTACAATACACGAAAGTAGCTCTAGCTGTTCATCATTTTGCCGTTTCTCATCGACGAGCGCCTCAAAGAGCAACCGTAAAAAATCGCCTGCAATGGAGTGGAATAGACCTTGTGTGCCACGTACTATTTCGAAAAATAAACGTCCGCATCCTTGCACGCTATCCACTTGCTCGCGTCCAACTGTTTCTAGTATGAAATCTAAAAATTTGCCAAAATCTCTGATGTCGCGTGCTATAAAAGAGAAGCATTCAACGGCAAAGTTTGTAACATGTTCCTCATAGCGCTGTTCGTCTAACAAAGGAAGTATAGAGTGAAAAATCACACCAATATTGCGCTTGAGGTGAGGTTTTAATGTCTTGAACAGATGTGCCAGACACACCAGCGTCCATTCCAACTGATCTGCATCCTCTGTATTTAGCAGGCAAATCAAACGATCCAAAACGCGCTGAAAGTAAGCATAGAATTGCTCACGTAAATCTCGTGCCAGCACATACAGAAGCTCTAACAAAGGCTGCAGCGACAGGCTGGTAGCAGTGGACAAACGTTCCAATAACAAATCCACTAGGAAGTCCTTTTGATGTATCAACTGCGGTAGCGTTACGATTTTCAAGCATTTCCGACTAAAAGCACCAAACTCATCGCTCAAATTAAGCACCATCCATTTTTTAAGCGTCTGATGAAAATAAGTTTCATTATCTTCGGGTAGTTCTTCATTTTCGTGTCCAATATGGTAGAGTGCCAAGCGGCGTATATCAATTTCCGCAACACGATCAGCAAAAGATTTGAACTAAGATTAAATAGATTAATCAATTAAATAAACCCCATTTTTATAAGCTATTAATTTTTGCTATATTAAACACAATTTTATGTTCCGTGTCGCAGTTTTGTCCAATTGAGCTGTTGCAAAAATAGACACCTATTTAACTCACCCGAAACGTGTTTGAACCTTTAGTTTTTTGCTGTATTTCGGCCATTATACTTTAGATTATATTAATTTCCGTTCACTTTCGTTATTTTTCTATTAATTTTTATCTTTTTATCAACTTTATTTGCATTAACAATTAATAAATTTTCAAGTGATACACATGTTAAACAACATTTTACTAGAATGCGAATGAATTTGCAAAGAGAAATTCCTAAAAACTTGACGTTTGTATGCACGTGCAAGTAGTGTGTTCAGTGAGATTTTTTTGAGATAATTTCCGCAGTGTTGCTAATATGCACTTAAAGAAATATAAAGAGCACTTTTTCTTTTTTACTGTGATGCACTTTTGTTTTTGTAAGTCAACGAAGATCAGGTTTTAATATACTAAGGGTATTCATGCAACGCTGAAAACGAGCCGAATTTGCCGAAAATCGGAAAAACCGTAAACGCCGAATTTGAGCTGTCAAAATTTATATGGAATCCCAATATTCGGCATAGTTTTCAGTTTTCCGCACGATTTTGATGCGTAAATAGCGCCGAATACTTTCGGCAACCAGTTATTGCCACCTTTTAAATATTTTACATATATTTAATACAAATATTAAACAAAAGTTCCCAATTTTTCAGTGCAACTTAAAGAACAGCTAATTGATATACGGCATTCGCCGATAACTACAAAAAAGGTACCTCATGCAAAAACAGAAATGGTATTCATGCAATGCCGAACATTTTCCGATGCCGAATATCGAAAAATATTCGCTGTTTTTGCATGAGGTACCTTTTTTTAGTTATCGGCGAATGCCGTATATCAATCAGCTGTTCTTTAAATTACATTGAAAAAGTGGCAACATTGGTTTAATATTTGTATTAAATATATGTAAAATATTTGAAAGGTGGCAGCAACTGGTTGCCGAAAATATTCGGCGCTATTTACGCATCAAAATCGTGCGGAAAACTGGAAACTATGCCGAATATCAGATTCCATACAAATTTTGACAGTTCATATTCGGCGTTTTCGGGTTTTCCGATTTTCGGCTCGTTTTCGGCATTGCATGAATACCCTTAGAGAATATTTTCTGATATATGGCATCGGAAAATATTCGGCATTGCATGAATACCATTGCAATTAATTAATAGTATATGCTCATTTTGGCTTGGAAAATGAATATTCTAAATCAGTGTAGAAAAAAAAACCACTTGCACTGTTCCTTCAGTTATCTGCTAGTGCGCGCATATGTGAGAGCAAGAGAGACAGACAGACACGGTTCACGATGCATAGGTGCGCTGGCGCACGCTGTTCTCAATTCACATAAAATTGTCATTTAGGCTAAGCAACTTTCTTTTCAAACATTCAAAATTCGCTCCGTTCTTATTTCGTAGAATTTTAATAATTAATGGAAATCAACTCAACAAATGGTTTGAAAATGATGATAACAAGTTGCAGAGTTCGCGAGTTTAGGAGCTATAGACCAAAATCTGAAAACCATTCTTTTTCTGATATTTTGACTATATCTTTTTTTCAAAGTATTTTTTGAAGATATCGAGATACTTGTGTAGTTTTGAAGATATCGACCTTCATATTTGAAACCCATTTTCTTTTTTATTGCTTCATGTATATCCAAAAAGTAGTTTTTATCTGATGGAAAAACCATGAAGTTTTAATAAACATTTTAATTTCAACTACTTGTAATATCTTTCATAATTTTGGATATTTTCTTTTTGTTTGAATTAAGTTACTGCTTCTAATCAAAAACAAGCAAGCATGTTTAAGAATGTTGTTATGAAATTAGAAATAAGTACGTTCTCTGAGAATTTTTCAATTGTGTTTGATGTTTAGTTGAGAATAGTAAAAACATTGTTAATAAAAATTTAATTTGTGAAGCAATATGGTGCCCGTACGCATGATATAATGCCCGTACGAAAACGTTGTATAAACAATCCCAACTTATTTTTCTACATATGTGGTGAATACGCATTTAAGGAAGACAGTAGAAATATTTCTGAATATTTGAAGAGGTATGCTCTCTGTACATTTTGATGTAGAGGTTAACAAAAAATGGGATGCTAATATAGTGTGTAAAATACATCAAACAAACTTGCAGAATGTATGGTTGGAAAAATAAAATCTTTAAAATTCAGAGTGCCAAAGGTATGGAAGGGGCAGAAAAATCATTATTATGACTGTTATTTCTGTCTTTTTAAAATAAATGGCATTAACAGAAATAATAGGAGATCGTGGATATATCCAGATGTAGATTCAGTTCGAAGACCAATCCAACTCACAAACAATACGCCTGTGCCATCCTCGAATCATCTACCTGATATTTCAATAAAAACTGGCTCTATACTTGATTCTGCCTTATTTGATGACAATGAGCATGATCATGACTTCACCGTGACTTCTTCGAGACTACAATTTTTCAACCAAAGTGAACTCAAGTGACCTTATAAGGGATCTGAGTCTCTCAAAGAAGTTTCTGAATTGCTAGTATCCGGTCTAAAAGAAAAAAATATACTTGTGCCTGGAACAAGAGTTTCATACTATCGGAATAGAGAGCGGCCTATTTTTTTAAACACCACTATACTTTATGGAAAAAAATGCCTTGTACCATACAGGTGTCTAGCACCAAATTCAAGCAATTTCATTAAATTAGATTTGTTCCTAAAATGCTTGATCAATTATTGTATTAATTAACGTATTTATACAAACACAATTTGTTTACTTTTTTTTTGGTAGCAAAAGAAATACCAATTACAATATTTATTTACTTCATAAATACATAGCTAGTAATCATTTTAAAGTTTTCGCAATGCGTTTAGTGAATAATATATTAATTAAAAAAAACAATTAAATAATTTTTTTTTATATCAAAACAATATTTAAATCGAATATTGAAAGGTTTCGTTTAAACAAACATATACTCGTACATACATATAAATAAATAAATATATTCGATTGCAAAGAAGTGTTAAAATTTGAAGCATTTTTTAATACATTCCGTTGTTAAAATATTATTGTAAGAAATTCATTGTTTGTAAGTAGTTAATAAATATTTATTGTGTGTTTATAAATATGATTAAATTAAAAAGTTACGTAATTTCGTAAGTTAAAAACATGCACGTTAAATAATCTCAAAAACAAGTAAAAGGGAAAAAAACAAAAATATAACATCTATAACTAACTTCCAAAGCAGTTGGTTTATCATCTTCAATTTAATTGAAGTGCTTCAATAGTAATGGTTAATTTACTATAAATATTTCTATATATGTATGAATGGACTGCCAAATACGTTTTGTATTTTGTGAGAAGCGCAGCTTGACTGATACATTGATTATTGATGGATGCTGTTACTCTTTGAAACAGTTTAAGATCTTATTAACGAATGCTGCTTTAGAAGTATACATATATGTGTTTGTTTATTCATATTTTATGCATATAAGTACGTAGATAATTATAAACTTTAGGCAAAGGCAGATAATAGTTTATTGAAAGCAAAAACCAACTTACGCGACAACTAACAAAAAAGGAAAACAAAATAAGCTGCCTTGTTTAGTAATTAAAAAAATGACATTTTTATAAATGCACAAAACTTAAAAGTTTTAATGCGTGTATGCGGCACAAGGATCTTATAGCAATAACAAGAAAGTATGCAAAAAGCATTTAAAGCACTTAAAAAGTAGTTATTGAATATATATTTCGTACAAATGTTTTGTGCATAAGCTGCCCGAGTTGTGTGATGCGTTAATTTCTATGAATACTTTTTTTTCACATTACAAATAGTAGAACGTATGTATATAAAATATGGTTTATAAGAATATCGTTTATATAAGTATATGTATATATTAAATCAATCTTATCTATAAGTCGGCTGCAGCATTAACATCAGGAATCTTAAGCAAACCTTGCAAGCACTTTATACAATGTTTGGAACCTTCCATGGCCTCATTGGATAGCTAGAATAAAAATAGAATATTTTATTATAAACGTATAAGCTAGAATGATAAATATTTTAGCAGTATCATTAAATTTAACAATTTGTGATGTAAGTTAAAGCAAATTTAATGCAGTTTGAATATCACACCTGACGTCACAACTATGACTGTAATATGTAAGCTATGAGGTGTTCGAAAAGATTAGTATAGTGATATTCTAACTTTGAAATTGTTCTTTTGTGTTACACACTAATATTTTTTTTATAATAATAAATAAAACTATTAATCACGTGTGACGTTAAAACGCCAAAATAAAAAAATATCTAGTAATAGGTAATTTTATTTTTATATTAGGACTGTTTTTACCTTTGAACCAAGAATTTCATAGAAACTTTCTGTTTCTGTTAAATTGTTCAGTAGCCCAGTTATTACTTATCATCGCATTATAATTAAAATCTATCACATACTTTTAGGCATCACAAAGAAATTTGGTTTGCTTCATAGTCAATTGTTTCAGTTTTTTTAAAAAATACAAAATATTTAGGAAACATAAGATCTTATTGCACATCTACAGAGCAAGAAGACCTTTCTACAGTATAGATTTGATAGTTATTACAAAAAAATGCCCTTGCGTAATAATAATATAGATATTTACCATTGTAAAGTTAAGAAAACCATGTGGCAGACCTTTCAGAATTTCCAATGTAACCGGCCGATCCAGGCGTTTAAGTTTTTTGGCAAACATAACGCAATCGTCCAGGCAAGGATCCATATCTAGTGTCTGTGAAAAAAAAGAAATATTTTTTTTTCGTCATTTTGAGCACGAATACGTAGCGTATTGTTAGGACATTTTTTTCAAAATTAAAACAGTTTAAAACAATTTAAGGTGTTAAAATACTTTTTATATGCAGTTGTGGGACAATATAATAGGGATAATTGATTAAACTAAAATTTTTATTTCGTTTTGTTCCTGCAACAATACCATGGCAGAATTTTAAGGTAGGGTCGACTCGGAGAGGAATACAGAATAAAGTGAGATTGGTGTCAAAATCAGCTGTTCATCGCGAATTTCTTTATGCTCACGTTTCACAGTTGTTTTTAGGTTAAAACTGTTATAGGTTTTTTTAGCATTTTTAAGACTTCTTTCACATTTTATAGTGTTTATTACACTTTTTTTATAATATTTTCACTCAAATTAGCACAAATTGAACACCCGCGACCGCACTGTTTGCAACTTGGAAACATAAAATATTTTCTTCATTTGCAATTTCTACGAAATTCGTCGTTTTGACATATAAGTTCCTTCTCATTATCCACTCTTCGTTGACGCGTGAGAGCACTCAGCAAAGCGGCCCTACCTTATCATTGTATCATGAACAATACCTTAAGGGGGGACATGACATTGGCCGTTTTTTGAAATCGACTTTTTTTTAATTATTTTGTATTTTAGTAAATATTAAGATTTTTTTAAGATTCTAAAAAAAAAAATTTCATGGAAAAATTCCTACGGGTTCAAAAGTTACAGCCGGATTAGTGAGAGCGCATTTTTAATTTTTGCGCTACCTACGTACGGCAGCTGGTTTTACTTTCTACCTGACTTTTGGTGGTTGTTATTTCGTACCTACTTGAAGGGTGGGCTTTAGTTATTTGCAAATGTTTCAACTAAACCACCAGTATCAACCTACCAACCTACTAGTATCACCATAGGAGCTACAGCATTGAATTTTTCCAAAGGAAATGATGCAAGTCGTTTGAAATGCGCCAGAGTGAAGGCATGTGACGCTTCAAAAGAAGCCCAAATTGCTAAACGATTGCAAAAAACTATAAGAAACACACCACACAACATAACGAAGGCATGGCAGATTGAAGGTAACCTTTTTTTTCTTTGTTCATAAACTTTGAATGCGTTTATCTCGAAACCATGTTTTTTGTACTGGTTGCGGCACTAGCGGGATAATTTTTTGACGAAATTTTTTTTGGTTTTTGTATTTTTTTAAACTTGATTCTCTATCGTATGAGACGAGTATTTTTTTTATTTTTTTTTCGATCTCTTATGAATTTTTAGTCAATATTTTTTTCGAAAAAACACACTTTCAAATTTGGAACATCACCAAAAATTTAAAAAAAATTTAATAAAAATTGAAAAAAAAGCTCGTGTCATACGATAACCAATTTTAGGGCCAATAGAGGCCCCGTTTTTTCTCTGCCGCCAGTTTGGAGCTCTATAAAACCATGTTGGAGTGAAAAATATATTTTTTTGAATTTTTTTTCTTGCAATTTGTTCAATTTTCTACAATAATAAAAACAATTTTTGAAAAATGTTTGTTTTTGACTAAGTTATGAATTTTTAAAAGGTCTGTTTTCTCTGCCGCGATTGTCGTGTCCCTCCGTAAGCAAATCTTAAATAAAATGTTTAATAAATTCTATTTAGAAGTTATAAGAAATGTTATATTTACAGAAGCGTAAATTTTATTGGACATAAAATAGTGTCAAAACTAGTAAGAAATGAAGCTTCGGCAGGGTACCGAAGCTAAAATACCCCCCGCTGCCGTATTGAAGTATATTCGAAGTTTTTAGCCACGACAGACACGATGACATTCAGTTTTATATATTTACGAAAGTTTTCTTATTTTGATGACGTCACTTTGTATGGAAGGGAGATTTTTAAGAAATTTTACGGTTAATATAAAGCCACTTTGTATTGAAGGTAGGCGTGGTTTACATTATATTTTTCCAAATTTCATAGTCAGGAATTATATTGAAGATCACAGCTTACGTGCAAAATTTCAAGACCTTTCTTTAATTTGAGCAGATTTTGAAGGGATTTTACGGGTTATATAAAGCCACTTTATATGGGAGGTAGGTGTGGTTTTCATGCGATTTGGCTCATTTTCGAACTTGTTCTTCATTTTTTAAAAAGAAGCTTATATTTTGCGATAGCTTTAAAATTACGGCTGTAATCGTGTCCACAGACGGACAGACAGACACACGGAAATCGACTCAGGTGGTGATGCTGATAATATATATACTTTTCTATACTTGCCACGCCTCCTTATTGGAGTTACAAACGGAATGACAAAGTTAATATACCTCTTACGCAGTAAGCGTGGGGTTTGGCGGCAAGCAAACGATTTTTCTATGTTTATAAATCAGCATCGGTGGTACCTTTCGCGATATTCTTTCAAAACGATGTTTTTCCACTAATCACTTGCATCCACAGCTCAGTTGTTATTGCAGCAGAGCCTTTAAGTGGGTTACGAGTTGACACTAACTTAATAAAATCGTCACATTTTTTGTCATTTAACGTGGCCTGCCTTTTTTATATTGTGTTTTTATTGGTTTAAGAACATTGTATACAAACTTTTGCGAACGTCAAATAGTTTGAGCGATTTCTCGTTGGCTTTTTCGTTCATTTCTTATTTTCATAATGATATCGCTCGCTTCTTTCACACAATGCTAAGCCACGGCCCATATTTGAACGACCTAATACGTTTTTTATCAATAAACAAAATAGTTAACTAAAATGATTAAAAACTGTGAGTATTGTTTGCCTATTGCCTATTTATTTAAAGTAAAAAATAAATAATTAAATGGTTGTAAAAACGTTGACTCTATCTGTTTGTCCACTACTATTGCTTTTCAAAATATTAAGTAGATAACTAATTTACCGTTCGTTTTCAGTGTTGCTAACAAAACATTTTCGGACGTAGTATTATCTATTAATAATTTCCCCTCAGTTTTCGCTTGGTATCGTACCAGGGCTGCAAAAAATTCAATGTATATTTCTATATTATTAGTGACCATATTATATTGTCCACAACTGTACATATGTATATATTTTTAATATACACTCTTTATAGAGCATAAAATATAATACCATTTGGTATAATTTTAACTTTCCCATAGGAGGAACTTATGCATCAACTAACTTACCAATATTTTAGTGTCAGGCAGCTGCTTAAGCCAATCATCAGATGCCCAATAAGGCGACAAAAAAGGATCTTTTGGCACTTGAAAAGCAAACTCTACACTGGGACTACGTGCTATTAATGCATCCATATTGCGCAAATCTTGTATGTGATGTTTTTGATGTTGCGGTGTTAATCCGCTGCGAATCTCACTCGATTGTGTATATTTACTAAGAGTAGAAGAAATACTGTTAACGGCATTGTTAAGGCGTCCATGTAGCGACTCGAAGGCTATCATTTCTTTGCCCGTCTCGACGAGCAGATTCTCTTCAGACACTGTTCTTGGCATGGTTGGATTAATGCCATTAGTCGCTTTCGTTGCAGTGCCATTTATAATGTGTCCATTTTCCTTGGCTTCCGTAGTTGCGGTGTCAATGAGATACTTGTCCAGAAAGCGATCTATATACTCTTCCGAATCATTTTTCACAGTCATATCCGCTGACAATTCAATGGGATAGTGTACAATGGGCTGCGAATCATCTTCGAAGGAGACACATAAGCTGTTATCTTCTTCGACAGAGAGCAAATCAGTGCGTTCTACCGTTTGACTATGATACGATGCACTGGCAAAAGTGTCGCTGCTATCATCGGGACTGGCGGTATCGGCAGAGCGGTGATTGTCATCCTCTAGCTGGAGAGGAAGTAACGCAGGAGGTTTTTTAATTAATAACAAAAAGCATTTATTAAAATCTTAAACTGAAAGAATTAATTATTACCTGCATTTGCTCCCATTTTGAATTTTCTGCCAGCGAAGATATCGGACTTTTTGCAGCTGAGGTACGGCGACTAGATGCAGCACTTTTTATTTGCGACTCAAGTTTTAATGCCAACTTCTGCTCCTGTGCATTGCGTATCTCAGCCAATTCCTCTACATGTTTGGCATTTGTATTCAAAGTTTCCGGACCAGGCGAGGCATAAGCGCGCAAGCAGCGCATCATAAAACCAAACGGCAGCAATGGATCCATTAGGCATAGCAGTCGCGCAGGACTAGGCACAAAACTAATCAGAGTTGGACAGTAGGCCAAAAAAAGACCATCTGGTATGCGCACGCCCTTCTCGATGCATTTGAGCGCAACACCAATGGAAAGATTTGCACCCGCAGAATCACCAGCTAGTACAATACGTTCTGCAGTAGTGCCCAAATGCTCAGCATTCTTTAGCATCCAGCAGTAAGCATAGAAAACTTCTTCCAGCGCGCGTGGAAATGGAGCTTCAGGTGCCAAACTATAATCGACCGATAGTATGGGTACATCGAGGGACACTGCCCAATCACGCAAATATAGCTCATGCGATTTTGAACTCTGCGCCACAAAGCCACCGCCATGACAGTGAAAAAGAATGCTTGGGCTGCGTGGTGGCAATTTGCGCCAGGCAAGATATGAGCCGCTACCTTCACCCAACATGCCCTCACGACGTGTATAGCTGAGTAGCCGAACGGAAACTGGTGTACCGGGCCCCAAGTGGGCTGAAGGCACTGGTATGTCAATAAGTTCGTGTTTGTTGGCGGAATTTTGATTCATATCTGTCGTGGATTTTTTCTTTTTTTGTTTTGAAGCAACACTGAAAAGTCAAAAAGTTTAATGCATTAATTTTTCATGTTTTTTTAAGGACTTCTCCGAGTGTTTTTTTGGAAAACTTAATGAATTCTGGAAACTGCTGTTGCTTTTTTACTCTCAAAAAAAATTTTTAAAAATGTTTTCCTTGAAATATGGTAAAATTATCATATATATTTTAACTTAATTTCGAGCTTTAGTAAAGCTCCACTAAGCTTTTATTGAGAATGCCTTGGACCTTTTTTGTATGAAATTTAAAATCTTTATTCTATCTTCTTATTTATAAAAACCAATTTATGTTGGTGCATGTTTGCAGACTCCGAAACTAACCATGCGATTGCCTTTTAACTTTTAGAATATATTTGCCTGGGTGTCTATTGTGCACGTTTATTTTTCCAGTAGCTGGTGCTTAGCATCGAAACAAAAACACGATAACTTGGAGCCTTTGAAAGTCAGTCTTGAAATTTTTCACAAGAGTGCAAAAACATATCAGTGGAATAATAAAACGTTTCGTTTCACCTTTCATATACTTCAAAACTACAAACGCGATAGCTCCGGAATTAATCGTCAGATAGACTTCAGACTTTATACTTTCTTTACCTGTGCGCCTATAAAATCCATAAATTTGTTGTAATTTTGATTTGTAGCCTTATAAAAAGTACTAATAGATAAAGATTTCTTTCACTTTGGCTTTAACTGGTAGAGAACTGTTTGCTGAAAACTATGTCTTATAAAAATGACGGTGCAACTTTTTAAATATGGTTAGTCTAGATTTATTGTTCATTTACGAAAACTTACCCTGGCAACTGCAACTGCTCTGATGGTATCTCAATCATGCGATTCACTTTAATTGAACTGCCCACAATACTGGGTATCTTATGCATTAGCTCAGACTCCGCGAGAAACCAGAAAGATTTGCAAAAATCAATTTTTGCATTCTGCGATATATTCACAATGCGCCGAGCGCGCAATTCAGGATTCAGAAAATACTTTCCACTCGTCCATACGCTGCGCGTAGTCTTTGCAATAGGGCCATCCTCAACTTGTGAATAGAACGACTCCGAAAATCCAGCCATGCCAATCGAGATAAAGCGTAAGACGCCGCGTATGGAATCGCCATACTGAAAACCCAAGCAACGTCCATAGAAACAATACTGATTGATAGTGTCACCTTTTTCGAAGAGTTCTTCCGCCGAATGCTCTCCATTGGCAAACAGATCACCCGATTTGGCTGACCACTGATGGAGTATCAGCAAATATTGCAGACACGTACAAATGGACGACAGCAGCTGTGAGCAAGCCTCCACCTCTTTCATGTAAAATTTCTTGCGAAAGAACATGGTGGAGCGTGAGATACATAGATTGTGACAAATGCCAGCACCGTATGCAATGCATGCATTAGTGACCGTCATAAAACTGCGATAGCCATTGCCGGGTGTGGCAGCATCAAAATCGTACTGCCAAGCAAACGAATCGAGCTTCAGTACCAACTGATTTGCCAGTTGTATGAAATCTTGCCAAGCGACAAAAGCAGCGCTCAAACGTTGGCCTTTCTCGGTGAGATCTTCGCGAAAGTGTGCGGCCTGCGCAATGCACTGATCATAAAGATCCTGGTAGATGGGTTGCAGTGGTGGATACGACGGCGGAGAGTTTGGAGCGCTGCAGTTTGAGTTAGTTTCGTCAGATTCTGTTGCTTGTGTCATTTGGCTGCCTGCTATTATTGTTGTATCCATAGCTTCTTCGTATTTGCTTTTATCAATGCTGATTGTTTCTTTGGGGTCACTTGTCTGCATTTCAGTGTTAAAGCTCAGGGTTTGCTGTTTGCTTGTAGACTGCTTTGCTGGTGCTTCGGTTGTTTCTGCTGCTGACCGTCGGTCTATCACCTCTACATTCTGCTCGCATGCTTGCATTGCAGTTGTGTAATATGATTACTAGTTTTTTTTTTTTTAGAGTGAAAGACCTACTGTGCAGCCTTCATTTAAATTGCATTGGATTCAATTTTACCTATTTTTTCATTTAACTGCGTAACTTTTTCTTCTGCTTATCTCACCTTGTTGCGAAGAACTTATCTGCTTATTTTTGCTTTCCCAAATATTTCCACTTCTTTTGATTTTGTTCCAAAACTTTCACTTTCGTTGAAGCCCACACTAAAATTTTAATTGTATTTATACATCCAGGCAGACTTTTTCGTAATTTAGAATAAATTAAATAGTTCTCATTTTTTATTCAATGATTACTTTATTAAGTTCCATTTACTGATGATTTCATCAGTAGTGATATTTAAGAAAAAAAATACTTTAATAATAAAATTTCTTTTGTTATGTAGATCATCAGAAAATTAATACAAAACGCAATTGAAAAACGAAAAAATTAAATGACATTCACACTTTTGTTATTGTTTTCATAGTAGAGAATGTCAAGAAACCTCACAAATGGCAACTGAAACATTTGATTACATCGGCTGAATTTGTAAGTGTTCACACGTCAGTCAAATGATTGAAGAATATCGCGATTTTTTACTCTCGGAAAATTTTGATTGACACTTGCTCAGACACGATTTTTTGATTGAAGCTCCGACGCAGGCATTCGTTACTTTCCTGCTACCTACTATTTTGTGAATTTATATCGTGTTGTGTGTATCACTTTATTTGGCTGTTTCTTTGAGTTGTTTTGTGTGCATAAACATTTTACAAAATGGAACACAGTAGCTGAAATTTAGTTGAGTTTTTAGGAATAAAATTGATCAGTTGCGGGATTACCAAACGCCTTAACGACGATTGTCGCTGTACTTAACTAACGAAAACTGTCATTTACTACGAAATTGTGTATGCACAATGACCGATAACGACAACTACGATTATCGTAAACTGTTTGGGAATCCTACTACAGATTAGGAAATCAATACACCGGAAATTTTACCTATTTGGATGACCATCGGATGCACGTCATAAAAAAAAATAATATAATTTATGAAATTATGCCAGGAACTGAAGAAACTACACCTCTTTATCTCTACAAAAAACTACTTTTGTTTCTAGTTAACTACTTTTCTTGACATAATTGTCTACTAAAAAACAGACAAGTAAAATAATGCAACCCTTTGATTGATTGATGCAGGTCTAGAGCTCAATCAATATTTTGACTGACGAGAGAATATTTTGGATATCATTTTCGCTCTGAGATAAAGTTAATTTTGTTTTGACATAGGAAAGCAACAACAAATTTTGATAATTCAATCATTTGACTGACGTGTGAACACCTCCTTTATAAGTTTGTTTTCAACCATGGCAGAATTATTGTATCATTGTATCATGGTTTTCAACCATGTTAGAATTAATGCAGGTAAGCTCGCTATCAAGGTTGATTTATAAGGTTGTCGCAGGGCTGATAGCACTCTCTTCTCAGTACCCATAATTGTCAAAACCAGCCAATTTTGCGAATGACTACGAAAGAAGAACGGATGATAATAGAGAGCACTTGTAGATTTTCTCTGAGCTGTCAACTTCGATTTGACAATTATGGGTACTCGCTCTCTCCCTTGCGACAACCTTATAAATCAACCTTGCTCGCTATATGAGAGCGTAGTGCCGCGAATGTCAACACGAAGTTGACAACTCATATAAAATCTCAAAGCTTTTCTTTTTTTTGTTTGAGTAGTTTTATTGAAAATCAAAACTTAAAATTAGCAATAACAAAAGATAATGCCAAGTGGTAAAACAAAGAGAACCTTATCATGGCCATACGAATAAGTTTAATTCAGAGTGAGATAAATAATAATATAGCATTTATGGCAAAAATTAAATAAAAAGCCACTTGATTTAATAATGTTTAGTTACAAGGATGAGATACAAAGTTGTTTTTAAAAATTATTTAGTACTATAAGCAAGCCCAGAACGACAATCGTACCTAGTGTGAAACATATGTAGTTATCGTTAGTGGTTAAATTACTAGTATTATGCTGATTTAATAAGCTTGGCATGCAATTATAGGTTTGGCGATCAACAAACCTTCGTAATAAAGAACTAAATTTAATGCTATCCAAGTGTAGGCATTTGTTGTAAAAACCAATATGGGACAGAGCCGCATTTTATCTGTATGTATTTTCAAACCATTTCATAATTAAAATAATAAAATCATTAAATTTAACATTCAACACGCCGCTTTTATTTTTGCCTTGATTAATCTAATGTTAACATGTTTTTAAATCTATTATTAGTTTGTAGTTGCATGCCAAGAAGCCTTATGTCGTTTTTCCGGGTAGTAAGAACCCATTTAAGCAAATTTTCATATTTCAAACTAATTTACTAAGCCTTAAGTTAGTATCACGAACAAAGTCTATAATATGCAAAAGTTCAGTCTTATCATTGTTTGAAACTATTTTTCAGTTTTTAAAATAATTTGAAACATCAATTAGAAAAATATTCAATAAATTTTCAGCTTGGGCTGGGTCTTTGTGAACCACGTGTTAGCGTGGTGTCATCAGCAAACTGTGTTACTTTAATAGTATTATGCTACGGAATGTCAAAAACGTACAAAATAAATAGCAAAGGACCAAGCACCGATCCCTGAGGAACACCGGCGTGCATATTATAAATATTTGAAAAATGCCAATTTAGCCGAATAGCAAATCTTCTGAAGCTTAGCATTGATAGTATTGTATTAATAGAAAAAATAGGAAAATTTAAAATAAACATTTTATGCAGAAGACCATCTTGCCAGATAGTGCCAAAAGCAGCTTTTAAATCCAAAGCCACAATGGTAGTAGCCTTATTTTCATTCAAGCCATCGTTAATATCGGCTTGCAATCTAGCAAGAGCATGCTTTGTAGAGTGACCACCCAGAAATCCAAACTGATTTTGATACAAAGGCAAGGAATTGAGATGTTTATTTAGTCTTATTGCAAGAATACGTTAAAAAATGTTTGCGATACAGCATAACATGGAAATCGGACGACAGTTGTCAACAAGAGAAGCATCTTTACCAGGTTTAAGAATAGGTGTAATACCCGCATATTGCCAGCACCTTAGAAAATAAGAGATAGAAAAGATGAGATGGTTAAAAAAAATAGTTAAAATCGAAATAATGAGTTGGTCAAACTTCTTGAAAAGTTTGAAACTTCTTCAACAGAAGTAAGAATATCACTAGATTCCACAAGGTTGATTTATGAGGTTGTCGCAAGGGAGCGAGCGAGTACCCATAATTGTCGAATCGAAGTTGACAGCTCATAGAAAATCTGCAAGTGCTCTCTTTTATCATCCGTTTTTCTTTCGTAGTCATTCGCAAATTTGGCTGGTTTTGACAATTATGGGTACTGGGTAGAGAGTGCGATCAGCCCTGCGACAACCTTATAAATCAACCTTGGGATAATGAAAAAAAATTGGCAAGAAAAAAAATGTAAAAATCGATAATTAATTGAGTTATCGATTTTTTGTTAGGCCAAACATTTTTTTGTTGTGCTCTACCGCAAAAAATACTTAACCTTAAAAAATCCCTCTTATTCATTTTATATGCTTACATTACTTGCATTTGACACTTCAGGACTGATTCTAGCCAGCGCAGTCTCTATTAATAGTACTTGGAATACTAATACAATAATTTTAACAATTTTAATGTTTTGTTTTCTTTTTTAAGAGTTTTTGAAAGACTTCTTCGTGTTTTGTCTATCTTGGAAATGTTAAAAACTGTTATCAATAAAAGCAACACAAGTTGTGCTAAAAAAATATAAAAATAAAAATTTTTCCGTGTTCCAAAAAACGACGCAAAGAGACTTCTTTGGATTGAGTGTTGTGGTGTGGATTTAAAGAACACTTCAAAATTGTGTGAGAAGCACTTTTTGCAAAGTGACTTCATCAATGCTCCAGGTGACGCTCTTGCTAAAAAGTCGCGATTGATGCCTAATGCAGTTCCTAAACGTTCGTGTGTTTCAAATAGATCAGTGCCAAATTTGATGAAAAGCTCGGAAGTAATGCCTTTGGGAACAAAAAGTGATTCCACCACGCAGACAGAGCAAGTTTTTTTTTTCATAAAATATCCGGAAATTATGTGAAATTTTAAATGAATT
Source organism: Coremacera marginata (assembly GCA_914767935.1). NCBI lineage: Eukaryota > Metazoa > Arthropoda > Insecta > Diptera > Sciomyzidae > Coremacera > Coremacera marginata. The sequence goes on along the minus strand of OU612044.1, from coordinate 10,473,738 downwards.
TTTTTTTACCTTGCAGTGATGAGTTTTCGAAGGAAGTTACTGTACTTAAAAATCGAATTCAGATGCTGGAGATGAAAGTTTCAAATCTAGAAAAACAGACCAAAGAACCAGATTGCATTAATGCCTTAAAAGCAATTTTTACAAAAAGTCAAATACGTAAAATGAGAAACCCTAACAAAAAACATGTTCATTGGTCCTTGGAGGATATATCTGCAGCTTTTAGCCTGTATTCTATCGGAGCCAGAGCATATAGACACTTGTACCAAAAAGGATTTCCATATCCATGTGAAGACACATTAAAAAAGTGGAAACAAAAGATTAAAATCAATTCTATCACTACCAAGCGTTAACTCCTTATAATTTATTAAAAATTTATGTTTTAATTCTAATTTATTAAAAATAGTATGTTTTATTTCAAATGTTTTTATATTTTATATGTAGCTAATTTGTTTTCTGGCAAAAGCCCATGCATACAAAGGAGTTGTCAACAGTAACATGGATTCCAAGATACTGGGGCTGCTTGTTGACACCAGGTTTTTCTTCTTTACTACATACGATTCGACTAAATTTTTTTATATATTTTGTCTATATTTACTATACTTCGCAACTGCGTCTCTTCCTGCTCTCAGGGAGGAGAGGACCTTCTCGATTTTATTTGCGTTGCTGATGTTGCTGTGTCTGCTTCACCCTGCAGAGTCGAATTAAGTTTGCAGCTATACCAAATTCAAACTTGGTGAAGTATATGTGATTCTTTATTAGACCGTCGAAGATGGTTTTGTAATAGACAAAAAGATGGATAGTGTTGATTTTTTTTAATCGTTTTCTCCAAAGAGTTTTTGCGTAAATAATTGGTGTATGGTAGATTCTGGCAAGACAAAATCCATATTCATAAGGTTCAATCAGCTGGCTTATGGGCTATAGTATTTCACATAATACAGTCGACAGGACCTTATATGTGATAATATTATTCTACGTTGGCTGGTGCAAATGGATCGCCCTTCTTGCGAATTGTGCATATCACACAGATTCAAATCGTTTGGAATGCATTTGGCCGACCATATTCTACATAGAAGTTCTTGAATACAATTAAATAAAGCTTCACTACCGCTCTTTAACAGTTAAGCAGATAGCCCCCACCCACGATTTTGCTGTTTTAAGCCGAACTGCAGCTGTCCAAACTTCATTATAGATGGGGAAGAGGGGACAAAAAAAAAATTCTTACTTTTCTTTTTCGTCGTATATGACTACCAATACAAATAAAATTAATAAAATTTCACAAAAAATACTTTAAAATCCAAAATGACAGACAAGATTTCATATTTTATGTTTTTGTAAAGTTTGGCTTTGTACTTTTATTATCACCTAAAGTACTATTTGATTTTGAATACAATATAAAGCGGAATTACATGCATTTATTTATAAAAAGTTACTGCGCTTATTAACATTAAAAAAAAACTAATGAAATATTTATTGTTTATCATTATAAAAGTAGGAATATTAACGATAGAAATTCACTTAAAACTATTTTCTAAGCACCCAAGTGTGAATATAGGAAAATTTAATCCACGAAATGACAGATTTCTTCCTTTAATTCTGAAATATCCAAGCAAATTAATAATTATTTCATACACTGCGTTGAAAAACTCTTAAGTTTATTAACTCTCACCTATGCTTTCCTTATGCAAAACATCAATTTTCTCTACGCAGTTTTCCATCGTGTTCTTTAGTGTTGCAAAATGATCTGCAAATATGTTAAAATTACAAAAATTCTTGAATTGAAAGAAATATGTTAATGAAAAGAAAATTTTAACTGACCTATTGAAGGTGAACTTGGCATGGCGGCATTATAAACTGGAGCCGATTGACTAAAACTTCATTTGTAAGCATAGAGAAATTAAGGGAAAAAAAAAACAGAAACGAGTATTAACCTATTATCCTATATATTAAATTTTTACGAGATATTAAGTTTTAAATTTCAATTCTATGAGATAGTAATTCATTAGGAGTAATCATGATTAGTATATATTTCTTCTTGTATGGGCGTTCGTTGGATTTTTTGTAGGAGGAAATGGTAAAGGTCTATATGGAAAATGTACGTAGTTCTAATAGAATAAACATTATCTGTTGGATAAAGTTGGATAATCTGAGGGCTATGCAACAATAATCTTTCATGTCTGAAAGGCTAAAGCGCGGTGGTGTTGAAGAGTTTCACTTAAATTTTGAAGCCAGTTTTATTTCGCTTTTATACAATTCTTCTTGACAAAACATTCGCTTTATAGCACGATTATAATACTGAAAATTACAGTTCCAACTTAAGTAACTGTTTCGAACTATACGTGTACACGAAAGCTCGAACTCTGTGAAGTTCGTTTTTGAAAACACGTGAATGTTAAACACGTATTACACATGTAATTGCAAAAGTACGTGTTAAGTATTCAGGTTTTCACGTTTAAGGTCGCATCTAAGCCAATTCTCATTGGTTTTTATTGTCATTGGACAAACGATTACATTACAATAGGTTTGGCTGGAATAATTGGGACTTGCGCTTGATAGACTTCAATGGCTGGCTATAAGCTGGGCTCATCCTCGTTACAAGGCTGGTAAAATGGTCTTTTGTGGTTTCTTTGGAATTTTTAATATGATATTCATAAGTAGATGATGTTATGGCCAATCGGATTTTCGAATAATAAATTCTCAACTTTATACGAAAGATAAAGCAAGTGTAAGAAAACTGAATGTATGCTGTATTTGCTACATAAAACAAAGTTTTCCCTATTCAACACAATTGAGAAGCTTCACACACTTAGCTTAATTCAATTTGTTAAGTCAACTTATACTGTTATTTAACGAGATAGAATAGAATTTCGAGAGCTCTTATCATTTTAGCAATAATATAGTGTATTTAAAGTATCTTTAATATTTGCGGAATATTTACCTTAAAAATCTTTTTTGAAACTCCAGAACAACTTCGTTAATCGCTATTTTGTATTCATTAGCCAAACGTGCGTCATTTTCTGCCCATTCACGCCCACTGGATGCAACGTAACTTCCCAAGTCATCCCAAATATCAGTTTTTGAAGCTGCAGTCATTGCCTTCATAGCGCAATTAAGCACTTTTTTATATTGATTATCATCATCGTTATCGACTAAACGTTGTTTCACCGTCGATGCACTTGGCTTGGGTTGCAGCTCTACGAACTCCAATAGTGGATCAGCTTCCTGCAGTGGATCAGATGATTTTAACGGTGTTTCGCCTTCCTAACGCGTTAAGACATACATACATAATTAACCACATAACATATTTCAAAAAGAATTTTTTAAGTTACCAACTTTTGTCATGTTCGCTTTTGGTTTTGCTTCATTTCGCATTATGGGTTCCAAAAATTTCAGCGCATTATAATTAGAGCACATAGCAAGTTTTGATGTTTCTTGTTCATTTTTATTTGCTTCCATTTTATTGAAGGATGTCTAGATTAAGATAAATAATTTAAAGTATCAACTGTTTTTCTTAAATTTCCATAAACCAAACATACGCGAAAGGAGCAGCGTAAATTGTTCCATTTGGTTGTCACCTCTAACCGTGACATACTCAGTTCAATGGCCACTTCATGCCACAGAGATTCCCTAAGGTTTCTATTTTTGTAATCCTTGCAGAGTACATTCCAAACTTCTTCTCTGCGTTGCACCGCTTTAATGAGATTTCGTGTTTGTTCTGCAGTCCAATTTTCTGCTAGTTTGCGTACCCTTTTTTTTTTAGCTTGTTCTCGTGTGATAAATTTAAGCGGTTGGTTTCTTTTCATATTTTAACTTATAATTGACGGAATATATTTTGAATAGGCGCTAATTTTAGAAAAATAGGTTTGTTTTGTGTTTAACAAGTTTTTAAACAGCTGTTTGATTGAACAAAACGAAAATAGGCCAGTGTTGTCATGAAAATAATTTTTATATCGTAACTTTATACATACGCAGCATTGCCAGTATTATTTTTTTTATTTTTCCAAAAAAATATTTTTTTCACTTTAAAAATATAAATGGTATTCACATAGTTGAATTATAAGAATGTCTCGAGGGAGAGAGCGAGTACCCATAATTGTCAATAAAAGCCAAGCTTAATAATTCGCAAACTGGCAGAAATTGCATAACCTGCGTTTATCAAAGGTAATTTCGACTACAAAACGGACAAAAATATTTAGTTACTTGGCGTTCTGTTCATTCTTTTTAGACTTTCGTGCATCAACGGCTGAGAAAAAAATAAGGTGATCAGGCTATGGAAGATATTGCTTCCAATCACTCAAAAAATCTCCAGATAAGATTCCAACCAGACATATAAATAAAAAACCTCACAGAATACCTCACAGCTTTTGAAGATGTCGTTTTTTCATGAAATATCAGAAAATGTTCATTGGCGGATAAGGGCGATGATAATGCCCTCGCGAGTGAAGACAACTATGAATTCGAAAGGTGCATTGCACGCCTCGATGCTTATCAAGGACTTACAATATGCTACAAAGGAGTCGGCATCCGCTGATGTACGAGAAGAAATGAAGAAGATACTTTATGACATCGTTATAGACAAAAGTAAAATTTTAAGTGAACGGTAAATATTCCGCAAAGAACTGAAAACGGTGAGTGTACGTGTATTCCATTTAATGGGGAAAAATTGTGAGCTCTGAAGACGTGCAATGCCATAGAAATTGAAGAGCATATCACAATTTTGAAAGAACCAAATTCGAAATTTATCGTCCAAACTGCAGTTGTGAATTTTTTCTTGTAGAACAATTTCAATTTGGACAGCTAGCGTTTGGACTAGTAGCGTTCAGTTGTGATGGCACAGTCACACACACTGGCTACAAAGGGGGAGGTGCCATAACTGGCTTGGAATCGTATTTGCGCAGACCATTGCAAAGGTTCATCTGCCTGATCCATTTTAACGAGCTGCCGTTTACTGCTCTGCTTAGAACATAGGTTGGTAAAGAGAAGGGCCCTGGACTGTGACAAGGAGAAATCGATGTTGGAATAAATAGCTGCATGGATTTTCCTATACGTATGGAATTGAATTTCAATAACATCGAGTTTGTTTAATATTTATGCTTCTTTTATGTTTTTTTAGCTGCTACCAAATTTCGAGCCAATACCAATGGGCGAAATGGTTTCATACATGGATGGATGGCTAATACAAAGCGATCAGTGTTACTTATACCGCATGGTTCTTGTGGTTAATAGTGGCCACTGCGGTAAAGATTTAGCGTACAGCGCGATAGCTAACAGCATCCCGCAACTTGCGCTGGTACGTAACGCAGGCGCAGCCGTCAGAAAAATGAAGAGATCTTGCTATGTTTGTCGTCAGAGTGAATGCGCCATTCTGCTTTTTAGTCAAAATTCAGTCATTTATGGCAGCCGCAAAGTCGAAACAACCATCGAAAACAACCTATATTATTTTCACCATAAAAAAATATATATATATACATAAAATATATATAAATATTTATACATAATACATATACATTTATATACATAAATATATACATAAAAATATATACTGATCTAGATGCAAGGGTGCGTGCAGATGATACAGTAAAATTTTGCAAGCGCGTTTAAATGTGGCAGTCGAATTCGGTAATTTCGTGGACTCAATCTCCAATCCTACGTCAATTATAGCAACAACATATATACTGAAATTATCAATTGATTAAAATTTCAGGTACATACTGCAATACACATTGATTCTCTTATAATAAATTAATCGATCCAGTCTTAACTTCATATTCCAAATCGTATATTTCATGTTACATTTTTGACAGACCATCCTTGCGACTCCTTAAATCGGAGCGTTTCGATCAGATTGTTCACAAGTCAGCTACAGCAGTCACTGACGAAAATCATTTGGGGCACATTTCCGCGAAGCTAGATAGTTGCGACCGCTACAGCCAGTTCGAATGCTGAAATGATTTGGAAAATGAATAATACAAAATACAAAGCGTAATTCTTTGTTGAAAATCGGTCGGATATATGCTAAAAATCAATTTTATCGTTTTCATTTGTTCCCATGGTTATAATAGTTTTTCCCTGAGCTTTAAGTTTTTTACATTTTTGAAACATTATTATTGTGGTGGAACAAGATGTGTTATTACACAAATAAGAACAGTCCTGGATACCCTATATGCCGATCTATGTGGCAGTATCTAGTAATGGGGCTTTACGCCGTACTTGTGTAGATAAAAAAAAGACTTTTTGCTCTTGAACCTCAGTGCTCTAAAACTTAACTTTATTTAAAATTATGTTATACTATGTTCACACTGAGAGCTAAATGCGCATTTACAGAATTCAACCTATATATTTGTCTCTTTTACTCCTACAAGGAGCATACGGCCACGCATTCTTAATTGCTAATGCGCATTTCGTTAAATGCGCATTTAGCTCTCAGTGTGAACATAGTATTATACTATATATACTAAAAATACCAGTATTTTATTTCTTAATGCTTCCAAAACACCTCCGCATATTTTCAAATAAAATTGATTAAATTGCAAAGCCAATGCAGCAGCATTTTCACGTCAGTGGCAATGTAATATAAATCGTTTGACCCAGTGTAGAATGAATGAAAGAAAATAAACAAAATGAAAACTAGTTAATCAAGGGTTACACTTTAAATTGACTCAAATATTTATTATAAAGTGGGCTAGCTGTGCTACGACACTACATCATATCGTAGGAAATGAGATGTGAAAAAAATCAGGAAAAAATAAACAAACACGCGCATATATAAAACTTTAAGATCGGATAAAAAAACAAGCAAGAAGATAACAAAAAAGTAGTAAATCCCTATAATGACAGAACATTGCACCAACATAATATTTTCTAAATTCAGTTCGCAGAACTTTTTCTACAAACGAACAAAATTTGAATTTCTTTATACTACGAATGAACGAACGAATAAGCCACTATTTTCTAGAACGAACACCTATTTTTTACGAATGAACAACTATTTTCTACGAACGAACAAAATATTTATTTTGTTTCTCAACAAAAGAGATAGCGGACAAATATTCCGACGTATTGCGCCAACTAACTCTTACAAATCGAACGGATTTAGAAATTATTTGTGATTCTACGTGTGGAAAAATCAATTTTCTATGAATGAACGAACGAACATGTATTTTCTACGAACGAATGAACTAACATCTATTTTCTGCGAACGAACAAAACGTTTATTTTGTTTCTCTACAAACGACCAAAATATTTATTTCTACTAACGAAAGTTCGTGCAAGGCTCTGCCAAAGGGACCTTTAAAAATATTTTTTTTTTTCGAAACTGTCTTTCAAAAATCTAACGATTGAGGCGGTGTCAAAAATTGTTTACTTTTGGTTATACGGACTACTAAACATACTTTAAAATGATTTTATTTTGAGTTCATCATCTTTTCTAAGAAATATGCTCTGATCTTTTTTAGATTGTATAAAACAAAACAATAAGGATGAAATTACAAAAGGATTTAGTACGGAATATTAAAAAAAGATGAAATTTTTTAAATATTTTCAAAATCAATGCAACAAGCAGCACCTTGATCGAACTTAAGATCGCTTTACTTATACTCTATTTTTTATTTTTTAATTGTATTAATATAAAAATTAAAACTATGCCACTTGTTTTTATTTCTTCTTTCCTTTTTTCTCAAATCTTGGACCGCCAAAGTTTTTGCCTTTGTTGAACTTATTTTTGCCAGCTTTGTTGGCTATCTTCACAGTGCTTGTTTTCTTTTTGGCTTGAATTTTTGACATTTTCTTATGCCGATTGGCCTCCGATCTATTGAGCAAATAAAAAAAAAAAGAGGTTATAAAAAATTAACTTTTTATCAATATTGTTCAACATACCGCAAGCGTAAAGCTCCACTGCGACTAACATCTGTTAAATCGTTTGTAAACGCCGATTGACCTGGTTTCTTCTTGGGTCTATTACGCTCAACCTGCGCGCTCGTGGGTCCATCATTCACAGCGTTCAACTTTCCAGGACGCTTGCGAATTTTTGACAATTTAGCTCGTACCAATGAAACTTTTTCAATTTCTTTCATCGCACGATCTTTAGCCTGCTGTTCAACAGTCTTCGGTCGCTTGGCTTCTTCCTTCTTTTTCTTTTTCTGACTTAGTTCTCTAACCGGTGGACCATCTTCACCATCGCCGCCATACTCGCGATGATTGCGCTTTCCACCAAGACCACCGCCTTTCTTGCCATCTGCTCTACCACCTTTAGTTTTCTTCTTATCCTCTTGAGGATTGAGCGCTAGACGTGCTTTCTCCTCCTCGCGTTGTTTTTTGGACTGGAACCAATCGCGATGTTCGACTTTGGTGCCTAGCAATTTGCGTTCCGTTTTTGACAGTTGTTGTTCCATTTTGGCCATTTGCCGCTCGGCATCCTCTTCGTCCAGTATATGTTCTAAAAAAATATTTTATAACATATTAACAGAAACATTTCCAAATATTAAATGTTTAGCTTACGTATTTCCGGCTCTAAGGCAGTCAACTTTTTGCGATACTTTTCAATTATTTCCGGAGGTATTATGCGATTTTTAACCGAACTCTCGGCATTCTTAATGATATCTTTAACAATCTTACGCTCCTTTTCACCGGCCAAGGAAACTGATATACCAGCGCGTCCAGCACGTGCCGTACGACCTACACGATGGATATAATGCTCCGTGGTGATGGGCATCACAAAGTTTATGACAGTCTTTACGCCAACAATATCAAGACCACGCGCAGCAACATCGGTTGCAATGAGCACATCGATCTGTTCCTCTTTGAATTTTTTTAAAGATTCCAAGCGTTGCTGTTGCGTTAGATTGCCGTGCAACTCACCGGCACGCACACCAAGCAAGCCCAACAGAATGTGCAAACGATGCGCCTGTTTTTTAGTCTGTACAAAGATCATGCAATGATCGTGGAATGTGCGACAAATTAAACTTGCTAGTATGGGCTCACGATCGCCTTCTTTATCTTCACGTATGCGTATAAATTCCTGACGCAGATTGAACGCTACAGTTTGATTGTTATTGACAAACACTTTGACCGGTTTGTCCAGTGAAACTGCAGCCAGATCCTTTACTTGTTCGCTCATAGTGGCTGAGAATAGCATGGTTTGGCGTGTTTTTGAACAAGAATTAATGATCTCCTTCATCTGTTCGGCAAAGTATTCATCCAACATACGATCAGCTTCATCCAAAATAAGTACCTAAAAGAGTAAATGAGAACAGAAGTTTGCGGGGGCTATATTAATATATTTAAAGAATAAGCAAGAAGTTGGGTTGATTCAAATTTGCATCAGGTTGTGGTTCCTACGAAACACAACAGCGTTAGCTATCCTCAAATGAAAATCAACGTAGCTGGATTAGAAGCTAGCAAAAATCATCATCAGAGCGCAAGGATTATGTTCATCAAGTGCAAAATTATAAACTTAGATTGCTAAGCCTAACCTTAAAATATATTTTTAATTTAGTGAAGAATCTCTATAATGTTTTTATAAAACCAATTCAAGATGTAGAAAAGCTTCGATCAAAGGGGGGTGGGAAAATAAAACCCAACGATTGTAGAAGTTGATTCAGAAAGCGGTAAAGAAAGGGATTTATAAGTTAATTAAAATGAGGTGCACCGAAGGTTGTGGAACATTCGAATTTTCCGAAGTTCTTCACTTGGTAGGTTAACACTATCATTCACTTTCACGAAACAAGGACCGAACAACATAAAAATCCTTATTCCATATACAAATCTACTGCTTATGGTGTTTTGTTTAACGTTAGCGGAGTTTTCATGATACATAATGAAGGTACAAGTCAAGGTGCAAGTAAAGCGAAATTCCAGGTAAATTCAACAATTTTAATACACACCGAACGGAAAAAAACTTACACCAGAGTTGAGGGTCTTGAGCGATAGTCTTTTTTCAGTTGATTCTAAATTCGAAATTTGGTTCTGTGCAAGAGATGTAGAGATGTCCATACTTTCTTAATTTGTGACATGTTGTTATAGCTGTTTTAAAGCAGCAACCTTTTGACACTAAGTTACTTAAGAAAAAAAAAAATGCTCTAAATTTTCAATTCTGGTGTTAGTGATATTCCACTGAAACTGTGCGACATAGAGCAGATATTAATTTCCAAGTGCAGGATCATTCAGCACACCGTGCCTCAAAGACCGGAAAGTTAAGAAAAACTGGATCAACTTTATGAAATGGGTCTTAACTATATGTTTCAAACTTTCAAACTTGAAAATGGTACCTGATACTGTTTTCAAAGGGACGCATTTTAGCATATGAGCATGGAAAAAACTTAAGAAAAATAACATTTTTCCTTTGTTGCAACGATGTAGCGGATTCTTATTAATACAGTTTTTTTATTGTTAGGCACATATTTTTTTGTGAAATTGTTTGCTTAATCTGAATCTGAGCTATTTATCTGGTCTCAAAATTATTTGGAGCATTGCTACTTGACAGTACACCCATGCCAACAGGGGCTTCATTTTAGTAGCGCTTTAAATCTTTTATTTTTGGTATCTCGAAAACCAGTATCAAACGATTAACGCTGGTTAGCTTTGCTTTCCAACTATATGGATCTCTTTTCTTTCACAATATCGACAAATGCGTCGTCAAAAGCCGATGGATTTTCAGATTTATTGCCAATTTCGGAAGCACAATTTTCAGACAGCACAGTCAACGACATTTTGAAAAAAGTCTTGTCCCCCATCAGCCATGAGTTTGATTTTGATATTTCCATCCATTTTTCGCTCATGTATTATGGAGTCTAGCAGGTCTGAGGCATTTGCAAACACTATGTATCGTTTTTTCTTCTCGCCCGTAGCATTAAAATCAAATTTATGATAATCCAATTTATAAACCAATCAAATTTATAAATTTTAGGAGCTTCGATTGCTTGGACATATCGCTACCTTAATATAGAAAGGCCCTAACTCATTTTTTTTTACATTAAAGGAGAAGAAAAAAACTTGATAAAAAACAAAGTTCTGCAATTTCTACAGTAAAAAGAATTGTAACATCGCTACATCACTTATAGTTTTTAACAAAAAAATTGATTTACAAAAAATTCGAAACTACAGAATTTCATTTTTTATTAAGTTTTCTCCTTCTCCTATTGACTTAGGGCCTTTTGAGATAGGGCCTTTCTATATTAAGGTAGCGATATGTTGAATAATACTCGTTAGAACTGTTTTTATGTTGTCAGTTACGTTGATAAAATTGTTAATTTTTTCATATCATTAATTGATAGCCCCATATTTCTTAGTACGTGATCAAACATTTCTTTTCATTGATACACGATCACATTAGATGGGCGACCTCTAGTAGACAATAAGAGTGCTAAGTTTTTGATGTGCTGTTTGTTGTGATATTCAGATTATATATTTGCTTAATACTGGAGTTACGACTCTATTTTTGATGAAATATTCTTACATTTATGAGAGATACCTCTACCGACATCATCTATCGAAAACAGTTACAACAAATCATCGTTGACATTCTAGGTAGTGTTACCTTAACTTTTTTTTGTAATCAATTAATATTTGATTCAGGTTTCTCAATCACGATATTAAAATATCTTGGGTGATTTCTCCCGGCCACCACTTTTAAATGACTCTTATAATGGCCAGTTAAACATATGTAACAGTTTCTTGTATCTTTTTTTCGCGTGTTTTTTTTTGTAATATGATATTCTTACGAGTATATTCCTATGGGTCAAACGTGATATTGATGAATTCTTTAGTCAAATTCTCAGTCTTCTCATTTATGAGATATCTCGTAGCATTATATTGCTCGAAAATTATTGCCTTTTTTCTGTTATCTTCATGGGAACATTTATGGTCGAAGAAAGATCTCAACTTTGTTTGACTTTATTTACCTATGATATTTCAAAAATGCTAAGCAGGGGGAGGGGTAAAAGTCTAACCATTATTAGTATTTTTAACATTTATTGACAATAATATAGGCATTTATTTGTTCTAAGGTCTAGAGGGGGAGGAAAGTATCTCCCTGTATCCCCCGAAAACGCCCATGCCTATGATAGAAGTTTTAATTGGTCACATACACATACGGAGTTACAATTGTTGCTGCATTAATCAGTGAGTTTTAATCTACTTGCATAAATTTTGCAAATGACTATTATAGGCAAATATTCATATATTAATTTTATGTAATATGCAAAAATAATGTTATGTTTTTCGAGATAGAATTTGTCGGGACGCATATCTGTGTCATCGAAATTGTTTTGCGGTCATTCAATATGCAATTTCATATTTTCCGCTGCCTAGTAATAACACAACCGAGTACGAATATTACGAAGGCATCCACTTATCAACGCCTGACGATTACGAGTTCCAGCTACAGTCCCCAACCATGTATTGTAGTTACGCAAAAGGATGTATTCAATAGTTGAATGGAAAATTCGAAGTTTTTTGATCGTGCTGATAATGTTGCAGCTCCAGATTTTAGAAAGCATACCAAATGCTGTTTATGCCTTATCAACTTAATAGGAAATAGGTTGACTTGCCCAACCGACTTGCATGCGATGCAAATATTACTTTGGACGTTGCTGTTGTCATTTACAAGGTAGAAAACTTTCGTTTTTCTCACATTGATATTCAGTTCCACTTTATTTGCCTGTGCTTCAGTGTTAAGAATCATTTGGTGTAGATCCATCACTTTGTATGACAATAAGACAATGTGATCCACTTGATCCCGTTGGTATCTTCGTTAAGAGCTGCTTGATAATTACCACTAGGAAGAGAACTATTGACAGTAAGCAGCCCTAGCGTAATCCTTATTTACTACTAATCCGTCGGAGAATTTGTTCTTATGAAGGACGTGTCATTTGGCACCTTCGTAAGCTGACTATTATGAAATTAATCAGTTTTGCTGGAATATCTCAGGTCTTCATACTCTAGAGATAAAATTACTAGATACAATTTCGATTAATGCTACTGATGACATAAATTATGAGCTGCTTTCGTCATCATTCAAACAATCGCAAGTATTGATGACGCTCCAAATTAGTGAATCATGATTCGAGCCATGATGTATGAGCATCTACAGCTTTGATTGCCATGTTGAAGAAGCATTTAAAAGACATATTTCTTAAGTTTTTTTAATTGCAAAATCTACAATACTTACAATACGAGATACGGAATTTTTCTTTTTTATTGTAAAACAAAATGCTTTTAATTTTTTTTTGCAAACATATCTCTATTTTTTAGCACTATTAGCTTCGTATATTTGACTTAAGCTTTATCGGTGTTTTTTAGGAAATCTGAGAAATGTAATTTGCTAGTGAAGCTTCACGAAATTCATTCATGCTTGAAAAGCATCCTTAATGATGCGATAGTTCCATTTTTACCTACATGAATTTTTACTTACATATTATCAAGAACTACTATAAGGTTTTAAAATAATACCGAAAGGACTTTATATATTTCAGGGAATGTGCACAATTACCAGAACCAATAAAATTCTACTTCTACTTTTTCTGCACTGGCAAAAATCAAATGTTACGAACATAAGTTTATAGTGATTTAAAAATGTTTTAAATCTTAGGAGTTCATTCGTTTTTTAGAACATACAAATTATATGCAATAACTTTTAAATACATTTTTATTTTCCTTCAACTTTGCATATTTTTTTTTTTTTTAAAAAGATCAAGTCAATTTAAAAGCTTTAAAGAAGTGGGGCAACACTAAATAAAACTAAAAAAAGAAAAATAACTTACCTCAATGGAGTCCAAACTAAAGCTTGGAGTATTCTTTATGTGATCAATAAGACGACCCGGTGTGGCAATAACTATATCTGGATTTTGACGCAGCACCATCTCCTGAGCTTTAACATCCAAGCCACCAATTGCCAGACCTACATCAATAGTGGTAAACTGGCAGAGTTGTTTGGTAACCTGATAGACTTGAGCGCCCAATTCACGTGTTGGCACCAACACCAGCACGCGTGTTATTGTCTTGTTATTCATAGGGCGATACAGTAGACGCTCTACTGTGGGCAACATATACGCTGCAGTCTTGCCTGTACCGGTGGCAGCACAACCGCAAATGTCTCGACCTAACAAAGCAATTGGTATGGTCGATGCTTGAATGGGCGTAGGATAGATATAGCCTAGCACACCAATAGCACGCATCAGCGGACGCGATAGATTCATTTGATAAAATGATGATATGGAATCATTGTTGTCTATGGTTTCTTCAAATATCATCTTCTCTCCCTCTTCATCTTCAGCATCACTATTTGATTTTCTACGCTTTTTTTTAGTGAGTTTCTTCTCACGCAGTCGTAAATTATCATGCTTCAGCTCATCGTCGGAAAGCGCTATCTAAAAAACGAAATAGCATCATTGAAATGATTTTATTAACAATTTCCATGCGATAGTTACCTCTTCATCATTATGAATATCGTTGTCAACACCGATTACAACGTCCCCACCATCTTCCTGGCGATCCTTTAGACGTTGTGCAATTTTGTCATCGGTCTTTGTGCGCGCTTTGCGCTTTACATACTTCATCAAATCATCCCAAGTGTCTTTATTGTATTCCTTTACGGAGGATACAAATTCGAAACCTTTTTCAAACTCAGTTATTTTCTTGTGCCGCAGTTTGGTCGGTTGATACTGCAATAATTATTGTTTAAAAGTTATTTACAGGTTACGTTCACTGAAGCGCTAGAGCTTTACTGCTTGTTTGCTTACCTCAACCTCTGCATCGGAATCTTCAGATAAATTTTCTACCTCAGCATCGTCTTCAATTGTTGTTATAAGATCCAAAGATTTTGTTACCATTTTTATGGTAATGAATTGCTCTGGATTTTTATTAATTTACAGTTGATTGTATGAAATGAGTTTATATAAAACAGTTTTAAAACTATTCAAACGCTCTTAAATACACCAAAGATGTAAAACGCGTGTTAAATTTTGACATCAAGGCAACTGATAAGAACGTGATAAAAAAGCAGAATGTCAGAAACAGCTGATTAGCTTGGGTACGTTCAGTTATTTAAAGGTTATTTAAATACATCAATGCAAGAGAGTGTGCCAATCAAAAATATTTCTGAAATAATACTACTAGGGAGGAAATATTTCGGCAATTCACAGTAAGTTGTAATGTTTTAATATACTTAATGAATTAATGTACTAATTTTGACAATTCTGAGAACAACTTAAGGGAAAAGTATTAATTTGTAGCTGAAAACAGCTGATTTTAATGAAAGCTGACTCAATCATGGGGGAGAAACAAAAGAAGACAAAATTACCTACCAGCCAACTCCTTTTTGATTTACATAAAACAACTGTTGATGAAATGACATATTAACACTCTACAAAAGCATGCCTAATGGTCTGATTATGCAAACTTCACGTAACATAGGGTAACATAATGCAATGTACTATAGTACATACTATATGTACTATATGTACAACAATGTACTATGTTGATAATGCTACCAACTTAGCAACCACAGCAAGTGTAAAATAAATCACAAGATCAATTAGTTTTTCATCGTTTCATCGATTTCATTAATTTTAGCTGTGTTGCGTAGATCTATGTTTGGCTAATTAGGCCATTAAAGCACGTACAAAAGTGACATAATTTAAGACACCGGTTAAAATTGTGTTTACATGAAAAAAAAAAACAAAAAACTAACAGGCAAAATACCACATTTCAGAATTAGCACATTAAACCTTAATTGGCAAGAACTGTGAGTAAGTAAGTAAGTAAGAAAAAATCTAATACATGGGCATTTCCGTGGTGGCGCACGTGACGAGCGGACGACTTTAATAAGTGAAAAAAGAATGAAAAATTTAACTTACAAGTTCCTTAAATTGATTTTCCAATAGCTTACTAAGTACACTATACAAGGTGTAAAACCTAAGAGTTTTCAAAAGATCGGCTCTTAGATAGAAGCTACCAAAAATGATACGTTACGTGACAAAAAACAGAAGTGGTTTTTGACTTGGATCACAGAATTAGTAAAATTTTGTATATTGGCAAGAGCTTTTATATAAAACGTTTTTTTAAGAGGGATTTGAAATAGTATAAGTTTATTTTCAAAGTAATCAAATTTAAAAACCTTTTCTCGGTTTTTTTTTGATTGGGCTTAGTATGAAACGTTACGTGACATAGCGTAACGTGACATTTTTTCCATTGTAATTCATTTGGGTAATTAAGTAATTATGTGATTTTGTTATCAAAAACCAAATTTAATATATTCTGCATCTCCTTGCCTCAACCATTTTTCATTATTTTTAGCCAATGCCTTAAATTTTTACTAAAACAAAAACGTTTACGAAACATTTACAAAACATTAACTAAGAGGAAAAATTACATTTGTGAAACAGTGCAGACGATTTGATCATCATGGTAAATTAATTTATATTAAAATTGCTTAAATCAATAAAATAAAAATGTTTCTTTTAGCTAATATCATTGAATAATAAATTTTTAATAACTTTTAATTTTCGTGTCACGGTGGTCTTTTCGGCGGAAATGCCCATATGCTAGTCATGAACAAAAACTAGATTTTATCTCATGAAGTGTATTTTTGAAAAATCAAAAAAGTAACTAACATTTTTTATTTACTAAAACAAAAAAAAAAAAAGAAAAAAAAGAAGGAGAAAGTGAGAAGTTTTTCCAATTTTTAATAATTTTGTTTAAAGAGAAAAACAAAAAATATCAGACAATTATTCTTACTTACTTAACATTCATAGCTCCAACTTCCTAAACTTCATAGCTCTCGCCAGGCACCTCTGCTTTGTGCGCGCCTTCTCCAATCGGATACACCAAGTGCGGTTAGGGCTTCCTCGGCCTGGTCCATTCATCGGGCCGTGTTCTCCCTCGTCGTCGTTGACCAACGACCCTCGCCTCGAGCACCTTTTTCGCTTAAGCTTTGTCGTCCATACGATGGACATGACCCAGCCAGCGTAGTCGCTGCACAGTTATATGCCGGACTACTTCAATGTCTTCTTAGAGCTCATACAGCTCGTGGTTTATTCGGATGCGATAGACAACGCCGACTCGAACAGAACAGAAGATTTTGCAAAGAACTTTTTTCTCGAACACCCCCAGAGCAGCTGCGTCAGTTTGCGAAACTACCCATGCTCAGCGCCATTAAGAAGCACAGGTAGAACGAGCATCTTGTAGAGTGTTAGTTTTGTCGATCGAGAGAGGGCTCTGGAACTTAATTGCTGACTGAGCCTGTAGTAGCACCTATTAGCAATTATTATTCTACGCTTTATCTCCATGCTGACATCGTTGTTGTTATTAATGGCGGTGCCAAGATATACAATCTACTTGACTACTTCAAATTTATAGCTGCCGGATGAAACGTGAGAGTCTAGACACCGCATATATGTATATGTTATATATGCAGTATACTTTGTTTTACCCTCATTTATCGTCAAACCCACTTTGGCTGATTCCTTTTCGATAGCGGTGAAAGCAGCGGTAACATCTCTCTTGGTTCTGCCGACAATATCAATATCATCAACGTACGCAAGGAGCTGAACACCTTTTAGAAAATGGTGCCATTGCGATGCACACCGGCCTTTTGTACGATCCCCTCCGTGATGATGTTGAAGAGATCGAAAGACAGTGGATCGCCTTGCCTGAAACCTCTTTCGGTATTGGAGGTTTCGGAGAGGTCATATCCTACCTTGACGGAGCTGCATGTGTTGCTCAACGTCATCCTGCAAAGTCTAATCAACTTTGCAGGTATACCGAACTCAGACATTGTTGCGCACAGGCAATCCCTTCTCGGGCTATCGAACGTAGCTTTAAAATCGACAAAGAGATGATGTGTGCCAATTTGATGTTCGTGGGTTTTTTCCAGGATTTGGCGTAGGGTAAAATTCTGGTCTATGGTGGACTTTCCAGGTCGAAAGCCACACTGATAAGGTCCAATCAGTGTTTTTGTAATCGGCTTTAATCTTTCGCACAGTACGCTTGAGAAAACCTTATATGTGATGGATATAAGACTGACACCTCGATAGTTGGCGCAGATTGTTGGGTCTCCTTTCTTTAGTATACGGCAAAGTACGCTGAGATTGCAATCGTCGGGCATGCTTTCCGTTAGCCATATTTTGCTGGTGAACTGATGCATGCGCCTTATCAATTCATCACCGCCGATTTTAAACAATTCAGCTGACAGGCCGACAGCACCCGCTGCTTTATTATTTTTGAGTCGTTGGATAGCAACTTGAACCTCTGCATGACTAGGTGGTGGTACTTCCACTCCGTCATCGTTGGTTGGTGGCGCTGAACTGCGCTCTCCATGGGCGGCATTGGTGGAACCGTCGCCAGTAAGTAAATTGGAGAAGTGCCGTCTCCACAATCTCAGCACACACTGTGTATCCGTATTAAGATCTCCATTTTCGTCTCTACAAGTGGATGCTCCGGGCTTGAAACCTTGGGTTAGACGTTTAACCTGTTGATAGAATTTACGTGGATCCTTCTCGCCCTGGTATACCCCTAGTTTCTCACGCTTTTTCTGCGCTCTTTTCTTGCGTCTAAAAAGACGCCTCTCTTCCTTCCTTTTTTCGTGGTAGTTTTCTCGCACGGCTCGCGTTGCAGTTGACTGCAGCGTTTTTCTATAAGTGGCGTTTTTTACTGCTGTCGCGATGCGACATTCCTGATCGTACCATTGGTTCCGAGGATGCGGGTGCCGGAAACTAATGACTTCTTCAGCGACAGCGCGCATGGAGTGGAATATATGCGCCCAAAGTCCGCCCGCCTCGCCAGGTCCAGAGGTTGGTTGGTTGAGCTTAACCGAGTGTTGAGCGGAGTAGGCCTCGGCAGTCCGTTGTAATTGCAGCTTAGCGACGTCTAGCTATTGTTGCATTCCTGTGCGTATGTTCTTCGCATTGCATAATCGCATGCGGATCTTGGCTGCAACAAGATAGTGGTCGGAATCAATGTTGACCCCCCGAAATGTACGCACATCTAGAACATTAGAAGCATGCCTTCCGTCGATTACAACATGATCAATTTGGTTTAGCGTTTTTTGATCCGGGGACAGCCAGGTGGCCTTGTGGATGTCGAGGTGCTTAAATCTGGTGCTACTAACTACCATGTTTCGCGTCGCGGCGAAGTCGATCAGTCTTAGACCGTTGTTCGTGGAGGTCTCATGAAGACTGAACTGACCGACAGTGGGGCCAAAGATGCCTTTCCTTCTGACTTTCGCATTAAAATCGCCGAGGACTATTTTCACATCATGGACCGAAAGGTGATCGTATACGTCCTCAAGTCTAGCGTAGAAAGCGTCCTTGACGGCTTCGTCCTTTTCCTCCGTCGGGGCGTGCGCGCAAATAAGACTGATGAAGAAAAAATTTTGCCTTGATGCGGATCGTGGCCAATCTTTCGTTCACAGGTGTGAACCGGGAAACATGGTGGCGTAGTTTCCGGCTTGCGACGAAACCACATCCGTATTCGGCCTTCCTCGCGTGGCAGCTGTAGTAGATATCGCGGTGTGCTTTTTTAGAGTATCCTTGCCCTTTCCATCGCATTTCCTGGATGGCGGTGACGTCTGCTTTTATTGTTTTGAGGGCTTCCGCCAGTTAGATAATATCACCTTCTCTATAAAGGGTCCGGACATTTCTCCAGGTGCATATCCGTATATCATTGTCCATTTTTCGTTTGCGGTGGTCGTCCACGTAATTGGAGTTCTTATCCGAGGCTGGTTTAGTTATCATTGGGCAGTAGTAATGTGGCGAGACCCAAACGCTGCGCACATTCCATGTTTAAGGTCCACAGAGCGACCCGCCGCTCAAATTAGCCGTCAAACTTATGGATGCCAGTTTGCCGTTATCCAGGGAACATCACGAGGAAGTTTGTCGACTTGGGACGATTTCGACATGGATAATGCTGGCCTTGCAAGGTTGAGGCAGTCAGGCACGTTGCCATGTGAAGGTTCGCTCCCTGTTCCCCATTTCATTATGAATGGAGCTGGAAAAATACGGCAGTAATCGTGATCACAGACGAACAGACTGACGAAGATGGCTAATTTGGCCCAAGTGATGACACTGATCAAAAATAAATTTATACCTTTTTACCTGCCACGCCTACTTATGAGCGTTACAAACAAAGTGACAAACCTAATATGTGCCTTACGCAGCACGCGTGGAGGTATGATAATTATGGATTTTAAAACTTTGCACCGTGCAATTTTGCTCCACACTGCAACGCTAAACACACTCTCGCTCTCACACATATGTATATAAACCTATCTAAGCCTACAATATGCGCACATGCTGTTGCAACTACAACAACAATGTGTTCCTATACAACAATATTATATTACATTTTAATTAAATAAAAACGTTTACTTCCAGTTATTATTACTCAACTTGTTCGTACACACTCACATTATTGCACCTAGAGTAGCTTTGACACAGTAGCTCACACATCCGTAGAGAAAACTTCAACATAGTATATGGATGCATTCAAAATTTTATATGCAAATTTAAATGTCAACAAAACGTCAGTTTAACCCATAAACCTCATTGGATGTGGCATAAAATTCACACACACACACAAATATTTACTAATGCACTCAGAGTATTTGAGACAGTGACGCTTTCACATGCATATTTATGAAAATGTCTGCCGAAGTAAAAACTTAAAACGGAGAGAGAGTGGTTATTCAGGAAGCACAAGTATTAGACGGAAACCTTAACCAAATTTAGTTTGCATATCAAGCAAAACAACCTCTCTCTCCTTGCTCCGTAGTGTCCGCATACTCATCATTTGTTGCCATCAAAATCTTTGCTGTGTCAGGTGCTACATTAGAGAAGAAAACATTTTCATATGAGCAAAATTAATTTACATCATTTAATATACGGCACACATTTAAAATAGACTCTATAAACAATTTTGCTGCGTAACGAAAAGTTCTTTCAAAGAACAAGAAATTGTAAGTGTCATAAAACGGATGGACAAAAATTTGAATTTTAAAAATTATTTTTTTTGGGGCGAAATAAATTTAAAAAATTTCTTCAACCAAAGGCGAAAAGTTTTTCTTAGCATAATCTTGGAAACTGTTTTAATAAATAAATAAATAAATAAAAAAAATTCTTTTTACCAAATTTTATTATTATCACAAACATATTTTTGCAGGATTAAAAAAAAAAATTTAAGTAGTTTGTTTGTTGCTTAAGCTACCACCTCTTAATTGAAAATCGTCTTTAAAAATGTTTTCTATGGTGTTGATTTTTGTTTTTTTTTCATGCAGCTAACGATGGTCTATATAAGGCCCGTAAGGAACCCAAAGGGGTGTTTTCGGAGTTAAAACTCCCCCATAGAGGCTAAAGAGTAAAAAAAATAATGAATGAAGTACTGTTTACAACAAAACTTATTTTTTCCATTAAAAAAAAAAAAATATTTTAAAACTTTCGGAATTTATAATTACAAAAAATCTGTATCTATGTATGGGGTGTCCCGCGACTGAGTGCAGCTATTTACGTAGGTTAAAGGTGATGTCGAGTTGAGCAAAAAATCGTATGAGAGGGGGAGGGTGAGGGGATATATTTTCACATTCTTAGGAGCTACAGTGTTAATTAATATTTCACGACTATGACTCACATTATTGTTTCTAGTAGAAATGCTTACTGACAGAAAACCTATTTTGACATCACCTCTCTAACGGTATATCAACAAACTCCACCGACTTAACCGTTACCGAACTGTGCTCGTGTAAAAATGAAATCAATCGGTTGAAACTACTAAATTTGAACTTAGAGTGCAAATGTATTTCTCAGAATTTCGCGAAATAAATGCATTTTTTTTTATTCAATTTTGTTACTTACTCAATTCTATTTTCCAGGGTAAGGAAAGGTCAGCTCGCGTACCTTTTTGAGCGTACTAGACATGGGTAACACAGCAAAAAATACTGCGCTGATACTCCAACTCAAGCGCAGATTACTGTATCAGCGAAATGCGTTAACGCAATTGCGCTATGACGTAGTTTCAAATGATATGACTTGAATAGCGCGTTGCGCCATGAGGTCAACTTTTTTGATTGTGTTATTATTGAGCTTGTATATCTATTTGTATTGAGTTATTTATTAGATAAACTTATTATAATGAAGGAATATTCATTTACGATAAGTCAAAACGAAGCGCAGAACTCAGCATCTACCAAATATAAACAAACCTTCATTTCAAGCATGCAATCAAACTGTTCAAAGTTGATACAGCACTGAAAGGGATGCCTTAACTTATCAGGTTTACAAAACAGGTTTGAAGTTCACATAGTGACAGGAAACTATTTGCATTACTTTGCTATTACGTTACTTTTTATAAAAAAACTGTATAAACGCAATAACGCAGTTAAGTGCTTCAACTCAATAACGCAATGCAGCGCTGCGTTACCCATGCTTAGAGCGTACCATTCAAAAAGGTACCCAATAAATGATACGCGCTCGCGGAAGTGTACCCTAGAAAATATTTTATCGCTCTCGTTCACGAGCGCGTACGTTTTGGTGAGACTTTGAAATGAGGTCTCATTACGTGTGCCTATGAAAACGTACGAGCTCGTGGACGAGAGCGTAAATTGGACTTTTAATGCTCCTGAGAAAGCTCATGAGCCGCTCACGGGAATGAAAGGCAGGAATGAAACCTGAGCAGTTTAGAGAAAAATTTTCCTCCCAGTAGAATTCATTGCAACTTTTAGGATTTCTGTAGACTGTGGACAAAAATCTAGGATGCACATGGATTATATATGATCTCGTTGGGTCATTGAAACTTTTTAAGGCTCTGTGGACTTCTTAAAAATTTTTGGATTTTTTGACTAATATTTTTCCTTTGGACAAATAGGTTCTAATTAAAGAATTTTTGAAACTTGTAAGGTCACTGCGACTTTTTGGATTAAGTGGACTCCTTGATTAAAATTTTCTCTCAAAAAAAGGTTTACTCGGGTCATTGTACATTGGCTAGGTTTAATGAACTTCTTGGACCAAAATCTGAAATTTTTTTGTCAAATACTTTTAATAATATTTTTGCAGGTAGTTGGGTTGTTTTAACTTTTTTGTGGTTAGTGGATTCCTTGGACAATAATTTTTTTGTAAAATAGGATCCACTTTGACAAATAGATTCCACTTAAACTATTTTTGGAACAAGTTGAGTGATTGAAACTTTTTAGGTTAATGGACTGTTAAGTGGACCTTGAACACAAGTATTGAATTTTTTGACAAATTGGTTCCACTTCTAATATTTTTTTGAATAATTGAGAGACTAATAGTTACCATTATTAATCCAAGTGAAATCTATTGGCCATTGACATATATTTTTGTCTAAGGGGTCCATCAAACCCAAACACGTTATCATAGTACCGATTTGATCCCTTCTTAGGGAAATCAGTTCTTTTGGGAGTTTTAAAGTTAGCGTTGGTTAGGCCTGACGTGCTATATGGCATGTGCTTCCAGATGACCATCTATTACTTTCTTAGGTGGTCGTAACAACCCGTGTCCGGGCTTCGGCCGACCTCAACAGCTCTCGCCAGGCGCCACTGCTTTTCGCGCGCCTTCTCCAATCGGATACACCAAGTGCGGTTAGGGCTTCCTCAGCCTGGTCCATCTATTGACCATCTATTGTTGTCTCTTTTTATGGATAGCTTATTTGTGATTAGTTTGCATGTGGTGAGAGTATACCAGTACTTTCCTTGTTCGTCGAAAGTTGTTTGGTAGTGCCGGTGCAAGCGAGTTCATATGCTTTGCAGTTATCTTAATAAATATGTAAAAAGAACAAAATAAAATAAAAT